>CM074718.1:301862194-302462194 GCA_037306005.1 Rhinophrynus dorsalis
GTTGATCTTTGGCCTTTTTTGCTTGTCCGCACGTCGCTCTTTTTCTGCGTTGTGACTTGGGGCGGCGCAGGTGTTCATTCCCCTGCTAAGAGGTCGGCCAGGGTTGCCTGCAGGTTCGCCCAGCATCTCCCGTTTTCTACTGCTTTGCCTGTCGGTCCGCGGACCGAGTCTTTGGTTTGGCGGCCATCTTGAGTCTTGTTCGCTGCGAGATTCTCGGTGGCCATATTGTCTCCTTACTCCCCCGGGACCGGGTGGCTCCGGTCGCGGTGGTGTTTGGCGTCTTTGTGTGGCTGTTGCCACAAGGGTTTATTCTTGTTTGTCCTTTGAATTTCGGCTCCTTATCAGGGGTATTATAGTAGGGTGAGCCCCTACTGGTCATATTGGCTATACGTTCACAATTAAATTACGTTCTATCACAAGGCGATAGAACCCTTTGTACTGCTGTTGGGTGAGCCCCTGCTAGTCAAATATGGTGAGCCCCCTTCTAGTTTTTCATGCGTTCATTACTTTGACCATTCTGTGTTTCATAAATTTTATTTCAGACACAGGTCTCCTCCAGCCCTTTTTTCTGGGTTCACAGTCTGTGTGGGTTTCTCAGTTAATGACAGGGTGAGCCCCTGGTGGTTGATATTGGGTGAGCCCCTCTGGCTTTTCAAGTAGCCTTAGTTTTACTGGCTTTGTGCAGTCCTTCCTGACTCATGCTTGCATGATTTGTTGATGGCACACTGTTATCATTTGGGTGATCCCCCTCTTTTTTGCCCTGAACAAAAAAAAAATAAAAAATTAAACTGCCTGGTTTCGCTTGGCATATATTCTGGGTGAGCCCCAGTTGCTTGGCAGGTGGTCACCCTACTGTTTGGGGGCGCTTTGGGCTACTTTCTTATACTTCACATGTTTGTTCTACAGATGGCTGAATCACAGGATTTTCAAGCCTTGATCGATGCGACGGTGGCCGCTTCAGTGGAGAAAGCGCTGGTGCATGTCTTGTCACGTTGCCCTTCGGAGGATTCTTCTGAACGCCCTTCGTCTATGCCTCTTGGGGACGACAGTCTTGTTACACGCACAGCAGCTCCGGAGGGTGTGCAAGGCGCTAAGAGGGCATGGACGGATGATACTCCCAGTGGTTCCAAGGGAAAGGCTCCGCTGAAGAGGTCCAGACAGGTGGATGTCGTGGATTCCCTATCTAACCCTCCTTTTCGTCATCCAGCGGATGATTCGTCCTCTTCACCTCTTCCATTGGATGGTGTGGATGAATGGCAGGCGAGGGAGTCTGCTTCAGAAGATGAATGTTGTTGGGATTGTCCTCAAACTTCTTCCTCTCTTTACGTTAAAGAATCAGTGGTGAATGAGCGTGATGCCGTGCCTGATGGGCAGGGGTCTTCTGGTCAAGGTGATGACACCTTTTATGATGAGCGTGGCAACCTGCTGTTTGACCCTCGCTTTATCCGGCATCCCAGGTCGGCGGAATGGAATTTACCTGAGCACCTATCTCGCTATGTGCATTTCTGGTTACGACAGCCTCTCGAATGGGAGGTCAGGAGTCGTCTTAGAGCAGAGTGTCCGAGGCCAGTTCTTCCAGACAAGGTGGCTGTCACGCCTGACTTTGATCAGACCATCCTCACCTTTATGTCGCGGTCTGGTCGGGACCCTAGAAAAGGGATTGAGAAAGGATTGAAGTCTTCTCAGGATAAGTTGTTGGACGTCCTGGGTCCTTTGGCAAAGATCTTGTACTTCTCCGATCAGTCTGTGACGCAGGGGGAACCGTTAGATGCGAATGCTATCCGTGAATGGGCCCAAAGGGCCATTTGTCTGCTGGGCAACGCCAATACGGCAGTCTCTACTGAACATCGAAAAGTGGCTTTATTGAGGATCGATGCCAAGCTGGCGGACCTGGGATCCAAGGAGTTGGGTCCTGCTGCTAATGGCCTCTTGTTCGGGGAACCTTTCATTGCTGAATTGAAGAGGCATGTGAATTTGTTCACCACATTGAATAAGGCGCAGTCTTCCCTGAAACAAGTTTTTCGCCCACCCTCATCCAGGGGTGTTTTTGGGAGAGCTGGTCGGCAGAGGGGCCATGCCGCCAGCAGGTTTTGGTCCGCAGGCTCCAGATACAACCCGCCAGCTGCCAACTTCTTCCCGGCTACCTCCTACAGAACCTCCTTCTTCACCTGAGGCACTGACAGAGCACGGACCCAGAGAGGCCGAGGACGCTCCCGTTTCCCAGCCGGTAAGCAGCTCTCTTTTGCATGCTCCTGTACACACTGTGTTTACTGCAGGAAAAATTGCTTTTCATTTACAGGCTTGGGAGGCGATTTCTGCGGACGCTTGGGTTCGCCAAACTGTTCGAGGGTATGTGATAGAGTTTTATTCCCCTCCATTTCAGGTGTCTCCTCCTCAGGTGCCGGTACTTCCAGTGGCAGGTCAGAAGCTAATAGACGCCGAGATTCAATCTCTGTTTTCCAAAGGCGCAGTTCAGTTCGCTCCAGACGAGACAGGGTTCTTCAGCAACATTTTCCTTGTCTGCAAAAAGACGGGGGATTTTCGTCCCGTCATCAACTTACGGGCCCTCAATTGTTTTGTCGTGTATCGGCACTTCAAGATGGAGGGCATCCATCTCCTGCGCGATCTTTTAGTGCACGGGGATTGGTTTACCCGTCTCGATCTGAAGGATGCTTATCTGTCCATTCCTATCGATCCCCTTTGTCGCCGTTTTCTTCGCTTCCGTTGGCGGGGTCGCCCCTGCCTGTTCACTTGTCTTCCGTTCGGCCTCAGTTCCGCTCCGTGGTGTTTCACGAAGTTGCTGAAGCCGGTAGTGACCCGGTTGAGGTCTCTGGGCATTCGCTGCCTCATTTACCTCGACGATCTCTTGTTGTTTTGCAACGACGTCTCCAGGATTCGCTCTCAGACACGCTTCGTCGTGAGTTTTCTCGAATCTTTGGGGTTCGTGGTCAACAGGGACAAGTCAGCGTTGGAACCGTCACAGGTTGTTCACTTTTTGGGGTTCGAAATAGACTCCGTTCAGTGTCTGCTTCGCCTTCCATTAACCAAGATTGTCGCGATTCGCAAGGAACTTCTGAGAGTTCTACGTCAGGAGCAGGTCCCGTTGCGACTTCTGGCCCGCATCGTGGGTCTACTTTCCTCGTCCATTCAGGCCATCTTCCCAGGTCCACTGCACTACCGGGCTCTCCAAAGACTGAAGGCACTTCATCTTCGAGCCGGCCGTTCCTACGATCATCCGGTGGTGTTATCTCAGGAAGCTTGCTCGGAAATCCACTGGTGGCTTCGGCATATGCAGGCCTGGAATGGGAGAGCGGTGTTCGGTCCTTATCCGGACTTTGTGGTGGAATCCGATGCCAGCCTTTGGGGCTGGGGAGCACACTGCATCACTTCATCAACGGGCGGCCCTTGGTCGGCGGACGAAGAAGGTTTACACATCAACTGCTTAGAGTTGATCGCAGGATCTTTAGCTATTCGCAGTTTTGCCAAGAACAAGTCCAATTGTTGCATTCTATTGAGGATGGACAACATTTCGGCAGTGCAATATGTCAACAAGCTGGGAGGTGCGCGATCACAAGATATGTCGGAAGCGGCGAAGGATCTTTACCAGTTTTGCTTCGATCGCAATATTGCCCTTCGGGCGGAATACCTTCCGGGAACATTGAATTTCATGGCGGACTGGTTCTCTCGTCATTGGCGGGACAGCAGCGACTGGAAACTGGATGTGTCAGTGTTCCGGCGGCGGTGTCTCCTCAGAGGTCCGCTGACGGTGGATTTGTTTGCTTCCAGGAACAATCGCCAACTGCCGGAGTACTTCAGCTGGCTTCCGGATCTGGAGTGCAAGGCGGTAGACGCTTTTCTTCAGTCTTGGCCACGGCGGGGAGCTTACGCTTTTCCCCCGTTCGCGATGCTGGTGAGGGTCCTTCATCAGGTTCGGTATCAGGAAGTGGACCTTCTGTTGGTGGCGCCACTGTGGCCCAGCCAGCCTTGGTTTCCGGATCTTCTGGAATTGTCTTTCGCGGATCCGCTTCTTCTTCCTATCACCCCTTTCCTACTTTCGGATCATCGGGGGGACCCACATCCTCTTGTCCTGCAGGACAGGCGTCCACTGGTGGCTTGGTCAATTTCAAGGATTCTTGGTCAGTCGAGGGCCTATCGCAGGAGGCTAGAGACCTTCTGTGGGACTCATGGGCTCCTGGTACCAGACGATGCTACCTTGCCGCATGGAACTCCTGGGTTAGCTGGTGTGTGGAGAGGGATTGCGATCCCTTTACGGCGCCTGTTACTGCCATCTTAAATTTTTTGTCGCATAGGTTTTCTCTTGGACATTCTTATCGTTCTCTTAATGTGATGCGTTCAGCCATTTCAGCAGCGCATGTCCCAGTCTTGGGAATATCTGTTGGTCGTGATCCGCTGGTCTGCCGACTTCTTCGTGGCATTAAAATGGCCAGGCCTCCGGGACCGAAATACACTAAATTTTGGGATGTCAACACTGTTTTAGTTTTCTTAAAGTCTTGGCCGTCTAACGAGTTATTGTCTCTGCGTCAGATTTCTGCTAAATTGACGTTACTTTTGTGTTTAGTCTCCTTCTGCCGGGTAGCAGATGTTAGGGCTTTTGATGTAAACAGGTTCACTGTCCTTCCAGAGGGAGTGTCTTTTGTTATTTCTAGACGTACTAAGACGGATTCCTCCTCAGTTTTTTACCCCTTTTTTCGGGAGGTTCCACAACTTTGCATAGTTGAGGCCCTACTACAATATGTGCAGGTTACTTCATCTTTACGTGCATCTCAGTCGGGGCAACTTCTGGTCTCCTATGTGAGACCCCATAGGCCGGTGTCTACCACCACTTTGGCTAGGTGGATACGCTGGATTTTAGCGTTGGCGGGAGTGGAGCCTGGGTATGGGGCTCACTCGGTACGGGGTGCAGCGGCATCCCTGGCGGCAATGGCTGGAGCTTCCATTGCTGACATTTTACACTCTGCGGACTGGTCCAGGGAGGATACTTTCCGGGTTTTTATTTTTGTCCGGTTGCTCATGCATCACAATGTTTGATATCTCAGCGTTAAAAATGCAAAATATGAAGCCTCCTGTCATGTAGTAAAATTGGAGATTATGCTAACGTAGTGTACAGATAATCTTAATTTTAGTAATGACAGGAGGCGAATATTTTCCCTCCCTTCCCTCCCAAAGGTTTTGTGTCTTGTTGGGTGAGTATTCTGGGGGAATGTTTGATATTAAGGTTTTCATGGTTATGTGTATAGTATATTTTTGCATTGTTGTATATCATGATGTCAGATATTGTTGGATGCCTGTTATCATTTTGGTGGTCTTTCATTAATTTCTTTTCTTTCAGTGTAATCGCTTCTGGGGACCACGGTGGAAGAGGTCTGCAATCTTCTCTACAGTCATCGGACGGCAGTCAGGATGATGGATATTCGTTTCAGTTTGTTGGACTTCCCTGTTTAATTATTGTCGCTTAAAGAAAGAGGAGTGGCTTATCTGCTCCAGGACTTATATGGTCTAGTTTCCTTTGTTCTGATTGGTGGTTACTTATGAGTTACTGTGCTGCTATTGGAGTTCTCAGTAAAGGAAGTTAAGCAAAATATTCGCCTCCTGTCATTACTAAAATTAAGATTATCTGTACACTACGTTAGCATAATCTCCAATTATTTATTTTCTTCTGTTTTTACCAAGTAAGACCCGTTGGACAAGAACCTGCAAACTACTTTTAGAGAACAGTCACAGCAAGCATGGGATTAGCTAACATAAGAAAAAGTGTTAAAACAATTAAATGGTATTAAAGTAGACAAAGCCTCGGGGCCGGAAGGGATACACCCACTGGTACTTAAAGAGCTAACCCAGGGCCTGGCCAAACCATTATTTTTGATTTTCAGGGATTCTTTTATTTCAGGTATGGTGCCCACGGATTGGCATAAAGCAGATGTGGTGCCCATATTTAAAAAGGGATCAAAATCACAGCCAGGAAATTACAGACCTGTAAGCTTGACATCTGTGGTAGGGAAGCTGTTTGAAGGGTTGCTGAGGGAATATATCCAGGAATTGATCTTGAACAGGAATATCAGTAGCAGGAGCCAACATGGCTTTGTGAAAGACAGGTCTTGTCAAACTAAATTGCATTTTATGGAAAAATGAGTAATAATATAGATTTTGGAGAGGTGGTGGATGTGATCTATTTAGACTTTGCTGAGGGATTTGATACAGTTCCACACTAAAGGTTACTGTAAAATTGAATGAAAAAGGCTTAGAGGAAAATGTTTGTTTGTGGATTGGAAATTGGCTGAAAGATAGAATACAAAGAGTGGTGGTAAATGGGAAGTTCTCAAATTGGACAATGTATCGGTGTTTGCCGATGTCACAAAATTAAGAGGGTAATAAAGTCTGAACTGGATGTGTCTTCATTACAAGAGTATTTGAACAAATTGGGTAACTGGGCAGGCAAATGGCAAATGAGATTCAGTATAGACAAGTGTAAAGTTATGCATTTGGATTATTTTGAATCAAGAAGGAATTTTTCCCCCCATTCAAAGCAGAATTTGAAATTGCTGTATTGAGGGGGGGTTTTGCCTTCTTTTGGATAAAAAGTAATAGGAAAAGGGTTGAACTTGATGGACGCAAGTCTTTTTTTCAGCCTAAATTACTATGTAAGTATAAGTAACGTGGAGTGTCTGGGTTTGACAGCTTGGCGATTGAATCATCTATCTTGAGGAGAAAAGGATTTTCTCCCGAGGTGGTAGCCACTATGATTCAGGCGCAGGAACCTGTTTCCTCTAAGGCTTACCACAGAATTTTGTCCTCCCATGAATTTGATCTTTCAACTGATCTGTCCTTTTTACAGAATGGTGTCAACAAGGGCCTTAGCCTTAGTTCCTTGAACGTTCGGATATCAGCTCGCTCTGTCTTTTTTCAGAGATGTATAGATATTTTGCCTGATGTTAAGGTTTTATTTCAGGGGGTTGCTTACCTCTGCCCTGCCTTTAAGGCTCTCTCTCCTCAGTGGGACCTTAACCTGGTTTTGGGGGTGCTGCAGCAGCTACCCTTTGAGTCCTTGGCTACTGTTCCATTGCATCTTCTGAAATAGAAGATGACTTTCCTTCTAGCTGTGGTTTCTGTCCACAGAGTTGCTGAATTACAGGCTTTGTCCTGCAAACCATCTTTCCTGGTGTTCCAGGAATTCCTTCCTTAAGTGGTTTCTGAGTTCCATATCAATCAGGAGATTGTTGTGCCGCTGTTCTGTCCAGATCCTAAATTTGACAAGGAGAGATCTCCACTTGTTGGATGTGATTCGCTTTCTTAAATTCTATGTGCACCGCATGGAGTCTGTACGTCTGACTGATGCTCTATTTGTCATCCCTGAGGGTCAAAGGATGGGTAAGGCTGCATCTAAAGTGACTATTGCTTCCTGGATTAAGTCTACCATCCGCAAGGCTTATGAACTAGAGAAGAAACCTGTTCCCTTTCAGATCACTGCACATTCCACCAGGTCTGTTGGGGCCTAATGGGCCTACAAGAATCAGGCCTGTGCTGATCAGCTGTGCAAGGCAGCCACTTGTTGATCTGACTTCGACTGAAGCCGGTTTTAGCAGGAAAGTCCTGGAGGCAGCTCTGCCTGTCTAGGACTTTAATTCCTGCATCCCTGCATCCTGTGTTATAATGCGGTGTTCGTTGACACTTTGTTCATTTGGGCTATTCCGTACTCTTTTTAGTCCATGGGAGTTCGGGTATCATGGGGACCAGCACTTGGTCCTTGCCATCTTTTCCCACCACAGGGAACTCAATGTTGGTACATCCCATGGTACCTGTAAGATATATTGGTTAACAGAGAAAATAGGCTTTTAGTCTTACCTGTTAAATCCTTTTCTCTTAGTCTATATAGGTTACAGGTCTCCCATCCTGTTAAGGGACCATGCTTGGTATCCTGTGGCTGGACGTGGGAGTTCTTTTGGGTTCATGCTCACAGGAGTTTTCCTCTTTTCCTCCTTGTTATCTAGTTAGGTAGGGTTATTGTCTCATATCTATCTGGAGAGGGGAGTGACTGGTAGCCAGCTATGAGGAGAGGAAGGCTCCACCTTTTAGTATTTTCAAGAATAGTTCCTGCCTGCTTAAAGGGGCTGTCACCTTCCCATGGTACTTGTAAGCTATATGGTAAAATCCTATTATATGTATATATATATATATATATAATATGTGTGTGTCTGTATAAATATATGTGTTTGTGTGTGTGTGCATATATATAATATATATATGTGTGTGTGTATTTCAACCCACATATTAAATTGATGATCATTAGCACCTGTTTGGTATAATTGTTTATTTGTACACCTAACTTTGTACAAGTTTGTCTAGAAGAATTGATGCTATTTAGTAGGGAAAGGTGTTTTCTTCTGTTCAAGTGTTAGTAATGTCCAAAAAGATTTTTAATAGATTTGCCGAGGCTAAAAAAAGAATTGCAGTGCCACAAACCCCATCTCTCAAACCGCTATGGTTTGAGAGATATTCACAATCAAAGTTCCCCCTTCCCTCCCCTTCTCCTGACGTCAGCGTCTAGCTGACAGCAGAATATCCCAATCCGGGGATCAGCTGGCAGCTCTGCAGCAGAGCTGTAATCCCTTTATTAGAAAATAATAGGATTTTAGTCTTACCTGTTAAATCCTTTTCACTTAGTCCATACAGGTTACTGGTACAATGGAAGGCGATCCACCCCTTTAAGTAGGCAGGAACATTCATCTAAATGTATGCAGGGGGTGGAGCCTCCCCTCCCTCTTAAGCTGCCTTCAGCCAGAACCAGCCAGAATGATTTGAGACACTAATACTGACCAGAGATAACAAGGAAAAGGAAGACTCCTGTGAGCATGCCCCAAAGGTCTCCCACTGAATGCCACAGGAGAGCCAAGCATGGTCCCTTGACAGGGTGGGAGACCAGTAACCTGTATGGACTAAGTGAAAAGGATTTAACAGGTAAGACTAAAATCCTGTTGTCACTGTCGTCCAATACAGGTTACTGGTACAATGGGATGTACAAACATTGAGCTTTCCCAGAGGCGGGAAGAAGGTAAGGACCAAGCGCAAGGCCCAAAAGTCACCAGAACTGCTATGAACCAATTAATCATAGAGCCCAATAACAGAAGTGTCAACGGACACCAACCAGGGGTAAAAACGAACCCCCGAACCATCACAGCACGCTGAACTAGAGCCAACAGGGCTCAACAGCAAGGAAGCACTAAGAACCACAGAAGTAGAAGATCCTAGACAGGCAAAACTGCCTCCAGGACCTTCCTCCCAAAGCTGGCATCAGCCGAGGCCAGTACATCTACACGATAGTGCTTCGAGAAAGTGTGCACAGAGGACCAAGTGGCCGCCCGGCACAGTTGATCAGCAGACGCCTGATTTTTATAGGCCCAAGAGGCCCCAATTGATCTGGTGGAATGAGCAGTAACCCTGAAGGGAACATGCTTATTCCGCAACTTGTAGGCTTCACGAATGGTAGATTTTATCCAAGATGCAATAGTCACCTTGGATGCCGGTCTACCTGCCCTAGGCCCCTCAGGAATGACGAACAGAGTGTCAGATTTCCTGATAGACTCAGTGCGATGAACATAAAATTTAAGACAATGCACAACATCCAACAAATGGAGATCCCTCTCCTTGTCAGAGGAAGGGTTAGGACAGAAAGAGGGCACCACAATCTCCTGATTTATGTGAAACTCGGAGACAACCTTGGGTAAAAACTCCATGGAAGTGCGGAGCACAGCCTTATCCTTGTGGAACACCAGGTAAGGAGGTTTACAAGACAGAGCTTGTAACTCTGCTACCCGGCGAACTGAAACAATAGCCAAGAGAGAGGCCATTTTCCATGTCAAGAGACGTAAAGGAATAGAAGCCAAGGATTCAAACGGGGGTCTCTGAAGAACCCCCAGCACCAAATTGAGGTCCCACTGGGGAGCTGGACTCTTGAAGGCAGGCCAAACATGAGCCACACCTTGGAAGAAAACTTTAACATCAGGAAGAATAGCAATAAGTTCCTGGAAAAATACAGACAGAGCAGAAGTCTGAACTTTGAGAGAACTCAGGCTGAGTCCCTTTTCCACTCCATCCTGCAAAAAGGCCAGGACCGTGGGAAAATGGAAATCAAGTGATAGATCCTTATCAGCACACCATGCAACAAAAGTTGACCATATGCAATGATAGATCTTGGAAGACACAGGCTTGCGAGCTCTAAGCATCGTAGACACCACAGAAGAGGAAAACCCTTTCTTCCTCAAAATTGAGGATTCAACCTCCAATCCGTCAAATGGAGATGCTGAACATCCTCCTTCCACAGATATCCTTGAAGAAGCAGATCTGGACGGGCAGGAAGCGGGAAGGGATCTGCCACTGACATGGCCAGCAGTTCCGGATACCAGGACTGACGAGGCCAATTCGGGGTGATTAAGATGACAGGACAACGCTCCATCTTCAGCTTCTGGATGACTGATCAACAGAGGGAGAGGAGGGAAGATGTACGCTAGGGGGAACTCCCAAGGGATTAACAAAGCGTCCACTGCTAGAGCAAGAGGCTCCCTCCACCGAGAGCAAAACACTGGCACCTTCCTGTTGTGTCTGGTAGCCATCAGATCCACCACAGGTACCCCCCACATCTGGGTTAGAAGGTGAAACACCTCTGGATGAAGTGCCCACTCTCCGCTGTCGACTGTGTGACGACTGAGAAAGTCTGCCATGACGTTGTCTACGCCTGGAATGTGTACCGCTGAAATGACGGGAACATGAGCTTCTGACCAAGATAAGATGGCTTTGACCTCTAACCAAGCGGTGAGACTTCTTGTGCCGCCTTATCTGTTGATGTAGGCCACTGCGGTGGCGTTGTCGGACTCCACTCTGACTGGACAATCCTCCAGCTGAGATTCCCAGTGTCTCAGGGCTAGAAAGATGGCATGAAGTTCCAGAATATTGATGGAGAGGAGAGATTCTTCCAGTCCCCATTTCCCCTGAGCACTGAAACGACCCAACACTGCCCCCCAACCCCGGAGGCTGGCATCCATCGTGACTGTGGTCCAATAGGGAATCTGAAAGGACCTCCCTTTCAGGAGATGAGACAGGTCCAACCACCATTCCAAGCTCAGCTCGACATGAGGAGGCAGAGAGACTGACAGATGCTGAAGATCTGGATGATTCCTGCACATCTGAATCACAAACCTCTGAAGTTCCCTGGTGTGCGCCATGGCAAATGGCACTGCCTCTATTGTGGAAATGAATTTCCCCACCAGAGAAGTCAACTTCGGCACTGGAACCCTTTCGAGCTCCAGGATCTTGGATACACGGAGAGCAATCTGATGAGCCACTTCTTCCGGTAAAAACACCATGCACTGCTGAGTGTCGAACAGGAGACCCAAGAAAAGGATCTGTTGAGATGGGACCAAGTTTGACTTGTCCAGATTCATGATCCATCAGTGGCGATTGAGTGTCTGGATGCACAACTGAACCTGCTGGTGAAGGATCTCCGCAGATGAAGCTTTCAGGAGCAGATCTTCCATGTAGGGAGTCACCCTGACACCATCTCGATGAAGCACAGCTATCAAAGCTCCCAATACTCTCTGAAAAACCTGAGGAGCTGAAGTCAGTCCAAAGGGAAGAGCTGAAAACCGAAAGTGGCCTTTGTGACAGGCAAACCTGAGATACCGCCTGCTCTCTGGATGAATAGGGATGTGAAGATATGCATCCTGAAGGTCCAGGGAGGCAAGGAACTCCCCTGGAGACACTGCTGCTATCACAGAACGCAGTGATTCTTGACGATAGTGGGAACTCACAACAAAGGAATTGAGATCCTTGAGGTCCAAAATAGGACGAGCACCTCCGTCCTTTTTGGCCACAACGAAAAGGTTGGAATAAAATCCTGAACCTGTGTCCCCTGAAGGGACCAATTCCAGGACCTCTTTGTCCAAAAGATCCTGAATAGCGTAGTCGAACAGAGGTCTTTTTGTAGGCTCCTGAGAAGGACGAGTAAAATGGAACCGAAAGGGAGGAAGGGAAGAGAAAGGGATCCTTTACCCCTCTGATACCACCTGAATAACCCAAGGGTCCGTCACTGACTCCTCCCAAATCCGGCGAAAGATGTGGAGACGTCCACCTACAGCCGGATGCGGACCCGGGTTTGGTGAGTCATTCCGAAGCAGTCTTGGAAGTCTTGGCCTTGGGGGCAACTTTGGGCTTCCAGGACTGTTTGGGCTTGGAGGAGGAGCGCGTGGAGGACGGACCCGCCAGGGACGTAGACCGTGTCTCAGTTTGGAAGGAACGAAAGGACCAATTACGTTTGGCAGGAAATTTCTTTTTGAAGACTGATGGTAAAAGAGTACTCTTACCACCAGTAGCCTCACTAATCATCTCCTTAAGTTCAGATCGAAACAGTGAAGTCCCTTGGAAGGGCAAAGAAAGCAAGGCTTTCTTAGAGGCTGTGTCAGCGGACCAAATTTTCAGCCAAAGAGCATGTCTAGCCACCACAGAGGAAGTGGAGGCCCTCGCCATCGTGCGCACAGCATCAAAAGCAGCGTCAGAAACATAATTTTGAGCTTCTGATATATTAGCCAGAAGCTGTAGCTGCTCAAACACTGGCGCATCCTGGCGAACCGCCTCAGTAAGCTGTTCAGTCCAGGCCGCAATAGCCCGGTTAACCCACGCCACTGCAAAGGTTGGACGCATGGCAGTGCCAATAGAGGCAAAAATAGACTTAAGACAAGTTTCTAACTTTTTGTCCGTCCAATCTTGCAGGGCAGAAGCATCAGATACAGCTAAGGCAGTAGATTTAGACAACCTAGAAACTGGAGCATCGACTTTAGGAGGATGAACCCATTTAGCCAGTTCAGTCTCAGGAAAAGGGTAAAGTTTAGCAAACTTTTTGGATACAGAAGAGGATTTATCAGGATTTCTCCACGCATCAGAGACTAAACGAGCAAGAGTAGGATTAGTAGGAAAACATATGACAGCTTTAGACGGTTTCTGAAAAACGTCAGTTGGATCATGAGTAGATTCCTGAGTCAAAGGAAGGTTGAGTGTGGTTAGCACAGCCCTGATCAAACCCTCAGCAGAGAGTTCAGGGTCACATTCAAAAGGGTCACCAATGGACCTGGTAGACTCAATAACAGTGCCTTCCTCAGCATCAGAATCCTGTAATAGTTCTTCCTTAGAAGAATCAGACATATCAGGAGCACCCTGTGGCTTGGACAGGGAGGTCCTGACTGTGGAGGGGGTCTGCCAAACCTGAAGAGCCCCCTGAACCTGAGAGGGAAAGAACTGAACAGTGGATCTAAGATCCCTAGTGGCAGCCTTAAACTCTTTCACCCAAGTTGGCTCAATGGTGTGACTGGAAAGCCCTGGGTTGCTGTCATGGCTTTCTGCACATTTTGGGCATAAATGACCAGAAAATTCTCTAGGCAGCCCAGAGTGACAAGAGGAGCAAAACGCAATGGGGGAAACTGACACCCCAGCCTCCTTAGTCTTGGGTCTAGCCCACAGCGTCAGATATACTCCACTGACAAGAATCACCCAATTGAAGTGTGAAAGATTAAGAATTCACCCCAGAAATGCTTAAAATTAAACTTAACTGGCAAGCGAAGGGTTAATCTGCGGAGGAGAGAGAGAAGGCTCGGTCCTTGCGTAGTATACTAGCTGAGAATAACTCACAAAATGGCTGCCGCGACGGTAGCCAATCAGAAAACGGGCGTGAAACCAGTGCTCATGGGAAACGTAGTTTTTCTCAGAAGTACCCCAAAACAGTGCCCGAAGCCCCCCAGACCCCCAACACACCGAATCATGCAACCGGATGATAGAGCAAGGGAAGACCAACAAAATGAGCCCACTCTGAAGTCGCTGTGACAAGCGGTTCCAGAGATACGTCCCACACTGTGTAAACCCATAGAGAGTAAAGGAGCAATGGCGTCTAAGCGGGAAAAGCGCGCTTAAAGGCGCGGAACATTAACTTTTAATAAATTTACCCTGACAGAAAAAAGTTACCAAACACACACAAAACACATGTGAAACATGATAAAACAATATCCCAATGAGGAAAACAGCAGGGAAAAAGGTTAAAACCCCCCCATAAACTGCTCCAAAACCCAGGGAATACACAAAGACATTGCATAAATACAGGCAATATGAAGAAAAACACCCTATGAGTGCTGGAGTGCATAATGAGAACTCCCAAATACAAGCCCAATGAAGGGACACTGTGGGACAAGTGGACCTTCAGCACTCAAAGGGTGGCTCACCTTTCTGCAGGACTTCTGTCTTCAGGTAACCATGTTAAAAGGGAATTAACACAGGGAAAATCCCCAGCAGGGAAGCTACTTGACTCAAGTTGTTCCCTCTTCAGGGCATAAGGTCCACCAGAAAATCCCTGGAAGCTGCACTAGCCACTTTGGAGAGGGCAATTGTCAGCCATGGTCACCTGCCTAATGGTGGTATTCCATATTTGAAGAAAACAATAAAAAAACTAAAGTTGATTGAGAGATGTTCTCCACCTGGTGTGCACAGCACGCAGGAACAAATCTTTCTGGCTGGTTCTGGCTGAAGGCAGCTTAAGAGGGAGGGGAGGCTCCACCCCCTGCATACATTTAGATGAATGTTCCTGCCTACTTAAAGGGGCGGATTGCCTCCCATTGTACCAGTAACCTGTATTGGACGACAGTGAAAATTACTTAATTGCAAAGGTCTGCAAAGGGTGCCTGGTTTGCAAGCACACTTTGTAGACCGTTCCCATGAAGTAGTTCTTTTCTAATAACGGGATTTCAGCTCTGCTGAAGCGCCTTATCATGTTGGCCAACACAGATTTCCTTCTGTCAGCTTTACAGCTGACATCAAGAGAAGGTGAGGGAAAGAGGAACTTTGAACTTTGCCAATATCTCTCAAACCGCTATGGGGTTTGTGGCAATGCGATTCTTTTTTTAGCCTCTACAAATCTATTAAAAATACATTTCTGGGGACATTACTAACACTTTCATTCACTATGTACTATGTTAATTGATAAAAATAAACTATTAGCATATCTAGTTTCAAAAGCATTCTTACTTTATAGCATTTTCTCACACCTGCATTAAACTTTTTGCACATTACTGTATATTACTGGAAGGTCCTGAAGACTTTAGAAAGTGCCAAGTGTGATTTAAGAGTGTGGAATAGAAATAGGACTAAACGGAACCTGAGTAGTAGTATGTTTAGGTTGCTACCTCTTACTGCTTCTTTCTTCGATTGGATTCAGGACAACAGTTTCTCATTAGTAAGGTAAGTTGAACGAAAAAGGAATAGAGGTCTTAAATGATTTGATTTTCTGAAACAGTTTGGTTCACTGGTTATATAAAGGATAGACTATCGTGTTGTTTAGATCAGGAACTGGTGTTCACATAGATTCAGGATAAGGTGAGGTTTTACTTAGGGAATTCAGTTCCAGAGGGCTTAACTAATTTTGAGAGATTTTACAGAAAATGGCGGCCACCTTTAAAATCTATCTCTCCCATTTATAGGATTTTAATATTTAAAAGGATAGTAATGTTTCAAAATAAAAGCAGCTCCAAATAATCTTCATAGTATTTGGGCCATAGAGAGTGTTATTTCAATACTGTTAAAGTTGTAGTTCAAGAGTAATTGAATGATAAAGTATCCCCCTCCCGCCCCTTTTACTAATGTAACACTGCTCACCTCAGAATGGAAAGGTGGTGTACAGATGGCTTGCAGAGAGGGAGAATCTTCAATTAGCAAAAAAAAAAAATTGTCAAGGGTGACTGTGTTTTCATTGTTCTCACAGTAAAGAGATGGTCCCTTCCTGTGAGCTGTTTGGTCTTAAGACCAAATTCCACATCTAAGGGGTGGTGGCTTACACTAGGTAAAATGGGCAGGAGGGGCATCATTCAGTTACTCTGACAGTATTGAAATAACACTCTCCATGGCCCAAATACTATGAAGATTAATTGGAGCTTCTTTAATTTTGAAACATTATTATCCCTTTAGAAATGGGAAACTAGATTGTCAATTTGTGTGGGAGTACTTACTAGATGAAACGTTGAGTGGCAAGGATTGGTCTTTGCTCTGGAAGAGGATCTACAAAAGTAGTGTTAATATAAATTCAACTGAGCAATTGTATAAGATGTTCCACCTAACGTACTTAGTGCCTAGTAAGTTGACCCTTATGTTTGAAGATGCTATTGATGTTTGCTTTAGGGGTTGTCAGGAAAAGGGGACTTTTCTTCATATTTGGTGGGAATGTGGGAAGGTTAAGTTGATCTGGTATAGAGTTAGTTCACTGCTTTCCCAACTCCTACAAAAAGTATCAGGCTTAATATAGGTGAGGCATTATTGGGTAGGAGAGTTTGTGAGGTTAGAAAGTTTGATGACGAATTCATTCTCAATATTTGGTCAGGTACCAGATTGTGTATAGCCTCACAATGGAAGAACTTGAATATCTTTTGGAACTCTGTTTAGATAAAATCAATTTAGTTTGTGTTAACCAATATTTTTCATCCATTGAGTTCAGTTTGATAGATTTTTGCTCACATGGTCCCCTTGGTTATAGAGTTTTCATGGTCAGTCTTCTAGGGCATTATTAACCCTTTGAGTGCCAGAGGGGTACGCAATGCATTGTGTACCCCTCTGGCACTCAAAGGGTTAAGATCCTATAATTTCTTCTTCTTCTTCTCTTTTCTTCCTCTCCCAGCTGATACAGTTTTAAATGTATTTTTGTTTCTTTTTAACTACATGCCACATTTTATTTTCTGGTTTCATATGTATATTACATTACATTTATGTTTTAGATTTGTAAGAATTCTTTATTTTGTATATGTAATGAATTTCTCTGTATTTTTATCTTCTGTTTTAAAATAATATATTAAGTAAAAAAAAAGTATGTGTGTATGTATATATAATTGTATATATAATTTTAGGTCTTAACTGATAAAGGGAGCATTGCTTTTGAAAGCTTGGCCCTTAAATTGAACGTTAGTCCAATAAAAAAATCTATTACATACTGCTATACTCATTCATTTGACATCTACACCACTGGACTACCACTGCTGTCCTAAATTACATTTAAATATATACCATAAAATCTCACATATAATATAAAGAATCTTTAAAAGATATAGTATAAAGAGTGCCAATGTATAATACTCACCCTTGTTTTCCCCTGTCCCATCACAAAAGAATTCACATTTTCCCTTCCTCCCTCCCTTCCCACTTACCCATCGCTGCCTCTCTGGCATGGAAGTCCAAACTGCACCATCCTGACAGGGTCCCAGCATGCCGCCCACTCTATGCACATTGGATCTATGGTATTGTCCTGCGAGGACCATTGGCTGGTCAGAGGAGGCCATGCTTTCATGGTGCAGTTTGATCAAATTATTTCCCGTGTATAATACGCAACCCCCACTTCACATAAGGTGAAGAGGAGAAAAATTGTGCGTATTATATGCAAGATTTTACTGTATTTATATATAGATATATTTTAAAAAAATATATATATATATTTATATATATAATAAATAAAATATAGTATAATAATATTTCCACAAATTTGCTTGCACATAGATATATATATCTATATATATATATAAAAGAATAAGCCTCATTGCATAATTTATGGTACCTCACACACAGAAGATAATTTATGTCTCCTCAGAAAACAAACACACATTGAACAGAATGCCTCATTACATAATTTATGTCTCATTAGGCGACACAACTCCTATTGGGTGATTCAATGGGGACTTTACTGCTCCCATTGGGTGATTCAATGGGGGCGTGTTTATCATACAGGGAGTTGGCCCGCCCCCTCCAGCCCGCCCACCACTATCCAACTGACAAAAAAAAATATAGCTGCCACTCGCTCCTGAAGTAGGGGATATCAATAACTTCTCCTGGTCCACACACACTCTCACTCAGGATCATGACTCCACAAACACACTGTTTCACCTCCCACAGATAATTGTACACTCAGTTTCAGTATGAGGGTGTAATGTTTCCATAAAATACAAACACTCAGGGATAAACTTAATAGCAACTCTTATATTTAACTCTTTTCATCTCTTCAGTCAACCTCACTAACTGTCTGTTTTCAACTGTCACTCCTCCACTTTCTGCTTCCCGCCCTTTCTCCTTAAAGAGAGAGAGATGCTTTGCTGTATGTTACAGAGGGCAAGCCTCAAACACCACTTTCTATTTGTTCCCTCAGCATATTGCTACGTTGCCTCAACTGAAGAGCCACCGTGTGTAATATTGCTATGTTACCTCAACTTACCCCTTTGAGTGCCAGAGGCGTTGCGTACCCCTCTGGCACTCAAATGGTTAAGTAAGGAGGAGTTACTGCTCCCATTGGGTGATTCAATGGGGGAGTGATTTAATTCATGCCTTTCTGGCCTGTCCCCACTATCTAGCCCGCCCACCACTATTCAAGTAACTGAAAAAACAAAATGGCTGCCACTCGCTCCTACACCACAGACATAAACACATCAGACAAAAAACACACACACACACACACACAATCAATCATACACACACACACTCAATCATACACACTCACAATAATTCACACACTCACACTCTCACTCACATTCACACATTCTCATTCAATCACACACACACTCACACTCTCTCTCATTCACACTCACTCACACACTCACACACACTCACTATCACACACACTCACACTCTATCACACACACTCACTCTCACTCACACACTCTCACTTACACTCACACACTCACACTCAATCACACACTCTCACTCTATCACACACACTCACACTCTCACTCACACTTTAACTCACACACTCACTCACACACTCTCACTGTCATACACCCTCTCACACACTCACTCACACTCACTCAATCACACACACTCACACACTAACACACTCATGCAATCACCCACAAGCAATCACTCACATGCAATCACTCACTCTCGCACTCACTCACACTCACTCACACCCCAGGAGCCAGCACGATCCACCTTCTACCATAGTATGTGCAATTACCACATGCATTTCAACTACATGAATGAATGCCACTCACTCACGCACACTCACTCACACCCCGGAAGCCAGCACAATCCACCTTCCACCATAGTATGTGCAATTACCACATGCATTTCAACTATATGAATGAATGCCACAGTGGAGGCATAAGTACAAATTACAATAACACATAAGTCACCCCCTTATGACTCACTTGTGTGTGTGTGTCTCTGTGTGTGTCTGTGTTTTCCTCACTGTGTGTGTTGCATGACTGTATCACACTCTATGTGTCTGCATGTTGTGCATTGCATATATGTGTGTATGACTGTGTCGCTCTTTATGCATCTCAGTGCATGCGTGTGCATTTGCCTGTGTGTCTCTGTGTGTGTTTGTCTTGCATCCGTGTGTGTGCATTAATTCTCTATATATCCTGACGGGCAGCGCTGTCCCACATTGCTAGTATATATATATCTATATATATAAGCCAAAATAGTATAGGGAAGCACTCTCGCTTAAATCAGTCTCTCTGAGTGCTGTAGTTGAAAGGAACAGGATCCATGTGTACAACAAAAAGTTGAAACAACCAGCACTCACAGAAAAATGTAATGAATAAGTGTCAATGTTTCAATGCATCTTAGAGCATTTTCATCAGGACAATGAGACCAGACCCCCATTATGTACAGTTTGAAGTTCCTGCCCACCAAACAGCTGCAGTGGCTGAATGACATCAGCAAAGCTCACGTGGCAAAGTTCAGTTTTAGGTTCCAACTTAAAATAGTCCACAGTGGAGTAAAAATCCAAATTTTACAACACCATCAGTGTCCAATATCCTCAGTGCCATGTTATGAATGGTGAGATACAGAAAAAACATATATGTGCATAAGGTACAGCAGTAGGGCAGCAGAGGTACTGAATATGTAGAGATTATTAAAGGTCACATCCTCAGTTGAGCTGGCTGCAACCTGCTCAGGGGTTCCTTCAATAAACAAAATGAATGAGCTAAAATTGTATCAAGCCTAGGAATCACAGTGCAGGTGCATTCAGCCAACATAGTTAGATAATGAGGCTATAAACTAGGTATTTGTTGTCCAGAGCACAGAGTATATGGTCAGCTACACCCCTCTGTATAGGCTAACTCCGTCATAACACAGGATGATCATGTCGAGAGCACAAGCAGCAAATAACATGCTTCACACCATGACATTGGCATATGTACAGAAGCAAAAGAATACCAGGATTTTACTTTTCTTACGCAAATTTACTTACTTGCATGCCCTTTAAGATACTTCTTATGATTGCTGGCAACATCAGTTTTCTTTATCTTTTATTTCAGATGCAATAACCGTACACAGTGTGCTGTTGTAGCTGGACCAGATGTGTTTCCGGATCCGTGCCCTGGGACTTATAAATACCTTGAAGTCCAATATGAATGTGTTCCCTACAGTATGTATATATATATATATATATATATATGTGTGTGTATGTATGTAAATATATGTGTGCGTGTTTTAACTGCTTTGTAAGTAAAATGTTTAATTATCTTTAAATTTAATAATATAAAAATTTTTATGCATGAGGTCATATTTACCAGTAAACAGAAGGTGTATTACAATTTTTTTTATTGTTGAAAAATATATTGTATTGGCCTTTTCCCACTGGGTAAAATAATTGTACCCATCCATATAGTATTTACAGAGTCTCCAGAGTCCACCTCATATTCAGGTAAAAAGTAAATTATATCTATACTAGCTATGTGGGACGGCACTGCCCGTCAGGCTATATAGGGAATTAATGCACACACACGGATGCAAGACACATACACACAGAGACACACACGCAAATGCACACGCATGCACTGAGATGCATAAAGAGCGACACATTGCGAGACATTGGAAACCTGGAAAGGAGTTTAGAACTCACAGAGCAGGTAGTATGTGGGGTTAGTAGCGAAGAGGGTGGAGTTGTAGATGAGGAGCGACAGGTAGGCAGCTGGGTAACAGTAAGGAGGGGAGATAGTGGGCAGAGGAAGAGCCAGTTCTGAGTTGACTCAGTCCAACAGATTTGCAAGATTGTGTGAAGATGTTGATGAGAATTGCTCAGAATTGGCAACACTGGAGAGGGCTGATTCCTCTAGCAGCCAGGGGAACAGTCCTCCTTCCAGGCTAGATGGTATGCAGAGCAGGCAGAAACCAAGGCAGGTGGTGGTAATAGGGGACTCTGTTATTAGGAGGGTAGATAGGGTAATCTGCCGCCAGGAACGTGAATGCCGAACAGTATGCTGTCTCCCGGGTGCTCGGGTTCGGCATATTGCGGACAGGGCTGACAGATTATTAGGAGGGGCTGGAAGTGATCCAGCTGTCTTGGTACATATTGGAACCAATGACAAAATAGGAGGAAGATGGAGGTCCCTAAAGAATGATTTCAGGGATTTAGGGTGCAAGCTCAAGGCAAGGACCTCTAAGGTAGTATTTTCTGAAATACTACCTGTGCCATGCGCCAGTGCAGGTAGGCAGAGGGAGCTCAGGGAGCTTAATGCATGGCTCAAGCAATGGTGTAGGAAGGAGGGTTTGGGGTTTTTAGAACACTGGGCAGACTTTGCTCTTGGGTACAATCTATATGGAAGAGATGGATTGCACCTAAATGGTAGAGGAGCCTTTGTGTTAGGGGAGAGAATGCTAGGAAGCTTGGAGGAGCTTTTAAACTAGGAAAAGGGGGGTGGGTATAGATAGCAAAAATGGGGTAGATAGAGCAGATAGGAACTGGGTCCAAGTAAATGACCAGGGGGGTGGAGAAAGGGTGGGGAAAAATTTAGTCAGTAGGGAGGAACTCCTAGTAAATGAAGGTGAAGAAAAAAGGCATGTAGGGATTAATATATGTAAAGACTTCAAAATTAATTGTATGCTAGCAAATGCAAGAAGTATGGTAGATAAAATAGGAGAACTAGAATTGCTGGCGGTTAATGAGCAATGGGACATAATTGGAATAACAGAAACATGGTGGAACGGTGCACATGACTGGGCTGTAAATATAGAGGGCTATTCCCTGTTTAGAAGAGACAGAATTAATAGAAAAGGTGGAGGTGTGTGCTTATATTTGAAAACAGAGCTAAATCCAGTTTTGTGAGGTGATATTAGTGAGGAAACTGGCCAAATTGTGGAGTCCATGTGGGTAGAAATCGAGACTAAATGTGGTGTGAAAGGTAAAAAAAAAGTTGTTGGTGGGCATATGCTACAAACCACCAAATATCGATGACAATGATGAGGCCCAACTGCTATTGCAGATGAGGAAAGCTGCCCAGTTTGGGCATACTATAATTATGGGAGATTTTAATTATCCAGATATCAACTGGAAAAATGAGACCTGTCAGAGTGCTAAGGGGTAGCAGGTTTTTGAACACACTTTGTGAAAGCTACATGTCACAAATGGTGGAAGCGCCGACAAGAAATAACAATGTATTGGACCTAGTGATCACTAATAACACAGAAATGGTATCCAATATTAAGGTAAGAGAACATTTGGGAAACAGTGATCACAACATGGTTACATTTAAGATCAGTCTGACAAAGCAAAAATGTATAGGTTCAACAAAAACTCTTAATTTTAAAAAAGCGAACTTTAAATTGTCAAGGGCCTCAATGCAACACATAGACTGGGATATTTTATTTAAAGGCAAAAATACTGAGGAAAAATGGTCAGAATTCAAATTTAGGTTGCAGAAATGTACCCAACAGTATATACCAATGGGGAACAAATGCAAAAGAAGTAAGTCACAGCCAATGTGGTTAACTGCACATGTAAAGAAGGAAATGGCAAGGAAAAAAAACACATTCAAATTATTTAAGTCTGAAGGAACTGAACAATCTTTCTTAAAGGGATAGTAATACTTCGTTTTAACTTTATTTTATTTTGTAGGCATTAAAAAAACATGAAGAATGATATAAGTCTTATCTCTCAAACCTTTATGGTTTATGAGATATTCACAAGCAAAGTTTCCCCCTCCCGCCCCTTTTACCTACTGTAAACAATCTCTTCTCAGATGTGGAATGCAGTCCATTGTTTGGACAGATAACAGAAGGGGACACTCTTATTCCTATGAAAACAATGAAATCCCTGCCCCCCTTGACAAGCTTTTCAGGTTTTTCCGTTATCTTAATTGAAGATTGTCCCTCTCTGCAGTCTACCTGGGCAGCTCCCTTCTGCCCTGGCTGAAAAGTGTTACATCAGTAAAAGGGGCGGAAGGGGGACACTTTGCTTGTGAATATCTCTTAAACCATAAAGGTTTGAGAGATAAGACTTATATCATTCTTCATGTTTTTTTAATGCCTACAAAATAATATAAAGTTAAAACGAAGTATTACTATCCCTTTAAAATACAGGGAGTGCAACAAAGATTGCAAAAAGGCAATTAGGGTAGCAAAAATAGATAATGAAACTTGAATTGCAAGGGAAAGCAAGACTAATCCAAAAAAGTTTTTCAAATACATAAATAGCAAAAAACTTAAGAGGGAGTACATTGGACCATTCAAAAATGAGATGGGTGAGTTGGCTAGTGAGGATAAGGAAAAGGCCGATGTTTTAAACACTTTCTTTGCATCAGTATATACAAGGGAGCAAGGAATGGTAGAAGAGCCTCCGCAAGTAACAAATAAAACAATACAATTAATAGATATTGGGTTAACTCAAGGAGATGTCATGGGAACACTGAACAAAATTAAGACCGACAAAGCACCGGGTCCTGATGGTATACATCCAAGGGTTCTTCAGGAACTTAGTGCAGTGTTAGCAAAACCCCTATATTTACTCTTTAAAGATTCTATTACCACAGGCTCAGTGCCACAGGATTGGCGAAGATTTAACATAGTGCCTCTATTTAAGAAGGGAACTAAAACAGAACCTGGGAATTACAGACCAGTGAGTTTGACCTCTGTAGTGGGAAAACTGTTAGAAGGGATAATAAGGGACTATATTCAGGATTACAACACAAAAAATAAAATCATTAGCACGAATCAACATGGTTTTATGAAGAACAGATCATGCCAAACTACTCTTTTCAGCTTCTATGAGGAGGTAAGCAGCAACCTAGACAATGGCAAGGCAGTAGATGTAGTATATCTAGACTTTGCAAAGGCATTTGATACAGTGCCACACAGAAGGCTGGTGTATAAAATAATGAAATTGGAGCTAGGAGATAACCTTTGCAATTGGATACAAAACTGGCTGAAGGACAGGGAACAGTGTGTGGTTGTAAATGGAAAATTCTCAAGTACAGTTAAAGTGGAGAGTGGAGTACCTCAGGGTTCAGTATTGGGTCCGCTGCTTTTTAACATGTTTATAAATGATCTGGAAATAGATATAGAAAGCAAAATATCAATATTTGCAGATGATACTAAATTATGCAAAGTCATTAATTCAGAACAGGATATTTTCTCTCTACAGAGGGACTTGCATACAATGTCAGATTGGGCAAACATGTGGAATATGAAGTTTAATGTGGGGAAGTGTAAAGTCATGCATTTGGGAGGAAACAATCCCAAGGCTACTTATAAACTTAATGGAATAATTTAGGTGACTCATTGCTAGAAAAAGACCTGGGTATCCTTGTCAACTGCAAACTTGGAAACAGTGACCAGTGTCAAACAGCAGTAGCAAAGGCAAACAAAGTCCTGTCTTGCATAAAAAGAGGTATCGAAGCAAGAGTGGATAACATTATTTTGCCATTATACAAATCATTGGTAAGACCTCACCTTGAGTATGCAGTGCAATTTTGGGTACCGGTTCTGAAAAAGGATATACTAGAACTAGAGAGGGTACAGCGGAGAGCAACAAAATTAATTAAGGGAATGAAGGACTTGACATATGAGGAATGACTAAACATACTTGGTTTATTTACTCTAGAGAAAAGACGACTAAGAGGAGACCTTATCACATTGTACAAGTATATGAGAGGCCAATACAACGATCTCTGCAGTGAGCTATTTATTCCAAGGCCTGATCAGGTGACCAGGGGACACCCCTTGAGATTAGAGGAAAGGAGGTTTAAACTTCAGCAGAGGAAGGGTTTTTTTACCATATGGTCTGTCAAATTGTGGAATTCATTGCCCAGGGAGGTAGTTATGGCAGATACAATGGATACATTTAAAAGAAGATTAGATACATTTCTTTCAAAAGGGAACATACAGAGTTATACTGTTTATCAGTAGGCTGATCAGGAAGGTCTGATAAAGACTAATTTAATTGGTAGCAGGAAAGCTATAAAATTCTCAGTTACTGAGGTATGAGGCCAAGGTTGAACTTGATGGACTTGTGTCTTTTTTTCAACCTAATTTACTATGTTACTATGTTACAGTCATACACACATACATGCAATGCACAACATGCAGACACATAGAGTGTGATACAGACATGCAACGCACACAGTGAGAAACACACAGGCACACACACAGAAGTGAGTCATAAGGGGGTGACTTATGTGTCATTGTAATGAGTTTTTGTTTGTACGTATGCCTCCACTGTGGCATTCATTCATATAGTTGAAATGCATGTGGTAATTGCACATACTATGGTGGAAGGTGGATCGTGCTGGCTTCCAGGGTGTGAGTGAGTGTGAGTGAGTGGCATTCATTCATGTAGTTGCATGTGGTAATTGAACATACTATGGTGGAAGGTGGATCGTGCTGGCTACCGGGGTGGGAGTGAGTGTAAGTGAGACTATGGTGGAAGGTGGATCGTGCTAGGTCCCAGGGTGTGAGTGTGAGTGCAAGAGTGAGTGATTGCATGTGAGTGATTGCATGAGTGTGTGTGATTGCATGAGTGTGTGTGAGTGTGAGAGTGTGTGAGTGAGAGGGTGTATGAGTGTGAGTGAGAGAGAGTGTGAGTGTGTGTGATTGAGAGTGTGTGTGATTGAGAGTGTGTGTTAGTGAGAGTGATTGAGTGAGAGTGTGAGTGATTAAGTGTGGGTGTGTGTGATTGAGTGTGGGTGTGTGTGATTGTGAGTGAGAGTGAGTGAGATTGCATAAGTGAGAGTGTGTGTGAATGTGAGTGTGTGAGTCAGTGTGTGTGAGTGTGAGTGTTTGAGAGTGAGTGTGTGAGTGAGTGTGTTTGTGTCTGATGTGTTTGTTTCTGTGGTGTAGGAGCGAATGGCAGCCATTTTGTTTTTTCAGTCACTTGGATAGTGGTAGGCGGGCTGGATAGTGGGGGCAGGCGAACTCCCTGAATGATTTAAATCACTCCCCCATTGAATCACCCAATGGGAGCAGTAACTCCTCCTTACTTAAGCTGAGGTAACATAGCAATAAAACACACGGTGGCTCTTCAGTTGAGGCAACGTAGCAGTATGCTGAGGGAACAAATAGAAAGTGGTATTTGAGGCTTGCCCTCTGTAACATACAGCAAAGCATCTCTGTCCCTTTAAGGAGAAATGGCGGGAAGCAGGAAGTGGAGGAGTGACAGTTGAAAACAGACAGTTAGTGAGGTTGACTGAAGAGATGAAAAGAGTTAAATAAAAGAGTTGCTATTAAGTTTATCCCTGAGTTTGTATTTTATAGAAACATTACACCCTTGTACTGAAACAGAGTGTGTGGATGCTTACAGTTATCTGTGGGAGGTGAATCAGTGTGTTTGTGTGGTCATGCTCCTGAGTTAGAGTGTGTGTGTGGACCGGGAGAAGTTAATGATATCCCCTACTTCAGGAGCGAGTGGCAGCTATATTTTTTTTGTCAGTTGGATAGTGGTGGGCGGGCTGGAGGGGGCGGGCCAACTCCCTGTATGATAAACATGCCCCCATTGAATCACCCAATGGGAGTTTTGTCTCCTGATGAGGCATTCTGTGCAATGTGTGTGTGTTTTCTGAGGAGACATAAATTATCTTCTGTGCGTGAGGAACCATAAATTATGCAATGAGGCTTATTCTTTTATATATATATATATATATATATATATATATATACATATATATATATATATAAGCCAGATACATAAAGGGAAGCACTCACAATTAGAGACAGAGCATGGGTGCTATTTTCAAAGCTAGGTTTATAGAAAATCAATTTGTGATGGAGAAGCACTCTCAGTACTTCAAAGATAAGGAAAATATATATATATTTTAATAAATCAACATTTAGGTTACAGTGACATAACCTTCCTCAGGTTCTGAGGAATCTCGGGATGAAGGGCCAAATTGTCAGGTTGAGAGAGCCCAGGGTTTCCTACTACTTATATATATAAAATTTACTGCTACTTATGTGTATATCTTTATTTATATGGTGCCACACAGTGCCTTACAATAGACATATGTTACAAGACGTAAGATGGGATAAAATAAGTGTCACATTCATAGAAACAATAGGAGATAAGTCCCTGCTTCAAAGAGCTTACAGTCTAAATGGGTAATAGTCGACAGACAACAGGGTACGTGGATGTTAAGTGCTGAGATTTCAAGTGCTGAGTTTGGCCAATGGTAGTGCATGGTCCTTGTGCTCCAGAGGATAATATTTCAGGGTAGATTTAAAGGCAGAGGGGGATTGTTCAGGACGTAGGGAGAGGGGTATGGAGTTCCATAGGTAGGGAGCAGAAAAGTGGGTTTGAGATAGGAAAGGGCATGGATGGTGCAACACGAATGTTGTTGCACTCTGAATGAAGGATTCGGCCAGGAACATAGGAGATGAGAGAAGAGATATAAGATGAGTATCAGTGTAGAGAGCATTCAAGGTGAGAAGAAGGACTTTGTAAGTTATGCGTTGCTGAATAGGGAGTCATGACAGATGTCTAAGAATGAGGTGAGCAGCTTCAGTGTGTGGGGAGAGTGTGGTGATTCGTGCAACTGAGTTTAAAACAGATCGTTTGGTGAAAGATGAGTAGCAGGGAGTCCGATTAGAAGGACATTGCAGGACAGAATGAGAGTTTTAGTAGTTTGTTGGGAGAGGAATGGGCGTATTTTATCAATGTTGCAGTGAAAGAAGAAAGATGTTCTAGCCAGAGTTAATGTGAGGGGAGAAGGTAAAGAAGGAATCAAATATGGCCCCAAAGCAGCATGCTGAGCTGGCTGGATCAATGCCAATTCCATCAACTGCAATGGTGAAGCTAGGTGTTGGGCAAGGTCTTGGAGGGAAAATGAGAATTTCAGTTTTGGACACGTTTATCTTCAGCTGATGGTGGGCCATCCAGGTGGTTATGGAATTTTGTAACTGGATTTGAGGTGAAAGATCAGGAGTGGACATGTAAATTTGGGTATTATCAGCATATAAATGGTACTTGAAGCCAAATTAATTAATAAGCTCACCCAATGAAAGGATGTACAGTGAAAAAAGTAGCAGACCCGGAACGAAGCCTTGAGGCATCCCCGGAGACAGAAGGACTGTAGAGGAGGTGTTATTGCCAGAAGACCCAAAAAAGGAACGTTGCAAAAGATAGGAGGAGAGCAATGAAGCAGCTTGATTTCGGAAACAAAGATTGTGGAGAATCTGAGCAGGAAAAGTGGTTAACTGTGTCAAAGGCAGACAATAAGTCGAGTTGTATAAGTATATATATATATATATATATATATACTGGCTTTTGCAGTCGGGAGATCATTAGCCACTCTTTGGTGACCTGTCTCAGTTGAGTGACCACACCTGAATCCAGACTCCAAAAGATTGTTAGAATAGAGGGCTTTGGTTATTTGGGAGAAGACAAGGCATTCTAACAGTTTTGAGGTAAGAGGTAGAAGAGAGACAATATAGTTAGAGAGACAGGAGGGGTCGAGGATAGCCTTCTTGAGTAGGGTTTTAATATGTGCCTGTTTGAACGAAGAAGGGAAGGTGCCTGTGGGGAGAGAGGTGTTGAAAATGTGTGTTAATATAGGTGCAAGGACTGGTGCAAATGGTTTGAGTAAGTGGGAGGGCAAAGGGTCCAAAGAGTAGGTAGTGAGGTGGGTAGATAGGAGAACTTGAGAAACTTCTGCCTCTGTTACAGGAGTAAAATGATAAAAGTATGAAGAAGGGGGGTTTGGGTAAAGAGAGTTCAGAGACAGATGGAATAATAGGAATCTGTTTTTGAATGTATTCCACCATGTGTTTGAAATGTTCAGCAAAAACTTGAGGTGAATGTATGGGGTGAGAGGAAGCTGTGGAAGGATGGAGCAAGGAGGCAAAAACTGCAAAGAGACGGTGAAGGTTAGATTTATTGTTGTGGATTAGTGTGGTGTAGTATTCCTGTTTAGCCTTTGATAATGCAGAATGTAGGAAGGACAGCAGAAATTTAAAGTGGATGAAATCTGCATGTGAGCATGATTTCCTCCAAAGATGTTCAGCAGAGCGAGTACAAGAAAGTAGGAAGCTGGTATGGGAGTTGAGCCACGCTGATAGACAGTGGGTAATAGAGCTGGAATGCAAAAGAAGAAAACTGCACAGATGATGGGATTAAGAGGGTCTGGAAGCGGTGGCGGGAGGAGAGAAGGAGATCTACCCTCCCACCCCGACCAGTATCGAGAGGGGTATATTTGAGAAGCAGAACCCTCCATAAGAGAGTGCAGCCTCAACCGCTGTGTCCTGTGCTGAGTGACAACCGAGTTTCTGTGAAGGCAAACAACGGATTAGAGAAATTAAGCAACATACTGTCTGTAATGTACATTGGGGAGCTTTAAAGGCATAGTAATGTTTCACAAAAACAGCAGCTCCAATTAATCTTCATAGTATTTGAGCCATAGAGAGTGTTATTTCAGGTCTGTCAAAGTTGTAGTTAATGAGTAATTGAATGATAAAGTTTCCCCCCTCCCGCCCCTTTTACCTAGTGTAAGCCACCTCAGATGTGGAATCTGGTCTTGAGACCAAGCTGTTCACAACAAGGGACAATCTTCTTAACCCTGACCCCCTTGACAGGATTTTCTGTTATGCTAATTGAAGATTGTCCCTCTCTGTGATCCACCTGGACACTACCTTGCTGCTCTGACATGAGCAGTGTTACATCAGTAAAAGAGGCGGGAGGGGGATGCTTTATCATTCAATTACTCTTGAACTATAACTCTGACAGTATTGAAATAACACTTTCCATGGCCCAAATACTATGAAGACAGTACAAAGGACAAGGGGCCACCCACTTAGACTTGAGGAAAGGAGATTTAATCTACAACAGCGGAAGGGTTTCTTTACAGTAAGGACAATAAAGGCATGGAATTCACTGCCTGATGAAGTGGTGCTATTGAATACATTAGATGCCTTTAAAAAGGGCCTGGATACTTATTTAAAAGAGCATAACATAGAGGGCTATGTACTTAGTATTGGGATTAATATTTAATTAGGGCTTGTTGATCCAAGGAGAAGTCTGATTGCCATTTGGAATCAAGAAGGAATTTTCCCCCCATTCAAGGCAGAATTTGAAATTGCTATATTGAGGGGGGGGTTTGCCTTCTTTTGGATCAATGTTGGTAAACAGGAATAGCAAAAGGGTTGAATTAGATGGACGCAAGTCTTTTTTCAACCTAAATTACTAGATGAGGTGACCTCATTAACAAAGTCTTTTTAGTGCACTAATCCTGCATTACTTAAAAAAAATTTCTTAGCTCAGGACCCCCTTTTTAAATATAATTATCACATTATTCTTTTTTACATGATCAAGTGTATCCACAGTAGCCAGCATGTGGTGTCCACTGCACCTAGAGAGTAATCATCAAATTGAGCTTACATGGACTTGCAAAGTCTGCGTGGCTGACTTAGAAGTCTGCAGCATTTTAGCCATCCAAGCAGCAATCTCTATGTGGTTGACTTAAAAGTCAATGAAACAGGCTTACTATAGAAGTCAACGCAGCAGATCATTGGTTAAAAAAGCAATACAGTACTGCACATCAGACATTTGAGTAACCCTCAATACTTTCTGGTTTCAGACTTCTAAATGTCCAGTGTTAATCTAAAGGATAAAGTTTAATCACATCACATACATGCCACACAGCCTTCTTAATGTCAGTGTGCTGAGCCAAGCAAAGATATGCTTTTATCTCTTCAGAGAAACTCACAGGGTTAACACTTAGCTAACACACCATTTATTTTAATAGTAATTTTACTTCATGTAAGCGAAACCAGTGGTTGTCAGCCTGACTGACAGCCTGCTGCCCCACTGAGGTTGCGGTGGCTGGAACACAATTAAGAGTTCCAAAAGGTGTGGCCACACAAGACATCATGTGTACTTAATTTTACCCTCATGTCTGTGTGCCAGCTTCAAATGTACATAGTGATTTGTTCAGGAATGCAATTCCTACAGTCCTAACCAGATAACCGCAAAATGTGCACCTGAGGTACAAATAAAATTTATACAATGTTTGAGCAAATCCATTTTCATATGGTAAAATAAAGCTTTCAAGGAAGCAAAGACATTGTAACACAGATGCATAGTTAGTGAGGCTGAAAAAAAAAGATATGGGTCTATCAATTTCAGTGGCGTAACAACAGGGGTCGCAGAGGTCGCACCTGCGACCGGGCCCGTCACTCTCACCGGGCCACCTCCTGTGACCCCCTCGCCACGCGCCCGTAGCACAAGTGATCTCCCGGCGGCCGGCGCTCTAGTAATGCAGAGCGCTGGGAGATGACATAATCTCCCAGCGCTCTGCATTACTAACAACCACGCAGGAGCTTGACTCACCACTAGCCCACCAGGGACTCGAGGTAGGAGGAGGGGGGAGGTCAGTAGGGGCATTGTGGAAAATGAGGGGCACTGTGGAAGGGGCATTATGGAGATTGAGGGGCAATATGGAGATGGGGGCATTGTGGAAGGGGCAATATGGAGAAAGAGGGACAATGTGGAAGGGGCATTGTGGAGAATGAGGGGCATTGTTGAAGGGGCAATGTGGAAAGGGCAATATGGAGAAAGAGGAGCATTGTGGAGATGAAGGGCCACTGTGGAGAATGAGGGGCATTGTGGAAGGGTCAATGTGAAGGTGGCCAATGTAGTTGAGGGGGGCCAATGTGTTCGGGGGGGGCTCATGGCAATTCTTGCACCAGGGCCCGGTGGCTTCTAGTTACGCCTCTGATCAATTTCATCCCATGCCATATCACCCCTGTTGATCCAGAGGAAGGCAAAAAAACCCATCTGAAGCCATTTCCAGTTGAGCCCTAAGTGGGTAAGGAACAGGAGAGAAAGATGAATTTAGGAATAGGTATCACTACCACCTGCAGTGACATTGTGACATTTTGCTACTACTGTAATTTCTGCTGCTGAGTCATCTGAGACATACATTAAAGGGATAGTAATACTTAAAATGTAAAAAATAACATGTTGTGGGGTCTATCACCCAGCGTTAAACAAGGGTAACTCACACTGCTGAAAGGTGTTTTATTCAAAAGTTATCGCAGCTCAAACTTGAAAATTTTAGGTGTAGTATCAAAGTGGCCTGAAATTGTACTGTGGTGCTGATATAGCATCATCCTGTAGACAGATCTGGTCAACTGACCAACTGACCATAGGATGGTATAGCAACAGCACCATTGTATAATTTCAGGCCACTGTGATACTGCTCCTAAAAAATTATAGTTTGAGCTACAATAACTTTTGAATAAAACACCTCACAGCAGTGGGCATACCTTTCTTTTACTCAGGGGGATAAACCCTACAATATATATTTTTTTACATATTAAGTATTACTATCACTTTAATCACAGCAGCAGGATGCTAATGAGCAGGTTAGTTTGCCACAGACCACCATGGCCACTAAGTGGGACTTGGTTCTTCAAGTAGTGATATGCAACTAGAAAAGACTCCACTTGACACCAGTACTCCTGGTCCTAGGCTGCATTGTTGTCCAGATTTTCCCTCGAAAAAGCAATTTAAAACCAGCGATTAAATTCTTATTTTTCTCCCACTGGCAAAAATTATTTGCCATTTTTTTCAATGGCTAGAAATTTCCACCCATTGATTAATGTGTTTTTCACCTTTTTGCTATAAAAATGTGCCATTCCCAGGAAGTGAAACACAATAGAAGCAGCTATAGAGCGAGAGAGACATGCCTGTGCTTTTCTGCTGTGAGTTAGTAGCAAAATTGAGGCAGGAGAGGCTCATAGTGACTACTATCACTACTAGTGACTACTATCACTATGAGCAAGTTTAAAAATAATAAAAGGAGCAGCTGGAAGGGCCCATATGTGTCCACTGAATCTGAGGAGGAAGAGAAAGTGACCACTATAGACCCAATGCTGGCCAGTCCCTCTAAATCACCTCTAGGGATCTTGGGGAAATTTCTTGGGGAAATTATTGTGCCTGCTGCCACCATTGCTGTGCCTGCTGCCACCAGTACTGTGCCTGCTGTCAGACATGCTCCCCCTGCTGCCACCAGTGCTGTGCCTACTGCCACCCAGTACTGTCTGCTGTCAGACTGCTGCCCCTGCTGCCATCAGTGCTGTGCCTGCTGCTAGTGCTGAACCTGCCGCCAGTGTAATACTCAGGAGGAGGGTTGGGAGGAGACTATGATGCCACGTGTGACAGCAGGGGACCCTAAATCACACTTGCCATCCCCAAGCAGTCCCGCCAGTGCTAGTACTACTACTAAGAAGGTTCAGCAACTTGTTAGCATTAGGAGTGAAGGAGGGGGTAATCATCATATTACTAGTGACTATGAGGTAGACGACTCAGGGGCTTAAATTGATGTGGTAGGTGTTGGTAGTAGTAAAGTAATGGTGAAGCAACCGGTGGGGCTAGTGTTAGGGAAGTGGTAGGGGAAGCAATTGAGAGTGTCCAGACTAGCGATCAAGGGAGCCCACATCATTCACCTCACCCTGGGGATCCCCTTTCCGCCACAGCATTTTCCATGTGCAATGTGATCCTGTTGCCACCGTAATAATGCCACCGCCACCACCACCAGAAGCATAGATCAGCTGCCTGTACCTGCTGCCAGTCTGCCTTCTTCAGGTCAACAAGAAATGCCAAGTGTGACATTAGGAGACCCTCTGTCACATTTCTCATCACTGCCTCCAACCAACAGTGAGATGTCTGTAATAGAGCAGCAGCACGGGGGGACTGGTGGTCGTGATGGTGGAAAAGCTGTGGTGGAAGAGACATTGATGACCTTTTTAGCACAAACTGAGAAGGAATATAAGGCAGGGATGGGGATTGGCATCACCACCGCCAGCAGCAGTGAGCTTTTGGAATTTGCAACTGCTCTAATTCCTACCATTGAGTTGCAAGGGAAGCAGAATGCTGAGGAGCAAGCTAGTGGTCCTCAGACCACCATGGACACAGTGGGAATGGGGTCAACAAGTGATGCTGGACTAGGAAAGGTTCCACTTGTCAGCAGCAATACTCCTGGTCCTCGTTTCAGTGCTGATTCTGAGGCAGTAGCAGCAACAACAGCAACAATCCGCTGCCCCAGACAGTGAAGGGGGATGTGGAGTTGAAGAAATAGGCCATTCTTCTCCACCTTTTCCGTCCACCCTGAAGTCATGGGTGTGGGGCTATTTTTCTCTTGGGGCAGGAACAGTGCTGTCATCAACAACAGCACTGTGCACCATTAGTGACAAGTCAGTGAAAAGGGGAAAGGAGTGAATGCGCCTTGGCACAACTACATTGATAACACACATGAAACACATACACCATGAATTTTTTTTTTAATTTTATTGAAGTGCTTAGAAAAGGTACAGCAGACACCATGTAGGCATACAACAAATACAAGTCATGGAAATAGATGCATCATGTCAGGCAAACAAAGCACAATGGTAAATTATCTTGCTTTCAACATATATCAGTGGGAATCTAGGGTTGGAAAAGAAGACAAAAATCTACCCTCAGATCTCGACACCCAGTCAAGGAGAATGCAGTAGAACTGAGAAGAAGTGCGTGATCACACTGTCATCACCAAACCATAGCAGGAGAGAAAAAGAAGAAAGTTGAAGTGAAAGAGAAGAAAGAGGAAAGGAAAGAGTATCAGAGGGAAAAGGGGGGAGGGGAAGGCAGCCCACAGTCCAGCCGAAAAGGGCTAAATCAACACTGCATCAAAGCTCTCCCAAATGGCACGGCAGACCTGACAAGTCAGTGGTGGGGGGAAAGTCTAGGAAATGTACTTCGAGGCAGCCCAGAGAGACCAATTCTCCCTGTATTGTTGCACACATGACATACACCAGGCATGGGTCCGCTCCAACTCACTGAATCTGTTTTTTTCTAGCATACCAAGCCTCTAGAGGTGGGACCCCAGGTGTTTGAGGAAATGTTCAGTCTGGCAGCTATTAGCATGAGATGAAGAAGCTGGAACTTTTTCAGGCATGAGCAAGGGGTGGAAAGGAGAAGAGGCATAAGAGAGGGTCCTATGGGACCAAAAAGCCACATATCTCAGTTATCTAACCAGTACTTGTTCCCAGTAGTTACAAATAACTGCACAGTTCTACCAGATGTTACGCATAGTGCCCTCAGGCTCACCACACCTCCAGCATATATCAGGTGTCCTTGTAGACATTTTCGACAACCTATGGGGTGTAAGATACCAGGGAGAAATCAATTTGTAAAATCCTTTCTAGGAAGGAGTGTCACCGGGCAGATGATGGGCTAGTCTGAATATTGCAGTCCAAGTCTGGGGATCCTGCAGTGAAGTCCATGCATTGATGAAGGAGTTGCACAAGAATCACGGTCCAGCAGGAGCCAATATAATTTAGATATTGTGCATTTGCTATTATCAGTAGCGATAAGAAAAGCCTACATCTTCGTCAGGGGGCAATTGAGTGGTCCTTGTTTGGAGAGCTTGGAGAGATAATGAAGTATCTGCAAGACTGTCCACAGCTCAGTCCATGTCTAATCCAGGTGATGGGACAGAGCGCTGAAATCCCTATTACCCATCTCCTCGGATAGTTTTGAAACAGAGGTCAATCCCAATCTCTTAAATCGTTGAAAAAGCCCCAGTCTCCATCCCAAGAGGAAAATGTGGGTTACCGCAAATATTAAGTAAAGGGGACAGATAAGGTACCCAATGATTAGGGCCTTGGAGTTTATGCCAGTATCTAAGAAACGTCCCCAGTGTGGGAGAGCATAACATTATCACCGGGAGGCAAGCCTGAGGCACCAGTAGCAACTGAAACAGGGAGAGCTCTGGGTGATCGAACATCTCCAATTTCAAAAGTCTGCCATGGGAATAGCAGTCAAGCAGTCCACAAGTCTGGTGAATAGTGTTGCTAAGTGGTAAGACCAAAGATCCAGTAGTCCCAGGGCCCCTGACGATCTGGGCTGCTGTAAAGTGGCACCAGTGCATCTCTGTCTCCTGTCATTCCAGACAAATCTCATGATGAGCGATTGCATTGCTTTGAGAAAGAGCCAGGGATTGAGCTGGGGAGAGTCTGGAGGAAATAAGAGTATCTTCGGTAGAAGTATCATTTTGACAATGCTTATCGTGCACTACCACAGTCGGCAAGTAGCTTCACTACTGCCGGAAAAGAACTCTCTGGATGTGTTAGAGAGAGCAGAACATCATCTGCAAAAGCTGTCACTACATAATCATTTCCCTTTCCATGTAGTCTCCTGATGTCCAGGTGAGAGCGAAGATCTTTAAGAGAGGTTCTAGAACCAAGATAAAGAGAAGAGTAGAATGTGGGCAACCCCAACGGGTCACATTTGAAATAGAGAAGGGTCTCGAGAGAGCTCCATTCACCCTGACCCTGGCTGTGGGTGCAGAGTATAGTGCAAGGGTATGTTGCAAATACTGAGGATCCAGACCAAAGGGTGTCAGGATCCCCCTTAAAAAATTGCCAGCTGACCCGGTCAAAAGCCTCGGAGTCCAGAGAAAGCAAGAGAGCAGGTGTATCGGTAAGGGCCACTTTGTGAAGAAGAGTAACAATTTATGCAGTATTATCTTGGGCCTGTCTACCACGGACAAATCCTGCCTGATCCGGGGATCAGCTATGGCAGGAGGGGTTATTAATGCAAGGCCATGGCTTTGGCAAAGATTTTAAGATCTACATTGATCAGCAAAATTGGCCTACAGTTGGCACAGTTGGTAGGGTCATTGCTTTCTTTGTGTATCACCGCGATATGAGCCTCCAAAGCCTGAGGCAGATATGGCGAAGAACCTGATATAGAGTTGAAAGCTTGAGTCATGTATGGTAAAAGGATCTCAGAGAAGGCATTATAATAAGAAGCCAGAAGGCTGTCTGGTTCCAGACTTTTCCCTGCTGGCGTGGTCCGAAGAGCGAGTCAGAGTTCCTCCACAGTAAAGTCTAATTCTAACTCTGTAATCGCATCTAGTAATGACTTAAGATGGTCAGCATAAGGCACGTCTGAGATATCACCCTGCTCTTGCGTTAAATTGTATAGGGATGAGCAGAAGTTCCAAAAGGATTCAGCGATTTTATCAAACTCATGGGCCAAACGGCTTTGGCTATTCCTGACAACCTCGCACTTGGTCAGCCCTGTGCTTCCTCCAAACAGTTTCAGCCAGTAACTTGCCTGATTTTTTGCATTAAGGCTAAAATATCATGTCTCAGTGTCAGACGTTCTTTATTCAAAGTCGCAGACAAGGTTGCCTTATTGTTTCTTTCAAGAGTGCATAATCTAGTCAGCATTTCATTAAGTTGCGAGGCCCTTTCCCGTTTTCTCCATGCACCAAGGTGAATAAATTCACCTCTGCTTACTGCCTTATGCATCTCCCAGACTACTGGGAGGGAAGAGAGAAAGGGAACCTAGTCAACGTTTGGTAGGTAAACTGAAGTCAGAGTGACCATGAAGCCCAAAACCTTACCTTTCACAAAAACAAACCTACCCTTTGGGTCTGTCACCGTGTCTACAGTCATCTAAAGAACAGCTCTGTGTAGGAGGATCGCCACTCCTTTTGACTTCGTACTCCCTGAAGCATACCACTGCTGGGGAAAGTGTCAACGGCTAAGAGTACCCTACCCTCACGCGTGCTGCTGCCTTAAAATTAGTTTCCTGTAAAAAGATAATCTGAGACCTCTCCCTTACCACATCATGGAGAAGTTGACTCCTCTTCTTGGGACTATTTAGGTCACACATGCTGAGAGAGCAGCCAACCACTCCACCCAGGGGAGAGAAGGGAAGGGACGATGGGAGAATGAAGAGAGAATTACAAAGTATGGTCTAAAAGAGGGTAGAAAGAATGGAGAAAAGAGGAGGAGCTAGAAGCAGAAGTAAGAAGCAAGTGATGGGGCACAGGGTCCCTTAGGGCAGAAGCAACCCGGGTGAGATAGGGGAATAGCACACCCTGGGGTATGGTGAGGGGAGAGTACTCCACAAACCATAAAATACGGCCAACAGCCATGTGATCAGGCCAGGGAAAAATGGATGGGCAAATAAAAACCACAGATCTCATATCAGGACCATAAAGGGAAGAGCAATCACAGAGATCATGTCCGCCACACGTATGCGCCAGCCTACTCATGACACACTATCTGGGTGCCTCAGATCGAAAGCAACATGCCGAAGCAGAAGTAGTCATAGATGGGAGGGGGGCAAGTGGAACAGACACGGCAGTAGCTGTCTACCTGAGGCATGATCCACACAGCGAAGTCATCGCTAAGATCAAGTATTATAGCTAGAAGCAGAATGAGGTACTATCCTGCAAGGGAATAGGTACATACAATATAATTAAAAACAGAAAAACAGTAGGTGCTCTAGTCCATTCATAAAGTGCTATCTGGATGCCTCAAATAGAAAGCAGTGTGCCGAAGTGGGGGGAATCATAGATGGGGAGGGGGGGAAGCGGAACGAGTCACAACCTTGGCGTTCCACCTGATGCATGATCCGCACAGTGAAGCTATCACTAAGATCAAGTGGCATAGCTAGAAGCGGAACAAGGTAGAGTCCCACAAGGGAATAGGCACATGCAATATATTTTAAATCAAGAAGTGCTTTAGTCCACTCATAACGCTCAATCTGGATGCCTCAAATAGAAAGCAGTGTGTCGGAGTAGGGGGAGTAATAACTGGGGAAGGGCGGGGAAAGTGGAACAAGTCATAGCAGTAGCATTCCATCTGAGACATGATCTGCACAGCCAAGTTATTACTAAAATCAAGTATCATAGCTAGAAGCGAAATTAGGTAGCATTCCGTAAGGGAGTAGGCACATGCAATATAACCAGTGAATATAAACAAACTTAACCATGGATGCCTCGGATCGACAGCACAACCCGAGGCATGCACTAAAAAGTAACAACAAAGTAAGCCTAAAAGTAAGGCCAAGATCTTCATCCACACAGACTAAGCAAGTCCCCCCCACCTGACACAACAAATGAGTCCAGCAGAGTCCGCAGTGGAGTACATGAGTTGCTCAAGAGTACAACATCTGTGTCAAAAGCTAACAAAACAAAAGTCAGGAACATTTCGGAGGAGCAAAGGATGGAAAGGGAGGACAAACGAGAGGGAAGGGAGGAAGGGTGAACGGAACAGCAAAAGGGATGACTGGGAACAGCATGGTCCACCTCAAGAAACACACACCAATCTGTGACAGAGAAGGAGCTTGATAACCAAGACATCTAGGCCAGGGTTCAAGAGAGCAGTAGAATAGACCTGTCTGGGTTCTCCGCTGCACGCAACAAGTCACAAACAATGGAGTAGAAGACTCCAGACCCCACAAGTTAGGCCAGATGAACCACACTGCGAGCATCCAAAGTAACATAAAATAAAAAAGAAAAAGAGAAAAGCGCCCAATAGTGTATCTCTATAAATTAAAGTAAATGCAATTGCACTCATGTGTTCAGACTACTGATATCAGTAAATCCGACAGATAAGCAGGATGAGAGCAAACACCTGTCTCCACTCGGGGGGATAGTTGATGTCTCAAAGATATCAGGATCATCCACAAGCAGACAAGCGGCAGCTTGTTTCATATAAAAAGTTTAATCCAACACTTGGAAAGTATACAAGACTTGGCGGCTGTATTCTTTGTTTTACTTGCGGTCTTCATTTAGCTTTGATAAAGCAGCCTTTCCACTGCAAAACACGTTAGCGTTTTAGCCCGCATTTTATTATTGTACTTTATATAATTTCCAAGTGTTGGATTACATGAGAGAAGCTGCCGCCTTGTTTGTCTGCTTGTGGATGATCCTGATATCTTTGAGACATCAACTATCCCCCGAGTGGAGACAGGTGTTTGCTGTCCACCTGCTTATCTGTCAGATTTATTATCTGTCTGATCATATGAACATGTGAGTGAAATTGCATTTATTTTTATTTACTCTTGTATTTCTAGAGTTACACTGTTGGGTGCTTTTCTCTTTTTCTTTTTTTATTTTATGTTACTTTGGATATCTATGCCATTCTGGGAGAGTGAGTTAGAAGAGAGCAGCCTAGCAGTGGATAACATATACTGTGTCTGAGGGCAATCAATTACCTAAGTTGTGCAGTAGCTGGTATTGGCATAAGCCACTGACCAGCATCTACCTTTGTGAGTACACACCTTTGGGTGTTGGTGGTGGCCAGTGGAGCTTAATTATCCTACACAGGGGCGCTTGTGGTGCCCTGTCTTCTCCCTCCTTTTTTGTGTTGCACACTGCGAGCAGGAGGGGTAAATCCCACAGATGCTGGCAGCATGACCAACAGCAGTCGGTCAGAGCAGGGCAGCCGCAACAACCAGGGAACCCCCGAGCCAGGTGGACCTGGGGTGTCCCTCCCAGCTGAGGCCGCTGACCATATCAGACATTCAAAGTAATATTCAAGACCCCTGATCAGAGCCAGGTGGTGTAGTGCAATGTGTCTATGGTAGAAAGGAGATACCCGATCCGAGCAGATCACAAGGGCTAAACCCATATCCCGTGAGGTCAAGGGTAAGTCCAGGGGATGGGTGTAGACAGCCTGGGCAATTGGCAAGAGTCTACTGTCTATCCGAAGGGAAAGAAAAGTCACAGTAGCATAGTTACGTGTAGGCCCAGATAGGCAGGCGCCCAGCAGGACAAATCTCTCCAAGAGAAGCTAAATCCAAAATGTGGAAGTGAGACGTCCAAGTAGGCTAAGTAGATGTAAAGGAGATCCTAAGCGGGAGTCCAGGTGGCTACCCATGGTGAGGATCAGGTAGCGGGAGGTTCAGCCTCTCTGGGGTTCTTGATCTGCGAGTCGTGTCATTTACATTTCTGCTTGCTCCTTCGCGGCATATCACGCCCCTCCACATAATTGGTGTCTTCTGCATCCACGGGTAGCATTGGGATTTGCAGAGCATTACAGAAGGTGTCTGCTTCATCCAAACAAACGAATGTAGGCTGTGACTTCACTTTTCTGGGCTTGGAGGTAAAACGGAAAGTCCCACTTGTACTTTTAAGACCAAGTTTGATCAAGTGCTCAGTAAGCAGCTTAAGGGCCTGCCTTTACTGCAGAGTGAACTGAGAAAGATCTGAGTAGATCTGGATGGTCGTGTCTTCCACCATGAGGTCTTCCATTTCTCTGCTCTCCTGTAGAATGTGCTCCTTTTCAGGGCAACGCTGGGAGATAGCAACTATAAGTGTTTACCTGGAGTTCGTCTGGCTTAAATGGAATTTATATTGTCGAAACGTGTCCTTCATTATTCAGGGTTATTCTGTTCTGGATTGTCCTAGAAATCTAACCCTTTTGGTAGGGCCATATTAAGTTATGATTTGTTTCATATAGATATTGCTAGGTAATGTATAACTCTGATAAGAACAGTTCTTCAATATTTCTATATGCGTCACCTTGTTACAAATCATATAATAATATTTAAGCGTGCCACCTTGTTATAAGCTACATAATTTCGGAGTGTTTATATGTGGCTTTATTGACAATTGCAATTTTTATACCTAATGCACCATATAATTACTCACTAACATGCATATTTTGGTATAGTGATATAGTAACTTTGTATAAGGATATTACGTATGCTAATGTATTAAATGGTGGCTCAGTGGTTAGCACTGTTGCCTTGCAGCACTGGGGTCCTGGGTTCAAATCCCACCAAGGACAACATCTGCAATGAGTTTGTATGTTCTCACTGTGTTTGCGTGGGTTTCCTCCGAGTACTCCGGTTTCCTCCCACACTCCAAAAACATACTGATAGGTGAATTTAGTTTGTGAGCCCCAATGGGGACAGGAACCAATATGAGTGTAAAGCGCTGCGGAATCTGTGTGCGCTATATAAATAAAGGATTATTATTATTATAAATAGGCTTTAGGGTCTTCATCTATATATTTAGGCGGTGACGTACATGCCTCTAATAGTGTTTATATAATACATTTTTATATCTGCTTTTGTGAATTGGAAATATCTATTATAAGTTACATAATTCCTGAGTTTTTCATATGGGTTTTTCACTGTCGTCCAATACAGGTCACTGTTACTCTGGGAGGCGATTCGCCCCTTTAATAGGCAGGAACAATTATACAAATGATTGCAGGGGGCGGAGCCTCCCCTCCTACTTAAGCCACCTTCAGGCCAGAGCCACTAGATTGATTTGTTCCTGGGTGCTGTGCACACCAGGTAGAGAACATCTATGCATTCAACTTAGTATTTTGTTATTTTATTATTCAAATATGGAATACCACCATTAGGAGGGTGACCATGGCTGTGAATTGCCCTCTTTAAAGTGGCTGGTGCAGCTTCCAGGGATTTTCTGTGGACCTTATGCCCTGAAGAGGGAACAGCTTGAGTTAAGCAGCTTCCCTACTGGGGAATTTTCCTCTGGTTTATTCCTTCTTCATCATGGTCACCTGAAGACTGAAGTCCTGCATGAAAGGTGAGCCACCCATTGAGTGCTGAAGGTCCACTTGTCCCCACAGTGTCCCTTTGCTGGGCTTGTATTTGGGAGTTTGCTTTGCACTCCAGCACTCATAGGGTGTTTTTTTTTATTTGCATTCAATGTTTTAATGCAGTTTCTGTGGTATTATCTGGGTTTTGGAGCCTTGAATAGTGTTTATTTATGTGTTTAATGTATGTTTGGGCACTTTTTACTGTTTTGTTAAACTTTATTAAAATTGGTGTTCCGCGCCTTTAAGCGCGGCTTTAACCGCTCAGACGCTATGGCTCCTTTACTCTCTATGAGATTTCACAGTGTGGGACATATCTCTGGAACCGCTTGTCACAGCAACTTCAGAGAGGGCTCATTTTAATGCTAGGCTCTTGCTCTATCATCCGGTGTATGTTTTATTAGTGTGGGGTGTTCAGGGGGCTTCGGGCACTGTTTGGGGTACTTGTATGGGGAAAACTACATTTCCCATGAGCGCCCGGTTCGCGCTCGTTTCTGATTGGCTATCCTGACGGCCGCCATTTTGTGGTGCTCTTCCTCAGCGAGTACACTACGCAGGGGCCGAGCCTTCTCTCCCCTCAACAGATTAACCCTTCGCTGGCCAGATAAGTCCAAATTTAGTCATTTCTGGGGTGAAACTTTAATCTTCCACACTTTTACTGGGTGATAGAGTTTAAAGTGGGGTATATTGACGCTGTGAGCATGTCTACTTCACTGGAGCTAGGGGCTAGACCCAAGTCAAAGGAGGATGGGGGGTCTGCTCCCCCCATGGCGTTTTGCTCCTCTTGTCACACTGGGCTATCTAGTGATAATGTAGGGGATCTATGCCCTAACTGCACTGGTCAAGATAGCAACCCTGGGCTTCCCAGCCACGCTATTGAGCCATCTTGGGTGAGGGAGTTTAAAGCTGCCACTAGGGATCTCAGATCCACTCTTCAACTCTTTCCCTCTCAGGTACAGGTGGCTCTCCAGGTCTGGCAGACCTCCTCTACAATCAGGACCTCCCTGCCTAAGCCACAGGGAGCTCCTGATGTGTCTGATTCTTCTGAGGAAGAATTATTGCAGGATTCTGATCTGAGGAACGCACTGTTAATGAGTCTAACAGGTCCATTGGGGACCCTTATGAATGTGACCCTGAAGTCTCGGCTGAGGGTCTGATTAGAGCTGTGCTGAATACGTTCAACCTTCCTCTGACTCAGGAATCCACTTATGATCCTACTGACGTTTTTCAAAAGAAACCATCTAAGCCTGTTGTTTGTTTTCCAACTAACCCTACCCTTGCCCGTCTAGTCTCTGAGGCGTGGAAGAATCCTGATAGATCCTCCTCTGTCTCCAAAAAGTTTGCTAAACTGTACCCCTTTCCTGAGACTGAGCTGGCAAAATGGGTTCATCCCCCCAAGGTGGATGCTCCTGTTTCCAGGCTATCCAAGTCTACCGCCTTGGCTGTCTCTGATGCCTCTGCCCTGCAGGATTGGACGGATAAAAAGCTAGAACTTTCTCTTAAGTCTATTTTTGCCTCCATTGGCACTGCCATGCGTCCAACCTTTGCAGTGGCGTGGGTTAATAGAGCTATTGCGGCCTGGACTGAACGACTGACTGACGCAGTTCGCCAGGATGCACCAGTATCTGAACAGTTGCAGCTTCTTGCTAATATCACTGAAGCTCAGAATTATGTTGTTGACGCTGCCTTTGATGCTGTGCGCATGATGGCGAGGGCCTCCACTGCTTCTGTGGTGGCTAGACGTGCCCTTTGGCTGAAGATTTGGTCTGCTGATACAGCCTCTAAGAAAGCCTTGCTTTCCTTGCCCTTTCAGGGGAATTTGCTCTTTGGGTCTGAACTCAAAGAAATGATCAGTGAGGCTACTGGCGGTAAAAGTACTCTTCTACCCTCAGTCTTTAAGAAAAAGTTTCCAGCCAAACGCAACCGGTCCTTTCGTTCCTTTCAGACTGAGACACGCTCCTCGGCCCAAACGGGTCCTCCCACTACACGCTCCTCCTCCAGGCCCAAACAGTCCTGGAAGCCCAAAGTGGCCCCCAAGGCCAAGACCTCCAAGACTGCTTCGGCATGACTCGCCGAACCCGGGTCCGCATCCGGCTGTAGGTGGACGTCTCCGCATCTTTCGCCGGACTTGGGAGGAGTCAGTGGCAGACCCATGGGTTCTTCAGGTGGTGTCAGAGGGATACAGGATCCCTTTCTCCTCCCTTCCTCCTTTTCGGTTCCATTTTACTTGTCCTTCTCAGGAACCCACAAAAAGACGTCTGTTCGACAACGCTATTCAGGTTCCTCCGGAGGACACAGGTTCAGGATTTTATTCCAACCTGTTTGTGGTGGCCAAAAAGGACGGAGGGGCTCGTCCTATTTTGGATCTCAAAGATCTCAATGCCTATGTGGTGACTTCCCACTTCCGCCAGGAGTCCCTGCGCTCTGTGATTGCCGCTGTGTCTCCAGGGGAATTTCTGGCCTCCCTGGACCTTCAGGATGCATATCTTCACATCCCTATCCATCCAGAGAGCAGGCGCTATCTCCGGATTGCCTGCCACAGGGGACACTTTCAGTTTTCAGCTCTTCCCTTTGGGCTGACTTCAGCTCCTCAGGTCTTCCAGAGGGTGTTGGGTTCCTTGATAGCTGTGCTTCATCAGGACGGGGTCAGGGTGACCCCCTACATGGACGATCTCCTCCTCAAAGCTTCCTCGGCGGAGCTTCTTCACCAGCAACTGCAGAGGTGTATACACACTCTGACCCGCCATGGCTGGATCCTGAATCTGGACAAGTTGGACTTGGTCCCATCTCAGAGGCTTCTGTTCCTGGGTCTCCTGTTCGACACTCGCCAATGCATGGTGTTTCTGCCGGAGGATGTGGCTCATCAGATAGCCATCCGAGTGGTGGGGATTCTGGAACTGGACTTAGTGCCGGTAACAAAGTTGACGTCTCTGGTGGGGAAGTTCATTTCCACGATCGAAGTGGTACCATTTGCCATGACCCACTCCAGGGAACTTCAGAGGTTTGTGGTCCAGACGTGCAAGAATCATCCAGATCATCAGCATCTGTCAGTCTCTCTACCTCCTCATGTGGAATCGAGTCTGCACTGGTGGTTGGATCTTTCCCATCTCCTGAAAGGGAGATCCTTTCAAGTTCCTTGTTGGACCACGATCACAACGGATGCCAGCCTTCGGGGCTGGGGTGCTGTGTGGGGTCGCTTCAGTGCTCAGGGGAAATGGGGTCTGGAGGAATCTCTTCTCTCCGTCAATGTTCTGGAACTACGTGCTTGCCCTGAAACACTGGGAATCTCAACTGACCGGTCGTCCGATCAGAGTGGAATCCGACAACGCCACTGCGGTGGCTTACATCAACAGACAAGGCGGCACAAGAAGCGGCACCGCCTGGTTGGAGGTCAAGGATATTTTGTCTTGGGCAGAAGATCACGTGCCTGTCATCTCTGCAGTTCACATTCCAGGCGTGGACAACGTCATGGCGGACTTTCTCAGTCGTCATACCGTTGACAGCGGAGAATGGGCTCTTCATCCAGAGGTGTTTCACTTGCTCACCCAGAGGTGTGGGATGCCAGTGGTGGACCTGATGGCCTCCAGACACAACAGGAAGGTTCCGGTGTTTTGCTCCCGGCGGAGGGACTCCCTTGCTCTAGCAGTGGATGCCTTATCGATCCCTTGGGATTTTTCTCTGGCTTACATCTTTCCTCCTCTTCCTCTATTGATCAGAGTCATCCAGAAACTGAAGCAGGAGCGTTGTCCTGTCATCCTGATCGCTCCCAACTGGCCTCGCCAGTCCTGGTATCCGGAGTTGATGGCCATGTCAGTGGCGGATCCGTTTCCACTTCCTGCCTGTCCGGACCTACTTCTTCAGGGATATCTGTGGAAGGAGGATGTTCACTCTCTCCATTTGATGGCATGGCGGTTGAATCCCCGATTCTAGCAAAGAAAGGGTTTTCTCCTTCTGTGGTGTCGACTATGCTCAGTGCTCGTAAGCCTGTGTCCTCCAAGATCTATCATCGCATATGGTCAACCTTCGTTGCATGGTGCTCTGATAAGAAATTATCCCTTGATTTTCATCTTCCCACTGTCCTGGCCTTCTTGCAGGACGGGGTTGATAAGGGACTCAGTCTGAGTTCCCTCAAAGTTCAGACTTCTGCCTTGTCTGTGTTTTTCCAGGAAAGGATTGCTATCCTTCCTGATGTGAAAGTTTTCTTCCAAGGTGTGACTCATGTTCGGCCTGCCTTCAAGAGTCCTGCTCCCCAGTGGGACCTCAATTTGGTGCTGGGAGTTCTCCAGCGACCCCCGTTTGAATCCTTGGCTTCCATTCCATTACGTCTATTGACTTGGAAGATGGCCTTCCTTTTGGCTATTGTTTCAGTTCGCCGGGTAGCAGAGTTACAAGCTCTGTCTTGTAAACCTCCTTACCTGGTGTTCCACAAGGATAAGGCTGTGCTTCGCACTACCAAGGAGTTCTTACCCAAGGTTGTGTCCGAGTTTCACATCAATCAGGAGATTGTGGTTCCGTCTTTCTGCCCTAATCCTTCATCTGACAAGGAACGAGATCTCCATTTGTTGGATGTGGTGCGTTGCCTCAAGTTTTATGTTCATCGCACCGAGTCTATCAGGAAGTCTGACGCTCTATTCGTCATTCCTGAGGGGCCTAGGGCAGGGAGACCGGCTTCCAAAGTTACCATTGCCTCTTGGATTAAGGCTACTATCCGTGAAGCCTACAAGTTGCGGAATAAGCATGTTCCCTTCCGGGTGACTGCCCATTCCACCAGATCTATTGGGGCCTCTTGGGCCTACAAGAATCAGGCTTCCGCTGATCAACTGTGCAGAGCGGCCACTTGGTCCTCTGTGCACACTTTTTTACAGTTAAAGTGGAGAGAGGAGTACCTCAGGGTTCAGTATTAGGTCCACTTCTTTTTAACATGTTTATAAATGACCTAGAAATAGATATAGAAAGCAAATTATCAATATTTGCAGATGACACTAAATTATGCAGGGTAATTAATTCAGAACAGAATAATTGCTCTCTACAGAGGGATTTATATAAAATGGCAGATTGGGCAAACAAATGGAATATGAAGTTTAATGTGGGGAAGTGTAAAGTCATGCATTTGGGATGGAAATAATCCCAATGCTACTTATAAACTTAATGGAATCATTTTAGGGGACTCATTGCTAGAGAAAGACCTGGGTATCCTTTGTCAACTACAAACTTGGAAACAGTTACCAGTGTCAAACAACAGTAGCAAAGGCAAACAAAATCCTGTCTTGCATAAAAAGAGGTATTGAAGCAAGAGCGGATAGCATTATTTTGCCATTGTATAAATCATTGGTAAGATCACCTTGAGTATGAAGTGCAGTTTTGGGCACCAGTTCTGAAAAAGTATATACTAGAACTAGAGAGGGTACAGCGAAGAGCAACAAAATTAATTAAGGGAATGGAGGACTTGAAGTATGAGGAACGACTTATTTACTCTAGAGAAAAGACGACTAAGAGGAGCCCTTATCACATTGTACAAATATATGAGAGGTCAATACAAGGATCTCTGTGGTGAGCTATTTATTCCAAGGCCTGATCAGGTGACCAGGGGACACCCCTTGAGATTAGAGGAAAGGAGGTTTAAACTTCAGCAGAGGAAGGGTTTTTTTATGGTAAGGTCTGTTAAATTGTGGAATTCATTGCCCAAGTGTTAGGTCCATGGCAGCTCACCTTGTCAGTCTTGCCTGGCTCCTCCTCTGCTTCCTTGTGATTGGGGAGTCAGACGTTATCTGCTAGCCTGCCCTGGTCTTGGTGCTCGATTATTCGTGCTCCGTTTCCTTGTTGGCTGGCTGAATCCTTGGGTCTCGTGATCCTCGTGTTCCGCCTGCTGCTTGTTCCTGCTTCTCCCGTTTCTCCGCTGTCATCTGCCCCTCCGTATGTCCCAGACGTCCCCGGTAAGACTAGGCTAGTTGACCTCCACTTTTTTTCTCCAGTGTGCTCCGGTGCCTTGGCATGTCCTTCCCCTCTGTTCTCGGGGTCCGGCTGACGCTCCTGCTCTGGCCACCTCGGATCCCCATCTTCAGCCGCGTGTGCACTGTTCTCTACCAGGCCGCTTCGTGGCTGGGAGAGCGTCTTCCGTGGGGTTCTCTCAATTGCCTGGTCTCTCTGACTGGCTTACTTCCGCCCTTCCGCTCCCGTCCTTGGTGTTCCGCCAGTGTCTGCTCAGTCTCCGGGCAGGTCTCTCTCCGTCTCTTGCTTGCAGCGAGATTGGTCCCAGGGCTGGCGGGTTTACTGTGTTGGGGCTGGGCTGGGAGTGAGTCGGTCAGGGCAGGCTGTCATGCCTGGTTCTCCCTACCTTCCTCCGCTCTGCGCTGTGGTAGGTTGGTGCTCCCTCTTTCTTTTCTCTGGCTGGGGATTGGGGTGGTCTGGGGCTTGGCTGTGGGTGGTGAGTAGGGGTTTCAGGCAGTGGGCACCTGAGTATTGTTGGGGTCCCCTGGCTGTTTGGGCTCTGTGCTGCTACCTACCCCCCCATCTGGTGAGGAGGGTGCTGGTGTTTTGGCTGGTGGTCTTGTAGTCTCTGGTGGGTTCTCGGCTGGTCTGGGTTTCCTGGTTGGGCTTCCCCTGATTCCGGTGAGTCCCTTGCTTGGACTCCTGTTCCTGTTTCCGTGAGTTCTCCTGTTGGCGGATCTTGGTCTTGTCCTCCTGAGCTCCTGTTCTCTGCATTTGGATCCAGCTCTAGCTAGGGAAGTTCAGACATACAGTGTGTACTTACTCCCATCCTGGTCTGGGTCCCGGCTCAACCAGGATCGAACATTTGGCTTCGCGGCCAGCACCTTTAACCTTGGCCTCGGCCGCAACAAAGGGGTAGGTGCAGCTGTCAACGCTCCCAAGCTTCGCACGCTAGCGCCGCACTCTAGCAACGCACTGAACTTCAGAAGATCAACCCTACCTACAGCTGTCTACACTCCCGAGCTTCGCACGCTAGTGCCGCACTCTAGCAATGCACTGAACTTCTGAAGATCAATCCTACCTCCAGCTGCCTATGCTCCCAAGCTTCGCACGCTAGCGCCGCACTCTAGCAAAGCACTGAACTTCCGAAGATCAACCCTACCTACAGCTGTCTACGCTCCCGAGCTTCGCACGCTAGCGTCGCACTCTAGCAGCGCACTGAACTTCCGAAGATCAATCCTACCTCCAGCTGCCTACGCTCCCGAGCTTCGCACTCTAGCGCCGCACCCTAGCTACAGACTGAACTTCCGCAGATCTAGCTTCTCCATAAATGTCTCCGCTCTCAAGCTTCGCACGCTAGCGTCGTGCCCTAGCGACATTTTTGTCCTCCGCAGAATCGACCTGTCACAGGAACCACCGGGCCCTTGGCTTTTGGCAGGGCCTGGGGGCCAGCCCCTTCCTACAGCCTCTGTGGGCTGTTTTAAGCAGTTTTAAGACTATTGGAGTTAATATTGCTATGTAGAACTTTTGGACGTTATATTGGCAGACAACTATGCCAAAAGGACTAAAAATAATAACCTGCTTTCAGGGGACTGGGCCGTTAGGGGTTAATTATTTGAGTTTACCTAAAGTTACTTGCAATGTGTATTGTAGCCACTCAAGTCAATGTATTGTGAACTGTACTGAGACCCCCTGCCGTGTGTTAATTCATTCAAGCCCTCAAGTCTTTGTGTCAATTGTCTGAGTTCAGCAACTCTTTTATATTTGAAATGTAATCAAGTCTGAGTCATTGTATTTGTTAGACCATTTGCCATTGACCTTTTGTCTACTGTGCGATTGAATTATGTATCTGCTTGGTCCATTTATTTCAATGTAAAGTTTTAAGTATAAATATGAGTGGTTTGTTCCAATAGAGTTCTTGTCTTACCTACACTGGTGTTGTCTGGTGGGGTAAGGTTGCTGTATCCAGATTGTGCTCCTGGTTACCCTGACACTAGTTTTGCCTGGTTTGGGGTATATTGCGGTATGCTGTTGGATGTCCATCTGGCTCATAGCGCAAGAAGTGACCATTGACGGTGACGCCAATGCTGGGTGTCTGCTGGTACCGTCACATCTGGTGGCAAGCGGTGGGATTTGGCTTCTTCCAAGGAACTGAAACTGAGACCAGCATCCAGGGGGAGATATAGCCGCTGGCTTGACTCCGGTCTCAGCAACGCAGCAAGCAGTGGATGGAGCAATAGCGAAACTGAGACCAGCATCCAGGGGGAGATATAGCCACTGGCTTGACCCCGGTCTCAGCAACTCAGCGAGCAGCGCAGCACCCTAAATGATTGATTAATGGAGGGGGAGAAGAGCAGCAACCCCTCATCCGGGGTAATGAGCTTTGCCGAGTTTCAGAGAGAGGTTTTGCGGCGCCTGGCCCTCTACGGCAAAAAAAACCCTCACGAAGTGATCACACGGATCCTTAGAGAGGTAACCCAATTAAGACTGGCGTCATTTGCCCAGCCCTGGAGGCCGAAAGAGAGAGAGGACAGGTTGCATCCGAGGGATGTTGTTCTCTGCCCAGCACCGCAAGACACAGGCACGGCAGAAGCACCGGCAACAGGGCAGAGGGACCCTGTCCTCTGCCCGACTCACAGCACAGAGGACCTCATCTGCTAGCAGGAACGTTGGCCTCTGCCCAGCACGGGTTGCAGCGTTTGAGTGCCAAGGAGAGGGCGCAACCAGAGTCTCGCCTCAGCAGCTGTTGGAGGTACAGGGAGCGGAGGTAGTCGACCTCTTTCCCCAGCGGCAGATTTGTATGGGCACTGAGGGTGCCGTGGATAAGACTGAGGTTGCCACGGACACCCTGCAAGCAGAAGAGTGGGCTCTTCCTACGGTGGACCCCAGCAACCTGTTACGGTCTGGTCAGCCGGTAGCAGGCGAAGCTACAGCCACCGCTAACCCTTTCATTGAGGCTGACTCCAGTGACCTGTTAGAGACGGGTCAACAGGTAGAAGGCGAAACTATGGCTGCTGCTACCCCTTCCTTTGAGGATGTTCTAACAGCCAAGTGCAGTGCTATAGGGTTGGGTGCAGTCATCCCCTCACAGCAACAGCCGTGCCTGGTCCCGGGAGCAGAGGTGGCTGACCTTACTCCCCAGTGGGAGATTTGTGTTCTCAGAGGTGAGGTAGTCCACCTCCCTCTGCAGCTGCAGTTTGAGGACCCAGGAATGGGAGCTGTTGTACCCCCCTCCAGCTAGTGGTTGTGTCTCCAGGAGTGGAGCCAGTCACCATCACCCCCAAGCAGCTGTTTGAGCTACCAGGAGAGAAGGTAGTCAACCTCTCTTCCCAGCGACAGATTAAAGCACCCAAGGTGCCACAGGGAGACGAATACCCAGCAGAAGAGCTGGCAACAGGGCAGAGCGCCGCTGGCCTCTGTCCATCTGAGCAGTTGCCCCAGGGAGCGGATGCTGGCCTCACCACTCCCCTACAGCAGAACGAGATCCAGGAGGAGGTGGAGTGTTGTGTACCCTCACCCCAGTATCCAGAGCAACTCTACCACCCACTCTCATCATCCTCAGCCACCAGAGGAGATTTCGGTAAAGTGCTGAATGGGAGGGCACTGTTGTTTGGGCGGGGGTTTTTACTGGGTCAGAGACTCCTGTGTACCAGAGCCTGGGCTGGACGGCCTCCATGGCTCAAGGCATCTTATGTCTAAGTCACGCTGTACCTGGAGGTGCAGGGTGCAAAGCTGGCCAAACCCCAGGACTGTAGGGGATGGCTGGGGACAATTACTGTGCGGACATTGCACTAGCAGACTATATGCCCACTCCAGACAGCAGCGAGCTGACCCGTGTGGATCATGCTGTGGCTGTTGGAGGTGGACAAGGGGGAGAAATGTCACAGGAACCACTGGGCCCTGGGGGCCTGGGGGCCAGCCCCTTCCTACAGCCTCTGTGGACTGTTTTAAGCAGTTTTAAGACTATTGGAGTTAATATTGCTATGTAGAACTTTTGGACGTTATATTGGCAGACAACTATGCCAAAAGGACTAAAAATAATAACCTGCTTTCAGGGGACTGGGCCGTTAGGGGTTAATTATTTAAGTTTACCTAAAGTTACTTGCAATGTGTATTGTAGCCACTCAAGTCAGTGTATTGTGAACTGTACTGAGACCCCCTGCCGTGTGCTAATTCATTTAAGCCCTCAAGTCTTTGTGTCCATTGTCTGACTTCAGCAACCCTTTTGTATTTGAAACCTAACCAAGTCTGAGTCATTGTATTTGTTAGACCATTTCCCGTTGACCTTTTGTCTACTGTGTGATTGAATTATGTATCTGCTTGGTCCATTTATTTCAATGTAAAGTTTTAAGTATAAATATGTGTGGTTTGTTCCAATAAAGAGAGTTCTTGTCTTACCTACACTGGTGTTGTCTGGTGGGGTAAGGTTGCTGTATCCAGATCGTGCTCCTGGTTACCCTGACACTAGTTTTGCCTGGTTTGGGGTATATTGCGGTATGCTGTTGGATATCCATCTGGCTCATAGCGGAAGAAGTGACCATTGACGGTGACGCCAATGCTGGGTGTCTGCTGGTACCGTCACACGACCTGACAGAATAATCGTGCCAGCTCTATGGATCCAGCAGAGGTTTCCTGTATCATCGCCAGACAGGACCATCAGGAAGAAATCCTAGCCTCTCATGATAATCATTTAAGAAGTCTAGAACAGAAGATGGATGCTGTCCTGGATATGTTAAGAAATATGTCTCCCACAACTGCCGCTCCTGCTCCCACTCCCTTGGTTACAGCTTCCGTTCCGGGAGCCGGTGCTCCTGAGGAATCCAGGTTGTCATCTGTTCCTAAACTCCTCTTCCAGAACGTTATTCTGGCGACCCTATGGAATGCAGAGGCTTCGTTAACCAATGTCTGTTACAATTCAATATTCAGCCTCAATGCTTCAGTACCCAATCATCTCAGGTATCCTTTATTTTATCCTTCTTAAAAGGCAAAGCGTTAGCCTGGGCTTCCCCGTTGCTCGAATTACGTCAAGGATCACATCCAGTCAATCTATACGCCATTGAATTCTGGACCTTGGCCTATGTGACAGATTGGGGGCAAGGAGCATTGAAGGCAGCCTTTAGAAGAGGATTAAATGAAAAGATCAAGGATGCCTTAACTAACAGATATTCCTGATACTCTGGAAGAGTTTATAGCTCTGTGTCTAGAAATTGACAGACGTCTTACTGAAAGGCAGATGGAACGGGATCTTAGCAGACATCCTAGATTTTTCCCACCCTCCCACCCTGCTTCCTCCAGCACTAACAATCCAGAGGTTCCTATGGAAATTGGTGGGGTATCGAAACTTTCTAATACTAAGAAGCTTCGATGTCGGTCATTAGGCCTTTGTCTGTATTGTAGGGGCAAGGGCCACTTTCTCCGCCAATGCCCTACTAGACCTCAGCAGGGAAACTCCTGACTTAGGGCTTGTGGGAGGTAAGTCCCTAAGTCTTATTGAGAACCTCCCCTCTGATCCTGCTAGACTTATGGTTCTGATTTGCCTTAAATGGGCTGATACTTCTGTTTATACTATGGCCTTCATTGACTCTGGGGCTGCAGGAATATTTATTGATCAAGCTTGGGTTAAGTTGCATGGGGTTCCTTGTCGCCCTAAACGTGTTCCCATGTTAATATCGATGATTGATGGCAGTCCGTTGGGAAAAGGCCTGGTATTGGAAGAAACTATTACTATCCAGCTTAACACTGGAATCCTACATTCAGAACTGATTATCTTCAATATAATTTCTACTCCTAGGACTCCAATTATTCTAGGATTACCATGGCTGAGGATTCATAATCCTGGACTTGATTGGCGTGCAGGCCAAATCTGTACTTGGAGTTCACGTTGTTTTCAGTCTTGCCTTCGTAAAGTGTTGCCTAGACCACGGACTGTGGCTAGCTCATCAACTTGCATCAGTCAGAAGATTCCAGCACCCTACAGTTCTTTTCAAGATGTATTTTCCTTCAGTCAGATTCAACATCTTCCTCCGCATCGATCCTCTGATTGTGCTATTGAGCTATTACGAGGTACCATTCCCCCTAAGGGTCGTACGTTCCTGTTGTCCCCTGCTGAGAACTAAGCTTTGTCTACATATATTAAAGACAACCTTGCGAGAGGGTTCATTCGCCCTTCATCTTCTCTTGCTGGAACAGGGTTCTTTTTTGTTCAGAAGAAGGATGGGTCCCTCCACCTGTGTATTGATTATATGGGTTTGAATAAGATCATGATAAAGAACAGTTATCCCCTACCGTTGATTGCGGAACTATTTGAACAATTGAAAGACGCTGTAATTTTCTCTAAGATTGACCTTCAAAAAGCATACAATATTATCAGGATTCGTTCTGGGGATGAGTGGAAGACGTCTTTTAATACTAAATATGGCCACTACGAATACCACTTGATGCCCTTTGGGCTTTGCCAAGCCCCAACTACATTCCAAGGGTTTATCAATGATATCTTCCGAGACATGCTACTTTCCTATGTTATCATCTATCTAGACAATATTTTGATTTACTCTTCCAGTCTCTCGCTGCACCGTGTCCATGTGAAGGCAGTATTAACCCGTCTCCGGGATCATCAGCTATTTGCCAATCTGGATAAATGTGAGTTTGAAAAATCCCAAATTTCATTTTTGGGATACGTTATCTCAAAGGATGGGTTGGAAACGGATCCTGATAAAGTAAAGGCAGTCACGCAATGGCCTATCCCGTTGGACACCCGGGTAATTCAAAGATTTATTGGATTCGCTAATTATTACAGAAAATTTATTCGAAATTTTTCTTGTATTATCTCCCCTATTACAGCCCTGACTAAGTCCGGGGCTTATCCTAGTCAATGGTCGGCTTCTGCCATAGAAGCATTTGAGAAACTAAAGAAAGCCTTCACTACGGCTCCCATTCTATGATTCCCGGACCCCTCCAGACAGTTTATCTTGGAGGTGGATGCGTCAGAACAAGCGGCAGGTGCAGTTTTATCTCAGCGCCATCCCAGTACTGCCAGAATCCACCCTTGTTCATTCTTCTCTACAAAATTCTCTGAGGCAGAACGCAATTACAATGTTGGCAAAAGAGAACTGCTGGCAATCAAACTGGCTCTTGAAGAATGGAGACACCTATTAAAACGCTCTACTCTACCTGTTCTTATTTTGACCGACCATAAAAATCTTCAGTTTTTGGAATCTGCCTAACATCTCAATCCCAGACAGGCCAGTTGGGCACTATTCTTTACGCGCTTCAATTTTATCATTTCTTATCGCCCTGGATCTAAGAACAAGAAAGCGGATGCCTTATCTAGGCAATTTGAACCCAGTCCTCCCTCAGTACCTGAACCCATCCTTCCACCAGAATGTTTTATTGCATCCTTGTCCTCATCCACGTTGGACAAGATAAAGGTGCTTCAAAAGACTAGAGCACCCCTCCAACCAGTCAATGCCTTGTTTGTTCCCCCCCATTTTAGAGTTCAACTCCTGGCTTGGTCTCACGCTTCAATTGCTGCTGGACACCCGGGGATCAAGAAAACCTTGTAACTGCTGGCACGCCAATTTTGGTGGCCTTCTATGCGGGCGGATGTCCACGACTTCGTAATGGCTTGCCAGGCTTGTGCTCGCCATAAGACTCCTCAACACCGCCCAGCAGGACTCTTATGTCCTCTTCCCATACCCTCATCTCCATGGACCCATTTAGCCATGGACTTTGTGGTGGACCTCCCTTTGTCTAAAGATTGCACCACGATTCTGGTAATAGTTGACAGATTCTCCAGACAAGGTCATTTTGTGGCTCTTCCTAAGTTACCTTCAGCCCCCGAATTGGTTCCTGTTTTTCCACCTCCATGGGTCTCCTTCACATATTGTCTCAGATAGAGGAGTTCAATTTGTCTCTAAATTTTGGAAAGCATTCTGCAACCGGTTAGGCAACCGGTTACCTTGCAATTTTCTACGGCCTATCATCCTCAGATTAATGGCCTGTGCGAACGCACTAACCAATCTTTGGAGCTCTTTCTGTGACTCTTCATGTCTGCCAATCTAGATAATTGGGTTGACTTATTGCCATTTGCGGAATTCTCTTTAATAATCGTCTACATGATTCTCTAATCGTCTACATGATTCTCTACAGTGTTCTCCTTGTTTTGCTGCCTTGGGATATAACCCACGTATGTTGCCCTGGGGTCCACCTTCCAATGTTCCAGCCGTTGACACTGTGGTGGAGGACCTGCAATCCCACTGGTCCTCCATCCAGACTCAGTTAACCAAAGCTTATGCTATGCAAAAGAAGGCTGCCAATCGCCACAGGATTGTCAGTCCTAGATACCGGCCAGGTGATTTAGTCTGGCTCTCTACGAAATATCTTCGGCTCAAAATTCCATCCTTGAAATTTGGTCCCAGATTTGTGGGTCCTTATAAAATTACTAAGTGTCTTTCTCCAGTAACGGTTTCCCTGGCCTTACCTACTACTTGGCGTATTCTGCGCACCTTTCATATCTCTTTATTAAAGAACGTGGTCACTAATTGATTCTCGAGTTATTCCCGTCCCCCTCCACCCATACGGGTTCAAGGAGAATTAAAATATGAAATTCAGAATATTTTGGAAGTCGGCCAATCTATTCAATATCTGGTAGACTAGAAGGGCTACAGACCTGAGGATCGGTCTTGGGTTCCAGCCCGGGACATCCATGCTCCGGCCCTGGTACAAGCCTTCCATCAGGCATTTCCAGATAAGCCTGGTTGCCCGGTGGTCTCCTTTTTAGGGGAGGGGTAGTGTTAGGTCCACGGCAGCTCACCTTGTCAGTCTTGCCTCCTCTGCTTCCTTGTGATTGGGGAGTCAGACGTTATCTGCTAGCCTGCCCTGGTCTCGGTGCTTGATTATTCATGCTCCATTTCCTTGTTGGCTGGCTGAATCCTTGGGTCTCGTGATACTTGTGTTCCGCCTGCTGCTTGTTCCTGCTTCTCCCGTCTCTCCGCTGTCATCTGCCTCTCCGCTTTTTTTCTTCAGTGTGCTCTGGTGCCTTGGCTTGTCCTTCCCCTCTGTTCTCGGGGTCCGGCTGACGCTCCTGCTCTGGCCGCCTTGGATCCCCATCTTCAGCCGCGTGTGCACTGTTCTCTGCCAGGCCGCTTTGCAGCTGGGAGAGCGGCTTCCATGGGGTTCTCTCAGGTGCCTGGTCTCTCTGACTGGCTTACTTCCGCCCTTCTGCTCCAGTCCTTGGCGTCCTGAGTGTCTGCTCAGTCTCCGGGCAGGTCTCTCTCTCCGTCTCTCGCTTGCAGCGAGATTGGCGGGCGCGGGATTTTCCTGGGGTGCTCCTTCCCTCCTGTGTTGGGGCTGGGCTGGGAGTGAGTCGGTCAGGGCAGGCTGTCATACCTGGTTCTCCCTACCTTCCTCCGCTCTGCTAGGTTGGTGCTCCCTTTTTCTTTTCTCTGGCTGGGGATTGGGGTGGTCTGGGGCTTGGCTGTGGGTGGTGAGTAGGGGGTTTCAGGCAGTGGGCACCTGAGTATTGTTGGGGTCCCCTGGCTTTTTGGACTCTGTGCTGCTACCTCCCCCCCATCTGGTGAGGAGGGTGCTGGTGTTTTGGCTGGTGGTCTCTCTCTTCCTGTCTTGGGGTAATTGTAGTCTCTGGCGGGTTCTCGGCTGGTCTGGATTTCCTGGTTGGGCTTCCCCTGATTCCGGTGAGTCCCTTGCTTGGACTCCTGTTCCTGTTTCCGTGAGTTCTCCTGTTGGCGGATCTTGGTCTTGTCCTCCTGAGTTCCTGTTCTCTGCATTTGGATCCAGCTCTAGCTAGGGAAGTTCAGACATACAGTGTGTACTTACCCCTATCCTGGTCTGGGTCCCGGCTCAAACGGGATTGGACATCTGGCTTCGCGGCCAGCACCTTTAACCTTGGCCTCGGCCGCAGCAAAGGGGTAGGTGCAGCTGTCAACGTCCCCAAGCTTCGCACACTAGCGCCGCACTCTAGCAACGCACTGAACTTCCGAAGATCAACCCTACCTACAGCTGTTTATGCTCCCGAGCTTTGCACGCTAGCGCAGCACTCTAGCAATGCACTGAACTTCCGAAGATCAATCCTACCTCCAGCTGCCTACGCTCCCAAGCTTCGCACTCTAGCTCTGCACCCTAGCCACAGACTGAATGTCCGCAGATCTAGCTTCTCCATAGATGTCTCCGCTCTCAAGCTTCGCACACTAGCGTCGTACCCTAGCAACATTTTTGTCCTCCGCAGAATCGACTTGACACCAAGGAGGTGGTTATGGCAGATACAATGGATACATTCAAGAGAACGTTAGATACATTTCTTTCCAAAGGGAACATACAGAGTTATACTGTTTATTAGTGGGCAGATCAGGAAGGTCTGATAAAGAAGGTATTGAAGCAAGAGTGGATAACATTATTTTGCCATTGTACAAATCATTGGTAAGACCTCACCTTGAGTATGAAGTGCAGTTTTAGGCACCAGTTCTGAAAAAGTATATACTAGAACTAGAGAGGGTACAGCGAAGAGCAACAAAATTAATTAAGGGAATGGAGGACTTGAAGTATGAGGAACGACTTATTTACTCTAGAGAAAAGACGACTAAGAGGAGACCTTAACACATTGTACAAATATATGAGAGGTCAATACAAGGATCTCTGTGGTGAGCTATTTATTCCAAGGCCTGATCAGGTGACCAGGGGACACCCCCTGAGATTAGAGGAAAGGAGGTTTAAACTTCAGCAGAGGAAGGTTTTTTTTACGGTAAGGTCTGTTAAATTGTGGAATTCATTGCCCAAGGAGGTGGTTATGGCAGATACAATGGATACATTCAAGAGAACATTAGATACATTTCTTTCCAAAGGGAACATACAGAGTTATACTGTTTATTAGTGGGCAGATCAGGAAGGTCTGATAAAGACTACCTTATTTGGTAGCAGGAAAGCTATAAAATTACTGGGGTATGAGAAGAAGGTTGAACTTGATGGACTTGTGTCTTTATTCAACCTAATTTACTATGTAACTATGTAACTATGTTACTATGTTACTATATTCGTTTTAGCGATTTGGTAATATTTTGTAATATGTGAGGAAATTATCTGGTTTGTATTCGATTATAATGCACTCAAAGAATGTTGCTATGTTCCAACTATTTGTACTATACAGATACTAGACAATGGACTTTGGAGACAAAAATTCCAGAGTGGATTGGTTGACGTCACAGTTTCAGCCCGGCTTGGACACGCCCCGGTGATAAGTGTAAAGATAGGCAGATATAAAAATCAAAAAGAAATTGGCCCTATTTATCCCAAGCCAAAATAATAATACTAGACAGAAAACAGCCCAAACAAACTATTATACTCAAATAGATACAGAGTAAAGAACATATACATACGTATATAATTAGACGATTCTGTAATGATTTCTATTAGTATATATAGTTACATAGTTACATAGTAATTTAGGTTGAAAAAAGACTTGCGTCCATCCAGTTCAACCCTTTTCCTATTCCTGTTTACCATCGCTGACCCAAAAGAAGGCATCTGACTCCAAATGGCAATCAGACTTCTCCCTGGATCAACAAGCCCTAACTAAATATTAATCCCAATACTAACGTACATAGCCCTCTATATTATGCTCTTTTAAATAAGTATCCAGGCCCCTTTTAAAGGCATCTAATGTATTTGATAGCACCACCTCCTCCGGAAGTTCATTCCATACCTTTATTGTCCTTACTGTAAAGAAACCCTTCCGCTGTTGTAGATTAAATCTCCTTTCCTCAAGTCTAAGCGGGTGGCCCCTTGTCCTGTGTACTGTTCTGTTAATGAACAGGTCTTTTAAAAGCCCTTTATATGGGCCTTGAACATATTTATATAGTGTTATCATATCCCCTCTAAGATGCCGTTTCTCTAGTGTGTACAAGTTTAACTTTTCTAGCCTCTCTTCATAACTAAAACTTTCCATTCCCCTTACTAGTTTTGTAGCCCTCCTCTGCACTTTCTCTAGTTCCATAATGTCCTTCTTCAGAAAGGGCGCCCAGAATTGAACAGCATATTCTAGGTGGGGTCTTACCATGGACCTGTAAAGAGGCATAATTATATCTTCCTCCCTTGAGTCAATACCCCTTTTAATACATGCCAATATCTTATTGGCCTTTGCAGCTGCCAGCTGGCACTGCTTGCTACTGTTAAGTCTATTGTCTACCATTACTCCCAAATCCTTTTCATTAGTAGATTTCCCCAGAGAAACACCATTTAAACTATATGTTGCATTTTTATTATTATACCCAAAATGCATAACTTTACACTTGTCTATATTGAATCTCATTTGCCATTTGCCTGCCCAGTTACTCAATTTGTCCAAATCCTCTTGTAATGAAGACACATCCAGTTCAGTCTTTATTACCTTACTTAATTTTGTGTCATCGGCAAACACTGATACATGGCTTCCTATGCCCTCTGGGAGGTCATTAATAAACAAATTAAAAGGAAGAGGACCCAGGACAGATCCCTGAGGCACTCCACTTATCACGTTTATCCAACTGGAGAACTTGCCATTTACTACCACTCTTTGCATTCTATCTTTCAGCCAATTTCCAATCCACACACAAACATTTTCCCCTAGTCCTATTTCATTCAATTTGTACAGTAACCTCTTGTGCGGAACTGTATCAAATGCCTTGGCAAAGTCTAAATAGATCACGTCAACCGCCACTCCCTCATCTATATTATTACTTACTTTTTCATAAAATGCGATCAAGTTCGTTTGACAAGACCTATCTTTCACAAAGCCATGTTGGCTATTGCTAATGATATTCCTGTTCCAGCAGAATTCTTGAATATATTCCCTTAGCAACCTTTCAAACAGCTTCCCTACCACAGATGTCAAGCTTACAGGTCTGTAATTTCCTGGCTGGGACTTTGATCCCTTTTTAAATATGGGCACCACATCTGCTTTACGCCAATCCATGGCCACCATACCAGAAATAAAAGAATCCCTGAAAATCAGATATATCGGTCTGGCCAGGGTCTGGCTTAGCTCTTTAAGTACCCGTGGGTGTATACCATCTGGCCCCAGAGCTTTGTCTACCTTGACACCATTCAATTGTTTTAACACTTTTTCTTGTGTTAGCCAGTCCCATGCTTGCTGTGACTGTTTAGTAAAAGTAGTTTGCAGATTCTTGTCCAATGGGTCTTCCTTGGTAAAAACAGAAGAAAAGAAATTATTTAAAATATCTGCCTTCTCTCTTTCCCCTTTGACCATCTCACCCGTTTCAGATAACAAGGACCCAACATTATCAGACTTTAATTTTTTGCCATTAATGTATTTAAAGAATTTTTTTGGGTTGCTTTTGCTCTCCTTAGCAATATTTTTTTTCATTCTCCAGTCTAGCTAATTTAATAGCCTTTTTACAGGTTTTGTTGACATTTTTGTATTCTGCAAATGCCTCTGCTGATCCCTCAGCTTTGTAATGTTTAAATGCCGCTTTCTTGTTATTTATTTCATGGATTACTTTACTGGTTAGCCACATTGGTTTTAATTTGCTTCTTTTGTATTTGTTTCCAACAGGGATAAATTTATATGTGTATTTTTGCAATGTTATTTTGAAGGCATTCCACTTACCTTCTGTGTTTTTTCCTGAAAATATTTTATCCCAGTCAACGAGACCAAGGGATGAATTAAACCTGCTAAAGTTGGCCTTGGTTTGGTGGAACCCATATCAACTTGTTTTTTTTAATTAATCTCAAACGATACCATGTTATGGTCACTATTCCCCAAGTGCTCCCTTACTTGGATGTTAGAGATAAGTTCTTCATTGTCAGTTATTACCAAATCCAGACATGCATTCCCTCTGGTTGAGGTCTGCACTAGTTGTGACAAAAAATTGTCATTCAACAAGTTCAGAAACTTGCTGCTTTTAGCAGAGTTAGCTGTTCCATTTTTCCAGTCTATTTCTGGATAATTAAAATCCCCCATAATTATAGTTCTCCCTATTTGGGAAGCCTTTTCTATTTGCATTAATAGCTGTGATTCTTCAAGGTCAGCAATGTTTGGTGGTTTATAACAAATACCCACTAATATTTTCTGGGCAGTTTTACCCCCAGTGACTATTTCAACCCACAGGGATTCCACATGTTCACTACTGTCATCACATATATCTTCCCGCAATTGAGGCAATAATGCTGGTTTGATATACAGACAGACCCCACCACCTCTTTTGCTTGACCTATCTTTTCTAAATAACATGTAGCCCTCCAAATTGATTGTCCAATCATGTGTGTCATCCCACCATGTTTCTGTTATGCCTATCAAGTCATAGTTTTCAATTTCAGCTACCAGCTCCAGTTCCCCTATTTTACCAGTGAAACTTCTGGCATTTGCAAGCATACAATTTATGCCACTGCTGTGTTCCATTTGTGATTTAATTTTGATGTGGCTTATAGGCTTCTCCCTATCATCTGTACTAACCCCGCCCCCAGATCCTCCCACCTGGTTATTAACTACATCGCCTTCCCTTTCTATACTATCTATCCCAGTATTTATTGCCCCCCCCTTTCTAGTTTAAAATCTCCTCCAACCGTCTAGTAATCCTATCCCCAAGCACTTGAGACCCTCTTGCATTCAGGTGCAATCCATCCCTGGTATACAGATTGTACCCCAAAGCAAAATCAGCCCAGTGCTCTAAAAACCCAAAGCCCTCCTTCTTACTTCAGCCATGCATTGAGCTCCCTAATCTCCCGCTGTCTCTCTGGTGTAGCACATGGCACAGGTAGTATCTCTGAGAATACTACCTTGGAGGTCCTGTTCCTAATCTTACTGCCTAAATCCCTAAAATTACCTTTTAGGACTCTCCACCTTCCTCTTACTTTGTCATTGGTACCAATATGCACCAAGACAGCTGGATCCTCTCCAGCCCCTCCCAATAATCTGTCCACCCTGTCTGCAACATGCCGAACCCGGGCACCCGGGAGACAGCAAACCATTCGGTTGCTGCGATCAGAGCCACAGATTACCCTATCTGTTCTCCTAATAATGGAGTCCCCTACCACCACAACCTGCCTAGGCTTCACTTTCCTCTGGATCCCCCTGTGCTAGAGGAGCTGTTCTCCCGGCTGTTAGGGAGAACAGTCTTCTCCAGCAATTCCACTTCTGGGTTTGCCTCCCCAACATCTTCACTTAGATGAGCAAATTTGTTTGGATGGAAAAACTCAGGACTGGCTGCCCTCTTCCTCTTCCGTCCCCCACTGCAACCACTTCTAACTGTCACCCAGCTATGTGCCTGGTTCCCTTCTATCTGATCTCCTCCCTCTTTGCTAGGTGACCCAGCTAGACTCTGCTCAGTTAGCAAGAGACTCCTCTCAAGGTTGTCAATGTCTCTCAGTATTGCAATATGACTCTCTAGAGCTCCAATCTGAGCTTCTAGAAGGGCCACTTGCTCATATTTGCCACAGCGGTATGGACCCTGGAACTGCTGTTCCAAGCATGCATACATATGGCATGATGTGCACTGAGTGAGATCTCCAAACTTGCTCATCTTGTATGGTGCAAGTGTGAGTTCCTAAAATGTAAGCAATTAATTTACCTGTGTTGCACTACCTCCTGTGTTGTACTAACTGCTGTGTTTCACAAACTGTACACTTATTTCAGAGCACTTAGGAAAGAGCACGCTCTATTTGTGAGCAAGCTCTGTGAGTCCTGTACCTAGATTTATACAGGCCTACACAGGGGATTGATCACAAACCCCTCCCTTAATTAATTACACACACTCCCAGAGAAAAGCACAACATTTTAAACTTTAACCCTTTAACCTTCTTACTGCAGTTTAGGATGTAAACACAAAAACACTTTTTCCAATGCTGGGATGTCCAACTGTTCACTTAATCCAGAGCACACTTCAGTTTGTATTCAATAAAGTATATTCAAAGTCCACAAATATATTCTTATTCTCCAGTATTCAATAATATTCCAAGGAATATCCGTCATTCCACAATATGTATATAGAGATATAAGAAAAGAAAGTCTAATCAGTCTCTAATATCATGAAACATAAGTAACAAAATAGCATCCACTTACAGTTACAATGATCTCATTCGACTCCATGGAACATCTGCTGTCTGTCACCACTTTTCGTCCTCTGTTCCACGGTGGGTTCCTGGATACCTCCAAATCAGCATATACTTGTTAATTATCACCACACGATCCTTCTTATGTTCGCGTGATTACACCGTCATATTTTGTATAGCCTTTAGTCAGCGTAGTTCACAGGAGAACGCAACAAGAAGAAGAGAATTGTCTTTTGTAACTGTTTTCGAAAAACACGATACATCAGCTTCAGGCCGCCACCAGAGTAGCCCTACTCTGCTACTTGTTGCGTTCTCTTTAACTTAAATCCAAATCTCTGTAGGCGTCCGAGACAATACACTGACGAAGGAACTGCTACGTGCAGATCTGGAGATTCAGATCCTGTAGAGTGATGCGGGAAAAGGATCCTGTGAACTACACTGACTAAAGGCTATACAAAATATGATGGTGTTATCACGCGAACATAAGAAGGATCATGTGGTGATAATTAACAAGTATATGCTGATTTGGAGGTATCCAGGAACCCACCGTGGAATAATGTAAAGATAGGCAGAGCTTGTTAAGATAGCTCTGTGTGTGTAATTGTAAGATTACTGGGTCGTGCCATACACTGGGAGGAAATTGGGCTATGCGTCTTTATACAGGCAGCAGAGCTATTTGTTTATATATTGCATTTTTTGCGGCCCGAGTCATATAAACTGGGCATGTGACTCTTGTGTCGAGATTTCATTGGCCCCTAGAAAATTCAAATACTCAGATAATTGAAATAGACCGTTACCCTCTGACGAAGCCCATTATCACGGTCCCCGTGATCCTTCCTGTCACTCTCAAATGTGCTGCTCCTGTATTGGTTGAGCTGTGTTGGCCCGCTCCTGGTTATCCGTTTTAATCCAGCCACTGGCACCTGTCAGGTGCCCTTTCGTGGTGTTTCCGAGCCAGTGTTGCTGTTGCAGCACTCTAGTATCCTGATCTACCGTGTACCAACTAGGCTTGTCCGACGACGTTCCTGTTCCGTGATTGACCTGGCCTGGCTGACTTCCTGCGTGTTCCTGATCAGGCTTGTCTGCGAATCTCCTACGGCATCTGACCCGGCTTGTCTGCGAATCTCATGTGTATCCTGACCCGGCCTAGCTGACTACTGAACACTCATTGCGCTGTTCCTGCTATCCTGACGGACGATTCCCGTTGTCGCCTCGGCAACATTCTGATACTGCATAGTGTGTCTGAGCCTCCGCTTATCCGTTGCTGAGCCGTTGCTGAGCCTTCCATTATCTGCCTTTCGTGTGCTGAGTCCAGACCTTACTGTGTTGTGTCGTTTTCTGCACTTGAGACACTGGTGTTGTTCATACGATTACTGCTACTCTTCCACCTATTGCCTCAGCCTGTTTCGCTGTTTCTGTGAGCTGGCCGCTTGTGGACCTTAGTAGTCGGCGGCTCTCCGTGACAGAGCAGCGGTTCCGTTTCGCCCGTTGGTTGTTGGCAAGCAGTACCCAGTGGTCTCCGTTACGCCCGTGGAGGGGCTATCGACACAAGCTATCACGATTCTGGTTGTCTCCGGTTACGCCCGTGGAGGCTATTGACTCAAGCAATCACGATACTGTAGTCTCCGGTTACGCCCGTGGGGGCTATTGGCTCAAACAATTACGATATTAGTAGTCTCCAGTTACGCCCGTGGGGGCTGTTGGCTCAAGAAATCACCATACTGGTAGCCTCCGGTTACGCCCGTGGGGGCTATTGGCTCACGCAATCACAATACTAGTAGTCTCCGGTTACGCCCGTGGGGGCTATCTCCTTATCACTTGCAGTTCCCGTTCAGTCAGAACTTTATGCTACAGCTCCACACAGTGAATGGACTTGGGTGCTATCTTACAGCACATATCGCTATATGCAGCACCAAGGGTGTGCCTAACACCACACTTGAGACTGATAACCAGTACTATTAACCTCTTGTGTCCTTTTTTGTGCTTCCATACTTTGTGTAGTATTACCTGTTGCACCAGGTATCTCTGCCTTTATTCTGCTTATGCCAGTATCGCCCCAGTGGTGACCTTGTCATTCATTTTGCTTTAATAAAACTCTATTTGTTTATCTACCACTGTCTGAGTGTCTGAAAACCGTAACACCCATAGGGCGATACACGTTAGGTTGGTCAGTTTCTCGGTTGGAGCTTCCAGCGTCTGCAGTCCCACTTATATGTTCAGGCTTTTTCTATACGATATTGCATGATAAGTATTTCATTTTTACTACATTGATGTGTTATTTTTCTTTTTTACTTGGTATGCTCATGATTTGTCCACGTCTAGTATTTTTATGACATTCCTGTCCGTTTAGGACAGGAAACCCTTTTGAGTATTCACATTGAGCAGGGTGAGAGTTTTCCACATATATGTAGTTTTGTTTTGTTTTATTCTAGCCTGTCAGCATTAGCAGCATATTATATCATTATTATATGGGTTATGCCTATTTTGCCTGTGGGATTTGTCAGTCCCTGGGGCACTAACTGAGTCCTTTTTAAATGTTTTTAAATGTGTTTTGTTGTTATTTTGTACTTCAATGTAGACATTTATATTTTTCCATAATATAGTTACTTATTTTGAGTGCCTCTTTTAAGGAGCTGCTTTTAGTGGTCACTTTAGTGAGAAATTTCTCTTTCTGTCTCTTTCATTTGGGTTTTCCACTAAGTTGTTTTTTTGTTTTTTTTTTTACATCCGTAAAAGAGGCGGGAGGGGGATACTTTATCTTTTAATTACTCTTGAACTACAACTCTGACAGTATTGAAATATCACTCTCCGTGGCCCAAATACTATGAAGATTAATTGAAGCTGCTTTTATTTTGAAACATTACTATCCCTTTAAACACTTCCTCAACATTCTTGTATGCTGAATTATACCTCATCACAGATCTCAACTTTTTTAGATTGCATGCTGTTAATAACATCTTTTTTGTTCTGCATCAGAATAGTCTTCCTATACAACTGACGTGTGTAAATAATCCCTCCAGTTCAGCAGGGATAGCACTTCTCCAAAAATCTCTGAGTTAGAATATATTTTCTTAATTTTCCATTAATCATCACTACATCCATCTATTCACAGAAAGCTATTACCTTTATACTAATATACATTTTGAATATATTTTTCATTATTCCACAGTCATATTATTTACACATTTCATTATTATTATTATTATTATTATTATATATTTAAATAAAATTATTTTGTGCATTTTTGAGTATTATTCTTTATCGGTACTCATTTTTCTCCTTTGTTACCCTGGACCCCATGGTTTGTTCTTATGTCCATTAACTCTTTTACTCTTTTCTTTTTATTTATTTATTTATTTTTTTTTTTTTTTAAACTTTTTTTTTGTTTTTTTTATTCTTTATATTGGTTTATTTGTTAGGTTTATTATTATTTTATCATCATTATTTCATTTCATTAATACTGTGTGTCATTTTGCTTATATTGTGTTTTCATGTGAATCCACTATTTATGTTATATTTTATTTGTAAATGTCATCCCTTTATCTTCTGTCTGGGGAAATTTTGTATTGTCAGGCATTGTATATGGGACTTAAGGACATTTTAGACATTTTGTGAGTCAATATGATTAATTTTTTACTTTATTTATTTATTTATTTTTCGTTAATATTTTGGATATTTTTACCATATTTTTTTTTCACTATTACATGCTGCACACCATATAGTATAGTGTTCCATCTGTTTATTTGGAAGATCGTGGGCTTACGTTTTCCAGTTGATGAATCCTCAGCTGGGAGGTATGTATGTATGTATGTATGTATCTTTATTTAGTAGTGTGTGCACTATAGAGGAGCACAGCGCTGGAGTCTGGAGAATGAAATGGAAGAAGTGTTGTTTCGTCTTTCCTGATTCGGACGTCTCCATTCCATTGCAGAGCTTTGCATTTCAGTTTTGGAACATAGCATCTCTTGGGTCAGGTGACAAGTCCTGATTTCGCAGGGTTTGTTTCTGGATCTGGGCAGGAAGTTAGACGTCAACAGTATAGGAGGTTTCTCTGAACAGCGAGTAAGTGATGATTTTTTTGCTGCCAAATTATATTGTTTCATGTTTTTAAAGTCATAAATGCCTCTAGTATCTGATGAAGGAGTATATTCTCCAGAATGCTTCATACTAGGTATACGTATTGACGTTCTTTTACACTATTTTGGCAAAATAAATTGTTTATATTTAAAAACTATATATTTTGGATTTAGCAAATTCCAAATTTATTTTTCTTCTTTGTGTGGGAGAGTGACCGTAACGGGGCAGTTTGTGAACCCCTTTGGAATATGCTGGTTGTACCCAGAACCGGCTTATAATCAAACTAATTGTTAGCATTGGGTTACACAATCATCTGATGATCTAGGTGAGAGATCTGTTGGTGGTTTGTGCTTTTTCTGGTCTTGTTTTCTGTATTCCAAGGGTCCAGAGGAGTCCTTTTGGGTTTGTTGAAGAAGCATCTACATGCAAATTTTAGATAGACTGAGTGGGGGCAGTCAGAGTACCCCATCTGTTCTACTGATCACTTTTAGTGGTCGAATAAATTATGAGTACCGTGGTGTACTGGTGGAGGTCTAATACTAGCAAAGATTATTGCACTAGGAAGCACCCTTCTCTTCTATTCTTAACAACATATCATGTTTGTGAATATAATGCCATGTAAGCTAGTCAAAGAAACAGCACTGAAATGGTTAATAAAACCTATGGATTACTACACAGTGAATTGACTAATTCACTGTGGCAAGGATATAAGTTCAAAAATGGTGGATGCTTTTGTCTGTAAGAATTTCCCTTCTAAAAATAAAGGGAGTGGTTATTCCCACAGACAAAGAAAATATTCCATCACCTAAATCAAAAATAATTACACAACTAATTTTAACTTTGTGTTTCTTTGATTAAACTGCAGTTACAATTCACATATATATACAGTGAAATAAACAATTGTCGTTTTTAGAACAGAACCTCTAAAAAGAACCACATATTCAGAAAAACAGACATGAACTTTCAGGACAGCAAACTAAATTTAGCTTATTAGACACCAAATAATATAGCTATAAAGGACCAACTCAGATCAACAGACCTTGTGCATTATTTATATATATATATATATATATATATATATATATATATATATATATATATAAATAATTTATGAGCAAAAAATATGTCAGAATCATAGTACATATATATATGTATATATATGTTGCACAGACTTTGGCTGCCTAAACAATTCTCATTCAACAAGTAAAACCTACGTATATGTGTATATATACAGTTACATTCCTCTAGACTTTAAGCTGTCACGAGCAGGGCCCTCTGATCCTTCTGTTCTCCAAATCTTATTGTACTATTTAATACCTCTGTATGTCTATTCCCAATTGTACAGAGCTGCGGAATTAGTTGGCACTATATAAATAAAGAATAATAATAATAAAGAATAATAATACATTATTATTGCACACAGATCTTATGCTGTCACACCCAACCACATAACTGGCAACTAACTATTCTTGTGTTACCTCTGGAAACCATGCTACAATTAACACATTATATTAACCCCTTAAAGACTTAAGAAATGCCAGGATTGTCATGGCAGTCCACAGCGATCCGGCACTTGTAAGGACCTGTTATGGCCCTGCATGTCATGGACTTCCGGGTTCACTGCACACTGTTTGGCAACCCTGGAATCCATTCCTGGGGAAAAAAAATGTGCTGTGGTCCTTAAGGCTGCCTTCCTGCAGATCAGGCGGCATTAAGGGGTTAACCTACAGACTATAATGGATTTTTCCAAAGGAAATTCACTGATTTACTCCAAATAATAGGATGATAATAGGGTTGCAGAAATGTTATTAACAATGATAAAATATATGACAGAAAAGAGAAACATTTGCTCCAATGTATTCAAAGGTATTGAAAACATTTTTACTAATTTTAGGTGAGGAATAGATAGAACAAAAATAACATGTTTCTCAGTTGATACTACAGACCTTTACTGTTTTAACCCCTAGAGTGCTAGGTGGGTACGTTGTATGAGTTTGGACAGCTGTACCTACTGTGCCAAGCTCGTACAAAGTACAGCTAAAATGCGGTCACTGCATCAGCCTGTATAACCAGCTTGCAGTGGCCTCATTTTAGCTAAAATGTTGCCTGGTACTCTTGGGGGCATGAGGATCACTCCTTGTGCCCCCCAGTTATTGATCTTCCAGCCGATCGAGCTGGGAGATAAATAACTCCAAAGAAGAACAGGAGCTTCTCCTTTCCCATCTCTCCTACCCGAACTTCCGAGTAGGAGTGGACAGGACTGTGGAAAGCCACCTAACGCCATCGGTGACATGTTCCCAATGACGTTAGCAAGCTTTACCCAATCGCTTCACTCCTACCTGTGGAAGGAGAGAAGAGAAGGAAAGCTTTTGCTCTCCTTCAGTCGCCATATTGATCTCCCAGCACAATCGGCTGGGAGATCAATAACTGGGGGGACTTCAGGAGGGGTCCTGATGTCCCCCTACGAGGTCTGATTTTATATATAAAAAAATAAAAAAGTAACCCTATGAGTGCTGCGGGGACGTCCAGCTTGTTGCTTTGCAATGCGCTGGAGACCCCTGTGGCATTCATGGGGTCAGTTTTTCTGGGGGCATTTATTTTTATTAAGACCTCATTGGGTTTTCACAGATTTTATTTGAAGGGGCAGAAATGTAAGAAAATGCCTTTTTTTCATTAGTGCCACCTTCTGGAAGCATTTTTTTAAACACCAGGATTGGGTTAAGAGGCAACTGACCCCTCACTAGATGCGGCAGGTTGTCTTCTTTCCAAAATGGTATGGTTTGTGTAGCCTTTCTTCACTTTTGTAGTTGTTAGAACCATTTTTGTACAGAAAAGTAATGTTTGAGAAACTGTTAGAAAAATTAGAGGTTGCAATAGGTGTAGTGCCCCCTAAGGTAAGTGAACTCATACCAATGAGGTATCAGTTTTCTCCTAAGAGCACTAGCTAATGAATATAGTTGGAAATTCCATGGTTTTCACAGATTTCAGTATATTTGAAGGGGCAGAAATGTAAGAAAATGCCATTTTTTTCCCTATTGGCTAAGCTAATGGAAACCCCGATGCTTGGGATCCTGGACTGGACTGTGAATGGAGGAAAACAATCTGTGATAATAAAGTAAATCAAGGATAATACCATAAAGTCAAAGTGTGTTCAAATCTTACATGTGAAAAATTGTTCACATAATTAGTGCCTGGCGCACCAATACTTGTGATTTTTCTGGTGCTGCTGTTTCCCCAAGAAGTCTCAGTGAGCACTCAAAGGGTTAAACTTCAGGGAACATCCCTCATAAGGTTGCTCATATTACCGGAACCAATGTATTGTGAACTAAATCTGTCCAGGTTCAAAACCAACAAAGGGATAGAGATCCATATATTATAGATAACCATGAAGGTAATCAGAAAACAAATTAAGGTATTTATACATATATAATTGTACACTGAAAATTGGCATTAGCTACTAAAGAAGCAAGATGTATCTGAAGCTTAATAATAAGATTAAGAAGTTGACAATACCAGTGACATGTACAAGCATGTTTTGAGAAAAAATAAAGCTTTTGCCTCTTAGCACTGATTGAAACTTATTATCACTACCACTGTAAATTAATAACTTTATAGGAGGCATGATCAAGGCAGTGCAATGCAATTGTGATTATAAGTATCTGACATCCAAAGTTTGGATCAATTCTAAGATTAAAGAAACTGAACAGAACACAGTGCAAAGTATAATTACCACAATTGTGTATTGCTGTGTGTGATACAATAAGATATTAAAGGCTTTGCAAAATCTAATCATTAATAGCTTCTTAAACCAGTATTAGGTTCTCAAGCCATTATTCCCTCAGTTTTAGCGTGGTATGCTATATTTAATGATAGAAATTTACTGAGCAGTCTGCTTTTTCAAGGATAAGAAACCCAGTGCTTGTAATGCAGATGCCTTTTAGATTATAAGAAAAAAATAAGAATAAAGAAAATAATAATGAGATGAGACTTATATAAACAGATATTGAAAGCAGTGTATGTGTAATAATTCCATACTGAAAGAATGGTGCTCCAAATAAAGTTTAGAAAAATCTAAACCAAAGTGGAATAAAAGGATAAATGATCCCTGATTCAGAGAACATTATTTCTCTGTCCTCCAGTACAGGTTACTGGTAACTTTGGGTAGGCAATCCACCCCTTTAAGTAGGTAGGAACAATTCTAGAAATGACTGCAGGGGATGGAGCCTATCTTCCCTCCTTGGCTACAGTTAGCCAACCAGCTCCAGGAAGATTTGTTCCTTGGTGAAGATAACACCGGCAAGAGAACAGTTCTGCTATAGTTATAGAAACTGTTTTTATTTTTCTGTTAGATATGAAATACCACCACTAGGCGGATTACCATAAATGACAATGCCCTCAGATGTGGCTAGCTCATTGACCAGGTGCTTTTTGTGGCCCTTAAGCCCTGAGGGGGAAATCTTGATTCCAAGTGCTTCCCCAGGAGTTACCCACTGAGGTTACTTCTTACTACATGGAAATCTGACGACAGAAGATCTGCAGGAAAGGTGAGCAACCCTTTGAGTGCTGCAGTTCCACTTGTCCTACAGTGCCCCTCCGCAGAGGGGTTATTCCTGGGAGTTCTTATTGCACACTCCTGCACTCACTGAGTCTTTCTGTTATGTCTGTCAGTGTTTGGAGCAACTTTATGTGATAAATTAACCTTTTAACTGCTGGTTGGCATCTTTTGGGGTGATTATTGGCACTTTCCCTACTGGGTTTAGTATTTTCTGGGTCTGATTACATGTTCTAGTGATGTTTCATGTATTTTTAATTCTCAGTTATAACCTTGACAAAATTGAGTTTGCTTTACCACATAGACACCATTGCTCCATTCATTTCTATGGGACTGTACAGTTTGGGACATATCTCTGCAACCTCTCAACTTAGCGACTTCAGGGATGGCTCATTTTAATTGCCTGACCTTGCTCTATCATCCGGTTCACACTGCAAGTGTGTTGGGGGGCTCAAGGGGGCTTTGGGCACTGTTGGGGTACTTTTTATGGGAAAACTACATTTCCCATGAGCACTTGCTTTGCACGCTCATTTCTGACTGGCTCCCGCCTCTGCAGCCATCTTGTGAACTTTACAGAACGAGTATCTTACGCAGGGCTTGGACCCTCCTTCTCTCTTTTGCAGATTAACCCTTCGCCTGCCAGATAAGTGTATTTTAGCGATTTCTGAAATTTTAATCTTACACACTGTAAATTGGGTGATTAATTATTCTGAAAGTTGTTGACACTGTGAGAATGTCTACTCCGTTGGAGCTTGGGGCCAGGCCTAAGACTAAGGATGCTGGGGTCTCTGTATCCTCCATTGCTCATTGTTCCTCATGTCATACAGGGTTGCTTAGTGAATTCTCAGGTCATTTATGCCCAGCATGTTCTGATGTCCCTGAGTTTATCCCAGGGACCTCCAGCCATGCATTAGAGCCAGTTTGGGTGCAAGAGTTCAAGGCTGCTACCAGGGACCTCAGGTCTACATTGCAACTCTTTCCATTTCAGTTACAGGGGGTCTTCCATTCCTGGCAGACCCCTTCCTCAGTCAGATCTTCCCTGCCCAAACTGCAAGGAGTACCTGACGTTTCAGATTCCTCTGAAGAAGAACCGTTGGTGGATTCAGATGTTGAGGTATGTTCTGCTGTGGGATCCTCTCAAGTTTTTGGGGATCCTTTTGAGGTTGATCCAGAACCCTCGGCTGAGGGCCTGATCAGGGCTGTCTTAAACACGCTAAACATTCCCCCAGTTCAGGAAGTTTCCTCAGATCCCTCTGATGTGTTCCAGGAGTCTATAAAGCCCTATACTTGTTTTCCACCTAACCCCACTCTGGACTGCCTAGTGGCTGATGAGTGGAAATCTCTGGACAGAAAGCCTACTGTCTCCAAGAAGTTTGTTAAGCTTTACCCCTTTTCTAAGGCGGTGCTTGCTCAATGGGTTCATCCCCCTAAGGTGGACGCTCCTGTCTCAAGGCAATCTAAGTCTACTGCCTTACCAGTTTCTGATGTGTCCTCTCTGAAGGACTGGACTGACAAGAAGCTTGATGTTTCCCTCAAGTCCATGTTTATCACTGCTGGTACTGCCATGCGTCCAGCATTCGCTGCGGCATGGGTTAACCGGGCCATTGTGGTCTGGACTGAACAACTCACCCTAGCTGTATGTCTGGGTGATTCATCTTCGGATATGTTGTGGCTTCTTGCCAACATATCTGAGGCCTAGCACTATGTTTCTGCTGCCTTATTTGATGCTATCTGTCTGGTGTCAAGGGTTTCCACCATGTCTGTGGTTGCCAGACGAGCTCTTTGGCTCAAGATCTGGGCTGCTGACACTGCTTCTAAGAAAGCCTTGCTGTCCTTGCCCTTTTAGTGTACATCCTTATTTGGGCCGGGTCTTAAGGATCTGATCAGTGAGGCCACTGGGGGTAAGAGTTCTCATCTGCCCTTGGTCCTCAGGAAGAAACTTACTCTCAAGCGTAACAGGTTGTTTCGTCCCTTTCAGACTGAGACATGTCCGGCAAACCAGACGGTTCACTCAGCTCCACGTGCCTCCTCCAAGCCCAAGGCTTCCAAGACTTCACCGACATGACTCATCGAACTCAGGTCCCCATTCAGCTGTGGGTGGTCGTCTTCGTCACTATCACAGCATTTGGGAAGATTCAGTGGTGGACCCGTGGGTATTACAAGTAGTGGCGGAAGGGTTCAGGATCCCTTACACCTCTCCTCCTCCTTTTTGTTTTTTCCCCTCTCATACGCCCCAGGGCGTGGAAAAACGCCATCTCTTCAACTGCGCTATCCAGTCTCTTCTGGACAAGGATGTTCTGGAACCCGTTCCAGTTCAGGACAGAGGTACGGGTTTTTACTCAAACCTCTTCGTAGTGTCCAGAAAGGATGGCGGTTGTTGTCCAATTTTGGACTTGAAGGATCTCAATTCCTTTGTGATCCGGTCTCATTATCACCAGGAGTCCCTGAGGACGATAATTGCTGGTATGATTCCGGGGGAATTTCTTGCTTCTCTGGACCTTCAGGACGCGTATTTACATATCGCCATTCATCCAGAGAGATGGGAGAATCTCAGATTTGCCTGCGACCAAGGGCATTTTCAGTTCTCAGCTCAACCCATTGGTCTGACTACAGTGCCTCAGGTCTTCAACCATGTCCTGGGAGCCTTAGTGTCCGTCCTCCACCGGGACGGCATCAGAGTTACTCCATACATGGAGGACCTGCTTCTGAAAGCCCCCTCTGAGGAAATTCTTTGTCAGCAGGTTCAGGACTGAATTCCCGCACTCACCCACCATGGGTGGATCATCAACTTGGACAAGCTGGATCTTGCCTCATCCCAGCATCTGTCTTCCTGGGCCTTCTCTTCGACACTCAGCAGAGCATGGTGTTTCTCATGGAGGAAGTGGCTCACCAGATCGCATACAGGGTTTCGGCTGTTCTAGCTCAAGATCCATTTCCAGCCAAAAAGCTATCCTCTGTGGTGGGGAAATTCATCTCCACCATGGAAGCAGTCGCCTTTGCCATGGCCCACACCAGGGAGCTCCAGAGGTTTGTGATCCAGGTATGCAAGGGTCAGCTGGACCTTCTGCAGACATCAGTATCCCTCCCTCTTCATGTGGAACTGAGTTTGTTGTGGTGGCTCTCCAATCTCCTGAAAGGCAAGACCTTCCTGATATCCTTCTGGACCACGGTGATGACGGATTCCAGCGTCTCCAGCTGGGGAGCGGTCCTTTGTCGCCTGAGTGCTTAGGGACGGTGGCTCTGGAGGAATCTCTCCTTCCCATCAATGTATTGGAACTTTGGGCGATATTTCATGCCCTTCGTCACTGGACGCCCCAGCTGGAAAAATGCCCAGTCCAGGTTTAGTCCGACAACACCACAGCTGTGGCTTACATCAACAAGCAGGGTGGAAAAAGAAGTCTTGTCGCTTGGTTAGTGGTCAAGGCTATTTTGTCCTGGGCAGAAGAGCATGTTCCTGCCATATCCACAGTGCACATTCCAGGCGTAGACAACGTCACGGTGGACTTCCTCAGTCGACACACAGTGGACAGCGGAGAGTGGAAACTGCATCCAGAGGTGCTTAACCTCATTGTTCAGAAGTGGGGGCTTCCTTGCATCAACCTGATGGTGAGAAGACACAACCAGAAGGTTCCGATGTTCTGCTCTCGCTGGAGGGATCCTCTAGTTCTAGCGGTGGATGCCATGTCCATTCCTTGGTTATTTCCTCTGGCTTACATCTTCCCTCCCCTTCTTATGTTGAACAGGGTGTTACGGAAATTGCTACTGGAGCGTTGTCCAGTCATTCTGGTTGCTCCGTACTGGCCTAGACAAGTTTGGTTTCTGGAGCTTCTGAATTTGTCAGTGCCAGAGCCGTTCCGACTCCTGTCTTGTACGGATCTTCTTCTCCAGGGTTACCTGTGGAAAGAGGACGTTCATCGTCTAGCTTTGACGGCTTGGAAATTGAATCCTCAATATTGATAAAGAAAGGTTTTTCTTCCGGTGTGGTGGCTACCATGCTTAGTGCTCGCAAGCCAGTTTCCTCAAAGGCCTACCATCGTGTCTGGTCGACCTTCCTATCTTGGTGTGCCGATAGGGACTTGTCTCAGGAATTTGATCTGCCCACGGTCTTGGCCTTCTTGCAGGACGGTGTGGATAAGGGCCTCAGTTTGAGTTCCCTTAAGGTTCAGACTTCTGCTCTCATTCTTTTCTTTCAGAGGCGCATTGCTATTCTTTCTGATGTCAAGGTGTGGTGTTGCTCCTACTCGCCCAGTCTTTAAGGCTCCTGCTCCTCAGTGGGATCTTAATCTGGTTCTGGGTGTCCTTCAGTGCCCTCCCTTTGAGTCCTTGGCTACTATTCCTCTACACCTTCTGACGTGGAAAATGGCCGTTCTGCTGGTGATCATGTCTGTTCGCCGTGACGCGGAGTTGCATGCTCTGTCCTATAGACCACCATTTTTAGTGTTTCACAAGGACAAGGCAGTACTTCGCACCTCTCAGGAGTTTCTTCCTAAGGTGGTTTCAGAGTTCCACATCAATCAGGAGATTGTGGTGCCCTCTTTCTGCCCTGACCCTACCTCTGACAAGGAGAGGGATCTCCACTTGTTAAACGTGGTGCGTTGTCTCAAGTTTTATGTACATCGCATTGAGTCTATCAGGCAATCAGACGCGCTGTTCATCATCCCTGAAGGTCCCAGGGCAGGAAGACCTGCATCCAAAGTGACTATTGCTTCTTGGATCAAGTCCACCATTCGTAAGGCTTATGAGCTGAGGAAGAAGCCTGTCCCTTTCGGGGTCACGGCTCATTCTACACGATTTATTGGGGCCTCTTGGGCTTACAAGAATCAGGCCTCTGTTGATCAGTTGTGCAAGGCTGCCACCTGGTTGTCTGTGCACACCTTTTCGAAGCACTACCGTGTTGATGTGCTGGCATTGCCTGATGCCAGCTTTTGGAGGAAAATCCTGGAGGCAGTCTTGCCTGTCTAGGATCTTCTTCGGTACCTTGGTGCTTCCTTCATTTTTGAGCTCTCTTGGCTCTAGTTCAGTGTGCCGTGTAACAGTTTGGGGTGTTGTTACCCCTGTTCATTGTCCGTTGACACTTTATTGTTGTTGGGCTATCTCTGATCTGATGGTTCATATATGCGCTGGTGACTTTGGGGGCCTTGTGCCTGGTCCTTGCCTTACTTCCCACCTCTGGGAAACTGAATGGCTGGACATCCCAAAGTTACCAGTAACCTGTATTGGACGACAGAGAAAAGAGGATTTCAGTCTTACCTGTTAAATCCTTTTCTCTTAGTCCATACAGATTACTGGTCTCCCACCCTGTCAAGAGACCATGCTTGGTCCTTCGGGGTCACGCTCACAGGAGTCTTCTTCCTTCCGCTATCTAGTCATAGTTAGTGTCTCAAATCTTTCTGGAGCTGGTTGGCTAGCTGCAGCCAAGGAGGGAAGGTAGGCTCCACCCTCTGCAGTCATTTATAGAATTGTTCCTGTCTACTTAAAGGGGCTGATCGCCTACCCAAAGTTACCAGTAACCTGTATGGACTAAGAGAAAAGGATTTAACAGGTAAGACTAAAATCCTCTTAAATGGCTGATAAATCTTCAACATATCCAGTTTAATTATGTAAAATCCATTTGAGTGGTTAAAAAACACTGATTTTCTTTCTTCAGTAGAGTCTCTCTTAAATTACCTTTCCTGTTACTTTTTCTAATCCCCTTGCTTCTACACCCTTAGGATTATGCATATCTTGTTTGGTAAAATGCATATGTACAGACATTAATGCTTTTATTCCTTATTTTCAACTGTTTGCAGAGCTAGTTTTAATATTTTGTACTTATCTATATGTATAAGAAGAGTTTGTTTGCTCTTGTAATAGGGTTTTGCACATGGTCACTTTATTTTTGAAATATTGATGTATACTTTCCTACATTATGGGGTTATTATTCCATCTGGCAGGGATTTGATTATTTATGTCAGTGCAATAGTATATTTATGCACTTTATGACTTATTGTCTATGTATATTTTGTATGTGCTGGAGCGATTCTTGGTCTTCTCTCTGTATGTGTTTTTTTAATTGTTTTTAATTTGGTTTTGATCTCATCTGTATTTGGACAAATAAAATTTGTATTTTTTTCATCATTGCTTATATGAGTGCCTCCATTATCAGGTTTCTTTTTGGTTTCCTTTGGGAAGACATTGAGAGACCTTTTTGGTTTCTTCTTTGTCTTTTCTTCCCAAGGGGAACTGTTTTCAGTGACTGTATATTTTAAACCTGGAGTGCACCACACTATTGTAGTGATTACTAATAAGCAGTTTATTTACCAGTGCCTGCTTAACTCAATCTGATCAAGGCAAGTGCCAAGGACTATCTGAAACCAGGATGGGGGAGTGGAGAAGATCAAACTCTGCCCCATAATTGAGGATACATGCTTCCAAAATGGAGCAAGCAGGCTGAAGTCCCAAAAATGAGTTCTAATGCTCAAGCCACACCTCAAGTGCATGAGAGAAACATTAGGGTAACATTTGTGAAGTTAGTCAGGGTTGTATATTATGGGTAAAAAGTTTGTAGTTGATTTCTATGATGGAAATGTGTCTTCAGCTCAACTGAGCATTGCATACACCTTCATACCATTGGGCATCTGTCAGGTCCAACAACCATTCCCTCTCCTACCTGGCCTAAAATACATCCTCCAGGGTTCGACTCTGGGTAGTTAAAAGCATGTGGTATATCTCTGGAATATTCCTGCTTTTGTGGAGAGAGTGAAGGAATGCCTGTTCAAAAGGCGATAAAGGGTGGAAGAACTTTGTCTTTGTCAGTATGTGAAATAATAAAGGAATGGATCTGTCTGTGCTTCCAATAGTCTGAGGGTACCAAATCCACTCATCCTGATGCATTTGAAATTACTTAATCTGCTCTTCCCTAATAACATCTCCAGCCCTCTAGGGGCCCATCTGTGACCAACTGAGGAAATGCTGGGTTAAAGGTAAATACGTATTGCTGATTTTGAAAAATAAAAGCAAACTTGTATTGACAAGTTGGCAACAATGATATTCTGAAAATACCATGGGAAATGTCTAAAACAGAAAAATCCTTGGCTGCTGCTAGTAATCTAGACGTTAAATCTGGGTATTTTGCTACAACATGAGTAGAGGGTGGGGAGTATTTATTTGATACCTCCCTGGCACTCAAAGTGTTAAATTAATGGTGACTCTCCAAGAGCCATCAGGTTTTTTAACTGGCCAAAGAGGGTTGTTACATTTTGAGTTTGTTTTTCGTACCACGCCCCTTTGTTCTAGATCTTGGATGATCTCTGCAATTGGGCCTATTGCTTCTTGTGGCAATCTATATTGGCTTTGGGTGGTGCATCTGGACCTTTTACATCAAGCAATACATCTTTCAGTCTCCCACAATCATTTTTGTTTTGTGACAACAAATTTAGAAATTTCTGAACTATTTGTTGTAGTTGGGAGATATTACCCCACTGATGTTCTGTGGGGACCATACTTATTGGACAGACTTCCCCAACATGACTATACTCAGAAGGATCTATCAACATAGGTTTCCTTCCTTTTGCATCTTTCCAGATTGCCTTATTCCCTAGGTCAACATTCCAACCTCTTTCTTGCATGACATAAGTACCTATGATATTGTTTGCACCTTTGCTGTACCAGATATCTGTGTCACGGTAACCAGTACAAAAGAAGGTCAGACACAGGTATACTGAAATAAAACCACCTTTATTGATGATACACAATAATAGTAATACCCCATCAAACCCCCAGAACATAAAATGGACAGGCCTGGTCAGAGGCCTGGTCAGAGGCCTGCACTACGCGGAGAGGAATGAAGAACCTCGCCTTGGTAGGTCTCAAGGGCCTAGTTAATGTGAGTACTACCGCACGGTACTAGGCACACACCGTGGCAATAGGAGCGGGGACAGCACAAGCCACAGTACCGCTAATGCGAATAGCAAAACCAACCTAGGATACCACGGAGCGAGTAGACAGCCAGAGCCACAGGTCAGAACCACTGTGGATAGTCAGAAAAACTGGGGTCATACACGGAGAGAGTAGTCAGCCAGAGCCACAGGTCAGAACCGTATGGATAGTCAGAGCCGGGGTCATACACAGAGCGAAACTGGAAGCCAATCAAGGGTCACAACGACACGGAGCAAACGTAAAGATTACTAACAGGAACATCATGTAAGGGCAATTACCACTAGGCCCCAGGAATTTTAAATAAGCCCATACGAAGGCGGGAGTCAATTAGGCAAATAAATATATGTGTATAAACAACCACCAGACAGAGCTGAGCAGAAGAACAAGGGCAACTGGCAACATGGATGCCAAGGTACACTGTGATAGTACCCTCCCCTTAACAACCTCTCCCCCGCGGAAGAGGGTTAGAACCAGTGGGGAAGCGGGAGTGGAACTCACAGACAAGGGCTGGAGCATGTAAATCCTTTTTGGCAACCTAAGAGGGTTCCTCTGGGCCATAACCCTTCCAATGCACCAGATATTACACCTAGCCTCTGACTCTACATGAGTCCAAAATATTTTGCACCTCCTATTCCTCATGGTCCCCATCTCTGACAGGCCTGGGACTAAAAGGAGCCATAGTGTAACGGTTGCAAACCAAGGGTTTAAGTAGAGCTACATGAAACACATTAGAGATGTGCATATTGGCTGAAAGTTTGAGGGCGTAGGCTACAGGGTTAACCCTACGAAGAACCCGAAAGGAGCCTACAAAATGAGGAGCCAGGTTCCTACAAGGCACCTGGAGGTTAAGGTTGCGAGAAGATAGCCACACACTCTCTCCCACCTGTAAAACCGGAGCTGGTAACCACCTGCGGTCTACGTGTCTTTTAGAGCTTTGTGTGGAGATTTGCAGGGATCTCTGAACCCATACGCAAGTGGAGCGGAGTGCCCTCAAATGCTCATTCAGAGCTGGAATGTACTGTGCCTCAAAGGATTCAGGAAGAAGAGAAGGTTGAAACCCATAATTTATCAGAAACTGGGAGTTTTGAGAGGATGAATTCATGGCACAATTCCTGGCAAACTCAGCCCATGGTAACAGGTTTGCCCAAATATTGTGATGGTCCGATATAAAGCAACGGAGGAACTGTTTCAACACTTGATTAGACCTCTCAGCAGCACCGTTAGAGAGATGAATGCCCATCTGTTCGCAAAAAGACCTCCAAAAAACGAGACACAATTTTGGCATACGTGATCTGAGACTACCACCTTGGGTATACTGTGGAGGCGCACTACTTCTCTGACAAAGATCTCAGCCAACTTCCTCGCAGAGGGAAGTCCCTTCAGTGGTACGAAATGAGCCATCTTAGAAAATCTATCCACCATCATAAGGATGATCGTGTAGCCCTCAGATTCTGGCAGTTCCACCATAAAATCAATGGATAAGTGAGACCAAGGATAGTCCCCATTCAGAATGGGTTGAAGGATCCCTACCAGAAGGTGTCTGGGGGTCTTAGTGTCACGGCTGTGAAGAACACTCAGACAACTACTTGTAAGGTTAAAAAGAACTTTATTGAAAATAAAGCAACAATCAGAAAATACTTCCCCAAACTTACACAGGTCAGGTAGGAGCAGTATGTCAAAACAACGTACAGACAAACAGACTGATAGCTGGTGCCCTAGAGCACTAGGGTGAGGTGGAGGCAGGGACCTGCTGATAGCATCACTGGAGCCCTAGAACGCTAGGGTAAAATGGAGGTCCAAGACTCACAGCTAGGGTTGTACGGAGGCACAGAACTCACGGATACTGACAACAAGGACCCTAGAACGCTAGGGTTGTAAGGAGACACACAGACCAAGGATACTGGTAGCAAGCACCCTAGAACACTAGGGTTGTAAGGAGGCAACTAACCCACAAATAAGGCAGCAGAGACCCTAGAACGATAGGGTTGTACGGAGGCACAGAACTCACGGATACTGGCAGCAAGCACCCTAGAATGCTAGGTTTGTAAGGAGGCAACTAACCCACGGATATGGCAGCAGAGACCCTAGCACACTAGGGTCAGACGGAGGCAACAGACCATGGAAGGCAACTGACGTCCGGTAGTACGTAAGTGTACAGGAGAAGGACCACCACACAACAGCTGGCTCTTGAGCCTTAAGGCCACAGCGGTACGGTAGGCAGGGCGAGATAGTGAACCAGAACTAGAACTCTAGGGTGATAACGAGGTTCAACAAGGGTGGTATAACGCCCAGAGGATTGCCTATAACTCCCAACCAGGAGTGAGCACAGCTAGTGACTGTGGTAACAACGGACACATAGTAAGGGAATGAGTAACTCAGCCCGACTCTTGACAGCACGGAAACCGGTATTCCGTATGTGCATACCGCCAGGAGGCGGTTGAAGCCAGTAAACTACGGCAACAGCAGCGGGTGCTCAGCCAATGGTCAGCAACGTAAGTGGGTTCTCAGCCAATCCAGTCAGCAAGGTAAGCGGGTTCTCAGCCAGTCCGGTCAGCAACAGATGCGGGTTCTCAGCCAGTCCAGTCAGCAACATGAGCGGTTTCTCAGCCAGTCCGGTGTTACGGTTTTCTGACACTCAGACAAGGTTTTAAGTAAAAACACAGTTTTATTTGAAATGAAAATCAGGAATAGCACCCCTGGGGGCCAGGTATGGCATAGACAGACAGGTAGAAAGCAGTAGCTAGTACAATGAATGCTGAACTGCACTGTATAATAGGATGGACAAGGGTTAAGGAATAACCCACTGATCAGTCACAATGATGGTAGGCTGACAACGCCCAGCTAAACCAATAAGTCTCTGAAAGTATTCACGATCAGTAGTAGGCTTGCTCAAATCACTCTCATGTAGCTGTTACAAAAGGACGCCCAAGGAGACTGCACAATGCAACCAGAGCTGAGTATAAACTCCAGGAGGAGTGATAGAAAGAGCCGCTAGCAGAGCTGGTTAACGGAACCTGTCAAGCCCTTGATACGTACAGGAATACTGTTGTGTGCCAAAGGAGATTAGAGCCAGGCCACCCACATGGTGCCAACAGGAGTAACACTGTACCAGCAACAACGAGCCTCGCACAGGAGTGCGATGAATGATACTACACACGAGCAATGACTAGCGCCCAGACACCCTTCCGGTGCCGTATCAGTACCATACAGCGAGAGCAAACGGAGGCCACAACACCGGGAGGTGCAAGCACGGTACACCACGTACCGGGACTAAACTGCTCTGCTCGTGTAATGGACAGACTAGGTACGAAGCGCAGCTCAGATTGTGTAAACGGCTCGGATAGTATGATATAGCTTGGCAAGTGTATTAGGCTCAATAACGGAGGCAACACACACACAGTAAGGGAATCGGGCAGGTACGGCCACGGAGAGGCAGCTCAGCAAGGTTACAACAGCTCGGTAAACGAAGGCCACCGCATAGTGCCAATGAGAGTGAATGAACGGAGCCCCACTACTACAGTTCAGAATGTCGCCGTCGGGCGACCTGGAAACATTGGAACTCAGGAAACTGATGAGGAACAGGGAGCGATGACCGGAACCAGGACCCTCTCGATCAGGAACGTCAAACAAGCCGGGTAAATCACGGAGCCGGAAAGTCAGCCACAGCCAGGTCGGTAATGGAGCAGGAACGTCAGCCACAGCCAGGTCGGTAATGGAGCAGGAACATCAGCCACAGCCAAGTCGGTAACGGAGCAGGAACGTCAGCCACAGCCAGGTCATTAACGGAGCAGGAACGTCAGCCAGCGCAGGATCCAATCAGAGAGCAGGAACGGAGAATAGTCAGACGAGCCGAATCGGTACACAGGAACACAGTAACTCAGCAAGAGGGCTCAACTTCAGGAACACCACGAAAGGGCACCAGATAGAAGTCATAGGCCCTGTATAAAAAGGAACATCCTGGGCGGGCCAAACAACCTGCACCAATGCACAGGTACCATCAGTGTGACTGACAGGGGATCACGGGCACCGTGATATCCGGTCAGCAACGGATGTGGGTTCTCAGCCAGTCCAGTAAACAACGAGAGCGGGTTCTCAGCCAGTCCGGTCAGCAACATGAGCGGGTTCTCAGCCAGTCCGGTTAGCAACGGATACGGGTTCTCAGCCGGTCCAGTCAGCAACGTGAGTGGGTTCTCAGCCAGTCCAATCAGCGACAGATGCGGCAGAAGTACAGGAACGTTGTCAGGCAGTCCAGGTCATACACAAACGGAGAAACAGCAGTAACTAGCGCTAGGTTCAGGTACACCACGAAAGGGCACCCGAATAATGACATGACAGGGTTGGGCCTGGGTGGAGTCAGGTCAGGGACCAATAAGAATCCAGCATCATAAACAAGGAAGTAGGAATGTCACCACACAGAAGCCAGGATCATGGGCACCGTGATAGTACCCCCCTCTTAACGACCCCCTCCCCGCGGAGGAGGACCAGGCTTAGAAGGAAACTTAACATGGAACCTTCGTAATAACAATGGAGCATGGATATCAGACAGTTTGACCCAAGAACATTCCTCTCGGCTATAGCCCTTCCACTGCACTAGGTAATGAATATGACCACAAACTTTACGTGAATCTAGGATACTTTGCACCTCATACTCATCGTGGTTCTGAACACGATGCCGTCGATACTGCTGAAACGACTCACGTAGGGAGACTTGCACTTGTGCCCAAGTGGAGTGGAGCTGCCGAATATGCTCATCTAGGGCTGGAATCTGCTGTGCCTGAAATTAATCCGGGAGCAAGCATGGGTGGAACCCATAGTTGACAAGAAAAGGTGAGCTCCCGGACGAGGTGTTAATGGCACAATTTCTGGCGAACTCCGCCCAAGCAGCAAGTCAGCCCAGTTGTCGTGATGACGAGACACAAAACAATGAAGGAATTGCTCCAGCCCTTGGTTAGAGCACTCAGCGGCCCCATTGGTTTGTGGGTGATATGCGTGAGTATGACAATTGAATGCCAATTTGGTCACAAAATGCCCTCCAGAATCTGGATACAAATTGGCTCCCACGGTCGGAAACAAGCACCCTGGGAATAGCGTGGAGCCGGAATACTTCTTTGGCAAATACCACAGCCAGCTCTTTCGCGGAGGGCAGACCAGGGAGTGGCACGAAATGAGCCATCTTAGAGAACCTGTCAACCACCATCAAGATGAACGTGCAACCATTTGAAACAGGTAGCTCTCTCATAAAATCAATGGAACGGTCTGCAGAAGCCCCACAGGAAGGTGTCTCGGGGACTTGGAATGAGCGCACACAGTACAAGCAGCAGTGAAATTGGAACAGTCTGCACTTTAGAACATACGAAACAGAGACCAGAATCTCTGCCCACATGTCCGGCAGCACATGAAGCATGGTATGTCTCCAACAATCTAGTTCGAAAAGGCTCAGCCACGAAACATTTTCCCATAAGCTTTTCTGGTGGAGCCTCAGCCTGAGTTGCCAAGATCTCCTGACCCAGTGGTAAAGTAATGCTAGTACGTAACATAGCAGGTATGCGATCATGAGGAATAATCGGCACCGGTGTAACCTCAGATTCCAAATCAGGCCCATACTGCCTGGACGGTGCATCAGCCCATTCATTTTTGGACCCAGGTAGATAGGACACTATGAAATTAAAACGTGAAAGGAAAAGTGCCCATCTAGCCTGTCTAGGAGACAATCTCTTTGCTTCGGAAAGATAAAGTAAATTAATTTGCCACCCTGGTGCCCTCCAACAAGTGGCACAATTCACGTAGAGCAAGAATGATGGACAACAGTTCTCGGTCGCCAATCTCATAAACCAATTGCGCCTCAGTCAATTTTTTAGAGAAAAACCCGCAAGGCTTAAGTACTTGACCAGGATGAGACCTTTGTGACAGCACAGCCCCAACCCCAGTATCAGAGGCATCCACCTGCAGAGTAAATGGTAGATCAGGTCTGGGGTGTGACAGAACCGGTGTGGAAGCAAATGCAACCTTTAACCCCTTAGCGACCCTTGACGTACCAGGACCGTCAAGGGTAAATTTGCTTTAAGGACCAGTGACGGTCCTGGTACGTCAAATGTTAAATGGTAGCAGCGCGCCGCCGTGCACGCTGCTACCATTCATTCCAGGCTGAGACTGAGCGGTCCAGTACCGGACCGTTCAGTCTCAGCCTCTGTCAGTTGTGCCAGGTCATGTGATCGCTGCGTCAGCGATCACATGTACCGGCATTCTAAATCAGTGAATGAGGCAGTGCTACTTACTGCCTCTAGTGTTTCCTCTCTGCCACTGCGTCCCTTACATCAAAGTAAGGGACAGAGAAGCAGAGAGGAGACACCTAGTGGAAATAAAAAATACAGCAGCTGGGGGTGTTAACCCCTTCACTGCTGGTGCAGGAGGATGGCTAGATGCAGGTCAATTTCTGACCTGCTAAATACACTTTTTTTTTTTTTATATATATATATAAAAACAACACACTTTTTTTTTTTACGAATAAAATATTTTATTTTTTAAAAAAACATCTCAAGAAACAAAATTGAAAGTGTGATTGTTGTGGAGCCAAGTAATACACTTACACACACCGCCAAATCTAATGATCAAAAAAGTGGGAAAATAGGGTGGGAAAAAGGGACATGGGGATTTTCACCCAGGGGTGACAGTGGCCACTTTAAACTGCACATTTTGTAGGTATGACTGACTGGTCATACCTTTCATGCAGTCTCCATAAAAATTTAACCCTTTGCGCCCAATTGACCTCAAGAGAAATAACAAAAATGGTGGGTTTTTTACTTTTTTTTTTACATTTTTCTTTAATTTGAATAAAGTAAATGGTGGGTTATCCATATAAGTGGGGTATCAAAGGAAAGCCCTATTTGTAAAAAACAGTATATAATTTATGGGGGTGGAATAAAAGCCTAAGAGGGAAAACACTGTTGAACAAAGGCATAGTCAAAAAGGTCAGAATTGCTCCAGTCCTTAAGTCAAATCCACCTCTGATTTTCCCGGTCCTTAAGGGGTTAAAGCTCTGAAGGCCCCCTCGGCTTCTGCTGACCACTCAGAGGTGTTAGGCCCTTTATGTGTCAAGTCAGTGAGAGGCTTAAGGATCTTGGAAAAATCACGAATAAACGTTCGATAATAATTGGCAAAGCCAAGAAATCTTTAGATGGCCTTAAGACCAGTGGGACACGGCCACTGCAACACTGCAGAAAGTTTTTCTTTACCCATAGCTATGCCTTGCTTAGAAATGACATAACCCAGAAATGGTACCAAAGACTTGTGAAATTCACATTTTTCGATTTTACAGAAAAGTTTGTTCTCCCTTAGCCTTTGCAGCACTGTATCGACATGTATATGGTGCGTATCCAAATCAGGGGAATGTATCAAAATGTCGTCCAAGTAGACCACTACGCAGGACTGTAATAAATCTCGAAGCACATTGTTAATTAGTTCCTGAAACACTGCCGGGGCATTACAAAGCCCAAATGGCGGTTTTCCGGTTATCACCTTCTCTGATACGAATGAGATTATACGCAGCTCTTAGATCCAATTTTGTGAATATGGTAGCACCCTTCAGTCGGTCAAACAATTCCATAATGAGTGGAATAGGGTAGGCACTTTTGACCATTAATTTATTAAGGCCCCTATAATCAATACAGGGTCTAAGTGTCACGGTTTGTTTTGACTCTCAGACACAGAGTTAAGATAAAAACACAACTTTATTGAAAGTTTAAAGAAAACCCTCACGGGTTTGACATTACACATATATCTCAACACGTAATTAGTACAATGCAATGGTGAACAGTGGTATGGTGAATAATAATAGAGAGGCTCTACTGGCCTTGCCAATACAGGGTAAGGCAGCCTTAGAATAGGCATGATATGGAAATAGGCTCTACCTGCCTTACCAATATACCGGGCAAGGCAGCCTGGAGACTGGCACAACGAGTGAGAAGGCTCTACCGGCCCTGACAATATACCGGGCAAGGCAGTCTGGAGACTGGTATAATGAGAGAGAAGGCTCTACCGGCCTTGCCAATATACCGGACAAGGCAGCCAGGAGACTGGTACAATGAGAGAGAAGGCTCTACTGTCCCTGCCATTATACTGGGCAAGGCAGCCTTGAGCCCAGAGGTAGAAGTACTGGTGCAGGAGCGTAAGTGGCCTCAGCGACTGAGAAGTGGTGGAGTAAACCAGTCGCATGTTCTGGACCACACAGAGGCCTACCGGTGCTATATAGGTGTCAGCGAGCAGCCGGTGAATTAGGAGCAAACCAGTACCCGCGTACTGGACTACACAATGACACTACCGGTGCTGTATGGAAAGCAGCAAGCAACCAGTGATATATGGAGCAAACCAGTACCCGCGTACTGGAGTACACATTGACACTACCGGTGCTGTATGGGAAGCAGCAAGCAACCGGTGATATGTGGAGCGAACCAGTACCCGCGTACTGGAGTACACATAGACACTACCGGTGCTGTATGGGAAGCAGCAAGCAACCGGTGATAGATGGAGTGAACCAGTACCCGCGTACTGGAGTACACATTGACACTACCGGTGCTGTATGGAAGCAGCAAGCAACCGGTGATAGATGGAGCAAACCAGTACCCACGTACTGCAGTACACAATGACACTACCGGTGCTGTATGGGAAGCCGCAAGCAACCGGTGATAGATGGAGCAAACCAGTACCTGCGTACTGGAGTACACACAGACACTCAGGGATGAAAATGTCGCCCAGGCAACATGAAGACAGAGAACTCTGCACACGATCCAGAAGCAGGAACAAACAGCCAGGCCGGGACAGGAAGCTGGAACAGTAACAGCAGACGACCGGATCAGGAACGGAAGCAGGAACGTCAGCCCAAACCAGATCAGGAACGGAGGCAGGAACCACTTCAGCAGAGGAGGCTGTCAGGCAGGTAAGCAGATGGAATCTGGAAGGTAGTGTATGCAGCAAAGGCCCAGGGAACTAGGGAAAAGGATGCAGGTGGCTGTATACATAGAGACACCAAGAAAGGACAATCAAAGGGTTCCAGAACCCAGTCTATATAGGCAATACTGGGCGGATTCAAGACAGGCAGCCAATGGAGAGCCTTCACAGATAACTGACAGGAAAAGGCAGCAATCACTGGCACCGTGATACTAAGTTCCCCGGACTTCTTTTTCACGAAAAAGAATCCAGCCCCCGTGGGAGATAATGATCTACGAATGATACCACGCTCCAAGGCATCTGAAATATACTCCTCCATAGCTCGATTCTCCTCAGAAGAGAGAGGATAGGTTCTGCTCCTGGGGGGCATAGAGCCATGCGCAATAACAATAGCACAGTCATACGGACGATTAGGTGGCAATGTGCTAGCCTCTCCCTTACTAAACACATCGCTGAAAGACTGGTATTCATGCGGCAAGGAGGGAGAGGTACAGAGAATCCTAGTAGGCTGTCTCAAACGGTGAATCATACAGTGATCCGACCAAGCCAAGATTTCACGGGATCTCCATTCAGTTCCGGGATTGTGCGTCCGCAGCCAAAGGAAACCCAGAATGGCCGCATAATGTGGAGACTGAGTGATCTGAAAGAACAGTGTCTCAAAATGCAGTGCTCCATTCTGCACAGATAACGGGCAAGTCTAATGGGTAACCTGGGGAGACACCAAGGGTCGCCCATCAACTGCCTCGATGGCCATAGGGTTTTCGAGTTCGACCAATGGAATATCGTAAAGGCGGCAAACACCTTATCCATAAAATATCCAGCCGCGCCCGAGTCTATAAGGGCAGACGTAGTAAAAGAGGAGCTAGACCAGGATACCATCACCTCTACTACTGGTTTCGACTGTACAATCTCTGAGGACTGATGAACACCACCTAGGACCTGTCCCCTATGGATACCTAGGTGCGTGCATTTTCCGGACGCACAGGACAATTGCGCAAACGGTGTCCATCTTTGCCACAATAAAGACAAAACCCATTACTTCGGAGGTTCCTCCTTAGTCAACCTAGTGAATCCCACCTGCATAGGTTCCGCTAAGTCAGCATGACCAGGCAGCAAGGGAGGTGAGGGAGGCAAGGGTGTGAATTCATTCTTGTGCCACGGCCCAGTGGAGGACCTCGGTTTACGGTCTTTGTTCTGCATTCTCTCCCTAATACGTGTGTCAATTAGGTTTACAAATTCAATGAATTTGTTCAAGGCATCCGGTATTTCGCAAGCAGCAATCTCATCTTTTATTCTGTCACTGAGACCTTGCTCAAAAGCTGCCACAAGAGCCTCATCATTCCATCCCACCTCGGCTGCTAAAGGGCGGAATTCAATGGAGTAGTCCGCAACTGTTCAGGTGCCCTGACAGATACTCATTATTTGTTTTGCAGCTGTGATGTTACACCCAGGGATCTCGAATACACTGCAGAAGGCTCTTACGAATTTGGTAAAATTGGAAGTAATGGGTTTAGCCGTCTCCCATATCGGATTCGCCCAGGCTAGTGCTCTACCCATCAAATAGTGAAATCATGAAACAAATTTTACTTCTTTCCGTAGGAAAGGCTTGTGGAGCAAGTTCGAAAAAAAATTTGAGCTGATTAAGAAACCCCCTGCATAAGGTGGGTTCCCCATCATATCTTAGGATACAGGTTTTATGTACAAGAGTTCTTTATTGCAGTAAAAGATGACAGGTTTTGCAGTACTTAGGAATGTTTCCCTACAACTGTGGCTCTTCCTTAGATTATCTGAGTTACGATGCTCTGTCTCTGAGTTTATATACAATGTTACTTAAAGTAATATGGTCATAACAAGAACAGCAATCACACATGTAGACTAATATGGTTATAACAATAAATAGAAATACATGTCTTCAATTTCAACATATGGATATAGGCTTAAACTATGAGGTAATATGAATGTATTATGGCTTAATTTAAACACTATGAATTGCTGATATTGAAAACATAAGTATAGGTTGCAGAAACCATGATTGACACAATCAGGTGGCTACAGTTTGTCAGATAATCTGTTACATGCATACATACATTTCTGGCTGCTATTTTGGAGAGGTCAGAACATTCCATAGATCATGTTACTTTTGCCAGAGAGAGAAGAAAATATTTAATTCTAGTTAAGATTTAAAGGGACAGCTTCTATTTCTTACACCCTTCTTGCTCCCCTCAGGAACAAAAAAAGCACAGGCTTTTCAATGGTGCAGTCCAGTCTCTCTTGGACAAGGACATTCTGGCCCCACAGCAGGAGACAGGTTCAGGCTTTTATTACAACCTCTTTGTCGTCCCAAGAAGGATGCTGGCTGTCGCCCTATCCTGGACCTCAAAGGCTCTCAACAAATCTGTGGCCAAGACCCAGTACAAGAGGGAGTCCTTGTGTTCTGTCATCAAAGCAATATGTTCAGAGGAATTTCTGGCATCCTTGGATCTTCAGGATGCATACCTGCACATTCCTGTCCATCCAGTCAGCAGTACCTAAGGTTTGCCTGCAACATGGGACACTTCCAGTTCACTGCTATTCCCTTCAGGATCACTACTGCCCCTCAGGTGTTCGATCAGGTTCTGAGTGCATTGATTGCCTTCCTGCACACCAAGGGGATTCAGGTGACAACTTACATGGACAACCTTCTCCTCAAGGCACCTTCCAGGGATCTTCTGGAACACCAAGTTCAGGAATGTGCTCAGATCCTCCTCCAACATGGCTTGATCCTGAATATGGACAAGTCTGACCCGGTTCCCTCTCAAAACCTGGTGTTTCTGGGCCTCCGGTTCAACACTCTGCAGAGTATGGTTCGATTCAACAGCTCACTTCCAAGGTGTCGTCTGCTCTGTCGTGGACATCAGCTCCAGCAAGGAAGTTCTCTTCTCTGGTTGGGAAGATGATATCAACCATAAAGGTGGTACCCTTTGCCGTGGCTCATGCCAGGGAGCTTCAGATGTTCGTGATCCATGATTTCAGGGGGAACCCAGATCTTCTGGATCATCCTTTCTCCCTTCCAGTGGAGGTGAGACAGTCCCTTCATTGGTGGTTGGATCTCTCCACTCTGGGGAAGGTGAGACCATTGTCCCATACTTGGCCACTGTGACAAAGAGACTCTTCTCCACCAACATCTTGGAGCTCAGGTCGATCTCTCATGCTCTAAGGTATTGGTCCTCTCACCTAGCAGGATGCCCGGTCCGAATCCAGTCCAACAATGCCTTGACAGTGGCTTACATCAACAAGCAAGGAGGCACAAGAAGCCCCGGGGCTTGGTTCGATGTCAAAACTATTTTGGCTTGGGCAGAAGGCACAGTGCCTGCTATCTCCGCTGTGCAAATCCCAATAGAAAACATCCTTGCAGACTTCCTCAGTCACACAGTGGATCCCGAAGAGCGGGAACTTCACCCAGAGGTGTTCAAACTTCTGGTATAGAAGTGGGTTCTCCCTTCTATAGACCTGATGGCCAAAAGGGACAACTGGAATGTTCAGATGTTTTGTTCACAATGGGAAGATCCACTAGACTTTGCAGTGGATGTCCTGTCAATTCCTTGGCGATTCTGGTTGGGTTACATCTTCCCTCCATTTGTCCTGCTACCCAGGGTCCTGCAGAAGATTCTAAAGGATAGAGCATCAGTCATCCTGATCACATCTTATTGCCTTATTGGACCAGACAGTCTTGGTTTCTGGAACTACTGGCCTTGTCTGCTCCTGAACAGTTTTCTTTGCCACACAGACCGGATCTCTTTTTTCAGGGCTACCTGTGGAAGGAGGATGTGGGCTATCTATCTGTTGAGGCCTCCATCCTGAGGAAGAAGACGTACTCTTCTGAAGTGGTTTCCACCCTGATTCAGGCTAGGAAACCTGTTTCTTCCAAAGCCTATCATAGGGTTTGGTCTATCTCCATGCTTGGTGTGAGGACAGGGATCTGTCTTTACAGGAATTTGATCTTCCAGCTGTCCTGTCTTTTTTGCAGGATGGAGCGAAAAAGGTCCTTAACCTTAGTTCCTTGAAAGTTCAGATGCATTGCCATTTTACCTGATGTCAAGGTCTTCTTTCAGGGGATTGCTTGTTGTTTCCCTGCCTATAAGGCCTCCCTTTGATTCATTGGCTACCATTCTTTTACGTCTTTTGATGTGGAAGATGGCTTTTCTTTCGGCAGTAGTCTCTGACCGGAGAGTTGCTGAGTTGCAGGCTTTGTCCTGCAAACCACCTTTCCTCTGTGTCCAATCCATGGCAATAGACTGTGGTATTGACGCCGCCTCACAGCTGGTAGGACCAAAAAAAAAGAAAACTACAAAAGTATCAGCCGCTCCTCTTCCCTTCAGTTATTTTGGTCCTACCAAGCTGGAGGACAAAGGCCTATCTCTCTGAGCATTCAAGATTTTGTTTGTTGTTTTTCCCTTTCTTGTGTAAGCGGCCTTCAATATGGTTTACTTCCCAGTATGTGGCTTAAAGTAACAGACCAGATACCCCTCAACATTGCAGGGGTCGCATAGGTCTAAATCATTATTACAGCGGCATTTGGCTTAACCCCTTGAGTGCCCCTGGCATCTCTGGCACCCCTCTGGCACTCAAGGGGTTAAAGCAGACTGAAAGCTGGCTTAAAGCAGTTAGAAAGCTTACCACGCAGTCTTTCCCAGCTCACGTGTTGGAATCCCAGCAAAGACAGGAGCCGTGTGATGACGCGTTCTTACTGCAACTCCACATCGGAAGTGCAATGGCATGTGCTCCACTTCTGGAACGCATGCAGAGGAAAGTGGTGATCATCATACTGCGTACAATACTGAGCCTGGGGGCAAGACTGGCGGCAATGTATCTTAAACCTTTTCAACAGCATTGTATTGCTTTTTCATGCTGCTTGTTCTGCTGTTATAGATGGGAACATTGTGTATATATGTAGGTATATGCCTATGGTATATATCATAGGTCTGTGATATATGTATATGTATGTAGGCATGTGTATGTGTGTTTTGATTGATATATATGCGTGTGTGTATGTATATATATATATATATATATGTGTGTGTGTGTGTGTGTGTGTGTGTGTGTGTGTGTGTGTGTGTGTGTGTGTGTGTAGTGGAGATTTGTAAGGATTGGGGGGGGGAAATGCAGGAGATGGTAATGGAGTGGGGAGAATTAAAAAAAAGTTTGCACATGTTAAGAGTGCTAGAATTGCCATCCAACAATCTAGCATGTGCATGCAGGCCCATATACAACATGCGTCCATATGTGTACGTACATACGCACACATAGACACATACAAATATATATATATATATATATATATATATATATATATATATATATATATATATATCCAAATAGAAAAATCAAAGAATGCACTCACAGGACTTCTTCTTTTCAGTGAATAATAGTGAAGTTTATTCCATCAACGTTTCGGCACTATCGGGGGCCTTTATCAAGATAAAGGCCCCCGATAGGGCCGAAACATTGATGGAATAAACTTCACTATTATTCACTGAAAAGAAGAAGTCCTGTGAGTGCATTCTTTGATTTTTCTATTTGGATACAAATTAACTTTTGGAATTGGCACCCAGGCATATGAATGTTAAAGGGAGAGTGCACAACTTGGAAGTTTTACTGTATATATATATATATATGTAGGTATATATGTGGGTGTGCTATTCTATATGTGTATATGGGTTTATGTGCATATATGTACATGTAGGTATGCATGTATGTATGTGTTTGTGTATATGTACTAGTATATATAGGCTCTTGTGTTTGGACGTATGTTTTAGTATGTATTCCTACATATTTGGGTGTATGCATTTGTGTAAATGTGTGTGTTCATATGTATGTGTTTATGAACATGTGTATATGTACTTTATGCATATATATTTGTGGATGGGTATATAGACACATTGTATGTATAGATGAATGTGTGTGTAGGTATGTATGTATGTGTATGTATGTATGTATGTATATATATGTTTATATGTATGTGTATGTATATATTTATATATGTGTATTTGTATTTATGTATATGTGTATTTGTGTTTATGTATGTGTGTGTGTGTATATGTATTTGTATGTGTGTGTATATATGTATATGTGTGTATGTATACATATGTATGTGTATGTGCACATGTGTATAAGTATGTGTGTGTGTGTGTGTATATATATATATATGTGTATATGTGTGTGTGTGTATATGTATATATATGTGTGTGTATGTGCGCGTATGTATGTACACATATGGGCGCATGTTGTATATGGGCCTGCATGCACATGGTAGATTGTTGGATGGCAATTCTAGCACTCATGTGCAAACTTTTTTTTAATTCTCCCCACTCTATTACCATCTCCTGCATTTCCCCCCCCCCCCAAAACCTTACAAAAGGTATTTACGACCCTCTGCAAGAAAAGTGTAGATTTTCTTGTCTTATCTGTAGATATGTTTTCTTAACCCTACACACAGCTAAACTTTGAATTGTATGTATCACTGTGAATTCTGTGTCCTTTTAGTCAGAAATGCTTTAGACTTGAGAAAGGGAGCTTCTCCCGAAAGCTTGTCAATCCAAAATACTGTTAGTCCAATGAAAAAGGTATTACAAGATACTTATTTTGTTTGTTATTTTACATATATATATATATATATATATATATATATATCAAAAATCAAAATGGTGTAAAGCACTCACTCTTCAAGAAACACTAGGCCCAGGTGTACAATCCCTATAAATAATAGAAGATCCAAAGATGGGGCAGCACCAGTGGGACTTTTCCAAAGAAACATTTATTAGCAAAATTATAAATAACAGGTCAGGTCAACGTTTCGGTCAATAGCAGACCTTTCTCAAGACAACCATTGTAGAAGCTCACCTCCTTCTTATTGCTCCGGTGTATCCTGGCGTCGCTCGTGCAGATGGTGACGTCATCACTCTGAAACTTCCCATTGGATGGTGCTTCGAGTGGACGTCTCCCATTGGCCACAGAGGAGTCAGATAACTATAAGAGTGAGGTGGTAAAATTAAAATAATGATTGAACCCACGCTGTATTGCGAATACTGAGAAACGACCTACTTGGTTAACTATGGGGAACAACCTTTACTGTTGCTCTTCAAACCGCTGAACATGCAAGTCCAAGGACACTCTCCGTTATTGAGTACAGTCATGTCCGTGTCGCTCATCCCGTGATATCGGGTGCGCACGCCAACACTGTAACTCACGGAGGTCTGTGGTCTCCTGTGCATCGCACAGCAACTGAAGCAGACTGTATCATTTGGCACTCTCCTCTACAGAGGCGCCGAATCTATAAAGATGTTAGTGTACAACACAATACCCAATCCACCACCATTCTCATCATATCATAAGCCAAAAAACACTGTTCTTTTTTGTTAAATAAAAGAAACAGTGAATACCATACTCTGTCCCCATGTTCCAGGGTGAGTGAATGAAAATAGATAATCCCAGGGATTACTGTGAGTAGCAGATGGTAAAGACTAATGCTGAAGTCTCTTTAACTCATCAAAGGACACAATATAGTCAAGAGTATAGAAGTAGTTGTAATGCCTAATTGAGAATTGAGATTAATTCAAGCAGAAATTACTAGTTTTGAATCTACACATTTGGGCACTTTGACTGCCGACACAGACAATAAATGGTTGGACAAATTGACAGAGGCCATTGACTCTTATAAAAACGAATTACATCGATTTAAATCAGCTAAGGTGCTTAAAGTCAACCAAGACTATAAAGAAAACAGGGTATATAAATGGTTGACTGGCACACAGGATAGACAGAGATTCACCCCACGTTTACGTAGGAGAATCAACAAACCTAATTTGCGTACGGTCGACAACTCCTTTGGCAATTCGTCCGACTCAGATACTGCACCTCCTGTAGTCACCCCAAAGGAAACTTTTTTAGGGGTGACAACAAGGTCAGCGGGAAACGCAAAAGACCCCATACCAGAAGGGGCAACCACAAACAAAAAAACATCACTCAAACCACCATCCAAGAAAACATAGTGTTTAATCTGAGCTCTCACCCCCTATCTCCTATCTGACACAGAATTGTCGGTCCTATCCAAGGGTTTATCCTTTGTGCCTGTAACGTATTCAAATTCCTTTAATTTCTCTGTGGAACTATTTAAGTTTCACAGAACCTTAAAACTTAAGGATAATTTCCAAAATCAAAGTGACAGAAAGGAACAAAAATTTGTACCTAAGAGAACATTTGATCCACCTGGTACAAACCCATCAATCAAAACTTTTATACGATTAGTGGAAAGTGAAGCAAAGATTAAACCTGTGTTTACCCCACATCACAATCTTTCAAAACTGGAACAAGCAGCTTTAAAGAATCTAGCTGAGAAATCCTATGATTGTAATCCATCAGGCAGACAAGGGGGGCGCAATAGTCATTCTTAATTACTTATACTATCAGTCTGAAATCTTATCGCAACTGGAGGATACACAAGTATATGTTAAACTGCAAGCTGACCCTATGTCTCGCCACAAATGGATTATAGATAATTCTCTCACAAATGCCTTGACCCATGGATGGCTGGATGAACAGACACTCAGATTCCTAATGGTGGACCACCCGGTATGTCCAATATTCTTTACATTACCTACAATTCATAAGGATGAGTTGAAACCTCCAGGACTCCCTATTGTATCAGCTAGGGGTTCTCTGCTCCAACCTTTGTCCCAATTTTTGGACCACTGGTTGCAGCCTTTGGTACAAACGCTACCATCCTACATTAAAGATTATCACAGTGTCCGTGATCCCTCTCTGTCACTCTCGCTTGTGTTGTGCTCTGATTGGCTGAGTCTGTTTGGCCCGCCCCTGGTGACTTTTTTATGCCTGGCCATTGACACCTGTCAGGTGCCCTTTCATGGTGTTCCAGAGCCAATGTTGCTGTTGCTGTGTTCGAGCGTTCCTGATTCCTGTGTACCGATTTGGCCTGTCTTGACTACGCTCCTGTGTTCCTGCTCCGTGATCCGACCCGGCTTGGCTGACATTCCTGCTTGTGACTGATCTGGCTTGTCTGAGAACCACCTCTGTGTACCGACCCGGCCTGGCTGACTTCCTGCTCCGAGACCTGAACCAGCTTGTTCCAGAGACCTGCTTGTTCCTGCTTCCTGCTGCTAGTGTCGCCGTGGCGACATTCTGACTTACTATCACGGTTCCCGTGTTTCCCTGTCAATCTGTGACTGCAGTACCTTTGCATTGGAGGAGGCTGATTGGCCCGCCCAGGATGTTCCTTCTTATACTGGCTCTTGGGCACTTGTCAGTTGCCCTTTCGTGGTGTTCCTGTTCCTGCGCCTCGTTGCTGAGTTCCAGTGTCTCCTGTGTACCGACCCGGCTTGTCTGACTCCTCTTCTGATTCTGCTCCGTGATTGACCCGGTTCTGGCTGACGACCCTGCTCCGTGATTGACCCGGTTCTGGCTGACGACCCTGCTCTGTGATTGACCCGGTTCTGGCTGACGACCCTGCTCTGTGATCGACCCGTTCTTCGGCTGTTGCTCCTGCTGCAGTATTGATCCGGTTCCGGTTGACGCTCCGGTCCTATCTGCTGTTCCGGTGTTCCAGTATTGCTCCAGTCGCTCCAACGACATTCTGAACTGTTTACGTGACTTGCTGTTCCTCTCACTCTCGTCTAGCTGCAGCCTGAGGTTGCTTTGCCATCCGCTGTTTGCTAAGCTGTTCTCTCCTGTACAGATCCAATTAACCCGTGCAGTGCTTGTAGTCTCCAGTCTCGTGCCTCTGATATCGCTTGCCAAGCATATGGTTACCCGTTTGAGCCACTACTCTGAGTACCTCTATCCAAGCCATATTATCTCCCGCAGAGCACTGTCTGTCCGGTGTTTGGTGTGCACCGTGACAGCGCCGGCTGGTGCTGGTAGTCTGTTTGCTCTTGCTGTGAGAATTCTGTGCGACACCGGAAGGGTGTCCTGGCTCCTGCTCACATACGCTCAGGGTGTACGCTATCCTCTGCACTTCCCAGTGCTTCGGCTCTTTGTAGCTTTTGCAGCAACCGTCAGTATTGGCATCCAAAGGATGTCAGGGCACAATCCATTTGGCACACGCAGGGTTACTACCATTTCAAGTTAAGGGCGATTCTGGTTCTGGTTACTTCAGCTCTGGCAGTAGCATTCCTCTTAAGCCCACGGAGGTGGTATTGGATCAGCTCTGGGCACTCGTGTGCTCCCCTTTTCTACCTTGAGAGTGAATTCAGTGCAGACACTTTACTCCTTTTCCACTATTCAGAGACTGTTTTCCAGAGACTGTTATAATATCCTGGGCGTTGGCCAATCTAAGACTGAGTCTCTCCAACTGCACCTGTTAACCCCTTGGGGTTATTCCCAGTCTATACATATCATATATTCCTATCTTTGTATTGCATTCATTTGGTCTGTAATTGTCTTTACTGTTCATTCCTGTGCTGGCCCCTAGGGGCACTGTTCTATTATCCTGATTCAATAAAACTGTGTTTTTACTTCATACCCTGGTCTGAGTGTCAGAAAACCGTTACACTTCCGCTGAGCTCGCTTACCGGGCTGATCGTTTGCCTCTGTAACTCCTGCAGAGTTGTGCCTTCAGTGCTGAGTCTCCGTTATCTTTTGCAGAGCTGTGCTTCCGTTGCCAAGCCTTCCCTGACACTTGCAGAGCACTTTCCTCGATTTGCTGAGCCTTCGATCCTTGAGCTGCTTAACCCTTGCAGTGCTGCCATTTCGTTATCTGAGCCTTCATGTAACTTGCTGAGCCTATACTGTTTGGTCGCTACTTCTGCAGAGCCGGCCGCGTTACAAGCCTGATCTAGATGGCGGCTCATCCTTCCATCAGCAGAGTAGTCTGTATACGTTACCGTGCCCGTGAGAGGTGCTATTGGCTCTTCCAGGTTGTCTCTGGTATACGCCCGTGGGGGCTATTGGCTCATATACTTGCAGCACAGAGTGGTCTCTGTTAGTACGCCCGTGGGGGCTATTGGCTAGCTCTTGAATTATAGCAGTCTCCATTGTTACGTCCGTGAGACTACTGGCTCAAGCTCTTTCAGGTTGTCTCTGGTATACGCCCGTGGGGGCTATTGGCTCAAGTCTATCCTGTGCAGTTGGTCTCCGTTATTATGCCTGTGGGGGCTATTGGCAGGCTCTTGCATTGTAGCAGTCTCCGTTGTTACGCCCGTGGGGGCTATCGACTGAAGCACTTGCAGATTAAGTTGTCTCTGTTGCTACGCCCGTGGGGGCTATTCACTGCAACATCTCTGCAGATTCTACCACTGTCTGATCACCATATTTGGCATGCCAAGCACTAAAACAGAGACTGACTGAGCATTGTATTTAACCATTGAGTATCCTCGCTACTGTGTACGTAACCTGTGATAGCATCTCAGTCTTTTGATCGCTATTATTTTTGTGTTGCCTGTAGAGGGCGTTCTTTACTCTTTATTTTTTTAATAAAACTGTGTTTTATTCTACCTGCTGTTCTGAATGTCTTAAAAAAACGTTACAGTACGAAAGGGCCATGACCTCAGACAGCAAGGGTGAAGGTACCACACAAAACATCCACTGGAGGATGGATGTTCACGAGCAGTGCCTAGACCAGTTGGCACTGGCCTTGCAAACCTTACTTGAGCGTATGGTACATCTTGACAAACCTAACCAGAATCCGGTGGTTCCCCCAGTCTCGACACCGGATAATCAGTCTGTAGTCCCTACTACACATTCCAGAGGCTTAACGGCGGCGGCGCCGTTACCATTGAGATATGATGGCGAACCTACACTGCAGAGGCTTTATTAATCAATTGGAGATATTTTTGGAACTCACGCCACAGGCATTTCTGAATGATCAGAGTAAGGTCGGATTTATGATATCGCTATTGACGGGGAAAGCATTGGCATGGGCTAATCCCCTGTGGGAGAATGCCAAACCCTGTACTCTTTAATGAGTTCATAAGGAAGTTCCGCAGAGTGTTTGAGGTTCCTGGCAGAGCTGCCTCTGCTGCCAAAAGGTTAATGGAGATGCAGCAGGGCGATCGTACCTTGGGCGACTGTACCATTGAGCTTTGGACCTTGGAAGCAGAGGTGGGATGGAACAATGAGGCGTTAGTGGCAGCCTTTGCTCAGGGTCTGTCTGAATCAATAAAGGATGAAATAGCTGCCAGAGATGTACCTAGTGATCTGGATGAGTACATTGACTATGTCATGCTTATTGACTCCCGCATCCGTGAGAGACGGTTGGCAAAAAGGGCGAGGTCCAGAAGCTATGGGCATGGTAGTCTTTTAAACCCACCCTCACCGCCCTTTCCTCCTGAACGTTCACCCGAATCTGGAGAGCCAATACAGCTTGGGTTCACTAGACTTACTAAGGAGGAGCGGGCGCACCGTAGGAAACAGGGCCTATGCTTATATTGTGGTAAGGCTGGGCACCTATTACGCACATGTCCGGTATGGCCGGGAAACGAACGCACCTAGGGTACCTTGGGGGACAGGCCCTAGTTGGTGTGCAGCAGTCCCTAGACTCAAGTACACTGAAACCCACCATCCAGGTGGTATTCTCTTGGGCAGCCCTGTCTTTGGAAGTCAGGGCATTGGTGGACTCTGGTGCCGCTGGGTACTTCATGGACCAATCCTTTGCCGAATTGCACAGAATTCCGTTAATCAAAAGAGAGTCCCCCCTGGCTAGTGAAGCCATTGATGGCAGACCGTTGGAACCGACATTTATTACCATGGAAACGACTCCTATTACTATGTCAGTTGGGGCTCTCCACAAGGAGGAGGTACGTTTCCAAATTATTCGATCTCCTCATCATGCAGTCATTCTGGGGTTTCCATGGCTACTATTACATAATCCTCAGTTTGACTGGCAGAGATGTGAGGTTAAATCTTGGTCTGAGTACTGTGCAAAAAACTATCACACCCTGTCAAGATTTTGTGTACCTCTCCCTCTGTGCCAGCTGAATATCGAGAATTCAGTGACGTATTCAGCAAGGGAGAGGCTAGAGCATTGCCTCAGCACAGACCCTATGATTGCGCTATTGATCTGCCCTCGGGTGTGGTGCCTCCCAGGGGTTGCATTTATCCACTGTCGTGTGATGAGAACAGGGCTATGGAGGACTACATTGAGGACGCCCTCAAGAGAGGGATTATTCGCAAGTCTACCTATCTGGCTGGTGCTGGGTCTTTTTTAGTAAAAAAGAAAAATGGTGAGCTTAGACCATGTATTGATTACCGGGGGCTAAACAAGCTGATGCCTAAGAGTGCCTACCCTATTCCACTCATTACGGAGTTATTTGACAGGTTAAAGGGTTCTTCCATCTTCACTAAACTTGATTTGCGGGCTGCATATAACCTGATCAGAATTAAGGCTGGAGATGAGTGGAAGACAGCATTTAATACCAGAACAGGGCATTATGAATATCTGGTGATGCCATTTGGCCTATGCAATGCATCTGTGGTGTTCCAGGAATTTATTAATGACATCCTGCGTGACATGCTCCAGTCCTGTGTGGTGGTATATCTAGACAATATATTGATTCACTCTGCCAACCTCATCCAGCATATTAAGGATGTCTCTGAGGTTTTGCTTCAATTACAGAAGAATAAACTGTTCTGTAAACTAGAGAAGTGCGAATTTCATAGGTCCCAAGTACCATTCCTGGAGTTCGTAATTTCTAGAGATGGCATTGCTATGGACCAAGAAAAATTGGCAGCAGTCCTACAGTGGCCTTGTCCCAAGGGGTTAAAAGCCATTCAGGGCTTTTTGGGCTTTGCCAACTATTATAGGAAGTTTATCCAGAACTTTTCTACTATTGTGAAACCCCTGTCTGACTTGACACATAAGGGCGCTAATCCCTCTCAATGGTCCGAAGCAGCTGAAAATGCCTTTGAGACTCTGAAATCCGCCTTTGCTTCTGCTCCAGTGCTGTCCCACCCCAATCCCACCCTGCCATTCACTTTGGAAGTTGATGCCTCTGAGGTCGGGGTTGGGGCAGTGCCCAGTTTGGGCATACTATAATTATGGTAGATTTTAATTATCCAGATATCAACTGGAAAAATGAGACCTGTCAGAGTGGTAAGGGTAGCAGGTTTTTGAACACACTTTGTGAAAGCTACATGTCACAAATGGTGGCAGCGCCGACAAGAAATAACAATGTATTGGACCTAGTGATCACTAATAACACAGAAATGGTATCCAATATTAAGGTAAGAGAACATTTGGGAAACAGTGATCACAACATGGTTACATCAGTCTGGCAAAGCAAAAATGTATAGGTTCAACCAAAACTCTTAATTTTAAAAAAGCGAACTTCAAATTGTTAAGGGCCTCAATGCAACACATAGACTGGGATATTTTATTTAAAGGCAAAAATACTGAGGAAAAATGGTCAGAATTCAAATTTAGGTTGCAGAAATGTACCTAACAGTATATACCAATGGGGAACAAATGCAAAAGAAGTAAGTCACAGCCAATGTGGTTAACTGCACATGTAAAGAAGGAAATGGCAAGGAAAAAAACGCATTCAAATTATTTAAGTCTGAAGGAACTGAACAATCTTTCTTAAAATACAGGGAATGCAACAAAGATTGCAAAAAGGCAATTAGGGTAGCAAAAATAGATAATGAAACTCGAATTGCAAGGGAAAGCAACACTAATCCAAAAAAGATTTTCAAATATATAAATAGCAAAAAACTTAAGAGGGAGTGCATTGGACCATTCAAAAATGAGATGGGTGAGTTGGCTAGTGAGGATAAGGAAAAGGCCGATGTTTTAAACACTTTCTTTGCATCAGTATATACAAGGGAGCAAGGAATGGTAGAAGAGCCTCCGCAAGTAACAAATAAAACAATACAATTAATAGATATTGGGTTAACTCAAGGAGATGTCATGGGAAGACTGAACAAAGTTAAGACCGACAAATTACCGGGTCCTGATGGTATACATCCAAGGGTTCTTCAGGAACTTAGTGCAGTGTTAGCAAAACCCCTATATTTACTTTTTAAAGATTCTATTACCACAGGCTCAGTGCCACAGGATTGGCGAAGAGCTAACATAGTGCCTCTATTTAAGAAGGGAACTAAAACAGGACCTGGGAATTATAGACCAGTGAGTTTGACCTCTGTAGTGGGAAAACTGTTAGAAGGGATAATAAGGGACTATATTCAGGATTACAACGCAAAAAATAAAATCATTAGAACAAATCAACATGGTTTTATGAAGAATACATCATGCCAAACTAATCTTTTCAGCTTCTATGAGGAGGTAAGCAGCAACCTAGACAATGGCAAAGCAGTAGATGTAGTATATCTAGACTTTGCAAAGGCATTTGATACAGTGCCAGAAGGCTGGTGTATAAAATAAGGAAATTGGGACTAGGAGATAACCTTTGCAATTGGATACAAAACTGGCTGAAGGATAGGGAACAGTGTGTGGTTGTAAATGGAAAATTCTCCAGTACAGTTAAAGTGGAGAGTGGAGTACCTCAGGGTTCAGTATTGGGTCCACTGCTTTTTAACATGTTTATAAATGACCTGGAAATAGATATAGAAAGCAAAATATCAATATTTGCAGATGATACTAAATTATGCAAAGTCATTAATTCAGAACAGGATATTTTCTCTCTACAGAGGGACTTACATACAATGTCAGATTGGGCAAACGTGGAATATGACGTTTAATGTGGGGAAGTGTAAAGTCATGCATTTGGGAGGAAACAATCCCAAGACTACTTATAAACTTTATGGAATAATTTTAGGTGACTCCTTGCTAGAAAAAGACCTGGGTATCCTTGTCAACTACAAACTTGGAAACAGTGACCAGTGTCAAACAGCAGTAGCAAAGGCAAGCAAAGTCCTGTCTTGCATAAAAAGAGGTATCGAAGCAAGAGTGGATAACATTATTTTGCCATTATACAAATCGTTGGTAAGACCTCACCTTGAGTATGCAGTGCAATTTTGGGCACCGGTTCTGAAAAAGGATATACTAGAACTAGAGAGGGTACAGCGGAGAGCAACAAAATTAATTAAGGGAATGGAGGACTTGACATATGAGGAACGACTAAACAAACTTGGTTTATTTACTCTAGAGAAAAGACGACTAAAAGGAGACCTTATCACATTGTACAAGTATATGAGAGGTCAATACAAGGATCTCTGTGGTGAGCTATTTATTCCAAGGCCTGATCAGGTGACCAGGGGACACCCCTTGAGATTAGAGGAAAGAAGGTTTAAACTTCAGCAGAGGAAGGGTTTTTTTTACGGTAAGGTCTGTCAAATTGTGGAATTCATTGCCCAGGGAGGTAGTTATGGCAGATATAATGGATACATTTAAGAGAAGATTAGATACATTTCTTTCAAAAGGGAACATACAGAGTTATACTGTTTATCAGTAGGCTGATCAGGAAGGTCTGATAAAGACATTTAATTGGTAGCAGGAAAGCTATAAAATTCTCAGTTACTGAAGTATGAGGTGAAGGTTGAACTTGATGGACTTGTGTCTTTTTTCAACCTAATTTACTATGTTACTAGTATGTTACTATGTCCTGTGGGAGGTGGCGCCTTGAGACCTTATGGGTTCTTTTCTAAAAAACTCTCCAGGGCTCAAAGCCACTATGAGATTGGCGACAGAGAGCTTTTGGCTATTATTCTTGCTCTCAAAGAGTGGCGTCACCTACTGGAGGGTACTAGAACCCCGTTGTTAATCCTAACTGACCACAAAAATTTGACTTATCTCTCTGAAGCAAAAAGGCTGTCCTCCCGACAAGCTAGGTGGGCACTTTTTCTGTCTCGGTTCAATTTTGCAGTATCCTATTTACCAGGCTCAAAGAATGTTAGGGCAGATGCTCTGTCCAGACAGTTTGCATCGGATATTGAGAGGGATGAAGATCCTGTACCTATTATTCAGCCAGACCGTATCCTGGCAACGGTGCGTACTAGCATCACTTCGCCACTGGGGGGAGAGATTTTGGCATCTCAGGCAAGGGCTCCTCCAGAAACCCCAGCTGGCAAGTGTTTTGTGGATGAGCCATTCCGGACCCGTTTGTTGTAAACATACCATTCTAAGGCTGCTGGGCGTATCGGGAGGGATCAGCTAATATGGTCTCTGTCACAGTTGTTTTGGTGGCCCTCCCTTAGAGCCGATTGCTCCGCTTTTACTGCAGCCTGTGCCACCTGTGCTCGTGCCAAGACCCCCAGGCATCTCCCAGTGGGCCTACTTCAACCTGTTCCTAATGGCGAACGTCCATGGTCCCACATCTCTATCAACTTCCTGGGAGAGCTGCCAGCATCTAGGGGGTTCACGTTTATCCTCATGGTGGTCGATAGGTTCTCTAAGATGGCTCATTTCGTGCCTCTCTCTGGTCTTCTGTCGGCTCAGGAATTGGCTATAGTATTTGCCAAAGAAGTGTTTCGCTTGCATGGGGTACCCAGAGTGGTGGTCTCTGATTGTGGGAGCCAGTTCGTGACCAGGTTTTGGAGGGCATTTTGTGGCCAGATGGGCATCCAATTGTCCTTTTCCTCCGCCTACCATCCCCAGACCAGTGGGGCCGTTGAGCGTGCCAATCAGGGACTGGAGCAGTTCCTGCATTGCTTTGTAACCGATCATCATGACAATTGGGCCGACCTGTTGCTGTGGGCAGAGTTTGCCAGGAATTGTGCAGTTAATTCATCGTCCGGGAGCTCCCCGTTTCTCATTAACTACGGGATCCAGCCATGCCTGCTCCCGGACTCATTTCAGTCACAACAGATTCCTGCCCTGGATGAGCATATGGCGCAACTTCGCTCCACTTGGGCACAGGTTCAGAGGACCCTCAGTCAGTCATTTCAGCGACATCAGCGGCAAGCCAATCGTAGGGGATAGGGTATGGCTCTCCTCCAGAAAACACAATTTGCAGGTACCCTCCAATAAGTTGGCTCCCCGGTTCATTGGCCCGTTCAGTTATCCACAAGGTCAATCCTGTCTCATACACATTGGAACTCCCAGCCTCTATGCATATACATAATGTGTTCCATGTATCTCTCTTGAAACCCTTGGTTTGCAACCGCTACACTACCACTCCAGTGATTCCTGGGCTGGTGGACGTTCAGGGCCAGGAGGAGTACGAGGTCCAAAGTATCATTAATTCTAGGAGATTTAGGGGGAAGTTGCAATATTTGGTCCATTGGAAGGGCTATGGCCCTTAGGAACGTTCCTGGGTGGATCAGAAGTACCTCCATGCTCCTAGACTACTGCGAAACTTCCACTCTAAATATCCCCAGAAACCAAGACCTCCTGCAGGGAGAGGGGGTCTTTGAGAGGGTGGTACTATCACGGTGCTTGTTCCTGTTTCCTGCTGCTAATGTCGCCTTGGCGACATTCTGACTTCTGCTGAGCTCGCTTACCGGGCTGATCATTTGCCTCTGTAACTCCTGCAGAGTTGTGCCTCCAGTGCTGATTCTCCGTTATCTTTTGCAGAGCTGTGCTTCCGTTGCCGAGCCTTCCCTGACACTTGCAGAGCACTTTCCTCGATTGCTGAGCCTTCGATCCTTGAGCTGCTTAACCCTTGCAGTGCTGCCATTTTGTTATCTGAGCCTTCACGTAACTATACGTTACCGCGCCCATGAGAGGCGCTACTTGCTCTTGCAGGTTGTCTCCGGTATACACCCGTGGGGGCTATTGGCTCATATACTTGCAGATTAAGTTGTCTCCGTTGCTACGCCCATAGGGGCTATTCACTGCAACTTCTTTGCAGATTCTACCACTATTCAATACTGGCTGCAGCATTCTAGCCTTAAGAACTTTCACTAATAGCTGCCTGATCACCATCTTGGGCGTGCCAAACACCACAACAGAGACTCACTTAGCATTGTATTTAACCATTGAGTATCCTCGCTACTGTGTACCTATCCTGTGATAGTATATGTGATACTTATGCTTCTGTATACTGTATACTTAACCTGTGATAGCATCTCAGTCTTTTGATCGCTATTATTTTTGTGTTGCCTGTAGAAGGCGTTCTTTACTCTTTATTTTTTTTTTTTAAACTGTGTTTTATTCTACCTGCTGGTCTGAGTGTCTTAAAAAACCGTTACAAAGATACAGGTCATTTTATTTCCCAGATTTTGTCCATTAGGAATCTGGGTGATCATACACTTTTAGCCACCTTGGATGTCAAGTCACTTTACACCGTCATTCCTATCACTGAGGGCATCAGAGCAGTTGCAAAAGCACTGATGACAGCCCCAAAAGTTCCTAATCGACCACCTATAGGATTCCTTCTTGAACTCCTCGAGTATTGTCTCACGATGAATTACTTTAAATTTGAACACAATTATTATCTTCAAATCTCTGGGACGTCGATGGGGTCCAGTGTGGCACCCACCTTTGCAAATTTGTACATGGCACAATTTGAGACACAACACATCTCACCATTGCTCAGTAAACAGATCATTTTTTACCGACGTTTCATAGATGATTTATTCCTCATCTGGCAGGGTTCTGTACACTCATTCACAGAATTCGTTAACAATCTGAACTCTTTGGATACTCCCATTAAGTTTTCTTTCAGTGTTAATTCCAACCAAGTGGACTTCCTAGACCTTACTGTCTTTCGTCAGGATGATCACTTAGGTACTACAAACTATAGAAAGCCCACTGATCGGAATACTCTGCTACATTACAATAGTTTCCATCCTCCACATTTGAAAAGAGGGGTGCCATATGCACAATTCCTAAGGATAATTAGGAATAACTCGGACAAGACCCAAGCAGATAAACAATTAGAAGAACTTTTCCAAAGATTTTTACAGAGAAGATACAAGGAAGACGAACTACACACTTCATTAGAACGTGCTAAGACCCGCAATCAGAGGGACTTGTTGGAATGCTCTTTCCAAAAGAACACAGACAACAAGATGACATTCATTTCCACATACACCACATCTAGGAGACAGATTCAAACTGCTATAAATAAACATTAGGAAATTCTTGAATCAGATAAAACCCTCCCACCATCTTTCAGAACAATCCCACGGGCATGTTATAGGAGAGGAAAGAATCTACGGGACATACTGGTACGCACAGACCCCAGACACTGTTATCGAGAACACTACACTACATGGCTCCCCACACAAAAAAAGGGTTGTTTTAAGTGTACAGGGTGCACAACATGTAAATACCTGATCACAGGCACTTCATTTAATCACCCACATATGGGATATTCTATTCAGATCAGGCATAGGCTAACATGCACCAGTCAATATGTAATCTATTTGATTAGATGCCCTTGCAGTCTGCTATATATAGGTAAGATCACAATTAGTTTAGGTTAATGAATGGCTAATCATAGATCGAACATAAGAGAAGCGATCAACGGAAAAAACAGCGACAAAACAGTCGCCAGACACTTTGCAGATATGAAGCACACTTTGGCAGAACTACGGTATATGGCTATTGATTTCCAACCTGAACTCCCTCGTGGAGGGGATAGGGGCAGATCACTGCTCCAGCGAGAAGCATGTTGGATCCATAAACTGGACACTCTGGCACCCAGAGGTTTGAATGATAGACTGCCATTTAACAGCTTTATCTAGGGGTGATAGTAAACCACTACTTCAATAAGAGTGAGTTGAATCTTTTGTCACTTTCCCTAGTACTTCTATTTCCAGCGACTGTCTCTCCAGGGTTCCACGGGCATAGAACCCCCAGGGCATCACTCGGGGGCGTTGCTACCACAAACGTGGACCTATTCATGGGACTTGACAGGATGCTGTTGTACATTTAAGTGAATTAAGTTCTGTGTGTCCGGTCACTTGGCTAGTTCTCGTAAGAAACGTAACTCATGGTCCTACAATATGGAGACTTTTGGGCTAATGGATACCCTGTTGTGTGGTCTTGCCCTATATATGTACTGACTCTACCATCTATTTAAGACCGTCTTTATAGAGCTGGTCACAGCTAACTCTCTATCAGATTATAAACATATTACCTTGATAGCCATACAGTACCGTCTAACAAGATTTCTACTTAGTGTTAGTGGTCCTTACAGTGTCTTGGGACATACAACTTTCTACATTTCACTTCCCTTAAATAAGGAGCAATATGCACTCTTTTTTTGCCTGAAGAGGTTATTGGTACGTTCCCTTCAATTAGGCATTACAACTACTTCTATCCTCTTGACTATATTGTGTACTTTGATGAGTTAAAGAGTCTCCAGCATTAGTCTTTACCATCTGCTACTCAGTAATCCCCGGGATTATCTCTTTTCATTCACTCACCCTGGAACTCATACACGTGGGGACAGAGTATGGTATTCACCGTTTCTTTTATTTAACAAAAAAGAACAGTGTTTTTTGGATTATGATATGACGAGAATGGTGGTAGATTGGGTATTGTGTTGTACACTAACATCTTTATAGATTCGGCACCTCTGTAGTGGAGAGTGCCGAATGATAGTCTGCTTACATTGCTGTGCGATGCACAGGAGACCACGGACCTCCGTGAGTTACAGTGTTGGCGTGCTCACCCGATATCACGGGATGAGCGACACAGCCATCACTGTACTCGATAACGGAGAGTGTCCTTGGACTTGCATGTTCAGCGGTTTGAAGAGCAACAGTAAAGGTTGTTCCCCATAGTTAACCAAGTAGGTAGTTTCTCAGTATTCGCAATACAGCGTGGGTTCAATCACTATTTTAATTTTACCACCTCACTCTTGTAGTCATCTGACTCCTCTGTGGCCAATGGGAGACGTCCACTCGAAGCACCATCCAATGGGAAGTTTCAGAGTGATGACGTCATCATCTGCACGAGCGACGCCAGGATACACCGGAGCAATAAGAAGGAGGCGAGTTTCTACAATGACTAAAGTAACAATGGGAGGCGCTAAATAAATATCAGTGTCTACACAATATTGTAACAGTGAAATATACAATATTAAACAGTGAAATACACAATATATTTGTACATAGCGTGGAAGACAAATAATAATAAATATTCGTTACTCACATACACATCAATGTATCAAATCTCGGATGACATGTAAAAGATAAAACAAAAATACATAGTGTGATCTGTATAAACTTGCAAAGTCCAGTATCGAAAAGTTTAAATATATATATGTGACAATCTTTGTGTTCAAACTAGATCTTCTGATACAATCTTCCAATACAAAATCAAATGGCTGAATGGCAGAAATCAACTCACATAAAAAATCACCGCCTGGCTGACGTATCAGTCAGTCAAGCGATAATAGCCTGTGGAGAGAATACCAACTGTCTCCACTCAGTCAAACAATGTAACAATCCTCTTTAGAAAATTGGCAGTGATATAATAATTCTGTTTGATACCTTTTTAAGATATCGGCTGGGATTTGTTTCAGCCCTCTGGATTTTTTATATACTCTTTTTATTTTTTATAATTCTATTTGTTTTTTGTTAGGCCAGTCTTTGTTGCAGATCTTGATTTTATATGTGATATGGCATAGAGGGGTTCAATAGTGATTCCCAGCTGAGATGGCAAATGCTTTCTTTAAGTTTTTGAACGGATTACCATTCGGGAGATTAGACGTTACACGTCCCCTTTAATTTTTTGAATGGATCGTCATCCAGGTGAGACTATAAATTTGAGTACCTCACCTGTTTTTGGTTTTTGTGCCATTCCAGTTGGGAGTTGCGAGAGACCGCTCTCTCCCGTCCTGAGGAAATAACCGGTGCGGTTATGAAACGCGTTGATCTTTAGTAGCTACTATGTGTATTCATTATTGAATTTTATTTTTATTGATTTTATTTTACACAAATAAAGTTTTTATATTTTGGAATATCAAGATTTATTCTGTCCAAGCGGGTTTTTTATCTGATACTATCAGAGAACATCTAAAAGCCAGTTTGACCGAACAGGGACGGTACTGAGAATTCTTCCCGTGAGCCTTGACCCGAGAGAGGGCGGTTACCCCCTCGGGGAGATCTACATACGAGTGAGTATCCGGTATCTTTCATTCCATGTGGAGTCACTGTGGCTTTGTGTTCGTGGTTAGAAGACCATCATCGAGGATTGTTACATTGTTTGACTGAGTGGAGACAGTTGGTATTCTCTCCACAGGCTATTATCGCTTGACTGACTGATACGTCAGCCAGGCGGTGATTTTTTATGTGAGTTGATTTCTGCCATTCAGCCATTTGATTTTGTATTGGAAGATTGTATCAGAAGATCTAGTTTGAACACAAAGATTGTCACATATATATATATAAACTTTTCGATACTGGACTTTGCAAGTTTATACAGATCACACTATGTATTTTTGTTTTATCTTTTACATGTCTTCCGAGATTTGATACCTTGGATCCGTTATCTATACATTGATGTGTATTTGAGTAACGAATATTTATTATTATTTGTCTTCCACGCTATGTACAAATATATTGTGTATTTCACTGTTTAATATTGTATATTTCACTGTTACAATATTGTGTAGACACTGATATTTATTTAGCGCCTCCCATTGTTACTTTAGTCATTTCATATATTACGCTGTGGGTGTTTAGGAGTAGCAGCTTTGTTCGATTCCATTTTTATTTGGGTAGATTTTGGGGGTGCCCCTATATTGTGTGTTGTGAGTATCTACAATGGTTGTCTTGAGAAAGGTCTGCTATTGACTGAAACGTTGACCAGACCTGTTATTTATAATTTTGTTAATAAATGTTTCTTTGGAAAAGTCCCACTGGTGCTGCCCCATCTTTGGATCTTATATATATATATATATATATATATATATATATATATATATATATATGTATATATATACAAGAAGTTGAAGTGGGCACTCCAAAACAATTAGTAAATACAAGGAATATAATATGCCTCGGTGCTCCTTAAAAATGATACAAGTCTTGAGGAAGGCCCCTATGAGGGCCGAAACGTCGATATTTTGACAATATAAACCAATAAATTTCTTTTTTATTTTTGATAAGACCTTTTGAGTGCTTCTTCACATTAGTTTACTAAACTATGGACTATATATATATATATATATATATATATATATATATATATATATATATATATATGTGTGTGTGTACATGTGAGTATGCCTGTATAGGTGTATATACTTGTATGTATACATTTGTATATAATTTATAGCAACACCGTGATATACAGGCTTGGTAAGCCTAGTATTTGATACTGCTCCAATTTTGTCTAATGGGACTGAAAAGGGATAAGCTGGAGACACTCCAGGCATCCCTAGGAGGACATGACTGGTCAGTATAGAGTAAAACATGTGCTGGCTGCGAGACTCAGTTACCTCGGACTGTAACTGTTAATCTCTGTCCTAGTGCCTTATAAAGATAGCTACCACTAACATACTATACCATTTCAAAGAAAATTGGGGATGAATAATGTCATGGATACAAGAGATGTTTGCGTCCATGCAAAAGTCCACAAGAAAACATAAAGCATTTGATAGTAATGAGGGTTCATCCCAGAGGAATATGATTATGCAGATAACAGAATCGATGAGGGTGAGATCATGGATGAACCAGGCAATTTTAGTTTAGAGACTATGGCCATACGAGCCTGAGTGCAACCAAACCCACTTGAACATGGAAGTGAAACAGGCTACGGACTAGAAAGTACCTGGATGGGAGACCGCCTGGGAATTCCAGGTGCTGTAGGCAATTTTCATTCAGATAAATTTGAAGACTATCAAACCCAAAGATAATAATCTGAATATAATTGATACTGCTTTTATTGGGTACATGAAGGACACCCCCACATTTCTAATCCATTGTTAAATTCAGGACATCATACCAAGAAATAGAAAATGGGATATTTCATCACATGTATCCATTCTCAGAACACAAAAACATTTCACTGAGCTACACCTCCCAATGTAGACACAGCGGTGGAACAGATTTCACATAGAACCACTATATTGTTAGACAGTGGCACTGCTCTGAGAGATCCAAGGGCAGGCAGTGCCCTCAGAATACAGTCTGTAACCATTGGGTGAATATGAAGATAACAGCCATGGCATGCGTATTCTGCACTTTTCAAGCTTGTGTAATGGTTTTCAAGGCAAAGAAGGACAGACACGAATATAAAATATAAATCCACCTTTATTTAGAGGAACAATAATATAGCCCACACAGAACCCCAGACGAGTGTAAATAGGACCCAAAGTCCCTCCGGAGCTGCACACTGTGCTGTGCACTGCACTACTCCAGATTTCGAGACTAGAGAAGTGGCTCAAGTAGGACAACAGAAGAACCGTAGAATATGTGTAAGTCACCACTTGGTCTGCGAACAGAGGCAACAGAGAGCGAGAGCAGACCAGAGCCAGGAGGCACCGAGACTACAGGTCAGGAAAGCAGGTAGTGTAGGGAGTGAGTAGGCAGCCAGAGTCACAGGTCAGACAAGCCGGGGACTACACGGAGCTAGAGCAATCAGGCCACTGCTCAGGCAACCAGAGACTATGCTGAGCGAGTAGGAGCCAGGGCCACTGGTCAGGCAAACCGAGGACTACATGGAGCAAAAGTAACCAGGCCCTCAGGAAAGGCAACCGGAGGCTACACTAAGCGGGTAGTAGCCAGGGTCACTGGTCAGGCAAGCCGGGGTCATAAACAGAGCTAGTAGTCAGCCAGAGCCACAGGTCATAACCAATGTGGGTAGTCAGACAAGCTCGGGTCATACACAGAGTGAGTATTCAGCCAAAGCCACAGGTCAGAACTAATGTGGGTAGTCAGACAAGCCGGGGTCATACACAGAGCAAATACTCAGACAGGCACAGATCATAATGGAGCAAGTAGAAGCTATCAGGAGCACCACATAAGGGCAATGACTCCCAGGCCCAAGGAGGTTTATAAAGGAGCAAAAGGTGGGACACAATTAGGCCACCCAAAATAGGCCCATAAACAGGCATCCATGCTAGTGTCTGTTACCTGAAGACAACAGTGAGGAAGTGGCCGGAGGCCATGCCGGCTGGCAGCCGTACAGAGGTAGGAAGCACAGGAACACAGCCTCTAAGGGAGACTGTGATAGCTTGGCTTTTAGAATTCAAAGACAAAATCGATTCCTAGCAACATCATCAACACTCTCTCTCTCAGCCCATCGGGCATTTTGGATTAAGGCATGGGAAGCGGATGCCTCATCCAAGAATAAGCTAGTTTTCCTACCACCTTCAGGTAGTAAATTATTTGGTAACCAACTAGACAATATTTCACTCATCTGAAGGGAAAATGCATTTTTTCTTCCGCAGGAATGCACCTTGCCATCAAGAACACCCAGTTCCGAGGAAAAATAGAGGTCAGGAAGATTTTATGATCACAGACAAAGAGTTGCAGCACAGGGAGTCAGATTGGTGTTAGAAATGAATGTCAAAGTAAACATAAATTAAATGGAAACTTCCTATGAATGTGGCCAACCCCATATCTCTCTCCAGCAGGGGGCAGACTGGAATTGTTCTTAATTCATGGATCGATATCTATCCAGACAGTTGGGTTCTTCAACTCCTAGAGATGGGGTTTGCCTTTGACCTTCACAATATCCCTACGATACAGAATTTCAGATCATGGATAATCAGGAATGTTTGCGTGGGAAAAGGCAGCAGGAAGGCTCTTCAAGTTGTTCTCAGGAAGAGAGTTATAGAGCTACTACCAGAGAAGCAGAAATTCTAGGGTTTCTTTTTAACTACTTTCTTGGTTCCGAAGCCTTCCGCAGATTTAAATCTAATTTAGGATTTCTATTTTATTTCAAGATATGGAAATTCAGGATGAAAGTGATTTAGTCAGCAATCAAGATGATCCATCCACAAGCATTCCTCACAAGAATTGACCTCAAGAAAGCATACTATCATATATTGATAATAGAACATCACACAGCAGATTCCTGAGGTTCCACATTTCTCAGTCTGATTCTTCTCTAAAGTCCTGATGATCCTAGCAGCAGCGATGCACCAACTGAAATATCATGTACTTCCCTAGTTGCATGACGTATTTATTATAGAAAGTTCCAAGCAGTGTAAAAATTGAACCACACACCTGAGTTTAGATCTACTCCAAAGATTGGGATGGATATCAAATGCGGAGAAAAGTCAGTTACAAACCTCTTAACAGCTGACCTTCCTGGGAGTCCAGTTCGACACTAACTTGTAACAGGCTACCCTCTCGTTTCAACTATAAATCCATCTTCAGGATATAATTACTCTCTTCCTGCAGACACAGTATTACACAGCCAATATTTCTCCAAACTATAGGGAAATCTGTTATCAGAGCAACAGACAGTACCCTGGGCTGGATATTACAGCACAATAATACAGTTTAGCTGGGATCCTATGAACATTCTGTTGTGTGCGTATGTAGATTAATGTGTATGTGTGTGTATATGTGTATATATATGTGTGCGTAGGTATATGGTGTGTTCTAGTTCTATTTCATACAAGATAAGCACTAAAATAGTGGTATGGTCCCAACAACCTGAAAGATGGAGGATGCCTCAGGACTCAGATCTGAAAAATAGTCTCAACAGTTGCCAGTAATACAGGCTGGGGCAGAACTGGGACAAAGATACTGTTTAGGGAACTTGGAGATGCAATCAAGTAATAGTAACATAGTAATTTAGGTTGAAAAAAGACTTGATCCAAAAGAAGGCAAACCCCCCCCCCCTCAATTAGCAATTTAAAATTCTGCCTTGAATGGGGGGAAAAAAAATTCCTTCTTGATTCCAAATGGCAATCAGATTCCTCCCTGGATCAACAATCCCCAAATAAATATTCATCCCATTACTAACGTACATAGCCCTCTATGTTATGCTCTTTTAAATAAGTATCCAGGCCCCTTTTAAAGGCATTTAATGTTTTCGATAGCACCACCTCCTCAGGCAGTGAATTCCACACCTTTATTGTCCTTACTGTAAAGAAACCCTTCCGCTGTTGTAGATTAAATCTCCTTTCCTCAAGTCTAAGCGGGTGGCCTCTTGTCCTGTGTACTGTTCTGTTAATGAACAGGTCTTTGGAGAGCCCTTTGTATGGGCCCTGAACATATTTATATCGTGTTATCATATCCCCTCTAAGACACCATTTCTGTAGTGTGTACAAGTTTAACTTTTCTAGCCTTTCTTCATAACTAAAGCTTTCCATTCCCTTCACTAGTTTTGTAGCCCTCCTCTGCACTTTCTCTAGTTCCATAATGTCCTTTTTCAGAAAGGGCGCCCACAATTGAACAGAAAATAGTAATAGTAATCTCCTAGAACTATAGACACTTTGGAATACACTACTACAATCTTTAGGTCAAACCGGTTATGAAAATACTACTTTAGTCCGGTATCTCCTAACCCAAGGGGGAACAAGAAAGGGGATGGGTCTTTCAACAGCGAAGGATACCGGTATCTAATATCAATCCTAGGAGTTCCAGCAATGGATCTCAGGGCATCACAGAGAGTCTTTTTGCTCCAGACTGGCCCCAACTGTGTGGTAGGTCGACCTAAAGTGAATGTCACTGAAACCACCTATCAACCTGTTTTCATAGGGGCCCATTCTTCATTCGGATCCAGCATTTTTTAAAGCTGAAGACTTGGAGGCTGAGCGGAGCTCCTTTAAGATTCAAAAGTTTGTCAGAGACAATAATAAACACCATACAGGTTGGTCATCATCCCTCTTCTTTCAAATTTATTTCAGGATCCGTGCCACTTTTCACAAGTGGTATATGTTAAAGAACTGGATGGATCCAGTTTTTTCCCAAAAAAGATTCTTGAATTTCCTCACAAGTATTTCCAGATAGGCCTGCAACTTGCTGCCATTAGGTTCAGATATCCTCTCTATCAGCAATACTTACAACATCTTTTCCAGAGCAATATTTTCAAAGCTAGCACTCAAGACTATTAACCTACTGTTTGTGACTTTGTTCCTCAGTGGGATCTTAACCTTGTGCTACAACAATTATGCTCTCTCTATTACTGTGAACCTTTGGAATCTATTTCCCTATTGCATCTTATAATGAAAGCAGTTATGCTCACAGCAGTTACTTTTGCTAGGAGAGTAGGGGAATTGGGTTCACATTTGAATGGTCGCACGCAGAAGAGCCTGTGATCATTCAGCTCTTTCAGCAGGTCGCCTGGCTAAAAAGCGCGATGTGACAATTTCGCAGTGCATGACAGTGCAAGACTGTCATATCGCCTAGTCAATGGGCATGTTAAGCAAACAGAGGCAGCTGGAGCACGTCCGTGTGCTCCTATAACAATCCCCAAAATGATGCACAGGTGCAAAGCAGCAAATTATACAATGGAGTTCTGTATATAATCATCATCCACAAGTCTTCAGTCGGGATAAACCTTTATGGTGACATTGGACAAGGACTTTAACCCACTAGAGAGAGACACAGTACCCTTTGTATGTTGACTTAACACCTCATCATCTTTATTTGGCATAAAAACACATTCATCTGACAGCAAGAATCCATTTTAAGTAAAAGCTGAGTTCACGTGAGCTACTTAGTTGAAAGACTTTGCAGACAAGATTGCTATTAAAAATGTTTGCTATAGAAAACATTTAGTACTTATCAAGTCACATGGCTGATCCTCCTGTGCTCCCTTAACCCTATGAGTGCAAGAGTGATAACCATCGCATTGAATACCTCTCTGGCACTCAAAGGGTTAATATTAGGGCGTAAGCTCCTTCACTTCCTATTTATGATTGGTGTCTGGCGCTATTCAAGCAGAGACAAGCCCCCCATACAGCCAGGGCACATGAGGCGTCAGTCCCACAAAAAGAACAACTGAATCGGCCATGAGACTCGGTAGGAGGTTTAAATCAGTGGGTAGTTCTATTTGTACCCTTTTTGTACAGACTGCATTCACGTTAGAACTTGTTAGAACGTTGTAGGTAATACTTTGAGCACACGGAGGTGCTCCAGCTGCTCCAGTTTTTTAAATAAGACACAGTTTTAGCTGGAGCGCCTCCATGTGCGACCATTAGGTAGGTGACATGACAATCTTGCACTGTGAGGCAGTGCAACATTGTCATATCGTCATTTCGATCATGGCAACGTGGTGAATGAGTTGAAATGTTGCATGCTCTTAAGTGTGTGACATTTCAAAAGGATACCGGGAATTGCAGGCTTCACTGTGTAACCCTCCTTCACATTGCTTTTCACCAGTATAAGATTGTCATGAGACCTAGTCGTTCCTTCCATTCAAAAGCCATTTCAGACTTTTTCTTCAGCCAGGACATTACACTTCCCTTCTTTCTGTCGTTTATTATAACCCAGATAATGACAGAGTGGATTTTGCATCACTTAGACCACTGTTTATGGACTTATCTGGAAAGAATGAAGTCCTTTAGAAAATCTGAAACATTCTTGTTCATTTTTGTAGCACATTAAAGAGCACAACAGCATCAAAAGCCTTGATTGCTAGGTGAATCTAGGACTGTATCCTGTTGACCTATAAATCAGCGAATCAGGATCCACTTTTAGACAGGAAAGCTCATTCAACTAGATCTATTTCTCCTTCCTGGGCACAAAAGAGAGAGCCACTCCTGAAGAGCTAGGCAAAGCAGCTACAGGTTTATCTGACCCTATAACCTGGATCTTCAAGCATCTACAGATGCCATATTGGCAAGAAGCTGCTGAAGGCAGTGATTCCTGAAGAGGAGTAGGTGTTAGTGCCTCCCTATATTCTGGGGTACTGCTTTGTTAAGTCCCACAGTTTGTTGCCATGGATTGGACACAGAGGAAAAGGTGAAATTTACTCAGCAATATTTTGTTCTCTTCTGTGTCCTTCCACGGCACCCTGCCCTAAGTCAGAGTCGAGTAAGGTATTGTTCCTTCCTTTTCCTGCATAATGTTATATGTATGTATTTACTAATCAACTTGGAAGCTTATGTACCATGATATTCTGATCTTTACTTGTAGCTAACCTGTTCTCTTTTGCAGCTTGGTCAATACGTATAACTGAGGGGAAGAGGAGGAGCTGATACTTTTGCAAGTTTAGTTTTTTTTGCTTTTTTTTTGGTCCTACCAGCTGGGAGGCAGAGTGAATACCACAGTCTATTGCCGTGGAAGAACGCAGAGGAAAACAAAATATCGGGGGGTAAATTTCACCTTTTCTTGGTGTTCCACAAGGATAAGGCTGTTCTCCATAACTCCCAGGAATTTCTTCCTAAAGTGTTCTCTGAGTTCCACATCAATCAGGAGATTGTTGTGCCTTCCACCGAGTCTGTTCATCATACTGATGCTTTGTTTGTCATCCCTTGGGGTCCCAGGGCTGGTAAAGCCGCATCCAAGGTGACTATTGCATCCTGGATTAAATCTACCATTCACAAGGCTTATGAGCTCAGATGAAAGCCTGTTCCCTTTTGCATCACTGTACACTCTACCAGGTCTGTTGGGGCCTCCTGGGCCTCTGCTGATCAGCTGTGCAAGGCGGACATTTGGTCCTCTGTGCACACTTTTGCCAAACACTACCCTGTTGATGTCCTGACTTTGGCTGAAGCCAGCTTTGGCAGGAAAGTCGTGGAGGCAGTACTGCCTGTCTAGGAGTTTACTTTCCTGTGCCTTTTAGTTTGATCCCTGTTGGTGTGCTGTGCTAATGTTATTCAGTTTCCGTTTTCATAAAGGCTGTGGGAAGCCACCATGAGTCAGTTAGTAGCAAACATTTTAAGGACTTCTGAATTGCCCGAATTGTTCCAGCAGGGGTCTGAGAAGAGGAACACTCCAGACCAGGTTCTAAAACCACATTTAAATCATCACATATCACTGTGCCCTATAGGAAAGGCTTAAGCTTCGTAATGTCTGTTCCAAAAATGCATGTTGATGTGTGTTTAGGAAACAGATTGAGTTGAGTGTGATTGTAATTGAGTAGAACCTCCTTGTTTAAAGAAATGAAACACCCATCATAATCAACTAGGGAGTAGAGGCATTCAAAAGGGACTAGGCAATTATCTAATACCCCATTTCTTCTCTGAAACTGAGCATTATTACCAGGGAAAGTATTTTCTCGGACAGCCACCAATCCCACCCAGTTTGAAATGAGTCTCCTGAATAAAACATATCTGGCCCAGTAGCCATAGACATTCCCTAATAAGTATGTGTCACTGTTTGTTTTGACTCTCAGACACAGAGTTAAGATAAAAACACAACTTTATTGAAAGTTTAAAGAGAACCCTCGCGGGTTTGGCATACACATATAACAACACGTGATTAGTACAATGCAATAGTGAATAGTGGTACAGTGATTAATAGACTCTATCGGCCTTGCCAATACCGGGTAAGGCAACCTTAAGACTGGCACAATATGGAAACAGGTTCTACCAGCCTTACCAATATACCGGGCAAGGCAGTCTGGAGGCTTGCATAACAAATGAAGAGGCTCTACCGGCCCTGCCAATATACCGGGCAAGGCAGCCTAAAGACTGGCACAACGAGAGAGGAGGCTCTACCAGCCTTGCCAATATACCGGGCAAGGCAGCCTTGAGACTGACACAAAGAGAGAGGAGGCTCTACCGCCCTTGCCAATATACCGGGCAAGGCAGCCTTGAGACTGGCACAATGAGAGAGGAGGCTCTACCGGCCTTGCCAATATACCGAGCAAGGCAGCCGTGGGACTGGTACAATGAGAGAGGAGGCTCTACCGGCCTTGCCAAAATACCGGACAAGGCAGCCTCGCTAGACCCAGAGAACTGCATGTACTGGTGTATAAGCGGAGATGGCCACAGCGACTAGAATATAGGTGGAGTAAACCAGTCGCCTATACTGGGCACACAGAGGCCTTGCCGGGGCTGTGTAGGTGTCAACGAGCACCCGGTAGTGATGGAGCAAATCAGTACCCGCGTACTGAACTAAATATGATACTGCCAGTGCTATATGGATAGTGAGAGCAACCGGTTATACATGGAATGAACCAGTACCCGCGTACTGAATTACACAATACTCTACCAGTGCTGTATGGAACGCAGCTAGCAACCGGTATATATGGAGTGAACCCGTGCCCGCGTACTGGACTACACAAGTCTCTACCTGTGCTGTATGGAATGCAGCACGCAACCGGTTAAGCGTGGAGCGAACCAGTACCCGCATATTGGATTACACAAGTCTCCACCGGTGCTGTATGGAACACAGCAAGCAACCGGTTATGCGTGGAGCAAACCAGTACCCGCGTACTGGATTACACAAGTCTCTACCAGTGCAGTATGGAACACAGCAAGCAACCGGTTATGCGTGGAGCAAACCAGTACCCGCGTACTGGATTACACAAGTCTCTACCGGTGCTGTATGGAATGCAGCAAGCAACCGGTTAAGCGTGGAGCGAACCAGTACCCGTGTACTGGATTACACAAGACTGTACCGGTGCTGTATGGAACGCAGCAAGCAACCGGTTATGTGTGGAGCGAACCAGTACCCATGTACTGGATACATAAGACACTACCGGTGCTGTATGGAACGCAGCAAGCAACCGGTTATGCGTGGAGCAAGCCAGTACCCGCATACTGGATTACACAAGTCACTGAGTGATAAGAATGTCGCCCAAGGCGAAATGAAGGAGGAGACACTCTGCACGCGATCCAGGAGCAGGAACACAGCCAGGTCAGGACAGGAAACGGGAACAATAACGGCAGCCAACTGGATCAGGAACGGCAGCAGGAACAACTGCCCAAACCAGATCAGGAACGGAGGCAGGAACCAAGACACCGAGGAAGCTGTCAGGCAGGTACACAGGCGATCTCTGGAGTGTAGTAGAATCAGTCACGGCCCAGGAAGCTCAGGAAAACAGTGCAGGTGCTTGCAACATAGAGACACCACGAAAGGGCAACCAAAGGGTGCCCAAGCCCAGTCTATATAGGCAGTACAGGGCGGGCTGAGGACAGGCAGCCAATGGAGAGCCCCATCAGATAACTGACAGGAAAAGGCAGCAATCACAGGCACCGTGATAGTATGCCCTTCTTTCCTGGAGAGTTAATGCCCTTAGCATTTTGAGAAATAATCTTTAATGGATATTCCTCCTTCCAAGCCATGGTCCCAATTAAAGAGAGACATTTACCCCACCCCGCTATGGGGCTTGAAGGAAAGACCAAGTGTGCAAAAGAGAAAAAGAGGATCAAGAAGGTATGATCACATATAAGTATTAATACACAAAAAAAGAAGAAAAAGAAAGAGATGAGTATCCCCAACAAATAATTGGGGAAACCCACCACCCTCAATTGACTGCGCCTCTAATACGAGGAATGGTAAAAGAGCCCACAAACAGTAATACACAATCAATAATACAATATAATTTAAGCACTAAATTAACCCGTTAGCACTTGTTGTATGGCTCGCCGCGGAAAAGAAGCATGCACAGCCCCACTCGAGTGCAACAAACTAGAAGGCAGAAAAAACAAACAGCCAGGTCTGCAAAAAAGACATATCAAATACACAATACAAAAATTTTTGTAAGCCTCTGATGAAGTAGCAGTAGTGCTATGAAACGCATTAGGCAAACTTAGATTTATTTCTTTGTTAATTGTTGTTTGGCATTATCTATTTGTGGATATTTTATTCAAATTATTTTAAATACTTATTTTAAATACTTTTTAATAATAAATTCAGTGAGAATTATCCAATATTCTGACTTTGGTCTGATAATCCTCAGGATAATATAGGGTGACAATAATATTTAAGGTACTGCCAGAAATATATTGGGCGACTTTGGGCCCTGTATTAGAGTGGCAGTTTCCACATACGATATTAATCCCTGTCGGAGTTGAGAAGCAGAAAGACTATAGAGTGGATCGAGGTGCCATTACACCGCACTGGGGTGAGAGCCAGTGAATGCGCTTATACTTAGAGGCAAGCTATCGCCTCTGAAGAATGTGTTGGGGTGTTGGTGAAGGATTCCATTTTCAAAGTTCTTACTACACTTAGAGGAGTCTCTGCACTGTTTTTTTTTGTCTTTTTACTTTCACATATAAGTATTGGCTATGCCCTTGCACAACAGAGAGAATACCAACCCTAAAGGCTGACTCTAAGAGGGCTGGTCATGAAGCACCAGCTCTGTAACAGTACAGTTCCAAACACATATATCCTATCCAATACAAATTATAATGGGTGGAAATAGTCACCACGATCAATTCAACATATTACATCTTGAGATACCAACAGTACACTGAGCAAATGTATAAGGGGAGATCCATGTGTGTGCTCCAAGTGGAGTCGCCCAGAGCTCTCCCAGCTGCACAAAATGAGAGGAATAGGGACCACCAAAGAGGCCTGCTGGGGGAAGGACAGAGGCCCACCATCTCTTAATAATTTTTGACTTCCCAGCTACCCTAGGCACCATCTCCTCTACTCGACGGAGGGAGGAAGAACATTAGTGAGTGCCTATACTCACATACGGCTGATGTGAAAGCACAAATGTGCTAGTAGGCAAAAACAGCACTAGTTTAAGGCCCTCAAGCCCCCCCCCATAAAAGGGAAGGAGGGAGATGGGGGGGTAAACTTTTTTTTTGTTAATTTTGTGTCTTTTTGGACGGCCTTCTTATCAGATTTATTTCCTGCAGCTGTTTCCACTAGATTAAATGTATTCTATCTATAAAGATTGAGTATTATATAAAGAATGGAACGCTACAAGCCTAAATAAAGTACATGAATAAAATGTGTATAACACTCACCAAATAATGTTCTATTTGCGGGTCCGGAGCACCTCACACAGCTCCAGCCATGAAACTTCCGACAAACAAGACGACACAGGTGTGAAGCGCTTCAACAGACCCACGGATCATCAAGCAGCCATATGTTTCAATAAAAAGTTTCGCTCTTTATTATAATATTTAGTTTAAAAACATTCGAGGACAAAACCTCATGTATTATACACAACACTTAGACACGGTACAAATATAGCTCCATATAGCCAACCGCCTAACGCGTTTCGTACCAAAGGTACTTAATCATAGGACTGGTCAGCAATTCATGATACCCATACCTATATAGTAAGCACAGGTGTACTCCTTCATTTTGTGTCCAATCACGATATCGGATAGGAACTTTTAAAACTGACCTATCCCAAAAATCTCTATCATGTTAAAGGGATACATGAAGGACATATTAACCCCTTATTTGCTTAAGATATAGGTTTGAGACCTATTCTTCAAATCAAATGATCATATCATACCACTCAAACTTAAAATACATATTTAAAGCTTAAACAAAAGCAAATCGTCCAAAGTTAACCCACGATTCCCATGCTAATATGTCTAGATTTTAACACAAATATTTATTCCAAGATCTTAATCGTTATCAACACGAAAATCTAAGATAAAAACAATGGACAATAATTATCATTAAAATAAAATATTTGATTCTTATGTTGTAAGTATTTAATATCCAAAAAAGTCATAAATAATTTTTTATCTGAAATTATTTTAATCCTAATATATCACCATTCTATTCATTGTGTATATAAAGAGAGACATCGTGGCTTGAATTGAGACCATATGGAATTCTTGTATGCATATTCAATATCCATTTAACTTCCATTCTGTTCAATTCTGCCAAGATATTTCCTCCTCTCTCACCCAGGACTACCCTCTCTACTCCCTGGAACTTAAAGGAAGATAGATCCCCTGATACACATTCAAAAAAATGTTTGCCAACTGGTTTAGTTAAATCTTTGTTTTTTATACTAAGAACATGTTCCCTCACTCTTTCCTTAAGGGACCTCACCGTACATCCCACATACTGTTTTAAACACTTGGAACATGTTATTACATAAACCACATGTGTTGTCTTACAATTAATATATTGTCTCATTTTATGACTCTTTCTCGTATACGAACTCACAACATAATTGCCAATTTTAACAAAAGGACAAACTAGACATCGTCTCGCACCACATTGGAACATTCCAACTGACGTCAGCCACGTTGGTTTAGCTGACGGTGCACTCCTAAACAAACTAGGAGATAACATATTAGCGAATGTCCTAGATCTTCTCGCTATAAATCTAGGTTGCTCTTTCAAAATCTGGTTGAAAACAGAATCACTACTCAAAATCGGCAGATGTTTCTTAATAATTCCTCTAATCTTATCATATTCCAAGCTATAATCTGTTACAAAGCTAGGAACACTTTTCTCTCCATATTGTATTTTCTCTTTGGACTGCAAAAGAGCTGATCTTTGACTATTTAAAGCTCTATTATATGCCGTCTCAATCTGTTGTACAGAGTAACCTCTTTTTATAAAACGATCTTTTAGATCTTCTGCTTGAATCTTGTATGAATCTAATGTTGAGCAGTTCCTGCGAAGACGCATGAATTGACCAACCGGAACTCCCCTTATCGTGTGTTTAGGATGACATGAATGGGCATGTAATAGACTATTACCTGCTGTGGGTTTTCTATATACCCTGCTCTCAATTCCATTATTAGCAAAGCTAAGCTCTAAGTCCAAGAACGCTATTTGATGTTTGTTAAACTCAAATGTAAAACGTAAGTTACAATCATTATTATTAAGATACTCATTGAAAGATACAAAGTCTCGCTCCGTGTCACGCCATATAAAGAGCAAATCGTCTATGTAACGAGAATAGAATAATACAGATGATCTAAAATCGTTATTGCTCCCATATATGTAACACTCCTCATACCATCCCATATATAAATTGGCGTAACACGGAGCGAACTTCGCTCCCATTGAAGTACCCAGTTGTTGTAAATAGAAAACTCCATCGTACTTAAAAAAATTATGTTTCAACAAATATTCAATAGCATCCAAAAGGAAAGTTTTTAGTTCCAAGGTATAACTTGAATACTTATCCAAATGAAACTTGATAGCTTCAATGCCCTTTACATGTGGGATAGAGGAATAAAGAGATTCCACGTCCATTGTCCCCCATGACAAACCACCCCTTAAACTCAATTTCTCAAGTAACACCAGGAGATGTCCAGAGTCTCTGATGTAGCTCGTTAGACGAGTAACCAAAGGTTGTAGATATGAATCCACTAATTCGGATACATTCTCATTAAGAGAGCCTATCCCAGAGACAATCGGACGTCCCCTGGGTGGTCTTTCAAGCTTATGTATTTTGGGCAATTGATGAAAAATAGGGGTCCTTGGATGTTTTATTTTCAAATAATCTGCCTGTTTCTGATTAATAATCCCAAGCGAAACTCCCTCATCTACAAGCCCAAATAACATTCTAGAATAGTATTTTGTAGGGTCTTTATTCAATACTTTATAAGTAACCTCATTCTCTACTTGCCTAAGGGATTCCTGATTGTATACTATGGCATCCATGACTACTACACACCCACCTTTATCGGCATTCTTTATAACTATACTAGTATCCCCAGATAACTCTTTAAGAGCTTTTCTCTCTCCTGATGTTAAATTGTCATTATATATTCTTTTACCTATTACTCTATCATTGAGAGATAAAAGGTCTTTCTCAACCAGATTTTGAAATACATCCAAAACATGGTTACGACAATGTACTGGGTAAAATATAGACTTGGGTTTATACCACCTTTTTTCATTAACCATTGTTTGATGTACTTGATGTGCAACCTCTATACTATTTTCTGCCTTCAGATTTACCAAATCATAGAGCACACATTGTTCTTTAAACTCTATAATACTTGTAGAATTATTTATATTGTCACCTATAGTAGTCTCAATATCAGACTCATCTGAGATGGTATTCACTTGTATATCCCTATATTCATCTACAGATGACAATCTATTAGCCTCATAAAACTTTTTTAACGTTAAACATCTTGTAAATCTGTTAACATCCAAAATTGTATTAAGTAAATTGAAATGTTCATTGGGCACAAAATTAAGTCCTTTACTGAGAACTTCCAATTGCTCATTAGTTAACTGTTTACTGGATAAATTCACCACCTCCTGAGTGGTCTCCCTCTGCCGCGACGACCTCTTCCCCATCCTCTTCGATTTTGGTAACCTCCTCGTAGATTTTCGTTTCTGTCCTGAAACAAAGTCTCCCTCATATCCTGTCTCCAACTGTTCCTGTCGTCGTTTTTTGTTCGTTGTGTACCCCGTTCTTCCCTTTGGAACGTATCATCAATATTTTCTGATGCCTGAGATGGAGTGGAGAAGGAAGAGGCAGTACTTTGTTCCAAACAAAACGTATCATTATCAGTACTTGAAAAACTGACACTCTTATTCACTTTGTCACGTCTAAGTATAGGTTTAGGAGTTTTCACTCTATGTTCTATGGAGTGACTTCGTCGCTGCTTTCTTTCTTGGGGCCATGTATATACTCGATTTTTTCTATAATCTTCTTTATCCCTATTGAACTTGTCAGCCTTTTTAATAGTAAGATTGTACTCAATTTTGATAGACTTTTGCTTCAACTCCATATGGAACTTATTTTTTCGCAAAGGTTCACAATTAATATCTATTTGTCCTTTATAAAATGACATATCTAATTGTATCTTTTTATAAGTTTCCCTCCTTTGCTCCAATATAAGTTCCATTAGCCTAAATGAAGATTCAGTTAAAATCCTATTCCATTGCTCCATAAAGGAATCATCATTCTGGGCAAAGGTGGGTACTTTCCTCAACCTTAAACCCCTAGGGATCATTTTATTCAATAAATATTTCTCCAGGGTAGTTATATCCCACCATGTCCGTATTTCCTTCAATGTTAATGTCTCAAATTTAGACATAAAAGTATCCGTGTCATATAATTCTTCTGGACTATAATTAGTATCCATTGAGAAAACTCGATCCGCACGTAATAGACGATTCATTTGTTCACTTGTTTCGTCTATTGGATCTATAATCTCAATAGCTTCTTGTGATATATGACTTGTATAGTCTGTCTCCTGTTGTGTCATGTTTAGAGCGTAAAACAACAAACTAACATAGACTGCTGAGGTGAGTATAATAATGTATGGCTATTTAACCCTTGCTATTTCCAAGGGGAGCAGTTCCAATTTAAAGCTGTACAATGATATTATATAAAGAATGGAACGCTACAAGCCTAAATAAAGTACATGAATAAAATGTGTATAACACTCACCAAATAATGTTCTATTTGCGGGTCCGGAGCACCTCACACAGCTCCAGCCATGAAACTTCCGACAAACAAGACGACACAGGTGTGAAGCGCTTCAACAGACCCACGGATCATCAAGCAGCCATATGTTTCAATAAAAAGTTTCGCTCTTTATTATAATATTTAGTTTAAAAACATTCGAGGACAAAACCTCATGTATTATACACAACACTTAGACACGGTACAAATATAGCTCCATATAGCCAACCGCCTAACGCGTTTCGTACCAAAGGTACTTAATCATAGGACTGGTCAGCAATTCATGATACCCATACCTATATAGTAAGCACAGGTGTACTCCTTCATTTTGTGTCCAATCACGATATCGGATAGGAACTTTTAAAACTGACCTATCCCAAAAATCTCTATCATGTTAAAGGGATACATGAAGGACATATTAACCCCTTATTTGCTTAAGATATAGGTTTGAGACCTATTCTTCAAATCAAATGATCATATCATACCACTCAAACTTAAAATACATATTTAAAGCTTAAACAAAAGCAAATCGTCCAAAGTTAACCCACGATTCCCATGCTAATATGTCTAGATTTTAACACAAATATTTATTCCAAGATCTTAATCGTTATCAACACGAAAATCTAAGATAAAAACAATGGACAATAATTATCATTAAAATAAAATATTTGATTCTTATGTTGTAAGTATTTAATATCCAAAAAAGTCATAAATAATTTTTTATCTGAAATTATTTTAATCCTAATATATCACCATTCTATTCATTGTGTATATAAAGAGAGACATCGTGGCTTGAATTGAGACCATATGGAATTCTTGTATGCATATTCAATATCCATTTAACTTCCATTCTGTTCAATTCTGCCAAGATATTTCCTCCTCTCTCACCCAGGACTACCCTCTCTACTCCCTGGAACTTAAAGGAAGATAGATCCCCTGATACACATTCAAAAAAATGTTTGCCAACTGGTTTAGTTAAATCTTTGTTTTTTATACTAAGAACATGTTCCCTCACTCTTTCCTTAAGGGACCTCACCGTACGTCCCACATACTGTTTTAAACACTTGGAACATGTTATTACATAAACCACATGTGTTGTCTTACAATTAATATATTGTCTCATTTTATGACTCTTTCTCGTATACGAACTCACAACATAATTGCCAATTTTAACAAAAGGACAAACTAGACATCGTCTCGCACCACATTGGAACATTCCAACTGACGTCAGCCACGTTGGTTTAGCTGACGGTGCACTCCTAAACAAACTAGGAGATAACATATTAGCTAATGTCCTAGATCTTCTCGCTATAAATCTAGGTTGCTCTTTCAAAATCTGGTTGAAAACAGAATCACTACTCAAAATCGGCAGATGTTTCTTAATAATTCCTCTAATCTTATCATATTCCAAGCTATAATCTGTTACAAAGCTAGGAACACTTTTCTCTCCATATTGTATTTTCTCTTTGGACTGCAAAAGAGCTGATCTTTGACTATTTAAAGCTCTATTATATGCCGTCTCAATCTGTTGTACAGAGTAACCTCTTTTTATAAAACGATCTTTTAGATCTTCTGCTTGAATCTTGTATGAATCTAATGTTGAGCAGTTCCTGCGAAGACGCATGAATTGACCAACCGGAACTCCCCTTATCGTGTGTTTAGGATGACATGAATGGGCATGTAATAGACTATTACCTGCTGTGGGTTTTCTATATACCCTGCTCTCAATTCCATTATTAGCAAAGCTAAGCTCTAAGTCCAAGAACGCTATTTGATGTTTGTTAAACTCAAATGTAAAACGTAAGTTACAATCATTATTATTAAGATACTCATTGAAAGATACAAAGTCTCGCTCCGTGTCACGCCATATAAAGAGCAAATCGTCTATGTAACGAGAATAGAATAATACAGATGATCTAAAATCGTTATTGCTCCCATATATGTAACACTCCTCATACCATCCCATATATAAATTGGCGTAACACGGAGCGAACTTCGCTCCCATTGAAGTACCCAGTTGTTGTAAATAGAAAACTCCATCGTACTTAAAAAAATTATGTTTCAACAAATATTCAATAGCATCCAAAAGGAAAGTTTTTAGTTCCAAGGTATAACTTGAATACTTATCCAAATGAAACTTGATAGCTTCAATGCCCTTTACATGTGGGATAGAGGAATAAAGAGATTCCACGTCCATTGTCCCCCATGACAAACCACCCCTTAAACTCAATTTCTCAAGTAACACCAGGAGATGTCCAGAGTCTCTGATGTAGCTCGTTAGACGAGTAACCAAAGGTTGTAGATATGAATCCACTAATTCGGACAAATTCTCATTAAGAGAGCCTATCCCAGAGACAATCGGACGTCCCCTGGGTGGTCTTTCAAGCTTATGTATTTTGGGCAATTGACGAAAAATAGGGGTCCTTGGATGTTTTATTTTCAAATAATCTGCCTGTTTCTGATTAATAATCCCAAGCGAAACTCCCTCATCTACAAGCCCAAATAACATTCTAGAATAGTATTTTGTAGGGTCTTTATTCAATACTTTATAAGTAACCTCATTCTCTAATTGCCTAAGGGATTCCTGATTGTATACTATGGCATCCATGACTACTACACACCCACCTTTATCGGCATTCTTTATAACTATACTAGTATCCCCAGATAACTCTTTAAGAGCTTTTCTCTCTCCTGATGTTAAATTGTCATTATATATTCTTTTACCTATTACTCTATCATTGAGAGATAAAAGGTCTTTCTCAACCAGATTTTGAAATACATCCAAAACATGGTTACGACAATGTACTGGGTAAAATATAGACTTGGGTTTATACCACCTTTTTTCATTAACCATTGTTTGATGTACTTGATGTGCAACCTCTATACTATTTTCTGCCTTCAGATTTACCAAATCATAGAGCACACATTGTTCTTTAAACTCTATAATACTTGTAGAATTATTTATATTGTCACCTATAGTAGTCTCAATATCAGACTCATCTGAGATGGTATTCACTTGTATATCCCTATATTCATCTACAGATGACAATCTATTAGCCTCATAAAACTTTTTTAACGTTAAACATCTTGTAAATCTGTTAACATCCAAAATTGTATTAAGTAAATTGAAATGTTCATTGGGCACAAAATTAAGTCCTTTACTGAGAACTTCCAATTGCTCATTAGTTAACTGTTTACTGGATAAATTCACCACCTCCTGAGTGGTCTCCCTCTGCCGCGACGACCTCTTCCCCATCCTCTTCGATTTTGGTAACCTCCTCGTAGATTTTCGTTTCTGTCCTGAAACAAAGTCTCCCTCATATCCTGTCTCCAACTGTTCCTGTTGTCGTTTTTTGTTCGTTGTGTACCCCGTTCTTCCCTTTGGAACGTATCATCAATATTTTCTGATGCCTGAGATGGAGTGGAGAAGGAAGAGGCAGTACTTTGTTCCAAACAAAACGTATCATTATCAGTACTTGAAAAACTGACACTCTTATTCACTTTGTCACGTCTAAGTATAGGTTTAGGAGTTTTCACTCTATGTTCTATGGAGTGACTTCGTCGCTGCTTTCTTTCTTGGGGCCATGTATATACTCGATTTTTTCTATAATCTTCTTTATCCCTATTGAACTTGTCAGCCTTTTTAATAGTAAGATTGTACTCAATTTTGATAGACTTTTGCTTCAACTCCATATGGAACTTATTTTTTCGCAAAGGTTCACAATTAATATCTATTTGTCCTTTATAAAATGACATATCTAATTGTATCTTTTTATAAGTTTCCCTCCTTTGCTCCAATATAAGTTCCATTAGCCTAAATGAAGATTCAGTTAAAATCCTATTCCATTGCTCCATAAAGGAATCATCATTCTGGGCAAAGGTGGGTACTTTCCTCAACCTTAAACCCCTAGGGATCATTTTATTCAATAAATATTTCTCCAGGGTAGTTATATCCCACCATGTCTGTATTTCCTTCAATGTTAATGTCTCAAATTTAGACATAAAAGTATCCGTGTCATATAATTCTTCTGGACTATAATTAGTATCCATTGAGAAAACTCGATCCGCACGTAATAGACGATTCATTTGTTCACTTGTTTCATCTATTGGATCTATAATCTCAATAGCTTCTTGTGATATATGACTTGTATAGTCTGTCTCCTGTTGTGTCATGTTTAGAGCGTAAAACAACAAACTAACATAGACTGCTGAGGTGAGTATAATAATGTATGGCTATTTAACCCTTGCTATTTCCAAGGGGAGCAGTTCCAATTTAAAGCTGTACAATGATATTATATAAAGAATGGAACGCTACAAGCCTAAATAAAGTACATGAATAAAATGTGTATAACACTCACCAAATAATGTTCTATTTGCGGGTCCGGAGCACCTCACACAGCTCCAGCCATGAAACTTCCGACAAACAAGACGACACAGGTGTGAAGCGCTTCAACAGACCCACGGATCATCAAGCAGCCATATGTTTCAATAAAAAGTTTCGCTCTTTATTATAATATTTAGTTTAAAAACATTCGAGGACAAAACCTCATGTATTATACACAACACTTAGACACGGTACAAATATAGCTCCATATAGCCAACCGCCTAACGCGTTTCGTACCAAAGGTACTTAATCATAGGACTGGTCAGCAATTCATGATACCCATACCTATATAGTAAGCACAGGTGTACTCCTTCATTTTGTGTCCAATCACGATATCGGATAGGAACTTTTAAAACTGACCTATCCCAAAAATCTCTATCATGTTAAAGGGATACATGAAGGACATATTAACCCCTTATTTGCTTAAGATATAGGTTTGAGACCTATTCTTCAAATCAAATGATCATATCATACCACTCAAACTTAAAATACATATTTAAAGCTTAAACAAAAGCAAATCGTCCAAAGTTAACCCACGATTCCCATGCTAATATGTCTAGATTTTAACACAAATATTTATTCCAAGATCTTAATCGTTATCAACACGAAAATCTAAGATAAAAACAATGGACAATAATTATCATTAAAATAAAATATTTGATTCTTATGTTGTAAGTATTTAATATCCAAAAAAGTCATAAATAATTTTTTATCTGAAATTATTTTAATCCTAATATATCACCATTCTATTCATTGTGTATATAAAGAGAGACATTGTGGCTTGAATTGAGACCATATGGAATTCTTGTATGCATATTCAATATCCATTTAACTTCCATTCTGTTCAATTCTGCCAAGATATTTCCTCCTCTCTCACCCAGGACTACCCTCTCTACTCCCTGGAACTTAAAGGAAGATAGATCCCCTGATACACATTCAAAAAAATGTTTGCCAACTGGTTTAGTTAAATCTTTGTTTTTTATACTAAGAACATGTTCCCTCACTCTTTCCTTAAGGGACCTCATCGTACGTCCCACATACTGTTTTAAACACTTGGAACATGTTATTACATAAACCACATGTGTTGTCTTACAATTAATATATTGTCTCATTTTATGACTCTTTCTCGTATACGAACTCACAACATAATTGCCAATTTTAACAAAAGGACAAACTAGACATCGTCTCGCACCACATTGGAACATTCCAACTGACGTCAGCCACGTTGGTTTAGCTGACGGTGCACTCCTAAACAAACTAGGAGATAACATATTAGCTAATGTCCTAGATCTTCTCGCTATAAATCTAGGTTGCTCTTTCAAAATCTGGTTGAAAACAGAATCACTACTCAAAATCGGCAGATGTTTCTTAATAATTCCTCTAATCTTATCATATTCCAAGCTATAATCTGTTACAAAGCTAGGAACACTTTTCTCTCCATATTGTATTTTCTCTTTGGACTGCAAAAGAGCTGATCTTTGACTATTTAAAGCTCTATTATATGCCGTCTCAATCTGTTGTACAGAGTAACCTCTTTTTATAAAACGATCTTTTAGATCTTCTGCTTGAATCTTGTATGAATCTAATGTTGAGCAGTTCCTGCGAAGACGCATGAATTGACCAACCGGAACTCCCCTTATCGTGTGTTTAGGATGACATGAATGGGCATGTAATAGACTATTACCTGCTGTGGGTTTTCTATATACCCTGCTCTCAATTCCATTATTAGCAAAGCTAAGCTCTAAGTCCAAGAACGCTATTTGATGTTTGTTAAACTCAAATGTAAAACGTAAGTTACAATCATTATTATTAAGATACTCATTGAAAGATACAAAGTCTCGCTCCGTGTCACGCCATATAAAGAGCAAATCGTCTATGTAACGAGAATAGAATAATACAGATGATCTAAAATCGTTATTGCTCCCATATATGTAACACTCCTCATACCATCCCATATATAAATTGGCGTAACACGGAGCGAACTTCGCTCCCATTGAAGTACCCAGTTGTTGTAAATAGAAAACTCCATCGTACTTAAAAAAATTATGTTTCAACAAATATTCAATAGCATCCAAAAGGAAAGTTTTTAGTTCCAAGGTATAACTTGAATACTTATCCAAATGAAACTTGATAGCTTCAATGCCCTTTACATGTGGGATAGAGGAATAAAGAGATTCCACGTCCATTGTCCCCCATGACAAACCATCCCTTAAACTCAATTTCTCAAGTAACACCAGGAGATGTCCAGAGTCTCTGATGTAGCTCGTTAGCTTTAAATAGTCAAAGATCAGCTCTTTTGCAGTCCAAAGAGAAAATACAATATGGAGAGAAAAGTGTTCCTAGCTTTGTAACAGATTATAGCTTGGAATATGATAAGATTAGAGGAATTATTAAGAAACATCTGCCGATTTTGAGTAGTGATTCTGTTTTCAACCAGATTTTGAAAGAGCAACCTAGATTTATAGCGAGAAGATCTAGGACATTAGCTAATATGTTATCTCCTAGTTTGTTTAGGAGTGCACCGTCAGCTAAACCAACGTGGCTGACGTCAGTTGGAATGTTCCAATGTGGTGCGAGACGATGTCTAGTTTGTCCTTTTGTTAAAATTGGCAATTATGTTGTGAGTTCGTATACGAGAAAGAGTCATAAAATGAGACAATATATTAATTGTAAGACAACACATGTGGTTTATGTAATAACATGTTCCAAGTGTTTAAAACAGTATGTGGGACGTACGGTGAGGTCCCTTAAGGAAAGAGTGAGGGAACATGTTCTTAGTATAAAAAACAAAGATTTAACTAAACCAGTTGGCAAACATTTTTTTGAATGTGTATCAGGGGATCTATCTTCCTTTAAGTTCCAGGGAGTAGAGAGGGTAGTCCTGGGTGAGAGAGGAGGAAATATCTTGGCAGAATTGAACAGAATGGAAGTTAAATGGATATTGAATATGCATACAAGAATTCCATATGGTCTCAATTCAAGCCACGATGTCTCTCTTTATATACACAATGAATAGAATGGTGATATATTAGGATTAAAATAATTTCAGATAAAAAATTATTTATGACTTTTTTGGATATTAAATACTTACAACATAAGAATCAAATATTTTATTTTAATGATAATTATTGTCCATTGTTTTTATCTTAGATTTTCGTGTTGATAACGATTAAGATCTTGGAATAAATATTTGTGTTAAAATCTAGACATATTAGCATGGGAATCGTGGGTTAACTTTGGACGATTTGCTTTTGTTTAAGCTTTAAATATGTATTTTAAGTTTGAGTGGTATGATATGATCATTTGATTTGAAGAATAGGTCTCAAACCTATATCTTAAGCAAATAAGGGGTTAATATGTCCTTCATGTATCCCTTTAACATGATAGAGATTTTTGGGATAGGTCAGTTTTAAAAGTTCCTATCCGATATCGTGATTGGACACAAAATGAAGGAGTACACCTGTGCTTACTATATAGGTATGGGTATCATGAATTGCTGACCAGTCCTATGATTAAGCACCTTTGGTACGAAACGCGTTAGGCGGTTGGCTATATGGAGCTATATTTGTACCGTGTCTAAGTGTTGTGTATAATACATGAGGTTTTGTCCTCGAATGTTTTTAAACTAAATATTATAATAAAGAGCGAAACTTTTTATTGAAACATATGGCTGCTTGATGATCCGTGGGTCTGTTGAAGCGCTTCACACCTGTGTCGTCTTATAAAGATTGAGTAGATGACATTACCTCTCTAAGTAAATGGTAATATAAAAAGAATGTGCAACAAGCATTACAATAATAAATATAAAATATATAATCTCATACCAGCAATCTGCAGCTTTGAATAGTTTAAAAATTAATTAAAATATTTATACTTTGGAAGCTAATAAAGGTGGTGCCACTGTCATCATGGATATGATTGATTAGATAAAAGAAGCCAAAAGGCTATCATCAGATAATGAAACCTACAGATTGTTGTTCAGATAGTTTGCAAGATATGATGGATTTGGCTTATAGAAAGGGGGTTCGCAATAAAAATTAAAACTAATTCTTATTGGTTCAATATCCTAATGTTCCATATTTTTATACTGTCCCAAAAGTCCTTCACTAATCCACCCGGTCGCCCTATCGTTGCAGGTATGGAGGGGATGATGTCCCACCTCTCCCAATACGTTGATTTTTTTCCTCCAAAGGTACGTAATCCAGTTACCATCTTATATTAAGGATACCCAGCACATTTTACAAGTGCTGGAAAACATACCTTGGAGAGAAGACTACATGTGGGGGACAGTGGACGTTGCCTCCCTCTATACCTGCATCATGCATAACAAAGGAATAGAGGGTGTTGCACATTTTTTGGAATTGGATAATGCCCTGCCAGATGATCAGAAATCATTTATACTTAATTGTATTTATTTTACAAAATAATTATTTTCAGTTTGAGGATTCATTTTATCTTCAAGTGCGAGGACTGGTGATGGGGGCAAGCTTTGCCCCCAGCTATTCAAACCTCTACATGAGACATTGCGTAATGTCCCATGTGTGGGGTGCGGGGCTAGGGGCAAGGCTTTCTTATTTGTTGTGTCCCCATACATCTTCTTATTACAATTTATGTATATGTCCGTATCTCTTATAAGGGATTATTAGTTTAACCTCTGGTTTGTTAGCAAAACTGAATTATTGTCTCACAAAATGATGCGTGTCTAAAAAGTGTGCCACCAACATGAAAAGTTTGGAAAGCTCTGCTCTAGTAACATATTTTGATTGCTATACTTATATTTATTTAATTAGAAAACATCTATATTTATAATGTTAAATATGACTTGTCTAATACGGAAATAGTTAATGTTACCAACTTTTTGGAGTCATTGTTAGATGACATAACATACGCCTGTTTAGTCTATGTATAAAGGTATATAAGGGTGTTCACATTACCTGGTGGATATAATATGATTTTCCCTGATAAAGTGTCACGGTTGATACGAAACGCGTTGGAGGAATGTACCCCTAAAGTGTGTTTTTTTATATATCACCATTTACTCAGAAAGGTGACTAATGCTGAGGACGGGAGGTGTTTCAACAAACAGTTCTTAAACGTGAAAGATCAACTCGCTTAAGGATCCAACAGAGAAACTGTTGATATAACGCTTAGCGCCGCAAATAATTATTTACCGATATGGGGGGGGCATGAAATGACAGCCACTTATAAAAGTCTAAGGTCTCTGCCCGCTACAGTCTGGAGCTAAATATACATATCAGTGATTACAGCCAGGAGAGTATCACATGCTGCCTGTTCTATTGTTACACCTGCCCGCGGTTACATCAGGAGTTCTACGAGTATTTATATCCAGTTACCTTTTGGTGATATCAATTTTATATTGTGAATTCACATTTAATATCAATATAGTGCTATATTTATTTGGAGTATATTATATTGATAGTGATTGTATCGTTGTCATTTGTTTTACTAAATATTTTTACTTTTATATTTTAAAAGAATTAGCACTCTCTCCATATTGCTTTTATCTTCTTAATATTTTTCTGTTCACTATCAGATTATTGGCGATAGTAGCGATAGTTCTTTATTTTATAGAGCCTTTAATTGGAGGTTGTTCATTGGCGCAATTTTCCGATTTACATTTGTATATATATACATAGTAACATAGTAAATTAGGTTGAATAAAGACACAAGTCGATCAAGTTCAACCTTCTCCTCATACCCAGGTAATTTTATAGCTTTCCTGCTACCAAATAAGTTAGCCTTTATCAGACCTTCCTGATCTGCCTACTAATAAACAGTATAACTCTGTATGTTCCCTTTGGAAAAAAATATATCTAATCTTCTCTTGAATGTATCCATTGTATCTGCCATAACCACCTCCTTGGGCAAAGAATCCCACAATTTAAAGGGATAGTAATACCTGAAAATAAGTTTATTTTATATTGTAGCCCTTAAAAAAACATGAAAAATGATATAAGTCTTATCTCCCAAACCTTTATGGTCATTGCTCCACCCTTCAGATTTGGAATCCGGTCGCTTGACCAGAAGTGCCTCTCCAGAAATGCTGAGATCATGATCTTTAAAAAGAATTTCTTCATTGGAATGGTCTACAAAGTGTGCTTTCAAGCCAGGCACACTTTGTACACTGTTCCAATGAAGTAGTTCTTTTCAAAGATCGTGATCTCGGCACTGCTAAAGAGCTGCCGGTTGCTATGTGGACCGAATTCCAAATCTGTCCACTAGATGGCAGACTTGGCTGAAACAGCAAGGAAAAGTGAACTATACTATATTTTACATATGAATATCTCCCAAACCATAAAGTTTTGGGAGATAAGACTTATATCATCTTTCATGGTTTTTTAAGGGCTACAAAATAAAATAGACTTATTTTCAGGTATTACTATCCCTTTAACAGACCTCACTGTGAAAAACCCTTCCTCTACTGAAGTCTAAACCTCCTTTCCTCTAATCTCAGAACATCAGTTCTGAAAAAAAGATATTCTAGAATTGGAAAAAGGGCAGAGAAGAGCAATAAGATGAAATAAGGGAATGGAAGATCAAAAATATTTATCCAAACTTGGTTCATTTACACTAGACAAAATATGCCTAAAGAGGATCTTGTTACATTGTAAAAGTGTATGCTAGATCAGTACAAGGATCTCTCTAGTGAGCTTTTCATTCCAAAGCCAGATCAAATAACTATGGACCACCACTTATGATTAGAGGAAGGGGGGTTTCATCTTCACCAGAATAAGGTGTTTTTTTGTCTTTGTGGTTTTTGTAGGGTAAAGGCTGTTAAATTGTGTAATTCTTTGCCCAAGGATGTAGTAATGACAGAAGAGTACATACAGGGCTAAGGAGCATTGGCAGACCTTCCATCCTGTAGACTACACCAAGTTCATTATTTTTTATTGTTGTAAGCTATGGGGGTGCAACATTTCCCCCCAAAAAAGCAAAAAGTGAGAATAATTTTTAACTTTCTGCAGTAATTTCAAGAAAATGCCATATTTTTCAGCCTTCTCCTATGGTAGTCATACACTGAGGCCAGAGACAGATTTGGTTGTATCCAAATGTTGGTCATCTAGGGCTAGATTTAAAGGCAGCCGTTAAACCAGCCGCTAAGTGAAAAAGGCACATCGCTCGCAAATAATACAGGAGTTACGGCAGATTCAGTAGCTACTCTACAAGAATAGCTATCGAGCGTAGGCACACAAAAAACACATAACACAAAAGCCGTTGTCGCTCATGTTAATGCACAACGGGCGGCCAAATCACACGATAACTGAGCTCAAAACAACATCTAACATAACGGCTGCCGTTGTCAAGCAAACATGATTGATGCCAAAACAAATTCAAACACACAGCCAATCACAAAGCCCCAATGTATCAAATAACTTCAAATACACCTATATATACCCAAAAATAACCGTCACACACTGTCTGTTATCGAGTTCTTCAGAGCTAGATATCAGGACCCAGGAGCGGAGGATAGCGATCAGAGAGAGGGAGAAAGGAGCATTCATTGGAGGTAGAAGGAGATTTTTGAGTTTGGAGTTTGGAGAGAGGTGCACTTACTAGACACATATTACACCTTTGCACATATTACATACACACATACAAACACATACACATACATACATACACATAGTCCTTTTTTTTTCATAATACCTTACACATTTTACTTTTTATTTTGACATTGTGAATCTGGGAGTGAAAGTGTGTGACAGAGAGTGACTGGATCGAGTGTGTCTGTGAGGGCCTGTGGGAGTGCCTGGGTGTAACTGGGTGAATGATGGCAAGGAGAGGAGGACAGGAGAGAGGGATGGGGAGAGTAGTGGAGGAGGAGGAAGGTCAGGAGGGGATCCCTCAGCAGAGCAGGGGTGGGAGAGGGAGATCCGCAGGGCGGAGGGGGACCCGGCCCACAAGAGCAGGAACACGCAGGACAGGGACAGAACCTGCAGTGGGACGAGGGGTAGTTGCTGGGGAGCACCCCACACAGTCAGGGTCAGACCAGGCAGGGCACTCCGGCTCTGAGTCATCCCATGCCGGAGGTGACGAGGCCAGGATCAGAGACCCAAAGTATACAGAGGAGGAGAACACGGCTCTTGTGGAAGCTGTCCTGGAGAGGCAGAGTGTTCTCCACCCGACAGCGAAGGTCCCTGGCCTGTCAGCGAGGAGGAAGGCAGCCTGGAACCAGATCTGCAGCTGGGTCAACGCGGTGGCTCCATGCAGGCGGGACGTGGAGTCCATCAAAAAGCGATGGGGCGACTGCCGGAGGGTGGTCAAGAACAAGCTCTCCGAACTCGCCAAGCACGCCCGAGGCACTGGAGGTGGCCCACCTGTCCCTATCACCTTCTGCGGCTGGGAGGAGATGGTGCGCCAGAATATGTCCCCAACCCTGATCGAGGGGGTTGTTGGAGGAGCTGACACTGGGGATGAGAGGACCCTCCACACTACCGGTAAGTGCCACACTACATAACAACACACTACAGCAACCAACACCAGCTGCACACACAGTCACACCTCAACACATGCCCATCATTCATGCACACAACTGCACCAACACAGCACCCTGAGGGTTAAAAACAGGACACAACACAAGGACAAATATCAAGGTCCAACTTGGAACAAACCTGTCCAAGTCCTACTTCAACCCTCCTGTCGCTGTGCTCATCACACACAATACACAAACCATGCTGTTCAAAATGTCGTCTGTCATAGATCATCACTGTTCCCACACAATGTCACCCATGTCCCCACTGGGATGTCAGCACTTAACCCCTTGAGTGCTAGAGGGATCATCAATGCATCGATCATCAATGCTTTGGCAACCCCTTTGGGACTCAAAGGGTTAACCAGACCACAATCAAGTCAATAGGCCAACGATCACATACTACACAGGGGACATTCACTAAGCGGTGACAAACACATGGTGGAGAGAAATTCACCCTTACACATCCTCATTTCACCAATACCAGTGTTAGCCTATGGAGAATATGCAATAACATGAATTAAGTTGCTAAGGTCCCATCGTATACACTCCATAGAAAACACTGGAAATGGGGAAATGAGATCACTGGAGAAGTCAGCATCATGTACACTCCATCATGTTGACAACACCGCTTACTGAATCACAAAAAGGATGGAGCAGGTCACACATCACAGTGGCACTGAGAATAACTGCTTGTATGTGCAACACACAGGCCTCAAACAATACCCCAGAATTAAAGGGGGAAAAAGTAGGCCTTGGTGTTGTGTCTGCAATCATTTACTCTAACTTCAAATGACATATCTCACATCTGATTCCCACATGGATCCTCATGGGTGCTGATGCCATGGATGGATGGTACACCAGACACTGTTTGCAGGATACACATGGGAACCAAATATCAACCATTGTACCTTGGTCACCAACAGGCCATGAATGATAGATATCTCGGATTGAGTACGGTTGCCTCACTCAGAAGGATGGATGGGCTCATACTCAAAGAAAAACAGGCCTCAATCAGAGATATCCCTCACTACTGGCGTGATTGTTGCCCTTCAGGATTCAACTGGAACACACGACATGGACAGGATCCTGTCCAGCTCATCAATCTCTGATTGCCAGGGTGGTATCCCATGCCCTACAATGCAATGCATAGGATATGATCCTGACAACCAGAGAGTCACCTGTCAAGTAATGAAAAATTGTGAATTGGACGGGATCAGCTAAGAAGATAGGGTTGAATAACACTTGATTCCCACTGCACATCTGTTCAAACAAAGATATGCACACAAAGGAAAATGGTCAGATATGTGCCTTTCAAATGGCTCAAAATATGTCCCAACACGATGTGAACCCAGAGATCATCTCACTGCCTGTGATTGCCCTACTGGCCAGATATGTGCATCCATCAGAAACTAACTTACATTGATACCATCCAAATACACATACCTAGTATATCCCACTCTACGTAGATGGGATATACAAGGTATGTTCATATCCATCATATCAATCCAATGTATATTTTGATGGGTGCACATATATAGCCATTAAGGCAATCACACCTACTGAAATGATCTCTGGCTTCATATCTGGAAAGGATATATTCATATCCATATGAAAGCTACACATCCACATGCATATATGACCATTTCTCCTTGTATGTAACTGTAATGGCATAGCAATTGTTAATTTCACCAACATGTGGATCCATGTTAGTCCTATCCCTCCAACCCTCATGGTTAGACAGATATCGCTCTATTTGACAGCTGGAGATTTCAGTCATTAGACCACACGGAGGCTCTTCAGCAGAGCCTAAATTGCCCCATTCAGAGATGGATACATCTTTGAGATGGTCAACAAAGTGTGCCAGGTTTGCAAGCACACTCTGTTCACCATTCCAATGAAGTTTACATCTCTGAATGGGGCAATTTATGCTCTGCTGAAGAGCCTCCGTGTGGTGAAATGACTGTCAAACATGTTAAAATGACTGTCAAATAGAGCAATATCTGTCTAACCATGTGGGTTGGAGGGATAGGACTAACATCGATCCACATCTATCTCTTACAATACCTACAATATTACATCATGTTGAAATTAACCATTGCTATTCCATTAAAGGGATAGTAATACCTAACATGTGAAAAGAAAAATATATTGCAGGGTTCATCCCCCGAGCAAAACAAGGGTATTCCCACTGCTGAAAGGTGTTTCATTCAAAATGTAGCACAGCTCATAGTTGACTACTCCAGGGGCAATATCACAGTGGCCTGGAACTCTAAAATGGCGATGTTGCTAGACCATCCTATGGACAGCTTACGTCCAGACGCAATAAATTCTCATAGGATAATGTAGCAACAGTGCCAATGTACAACTTCAGGCCACTGGGATATAGCACCAAAGAAATTCTATTCTGAGCTGGGAGACTTTTTGAACAAAAACCCCCTCCAGCAGTGGGAGTACCCTTGTTTCACTCAGGGTGATAAACCACAAAACATATATTTCCCTTTCTGCATTTCATGTATTAGTATCCCATTAATCCCATCATGGCTACTTTTACTAATCACACAATCTCAATTCTCCACACAGCTTATGGGCCTCCATCGCAGCAGGAGCCCGTGGAGGAGCAGACCACACCACCCAGTAAGGAGGATACAGAGGAGGGGACTAGCCACTGGGAACCGTCTACAACTACCACACCTCCTCCCCAACTGGCTGCATCACCACTGCCTGCCTCTCAACTGCCTGCCTCTCAACTGGCTGCCCCTCAACTGGCTGCCCCTCAACTGGCTGCCTCTCAACTGCCTGCCTCTCAACTGCCTGCCCCTCAACTGCCTGCCTCACCACAGGATGCTCCACAGATGTACAGCGGCTGGATTCAGGGGGAGAGATGGATGCATCCCACTACCACTGGGAGCTATTACCCTCCAGCAGCAGCACCACCACCACCAGGGAGGCAATGGCTGCCCGGGAATGTGGCCACCAGCCAATATGGGCCATATTCCACCGAGATGGATCTACCCTCCTGGATGGCTCCCCAGCATGGCCCAAGGTATGATCCCAGGTGGGGGCCAAGCACCTACCACTGGCCAAGGTATGACCCTTGGCCACTTGACTACCAACACCTGGGCCTGATTGGGGAGCCCCAGCGCCCTCAGCCAAGGGACTTGTTCACCCCACCACCTCAACCAGCACAGACATCAGTGGGCAGCAGTGGGTCCCTTGATGTGGTGGGCACCCACACACTGTCTGTGCAAGCCACTCCACCAACACAAACAGCAGTAGCAGCCACAGCACACCCAGTACCAGCAGAGGAGACAGCAGAGGCTGGGGAGATAGAGGCTGAGGAGACAGCTGAACCTGTGGAAGCAGAGGCTGAGGAGACAGCTGAAGCTGGGGAAACAGATGCTGAGGAGACAGCTGAAGCTGGGGAAACAGAGGCTGAGGAGACAGCTGAAGCTGGGGAAACAGAGGCTGAGGAGACAGCTGAAGCTGGGGAAACAGAACATGTGTCACCGGCCACTCCCATCTCCAGCAGTCAACGCACCACAGATCTGGAGGCTGAGTGCATGGCCCTTCAAAGAGGACAGCTCCGGGCAACCCACGCCACCAACGACAACCTCACGAGAAACCGGAGGGAATCCCGGAGGAACACGAACAGGTTGGAGACCAGAATCCAAGCTCTGGAGTCAGAGGTTGCCAGGGGGAACACACAACTCCACCAGATACATACGGGGATGATGGACATGTTTGCACAGGTGCTCGTGGAGTTGCGAGAGATTAACCGCAGGGAGAACCTGAGGATGGAGAGGGAGAACCTGCGTTCCACAGAGGGGTCCACTGCACCCACCACCCCTTCCAGTGTTACCCCAGAAGCCATACCTAGGGGACAGAGGGTGACAAGGCAATCAGCCAGGGCATCCACCTCTGGCACCAAGTCTAAGGCCCCCCCCCAAAAAAAGAAAAAATGAAAGGCCCAACCTGTCATCTGCCCCCTCAATAAATGAAAATTGTGCTTTTGAATCCTGTCTGATCTGCTGTGTATTCACTTATAGATTGGGTGGCAGGGTTGTCTCCAATGCATTGCCAAACAATGCAGTGAACTCAACCCCTGCCTGGGGGAAATGTTTGTCTGATGTTACAACATGGGTTCACACACACCCACACCGTTGTCCAAATTCACCTGGCAACCCATCCCTGTAGCCATGTAACACGACAGTGTTACATGGCCATGATGTGTGTCAGATTTGATCAGAACATACCCCTTAGCACAACAACTGGTGCAACACTGAACATTCGTCTGCATCAATTGTTGTGTTTGAGGGGAAAACCAAACAAACAGCTATGCGACTTAGCAGGGAAATAACAAGCATGACAGATGGAACATGCATCAATATGGTCTTTAAATCAAAATTCTATTGTGCAGCTGACATACTGGGGAACACAATGTACACCCTAGGATCTCAATGTGTGTGTTACACATTGTGATCCTAGGGTGAGCATTGTGTTCTCCAGCAAGTCAGTTGCACAACAGGAGTTTGAATCACAGCCTAACTTACTGCATAACCCAATGATCTTCCTAAGATTTCATTGTGTAGCACGCACATTGAAACCTTAGGCTGAGCATTGGCTTATGTATTAAAGGGATAGTAAACCTTGAGAATAAGTTCATTCTATGTTGTAGCCCTTAAAAAACATGTAAAATGATATAAGTCTTATCTCCCAAACCATATATGTTTGGTAGATAAGACTTGTATAATTTTTCATGTTTTTTAAAGGGCTACAATGTGAAATAAACTATTTTTCCAGGTTTACTATCCCTTTAAGTTGTGTTGTTGTTTAACTAAGGTTGTAACACACTTCACCAGTGATAACACTTGTCCACATTGTTGTTTTTGTTGATGTAGCCCATGTACTGAGATATGACAACCTACAGCAATCTCAGGACATTGATTATATTGAGCAACACACAAACCGTGGACATCACATCACAGTGGAAGTGTGTCCCCTGTATCACCAGCTAATCACTCACAACACACATCAGTGTATCACTGCCATCATGTCATTGCATGTATACATCACAAAGTCCACTCATGGTCAGGCAACTAGTGGACTCCTGTGATGTAAATCATGCCTTCCTTTGTATGAAGGATACTCTAGCCTTGGGTACGGTTCCACATTGACAGGTGTTTGATCCAACATTCATTCATACAGACACGGATTGAGTAGTGATGATTCTTGTGTATTTAGCCAATATGTATTAAACACTTGTATGAGCACAAAAAGGTACATCTGAACTAAATAGGAATACATTATAAATGCTAGTGAACTGCTCATGTGTTGTCCACATAGTTTGGCATCTGTGTATGAGCAGTCTTACTGTACAGGTCTGATACCTGGATGTTAGTACACACATTAATTTGTGTCCATATGTGAATGTTCCAGTAGAGGTTGCTGTGAACATCAGGTCAAACATTGCATCACCAACACAATCACTTGAAACACCAAGGGGTGAGCTTCATGGAAGTGTTGTCCAGGCTTCAGTCCAGTCATATGGAAACTCCTCTGTTCAAGGATGGATCGTTCTATGGATGCCTGTGGGACAAGAGGACAGGATTTGGAACATCACCCTCGAAGTGATCGTCATGCAACAGCTACAACATCATGATCCTCTTAATCTTTCCCGTTACATAAGTCTACACAAACCACTGCTTTGTAATGTGTTGTGTACTGGTCTATGAACCATCATGGGGGGAACTAAGCGGATGTTAACCATCCTTAGGGATATTTGCCCCTGACATGGTTACACACATCAACAAATACGTCCTAATAGCTTCCTGACAACAATATATTTGGGCTGCCACTGTCAGAGACAGGCCAAATGTGTTTGGTTCATGGAGCTAGTAGGACATATTTGTTAATGTGTGTATTTCTTTCTGGGGCACATATCACTGCACACACACACACACACACAGGGCAACATGGTGTCCATGGAGATGTGATCCACATTTCATGAGCTCCATGTTGTGTAACACACTATAACTGTCAATCCACCCCTCTGCTGCTTTCTTCGACTGTAGCAAGCTACTGGTCCCATGTCCCCACGAATGCCCCCTGAACCCCTTATATGACAGAGTGCTATCCGATGCATTGGCTTGGATGAGACTCCCTCGCTACAGGGGTACCATGGTTACTATGGGTCTGATCCTAGCAGAACACTTTAGTTGGTGCCTAGGGAGCTGTGGGATATGATGAACAAGGTTAAAGTGTTGTACCTTGGTTTCCAGGGGGGCATGCATGATATCCTTGAGGTAGCAGTATCAACATGGACGACAGGTTGTCAGATGTATTCGGAATCTCTAGGCCCAATCTGACTGGTGGTCCATACTGCAGCCAGTGTCAGGGCTGTGTCACTGATCCTGTGGGTTGAAACAGAACATGTGTGTTGTGGTGGGTGTGTATGCATGGATTGTGTGCATACATGTATTATACTCACAGCAGAAGTGATCCCTGATCAGTCTGTCCCTTGTCTGCATCCCTGTTGGGGTTTCCTCACACTCAACGATATCCACAGGGTCTTCAGGTCTGGGTGGGGGATGGACATCGTCGATGAGTCTGGTATCCACCGCGATATTATGTAGGATGGCACATGCCACGATGATGTCGCAGACCTTGCCTGGTGCATACTGCAATGCTCCCCCCGAGTGGTCCAGACATCGGAATCGGGACTTGAGGAGCCGAAGGTCCGCTCAATGGCATTCCGTGTTCTGCCATGAGCCTGGTTATATCGTTCCTGGGCATCGTTTTGGGGATTGGCGACCGGGGTGAGGAGCCATGGCTTGCATCCATAGCCAGCATCACCTGTGGAAAGTGAGTGACATGGTGTGACAAGGAGCACATATTGTGTGAATAATGTTTTCTGTGGTGAACGTACTAGCACATGTGTATGTGGTGTCATTTGGTGTTGTTAACTCACCCAGAAGCCATCCGCCTGTATAGGTCCCATTTTCGAAATCCCTCTGCACAGATGAATTTCTGAGTATATGTGAATCGTGACAGCTCCCGGGAAATTTCGCACAGACATTCATGACGGCCAGGTTGCTGTCACACACCATCTGCACATTCATGGAGTGGAAGTTTTTGCGGTTCAGGAACATATGTCCCTGACGTGCTGGTGCTTTGATACGGACATGGGTGCAATCTATTGCACCCATGACCCTGGGCATGCCTCCCCTAGAAGCCCTGCTTCAGATGTGTCCACTCCATATCGGTGATGGGGAAATGTATGTAAGTACTGGCCTTGGCTTTGAGGGCTGGCAAGACCTGGGCCAGCACCCTGGAGAATGTGGCCTGGGACATGCCAGATGCGTAACCCTCTGTCGACTGAAAGGCGCCACTTGCCATGAAGTGTATGGCACACAGGAGTTTTTGAAGGCCAGTTAGAGCATGGTTATGGGTGCATATGGGATCCACCTGCTCCTTGATGACCTCATACAGGGCTATGATGCTGTGTGGCCTCAACCTGTAGCGATCAATAACCTCGTCATCGGTCATTCCAAAGAGAGTGACCCTTGGGCGGTATACCCTGGGCCATTGTGGTCATCTATGCATCCTGGGCTGCTGCAGGGGTCCCTGTGGCAGCTGGGGAGCATCCTGTTGCTGCAGCTGTGCATCTGCAGGCAGGTGTCCTCCGGGTGGGGATGGGCTCCTGTGTGGCTGCTGAGCTAGAGCCTCCTCACTTGCAACAGGTGGAGGCTCTTGATGAGGCGTGCTTGGAGGTTGCTGATGTTCCCCAGCTCTCTCCCTTGCACGCCTTCTCCGCAGCCTTCGCAACAATATGTAACCCAACATACTGTTTGCTCTCTCTATCTGTCTCTCTCTGTCTCTCTCTCTATTTCTATCTCTCTCTATCTCTCTCTATCTCTGTCTATCTCTATCTCTCTCGCTCTCTCTCTCTCCCTCCCTGAGTGGAAAACAAGCCACAAATGAGTGTGTTGAGTTGTCCCTTTAAGTACTTGCTAGGGCGTTGTGTAGGTGTGGTGATGAGGTGAGTGCTGGCCAATGGTGAGTTGTTTTTGTCCAGGTAAGTGTTAGCAGGTGTGTGTGTGTTATAAGATGTGGTGTGTTGTGCTTGTTCTGTGTGTGCCATTTGCGGGTGTGCATTTGTGGGGTGCAGGTGGCGTGTTGATGTTGCCCAGGTGAGCTTGTATTTGCAGGTGTCCGCTTTGTGTGATAACCCCCATTGTTCCGTGCCATGCTGTGTTGTTGTTTTTTTGTGTGTCGTTGTCCCTGTGGTGTTGGTTGTTGTTGTGAGTGTAGTGATTTGTGTTGTGTGTGCATGTTTTTGTGTTGTTTTGGCATTGCACGGGTTAATTTTCCCATTTACATGGTTGTGCGGTAAGCATTTTGTGTGTTTTCCTATGTAACGGGTGTTTTGTTTTGGCCGTTAAGTGTCTTAACGGCTAAAAAAAGTGGGTCTTAACTTTTAGCCTTAAGGTGTGTCTTTTTTTCAGCCGTTAGCAGTACCGCAAGCCTTTGAATAGCTCTGGGGAATGTTGTTCCATGTGTCTGAATGCACGTTAGTGTATCGGCCGTAAGGATTCTGCAACTGCCGTTAGCTGTTGTTTAGACGGATCTTTGAATTGCAACATGGGACTTAACGCACCCGTTAGTGATTTTTTTTGCTAACGGCTGCCTTTAAATCGAGCCCCTAATGTCTCCCCAGATTTATTACCCAAGGACATGGTAATGGCAGACACAATGGCTACATTTAAGAGAAGATTTCTAGTAGAAGGGAACATACAAGGTTATGCTTTCTATGAGTCTGTTTACCAGAACTTCCTGTTTTACCTGCTAGTACCCATTCAGTCAGGAATGCTTATATAATTCTGATTTTTCTGGATTATAATGAAGCAAAGGTTGAACTTGATGGAATATATTGTTTTTCAGTTTAATTTCTCTTACGTCCAGTATAGAACACATGGGCTGACCTCCCCTCCTCCAGTGAGGGCCAGTTTATGCATTTGAGACTATTGGGCACCTACGCTTCTCAGAGTCATTGGTAGGTCAATTTTAGACTTTCCCCAGGGCTATCTATGGGTTTTTTTAATAACATTTTACTTTATTTTAAGATCTTTAACTTTTTGTATGAGGCTTTCAATTTCCTTCATCTCTGGCCCTGCTCTGTTGCATGTCCAACATTGCTAATGTCCTATGCAATGATTTTTTCCATTTTTCATGGTTGGGGAACCACCTCTTGCTTTGTATACTGTATAGAGGAAAATGAAATCACCCAGAATCCTTTGGTTCCTTGAATTTTTACTCCTCCAATTGCATTTACAACATAGAGTCTGACACACACACACACACACACACACACACACACACACACACACACACACACACACACACACACACACACACACATATTATGTTATCTTCCTTTGCTTCAATACCCCTTTTTATGCAAGTCAGTAGTTTGTTTGCTTTTGCTACTGCTGACACTAATCATGTTTACAAAGACTCCCATATCTTTCTCTAGCAACTAGTCTCCTACAATGACTCCATTAAGTTCATAAATCGTATTAAAGTATGCCCAAGATGTGCACCATTTTTAATTTGCAATAATAGCTGGGCCTTATCATTCTCTGCAATATTTGGTGATTTGTAGTATATACCCACCAACACCATTTTCTCTCTCTTACTTTTTATGCCACTATATTTTCATTTATAAGCATACACCTTCCCCTCTTCTGTTAATCCTCTCTCACCTAAAGAGGACATACCTCTCAGTATTTAAAGCCCAGTCATATGTATCAAACCATTATATTTTGGTAATATCCATTAGGTCCAAATGCTCATTAACTACCAGCAATTATAACTCTCCTGTTCCTACCATACTTCTACATTTTCCAACATACAATTTATTTTGTGGTCATTATTTATTTTACCAACTACATTCCTTTTTTCTGTATCTAATTTAATAGGGGTCCCTACCTGTTATCTACATGTAACTCTTCTCTAAACCATAACCCTTTTCTTGTTGTACCCAGTTCCTTTCTGCCCATTTTTACTAACTGTACCTTCCCTAATTTCCTAGTTTAAAAGGTCATATAGCCTTCTAAGTACTTATCTCCTAGCCCACCAGCCATTTAGGTGCAATTCATTCATTTCCCAGTTACTCATGTAAGACACCTGTTGTTTAACCTACTACCCTTTTTGTGAAGTGGGACTACATTAACATTTTTCTAGTCAGCTGGCACTGTTCTTGTCAGAAATGACTGAATAAAAAAAATAAGTAATAGCAAGACAAATACAGCCCTAAGCTCTCTTTATACTCTTGGAGGTATCTCATTTGGACCAGCTGAGCAAAAATAATTATTTAAGCAGTCAGCTATTGTTTATTACCTTCCACTTACCTATCCTCGTTATCTTTTTTCACAAATCTTTCCTCTTGTCTTTTTCCAACTACTAATATACCTAATGAAAGTTTTGTCACCAATTTTCAATGACTGGACTATTTTCTCTTTGACCTGGGCTTTGGCAACTCTGATTATGAAAAAGCTGGGGGTAGTGTGCAGAGGGGGATGGAATACGTATTAAGTGTGAGAAAAGGGATATACTGGGACACACAAATGTTCTGTGGATATTACAGTGTTTCTACTGAGTCCCCTTTCCTTATTGGCCTAGGTGCTTTGCCACCAATGGCACTGCTGCAGTTCTGCCTCTGCCTCTCCTATCCACTTTTCCCAGCCCTGTTACATTAGTAAAACTAGCAAGTTGTAAAGTTGTATGTTAGGTTGGTTGGTGAAGGGATGGATATAACTATTTCAAACAGAAACCTAAATCACCTGGCACACATGATGCAATGAAACTCTGTTATAAGTGTGAAATCGTTTAATATCTGTTCCTGCACTCTTAAGTGGCTAAGCACAGGAGTGTAACAAAAGGTGGCGGATCCAAGCTCCTTGTTTCATTAGGATCTAGGTATATCTGTGAGAGAACATTTTAAGTTAGGGAACCCAAAAAATGTTTGCAAAGTGGCAATGGCTAGTTATGACACTGGTTAAGTGGAGGGTAAAAATGGAACTGAAATACTTCCCAACTTAAGAAACAGTTGTTTCATACAAATCCTACTATAAACAAAATCAGACCCTAATCTATATATAATAGAAGACTTTGTGTCTGCCAAAACACACCCGTGGATGGCAGAAAGGAGTTACTGCTCCCATTGGGTGATTCAAAGGGGGCGTGATTTCCACAGGAGTTACAGGGGCCACAGGCCCCTGCTGCTTCTTTGAAAATCATGCAGGGAGTTGGTCCGCCCCCGCTATCCAAGAGAGAAAAAAAACAAAATGGCTGCCACTCGCTCCTACACCACAGACACACACACACATCATTCACACACAAGCCACACACTGACAAAAAAATGCCTGACACTCGCACACACACAAGCCCCACACACACACCACACAACTTTGGCCTCACTTTATTTACCACGAAGACAAGGGGAGAGAGACACCGGCCCAGCTCCCTCCTCACCTTGCTTATCAGTCTGCCCTCCTGTTCGTACACTCCAGTGCTCTCCCTGCTGTGGTCTAGGCTCTCCTCCTCCATAGAGCTGGCCTCCTCGCTGCTCTCCCTGTCCCAGTGAGTGCCACTTACACAGTGCTATTTTTTTATTTGGAGGCTGGGGTCAATTGCTCCCCGGCCGCTTGCTGCCAGCGGTAGTTGCTGCAGGCTGTGTTGCGGACCAGCAGCTTTTGTGAATATGCTTGGTGGCTGTCATCTTTTTTTAAAAAACATAAGGAGACTGGTGGATGCAGCTGATAGGGATGTGGATCAAAGCTGGGCTGGCCCGGTAGACCCTCGTAAAATGCACTCATGCCTCGAAGCGGGATTAACAATATAAAATATGGGCTGTGATGACTATCCAATGAAACACAGCTCGCTATTGTAGAAGGCAGTCTACTGGTGTTTCATTGGTTCTCATTGTACATATGCGCGACTAAAGGGCAGAGGAGGAATAGTGCGTTGGATGGACGTTGCTGTTGCACAACTTGCGTCCCATGTACACTGATGTTGGTCTGGTCTGACGAGCATGAGCAGGGTGTAACTCACAAGCAGCACCATCAGCACAGATCTGTTGGTACGTCTAAATATATTACTCAAACAGAGCAACCACTCGCTCCTACAATGCATGCGATACAAGCCACACCCATGCAGCTGCTGCATTTTAGGAAACAATAATGAGTTGTACAAGAAGAGAACCCGTTGTCAAACAATCCGGAGAAGACGGAAGTGAGTAGTACAAGGGGAGTTGGTGTATGGGGTAAGATTAAGGCTGGAGAGGCCTGTATGTGTGTGTGTGTACATGGGATTCTGCTTTGTGTCCATCACTAATCCATACACACGAATCCCCAAGTCTTTCATTAGCTCATTTAATTTTCTGTTCAATCTCTGTATACAGGTCTGTCTCTCCCTGTGTGTGTTGTATGTGTCTATCACACTCGATTTTTCTGCATGTTGTACATTGCGTGTATGTGTGTGCATCTCACTCTTTATGTATCTTAGTGCATATGTGTGCAGCTATGTGTGTCTGTGTGTGTACATGTCTTGAATCCGTGTATGTGCTTTAATTCCCTACATAACATGATGGGCAACGCAGTCCCAAATTGCTAGTAATCTCCAAATTGAATGCATTTATGTATTAAATAATAATAATAATTCTTTATTTATATAGCGCACACAGATTACGCAGCGCTTTACACTCATATTGGTTCCTGTCCCCATTGGGGCTCACAATCTAAATTCACCTATCAGTATGTTTTTGGAGTGTGGGAGGAAACCGGAGTACCCGGAGGAAACCCACGCAAACACAGTGAGAACATACAAACTCATTGCAGATGTTGTCCTTGGTGGGATTTGAACCCAGGACCCCAGCGCTGCAAGGCAACAGTGCTAACCACTGAGCCACTGTGCTGCCCTAAATAACCATTTAATATATGTCCATAGTGGAAAACCAAAGGTGTCCCATATTTTACTTAATAACTTGCTTACATTTTTACTCTAAACTTACCTATTCTGATCTAGACTGGTCTGATAGTTTTTCCAATAAACTGAGGGCCATATTGACAGTCAAACACATATAGTTGTCCTGTAGTATATGTGATAATTTGTAGTTAAAAGTGCACAGTTTTCCTTTTTCATCTTTATTAAAGGGATAGTAATACTTAAAATGTAAAAAAAAATATGTTGTAGAGTTTATCCCCCTGAGTAAAACAAGGGTACCCCCACTGCTGAAAGGTGTTTCATTCAAAAGTTATTAATTTTCAAAGTTGAATTTTTTAGGTGCAATATCACAGTGGCCTGAAATTGTACAGTGGCGCTGTTGCTACACGATCCTATGGACAGCTCTGGTCAGTTGACCATAAATCTCCATAGGATGGTGTAGCAACAGCGCCACTATACAATTTCAGGCCACTGTGATATTGCACCTAAAAAAATCAACTTTGAAAATTAATAACTTTTGAATGAAACACCTTTCAGCAGTGGGAATGCCCTTGTTTTACTCAGGGGGATAAACTCTACAACATATTTTTTTTATATTTTAAGTATTACTATCCCTTTAAGTATGTCATTCACATTTGGTGATGTCATAATTAACAATGCAAGTTGTTTTCCTATATAATTACATTTAACGCTTTATCCTGCTAGCGAATAGACCAATTTTTATGCAAAAAACATTTTATTATCTGTTATACTATGTAATAAAGTTTCAATCAGTTCCTTTTCTTTTTGTTTTCTTTTTAGGCAGTCATTTTTTTCTCTTTATCTTTCCAGCAATGTTAGGGCATTGTTTATATTGTGGTCCCCACATCTTTTTTTTTCTCTTTTTAAAAAATCTGCTACTACATCCAATTGCATCTTGACATCTGTTTTCTAGAAATGGTATTTTTTAGTTCATAGGAACTGTTCCATGGGAATATTATTTAACCAGATATATTGTGCTAACTGAATCTAAAAGTTGATGCTTAAACATTCTTAAAAAAGTTTTACTCTTAATTGTACACATGTAAATCTAGAAACATGGCATACTACTGATCACCATATTTAATGCAATACTATCTATTCTTAAGGAAAGTTAAAAATCTTGCAATAAGTCTAAAAGCTTAAATTAATAGGATATCTGATGGAGATATATTGATTCTTTCCAAAAACCTGTAAAGAGTTCCATGCAAGGACTGTCATAGGCAATCCTTATAGCCGACAAAAGTGAAGTACTGTGTGAATTAAGATAATATTGTGCTGAATTAATGGTCATGTAATGATCAATATAATTGTATAAAGAATTAACCAACAATGTGAATAAATAAAAAGTGATTCCTTTGTAATTGTAGATAGAGCAAGTGGGGCCTGATACTATTAGAGCCACTAAATCTGTAGTTAAGGGCAAAAGGAGTTCCGGGTGGCACACATACAGTACCGTCGGAATTTTATTTCTTGGCCACCATCCACTGCAAAGAGTACTGGTCTCAAACTCATGTTGCAGCCTAATGCTTTTTGCAGATTTTTGTTCCCACAACTCATGCTAAATAGCTTGAATAATGGGAACATCAAAGGAAATTATCTAATGCTTAATGTTTGACATGGTGTCAAACATTGACCATGAGCTAGTAACGTAGTCACCCACCATTCTAAACACTAACCCTAAAAGTACCCTCCTGGCCCTACACTACACCCAACATTAACAATAATGTTAAGAAATATTAGCTCTAATACTTTCCCATGGCTCATTCTTCACAGCATTAAAAACAAACACTTACCTTGAAGTCGGAGGTCCAGCGGAGGTCTTTTGTCTTCTTTGATTTTTTCAAGTCTTCTCTGTTCTTCTGTAAGTCTTCTTTCTTCTTCTTTATATTGTCTTCTTTAAATGTTTTCCAAGTCAAATAAAAAAAAATAGAAATTAAATAAAATTCCTCCCATTTACTACTGACGCTGCCTCCACTGGTATAACAATATGAAAAATCCCCTTCCCCCTTGGCAGTTCCTGCATGGGCTGTTATGCCCTAGCCAGAGTGAGGGAAATCTGAATATGGATTGGCTTTTATATTGCCAATCTCTGCTCAAATTGCCTCTAACACTCCCATTGACTGGGATGTGTGGTTACGCAGGGCACGGAACATGCCCTGTAGCAACCACACCTCCAAGCCAATCAGCTTCTAGCTGTTGGTGTCACAAATGCAAATATTGTCATCCCCCCAGCTAATCAACATGAGCGTGGGAGGCAATTTGAATAGAGATTGGCCATATAAAAGCCAGTCTCTGTTCAGATTTCCCTCACTCTGGCTAAGGCATCAGCCTGAGCAGAAACTGTTATACCAGTGTCAGAGCTGACTGTGGTAGTAAATGGGGGGATATTATTTAATTTGTTTCTACTGTTTTTTTATTAGACTTGGAAAACCTTTAAAGAAGATAGAAAGAGGAAGCAAGGAGACTTAGAGAAGAAGAAACAAGACTTGAAGAAGAAGTAAAGAAGAAGACAGAGGAAGACCAGGGTGTAGGAGACCCCAACGGACCTCTGACTTCAAGGTAAGTGATACAGTTTATGGGAAATGGACCATAGTATAGTGTTAACTTTAGGGGGATTGACCCTTTGAGTGCCAGAGGTGTATGCAATGCTCTGCCATACTTTGCATATCCCTCTGGCACTCAAAGGGTTTTTTATTATTTGGTTTCATTTATATTTTTGGTAACATGGATGTATTGATATGGAGCTTAGGGCCCCAATATCAATAAATCTTGGGTCACTAGTGTAGGGATGCCTAGTTGCCCATGTGTGTATACTATTTTTACACTTTTTCAATTACATACATGTTAGAGACTCAACCCCTAGGTGATAGGTGCTAAAATACCCCCAAAAAATGAAAATCCCTGAGCCTGTTACTAGCCACCGTATGTAATTGAATAGCAAATTTCTGTGCTGTTTTCATAGCACCCATTGTTTTTTTTTAACCCTTTGAGTGCCAGAGGGGTACGGAACGCATGGCAAAGCAATGCGTTCCGTACCTCTCTGGCACTCAAAGGGTTAACTGATGGTGGTTTGTCACAGCACAGGTAATATAGAATACCAAACTGTGACTTGAAACTGACAATGTTAGTTTGGTTTGGTTTTTACTCCTGGAATTGAGCTGGTAGTCTTCTGCACACTGTTAACCCTTTGAGTGCCAGAGTGGTATGGAATGCATTGCAAAGCAATGCATTCCTTACCACTCTGGCACTCAAAGGGTTAACCAATATTATTACCAGAGTAAACAGGTTTTCCTGGACGGTTATTTGTGGACATTTGGTAAAAAATAGACACCATAGGGCAAGATGGCAAAAACCTGGACTGTTAGCAGGTCCTTGAATGCCTAATATGAGAATGAATGCCTCGATATGCATCTAAAATTGAATTGTTGAATAATTAAATATTCATCTGTTGCTTTTCAATCTTGTCATTAATATTCTATTTTAGGGTTTCTCAACATTTATCCTCAAGGAACACCAGTAGTGCAGGTTTTCAAAATATCCTTGTTTATTAACCGGTGACTAATCAGAGCTTCAGTTATTGTGATTGCTTCACTATTATCTAAGCAAACCCTGGTCCTCAAGAGTTACCAACAGAGCATGTTTTCAGGATATGCCAGTTGGGGCACAGGTATACTAATTAGTGGCTCTATCACATTGATTGGTCCTTCTGTGTGTAGCTGGGATACCATAAAAACATACTCTGTTGGTAGCTCTCAAGGTCCAGGGTTGACTAACTCTGGTATAATCGGACCTTGTGTTGTGCCCCTAGGAATGGAGCTGAGAATCACTGTTCTACATAGTAAATTTAAATGTGTCAGTGGATTTGTCTTAAATGAAAAATATAAATTAATAATCAGTTTTTCTTTCTTCTCTCTTTTCTCTCTTTTTTATCTTTACTTTTGTCTCCTACACAAGAAGTGGAACAAAGAGGTAATTTACTTTACATCTTATTTATAGTATAAGTTAAATTAATTCAAAATCACTTAAAATGAACTTATATTATTAATCTTGAATTTTTTAAATGAGTAGTAAACTACTTTTTTTTTTTAATAAAGGACATGTACTTTAGGGCTTTTCCTGCTGAGTAAAATATGGGTACACCCACTGTTGTTAGTTGTTTTATTCATAAGTTGTAACTGTTTAAATTGTCAGGAGGTAAGTAAAAGCACCAATACTTACTAAACGTTGAAACTGTCAGGTAATGACTAATATTTTGTGGAGAACTCTTTGTTAGTGACTTACACATTCTATTGCATCTTATGGAAGAGGTAATTGAATTCTGACCACTAGAGGGTACTGTTAATGTAAAAAAAACAAAATGTATACTGTAAGAGCTCTCTCTCAGCCCTACAATATATGGATTTTTTTCCCTAAAAAAGTGTACTGCTTCTTTAAATATTGAGAAATATTAGCCATCGGACTCTGTTGCTCAACCTCTTTCTGTATAGTTTTTAATTTCTGAGAGCAGCATTGGATACCTATAACACTCAAAGGGTTAATATAATGATGGAACAAAAAGGAGGAGATAGAACTAAAGGTTCTCCAGGTGCAGTCAGATTTCCCTTGGTGCTATTCTACTTCTTCCCTAATTTACAGTAGATAATATAAAAGGGGAAACAGAAGTAGAGCCCTGCAAAGCATTTTAATAAATTAGGAGTGAAAGGATCATGATAGGGCTAATGGGTACATCCTATGATTTCTGACCCAAAAATAAAATACAGAATTCTAGTTCTAATTTCCTTACTGCTATAGGGTGCACAAACGCACACACAAACACATGCTTTACTTCCATCTCCAGTGTAACCTGCACAAGGCTAGCGATGTGAACAGATGTGATGTGTGTGTTTCTGTTTTTAATATTTTAATTCTGGGACAGAAAGCATGGTATGTGTCCATTAGCCATATCATGATACTTTTACTCCAAATTGAGTAAAATTGGACTGGGCTCATCTGTTTGCCCAGTTTATATTATGTGCTGTAAGTTAGAAAGGAAGTAGAAGATAGCACCAGTGAAAATCTGATTGCTCTTTGAGGACCTTTTGTTCTATCTCCCCCTTTTTCCTCTATCATTATAGTAACCATTTGAATGCTGGAAGGTTTATCCAATGCATTGCAATGCACTATGTTTCTTTCCCCCACTGGCAGTCAAAGGGTTGCAGGAGGGCTGCTGTTCTTGGCACTGAAGTCTATCTGCATCCCATCTGGTCTTCCCCAACACACTGACTTTTCAACCGAATGATATGCTAATGATCACAGTCTTTCCCCCTACCCTTCCATCCCTAATTCTTATTGCAAATGGCGATGTATGTCTCTAACACCATCGACACACACCACCATATCATCATCCCTTACAATTAAATTGTAGCCAGTAGGGACTTTGATAGCCTTTCTTTTATCCCATTCTGTCAGTTTCTGCTTGAGAAACTAGGAGATGCCATAGCAGCTAAATTTCACTAGCCAGGAGATTAAATAAAACTTTTCCAATACATAAGATACAAATTATAAATGAAAAATTAGTGTTCATGAAACAATAAGATCTTTAAAATTGATTAACCACTTCTAACATCTAGATGATACAGTAATGTGGCAATTTAATTTCCATTGTACTGCAGTATTTAAAGGGATACGAACACTTCATATGTGCAAAAAATAAGAACACTCCCAATGCTGAGAAGTGTTTTATTCAAACGTTATTTACATGTATTGTTTTAGGTGCAGTATAGCCTGAATTTTTACAGTAACATTGTTGATACACCATCCTATGACTTGACAGAGCTGTCCATAGCATGGTGCAGCAACAGTGCCACTGTATTTCATCTTAGTGGGAATACCCTTGTTAAACCTGAGACTTAAACCTACAATATATATCCTTTACATATAAAGTATTACTATCCATTTATAAGCTCCATTAAGATAAAAAAGTAACATAGTAACATAGTAAATTAGGTTGAAAAAAGACACAAGTCCATCAAGTTCAACCTTTGCTTCATACCTCAGTAACTGAGAATTTTATAGCTTTCCTGCTACCAATTAAATTAGTCTTTATCAGACCTTCCTGATCAGCCTACTGATAAACAGTATAACTCTGTATGTTCCCTTTTGAAAGAAATGTATCTAATCTTCTCTTAAATGTATCCATTGTATCTGCCATAACTACCTCCCTGGGCAATGAATTCCACAATTTGACAGACCTTACCGTAAAAAAACCCTTCCTCTGCTGAAGTTTAAACCTCCTTTCCTCTAATCTCAAGGGGTGTCCCCTGGTCACCTGATCAGGCCTTGGAATAAATAGCTCACCGCAGAGATCCTTGTATTGACCTCTCATATACTTGTACAATGTGATAAGGTCTCCTCTTAGTCGTCTTTTCTCTAGAGTAAATAAACCAAGTTTGTTTAGTCGTTCCTCATATGTCAAGTCCTCCATTCCCTTAATTAATTTTGTTGCTCTCCGCTGTACCCTCTCTAGTTCTAGTATATCCTTTTTCAGAACCGGTGCCCAAAATTGCACTGCATACTCAAGGTGAGGTCTTACCAATGATTTGTATAATGGCAAAATAATGTTATCCACTCTTGCTTCAATACCTCTTTTTATGCAAGACAGGACTTTGTTTGCCTTTGCTACTGCTGTTTGACACTGGTCACTGTTTCCAAGTTTGTAGTTGACAAGGATACCCAGGTCTTTTTCTAGCAACGAGTCACCTAAAATTATTCCATTAAGTTTATAAGTAGCCTTGGGATTGTTTCCTCCAAAATGCATGTTTTTTTTGTGAAAGAATTGTACCAGGAAGGATACGTTGACATTGTTACTAATTTTATTTACCTCAGAAGGGTGAAAAGCTGACTGGACCTTGCTGGGGCTTGGACCTGAGATCCTGAGGTTTGACAGATTCTACAGTTAGTGCATTAACCAGCTGAGCTGTCTCACTGAATAATATGTAACTATACAGCACTTTGCAAAAGTTTTAGACCAGTGTGAAAAAATGCATCAGCTATATCTCTCTTAAGCATACATTTCAAGGCAGACCGAGGTTTCCAGGTGTGCTGTCCAAGCTCTTTTGAAGGAGCACAAAGAAACTGGTAACGTTGAGGGCCTTAGATGCAGTGATTGGCCAAGGAAACTTAATGCAGCAGATGAGACATATCCTGCATGCTTCCCTTCACAATCAGAAGATGTCCAGCAATGCCATCAGCTCATAATTGGCAGAAAACGGTGGGACCATGGTATTCCCATCTATTTTCCAGAGAAGTCTGGTCAGAAGCGGTCTTCATGGAAGAACTGCAGCAAAAAAGCCATACCTCCTACATGAAAACAAGTCAAGTGACTATGCACAAAAACACAGGAACTGGGGTGCGGAAAAATGGCAGCAGGTTCTCTGGGCAGATGAGTCAAAATTTTAAATATTTGGCTGTATCAGAAGGCAGTTTGTTACCCGAAGGGCTGGGGCTGCATTTCTGCAAATGGAGTTGGGGATTTGGTCAGAATTACTGGTCTTCCCAATTCTGAAAAGTACAGGCATATACTTATCCATCATGCAATACCATCAGGGAGGCATCTGAATGGACCCACATTTATTCTGCAGCATGACAATGATCCCAAATATACAGTCTTCAGGGTAAAGAAAAAACAGGAGTCCTGGAAGTGATGGTATGGCTCCTACAGAGCCCTGATCTCAACATAATTGTGTCTGTCTGGGATTACAAGAAGAGAGAAGCAACTGAGGCTGCCTAAATCCACAGAACAACTGTGGTTAGTTCTCCAAGATGTTTGGAAGAACCTACCTGCCGAGTTCCTTAACTCTTTGAGTGCCAGTGGGGTACGGAATTCATTGCTTTGCAACGAGTTCCGTACCCTCTGGCACTCATAGGGTTAAAAACCATATGCAAAGGGGCATGGCTTGGCAGACATAGTGAAAGGACGTGTTACTGCTCTGCTCTCCTCACAAGCTACCTAATCCGTCTCCATCTGCCTTTAATCTGCTGAATTTGACTGCACAGAGGGTTCAGCTGTGTTCTCTGTCTTTCAACCTACCCATGGATACCAATATTTGTACGCTCGGGTTTCCCTGCGGCTGCGCCGGGTGGGCCATGGCCTAGGCTGCACATCCGCGGTCTTGAGAGCCGGTTCTGCCGTCAGGTGCGGGTAGCTGGGTGGACCCGCCAGTGAATTTATGGAAGCTGGGTGCTGCAGGAGTACCAATTTCAGCCTTATCAACTCGCTTCTGTGATCTTGTTGTGTCTTTGGCAGTACCCTTTGGCATTTGGAACAGGCCCTCTATTCTACTAACCCCTGCCACTATTACACGCTAGGGCCCCGCCAGCACCCTCCCTTTTCTGTTCCTGTTTTAGGATCACTGTCCCTTTTTTTATTTTATCCCTCAGTACTTTCCTCACCCCTAGCTCTCCAATCGGCCTCAGCAGCCTGTCTTTCTTTTCTGTGCCCCCCCCCCCGCAACGGAGTACCACACGATGGAAGTGGCAGCTAAAAAGTGGGAGAACCTTCCTGCTGCTACCCCGGTGGTGATATAGAGAAGACTGCCCAACCATGATAGGGCCTGCAGCCATACTCTGACCTTCTACGTTCCAGAGCCTGTATCACAATGAGTAGTGTTTCCTCGCTGCTTTGGTGGGCGATCATCCCAGATTCATTAGACCGCTGTCCTATACCTCTCGTTAGGATTCTACTACTTGTGTCTCCTGCCTGGGTGATACTGATGAGATGTTATCTACAGTTCTACATCTGTAATCATCCACCCCTTCTTGTCTGTTCCTTTCCGATATTTGTGCCCCTCATTTGCCCCGTGTATTAATGTAGGCCTGTGGTTTGCCTTCAGGCCGTACTCTACTGCGATAGTCATCTTTGGATACTACAAGTGCTTCAGAATTGTACCTCTCTGCCCCTCAGTATACAGATCAGGGATCCAGCTGGAGTGCCCGCTTTTGCTTCAGACCTCCTGCAGCCCACATCCAATTATCTGAGACGCTGCTGACTCCCAGGTTTTTCGCCCTGTTTGAGGCTCTCCTTTTGTGTCCCCCCTGCATCTCCCATGTATTGTTTCTCTGCAAGCTAACTCATAAGTTGTCCCTCCTGCAATTTTGACCTGATATCATTGCATCGATGTCCTACGAGATATTTGCTACCATGTGATGTACCCCTCTTAACCTGTGGGCCTCCCAGTCACTTCCTTGGGGCGTATCATGCTGTGATGTTCTCACTTTGTATCCCACCATCCTCGTTCTCCACCTGAATATTTATCCCTGTTACGTCTGATACATTGCCCACGTATTTAGTCTGTTGCTGTCCTCATGGAGCGTTTTGTACAGTCTGCAGATCACACTAAGACCCCACCCCCTCAGTGTGGAGACAAGAAGCAAGACAAAAATAAAACTGCCAAGGCTTCCCTTACAGAAGATCATGCCGCCTCTACTATGGTTGCTGCCACTGTACAGTGCACACTTGCTGAAGACACAGCCAAAGCAGTCCTTGCATTGCTTACACTGGTTTTGGATTCCAAATTGGATGCGCTTCAGTCTTCAATTCACTCCATCCTAGGGGAAGTTAAAACCCATGGTGAACAGATAGTTGGCCTTACACAACATGCGAATGACTGTGAGGCGCTGGTGGAGGATCCCCGTGTTACTATACATAGCTTGGAGGCCAAGGCTACCGCTCTTACAGACAAGATTGATGATCTTGAGAACCGCAGTCGTAGAAACAATCTCCGTATTATTGGTCTGCCTGAGTCGCTTCGGGCCAAGGAATTGATGCGTTTTCTGAGTGTGGACCTGCCGGTACTTCTGAAAATGGAATATTATAATGCTCCATTGGTTATCGAACGGGGTCATTGGCTGCGGCAGATACCCACGTCAGAGGGAAGCAGACCCCGGCCAGTCATCTTTAAACTCCTACACTACGAGGATCGACAGCGACTGCTCTCTGCCTACAAGAAGATAGGTAGAATTGAACATCTCAGTTCTCAACTCCTCATGTTTTAGGACCTCTCAGCCAAGGATTCTGCACAGCAGCGTGGTTTCTCGGAAATCTGCAGCAAGCTCTTTAAAAGAAACATCAAATTTACTCTGTTGTATCCGGCACGCCTCAAAGTTTTAGATGGTTCATCTACTAACTGGTTTGCTTCACCTGAGGAGGCTCGGGATTACGATGGGAGTCTATCAGCAAGCAATAGTGAGAGGAGAGCTAGGGGACATTGCTGATTCTGTTGCCCTTCAACTCATCGACGCATGGGTCTCTGTTACTCTTGACTCCTGGAACTTTTTCTACAGAATCTGTGATACCTGTTGAGACTTTCCATGTCTTATCTGACCTCTTCCATGATCACCCTCCCTTTAATCTCTGGTTGGTCATTTGGCCCATTCTGACCTCTGGAGTCCGTCCCTGCTGCTTTATAATCCAGCCTGGAGTGATTGACTGCTTTTGATGTCCCTACCCCACTGTTTGTCTGACGGGCATTGCCTGGACTAACTGTTTGCTTTATAGTGGAGACACTTCCTCAGCATTTGGATCTCCGGAGCTCCTTGCACTTTCATTTCCGTTTTTTGAGACATTTGATTATTACCTTATTATCTTTTAATTTGTGGCTCTTGTGAGAATGATAACCTACTTTTTTTTTTTTATCCTTTACAGGTTCAAAGTTATTATTCTCTGTCAGACTTTTCCCCTGAACCGACTAAGTTTTTGATTCAGGTCCTGTTTGGTTTGTCAGGGGACTAGACTGACTGAGACTTGTGGGTTGTGTGGGGACACCATTGTTTGAAGCTGGGGTGATGTGGGTGAGTTGATGGTTCTCTGGAGCGGCTTTATGTACTTTATAATTGATTGATAGATGACCACTCGGGGGTGGGCTGGGGTCGGGGGGCCCTTTTGGGCACGCAGGGGAGCCAGCCCCCTCCCTCACTGGTTGGGGAACACTCAGCTAAATCTGTGAGACTGCTGGGGCTCTCTCACTCCATTGATGGTGGTACAGCTCCTGTTCCCATGTTTTTTTTTCTAGGATTATTTATCACTGTGCCCTGTGATTGCCTGTGGTTGGATATTGCCATGAAGCGACATTGTTTACTTCCTAGCTGTCGCTCTCGCTGAGTCTCTATTCCTATAGGGCACCATGCTGATGAGGTCATTGCTCCACCTACCTGTCAGGGTTTTTAAACCTCAGCCTGTGTGATTTCCAGTGCCTTTTTGTGGCGTACCTGAGCTTATTGCTGTGTGGGTCCATTTCCGTTCCTGTGTATTACCTGGCTACGTCTGACAACCCGTTCCGGTTCTGACTCCTGGCTCGTCTGACTACCCATTCCGGTTTGGACTCCTGGCTACGTCTGACTACCCATTCCGGTTCTAACTCCTGGCTCGTCTGACTACCCGTTCCGGTTCTGACTCCTGGCTCGTATGACTACCAGTTCTGGTTTGGACTCCTGGCTACGACTGACTACCCGTTCCGGCTACGACCACTGGTGACGTCTGACTACCCGATTAGGTTTTGACCATTGGCTGCCTCCTGATTTACTCCCGTGTTGCGCTCCGTGACCATTCCGTGCCTAGGTTTGGTTCCCATGCTGCCTGTGTATTCCACTCTGCGCTAGCTTCCGTTAGCAGTGCTTGTCAGTCACTCTGTGTGTCTGACCTCCTGTGGCCGTACCGGTTTGTGCTGCCTAGCCTATCCTCCATCTGGCTACCCGCATAGTATATCCCCTTTATTGCTCTGCTCCTTATCTCTGCAGACTGTATGTATGGGAGTGCTCTGCACTATCCTCACATCCTATTGTGTAGTCCAAGGGCCATTCTGTTTCTGACCACCTGTCTTGTGAAGGGTGAGGAAAGTGCCAACACTGTTGCTTTCTGGGCTTGTGAAGGTGTGCCATTCGATCCGTTTATGGGAGTGTTCTGCACTGTCCTCACATCTACCGTGTAGTCCAAGGGCCATTCCGTTTCTGACCACCTGTCCTGTGAAGGGTGAGGAAAGTGCCTACACTGTTCCTACCTGGTCTCGTGAAAGTGTGCCGTTCGATCTGTGTATGGGAGTGCTCTGCACTGCCCTCACGTCTACCGTGTAGTCCCAGGGCCTATCCGTTTCTGACCACCTGCCTGGTGAAGGGTAAGGAAAGTGACTCCACTGTTCCTTCCTGGTCTCGTGAAGGTGTGCCACTATCTACTGCCACTTTTTGTCATTATCATACTACTGTTGTGTCATTTGTTGCCACCAGCCTGTTGCCTTATCTCCTGTCATTCATTGTATTCAATAAAGTTTTAAATTAAGTTCATCTGTACTTGTCAGTGTGTTAATTTCCTAGTCACTCCGTGACATTATTATAATGTATATGCCTCTCCATTATTTCCTAAACTGTTTACTGCTCATTAAGCTCGATATACAATTATGGCGGGCTCTCATTACCCTCCTTTTAGGCTATGAGACCCTTTCCCTGTCTGGCTCTCCTCGTGGGTCGGTTGCACTATTGTTCCGGGTCTCCCCGGGCCGTCTGAGGTGTGGCCAGATGGTTAATCCCTCTACATGGTTTGGTTCTTTATATCTGGGGTTTGAGGGATTAGTGGGCACTTCTCACACGGTTACTTGTCCACCATGGGGGAGGTGGGAAATACTTTGTGTTGGTCTGCGGGTGGGCGATGTGGGATTTCCTTTGTTTTTGTTCTTGGTCAAACTACTTTTCCTCTGAGGGAGCGCAGCGTCGGCAGAGACCAATTGTATGGCCTGACTTGATGCTGGGTTTCCTGGTTCGCTTTAAAGGGATAGTAATGTTTCATAATAAAAGCAGCTTTGAACTTTGGAGAGTGTTATTTCAATTCTGTCAGAGTTGTAGTTCAAGAGTAATTCAATGACAAAGTATCCCCCTCCCGCCCCTTTTACTGATGTAACATTGTTCAGCCAGATCAGAAAGGAGGTGCCTAGGTAGACTGCAGAGAGGGACAATCTTCATTTAAGATAAGGGAAAAACTTGTCAAGGGGGGCAGGGATTTCATTGTTCTCATAAGAAGAAGATTGTCCCCTTCAGTTATCTGTCTGGTCTATGGACTGGATTCCATATCTGAGAAGAGATGGCTTACACTAGGTAAAAGGGTGGGTGGGGAAACATTGCTTGTGAATATCTCTCAAGCCATAAATGTTTGAAAGGTAAGACTTATATCGTTCTTCATGTTTTTTAATGCCTACAAAATAAAATAAAGATAAAACTAAGTATTACTATCCCTTTAATGCCATTATTGTTGCTGTAATGCATTGTTCAATCTGGGGATCGGTCCACAGGTTCCTGAGAACTTTCATTCTTGATTATGTTGATGGGTTCGTTATGGGCCATGTTCTATTTGTTTATGTTGTCCATGTCTTTTGTTTTCTTGTCGCGCACCTCTGGATGGATTGACCTGTGGTCATCTTACCCCACTCCCCTTCTTCTTTGTCAAGCAAGCGGCTCCTCGCTGTGAGAGTCATTGGTTCTTCTCATCTATGCTCATCTCTCTTGGTTTCTTTTTCACTGGTTGCCTCCATAGCGGATTCTTCGTGTTCTAATATATCTATTCCTCATTCTCTCTTCTTAACTTTCTGGAATGTTGGGGGCATTCATAACCCTATTAAACGCAAACACATTTTAGGCCACTTGCATCGCTTGCACTCTCAGGTTGCCCTACTACAAGAAACTCATCTTACAGATGAGGAACATGCTAAACTTCGTAGAGAGTGGGTGGGGCATTGCATTGCTGCTTCCTATTCTAGTAAAAAGCGGGGTTAGGCCATTCTTATTCATAAATTCCTCAATTTTGTGTCTTTAAAGACTATTCACGATCTGGCCGGACATTTTCTGTTGGAACACTGTGAGATTGATCAAAAACCTTTCCTGATTTGTAATGTGTATGCCCCCAGTGATCCAACCTATTCCTTTTTTGCTTCTCTTCTCCCACATTTACTGCCGTACACTCCTGGTAATATCTTGCTAGGTGGGGATTTCAATATTGTTTTGAACCAGAGATTAGATAGGAGCGGGCGCACTATTTCTTCTGAGGCGTCATCATTTGATCCATTGCGGTGCTTTATGGATCAAGTCCCTCTTACTGACATTTGTCACCATCTTCATCCTACTGACAGACAATATAGCTTTTTCGCCCATCCTCATGGTACCTTTACCAGATTAGACTATTTCTTAGGCTCTGCGGCCATTCTGCCGTTGATCACTGACTGCCAGATTCATGATATTCTTATTTCAGACCACGCCCCTGTCACCCTGCATCTGTCTTATCGTCTGCCTGTGCATTCCTTGTTTTATTGTCGCATGCTCTCTTTTCTAGCCCAATCCCCTGAATTTTGCACAAGTCTACGGAATTCGTGGCTCGCGTTTCAGGCCTATAATGCTCTCCATTCTTTTGATCCCATTCTACAATGTACGCTTACTGCTCGTTATTCTACTTATCTTGCTGTTGATTCGGCTGCAAACCATTCTAAATATCTGGATGCCAAGAAGGCATATGAAACAGTATTATCCACAGCTGCACAATTTCAATTATCTAAACGATCAGCGCACTTCAACCGTACTGCTAATTTACAAGGGAGTTTGTTGGCTCATTTGACCAAGCTTACTCGTTTTCCATCTATTCAACCATGAAATTCGACACATCAGACCCGGCGACTATCAACACAGCTTTTGTTGAGTATTTCTCTAACGTCTTTAGTCCCGAGCCGGAAGATTCCTTTGCTCGGACAGAGTTTTTTTGCCAAACTTTACCTACTCTTACACATGATCAGTGCACCCTTTTAGAGATGCCCATCACGACCACAGAATTGACGTCTGTGATTAAATCTTTGCATAATGCCAAATCTCCAGGACCAGATGGTCTTCCGGCTGAGTTGTATAAAATTTTAAGTGACGACATTTCTCCTACATTATTATATCTATATAATACCATATTCGATTCGCATGTCATGCCCCCCTTCTTCACTCTTGCTAGAATTGTTCTAATGCCTAAGCCTGGGAAAGATCTTACTCGGGTTGAATCCTATCGGCCAATTTCACTTCTAAACACGGATTCTAAGATCCTTGGTAAGGTTATGGCGAATAGACTCAATCAAATATTGCCTGAATTCATTACACCAGAACAGACAGGCTTCATTCCTGGACGGTATTCAGTGACTAGTATCCGTACTGCAACAGCAGCCCTTATTAAATCTTCGGACTTCCCTTGTAACAATAATCTACTTATTAATCTTGATGCCAAAAAGGCATTTGATAAAATTCTTTGGCCTTATTTGTTTCAGGCCCTGGAGTTTCAAGGCTTTGGTCCCTTCTTTCTAGCTCTAATTGGACAATTTTATTCTGTACCTCATGCCACGATTTCTACTAACTCTCTTAATTCATCCCTTTTTCCTCTTTTCAGTGGTACTAGACAGGGTTGTCCCCTCTCTCCGCTTCTTTTTAATCTAGCGCTAGATCCTCTTCTTCGTACTTTATTAACTTTGCGGGATATTCAGGGTATTAGAGTGGGGACCGTGGAGTGTAAACTTGCTGCATTTGCGGACAACCTGCTATTGTTTATCCGTAACCCACACTCTGCTCTTCCTTCCATCATGCGGGTTTTTGAGAATTTCCGCAGAGTAGCGGGTTTCACAATTAATGAGGCCATGTGGCTTTCTCCGCTGCCTCCCCCTCCCCTGTCATTTTCTTGGCCATTACACTGGACCACCCATCATCTTAAATATCTGGATATTGTTTTGCCAAGGGATATTTCTATGCTTCACCAGGCTAATTTTGGTCCTTTGTTGACCAAGCTAACTTCTGACTTTCTTGCTTGGAAGGCTTTGTCTCTAACGTTTATTGGTCGCATCAAAACGATAGTCTTTCCACGCATTTTATATCTTCTGCATATGCTCCCATTGTATCTGTCCGCACTGGACATTCAGTGTCATCCTCGCTCCCGTTCCGGCTGCTGCTGTGACACGCGGGGCTTACCCTTTTTCCGGTCCTCTTCCGGGTTCTCCCCGACGCCGCGTCACGTGCGTCGTGACATCATCTGGCGGTGCCTATTTCTTGTAGCTCCGGACAGGCACTGGTTCACTCTAATAGCGTATCCATGCCTTGGTATTTGCCTACCAGTCTACCTGTGATCCTGCCAGCGTATGACCCAGCTTGCCTTAGACCACTGTTCTTGCCTTGCTGATTTGGAGCCTGTGATCCTGCCAGTGTATGACCCAGCTTGCCTTTGACTACTCTTCTTGCCTTACCGATTTGGAACCTATGATCCTGCCAGTGTATGACCTGGCTTGCCTTTGACTACTCTCTTTGCCCTGCTGATTGGAAGCCTGTGATCCTGTCTGTGTATGACCCGGCCAGCCTCAAACCTTTCTCCAGTTCCAGTTGTTCCAGTTCCGGGTCTTATTGCCGCTGTGCTTTCTGGACAGGTCAGTTCTCTCCAGCCTTGGAGAGTAAGTGTTTGCACTCTACTGAATCTTCCTAGGAGAGTTTCAGCCCTCAGGTCCCCACTCACTATCTCCGCTCCCCACACAGCGATCTCTAGCATTCACTCTACCCCGCAGGAGAGTTGGTGCTGTCTGTAGGGTATCATCCAGGGCACTGTCCCAGCTCCTCTGGGGTTTGTCATCCAGCCTTGGGGCTGGCACCTTTACCCGGCCTAGGCAGCCACTGCACGCCGAGCATCGCACCCCACTCCGCGCTCCCAAGCACTCCCTCTCCTGTGGGTTACGTCCCTCCTGGTGTTGCTGTTGTGACATTCAGTCGCTCAACCATCACTTCCAAGGATATGTCTGGGGTGGCAGACGTCCCAGATTGAGCCTGGCCAAGTTAACCCAACCCAAAAAATCTGGGGGGTTTAACTTTCCGCATTTACGATTTTATAATGTAGCATGTCTTCTTCGGTATGCAAAGGATTGGTTGAATAACACTTCAGTTTACACAAATTCAGATACAGACCAATGTTTCTGTCCATCGCTAAGCCTTCCTTATGTCTTACATGCTTCTCTGTCCGTTCTTCCCCCTTCCTGTGTAGCTAATCCTTTGCTGGCATCAACTGTGAAAGGCTGCCAATACATTAGATATCATGTTTTTAAATCACGTTCTGTCTCGGTTTTTCTTCCCCTCATCCAAAATTCCTCTTTCCAGGGTGGGTTGGCGGGCGCTCAGTTTCTTCATTGGGCCTACCGGGGGATATAACGTCTGTAGGTCATTTACTAAATCCTCTAACTCACCTGTCATACTCATTTGCAGATTTGAAATCCAAATATACTCTTCCGTCAAACCATCTTTTGCTTTCTTGCAGGCTAAACATTATGTCCAGTCTCTCTTGCCGGCACTGTCCCCTCAACTTACTGATAACCCGTTAGATTGCTTACTTAAAAAAACTTCCGAAGGTGTCTTTCAAACCTTCCCGTATTTATAGGACTATTTTCTCCATGGCTTATAGGGACAGGAGTCCCTTGAGCTCATCAGGCTGGTTAGTGGATATACCCACACTGATGGTAGACAAGTTGGAATCCATTTTTTTGCGTAGATTACGTTGCTCCCCATCTGTATACTTTCATGACATTTCTTACAGATTACTGCATAGGGTCTATGTAACCCCCCTAGTGGCTCACCGTATTGGCCTTGCCCCAGTCTCCTCTTGCCCTAAATGAGGCAACCCTACTCCACATGGTGTATTCATGTCCACATGTGTATTCCTTCTGGACCAAGGTATTCTATTATGTCACAACAAAACTCGGGATTCCCATCATTGGTTTTGCTTCTCCAGCCTTTCTCCTTGGGATATATGATTCTTCTTCTCAGATGACAACTTGGCAAACAAAATTAACTGATTTTGCTGTTATGGTGGTGATAAAATGTATTCTAGCTCTTTGGTTATCTCCTCAACCTCCCTCACTTCCCCAATGGATGCTTAAATTGTTCCGTTTCACCAGACTGCATTGGACGCTTGCCCTTTCAGATAGAGAGTTGCTGGGTGCTCATTTTCTCTCTCTTCAGGAACCCTTCATTCTGTCCTTGCCTATTGCCTGTCAGAGGGAGTTTTATCATTGCTTTAAGTATACTTCGTGGATGGAGGAGAGACTGTTGACGGATAATGCCTTGGAATGGTTGCTGGATTGAGGGAGAGGGGAATGATTCTTTGTTTCCTTGTCTAGATATGGGAGAGGGAGACCTGGGGGTGTCTACCATCTTAGTCTTCCTTTTCTTACTGCAGAGGGTGAAGTGGGGTGTCTGGGCCCCTCTGGAGGCTTGCGTTTGTCTTTTGTCTTTCATCTTTTGTTTTATGATTTGTTTAATGTTGTTTATACTCTTGCAATTTTCACTTGAGAAGCTGATTATATAAAGGTTTTGTTAGCTTCCTTTGGGTTTGCAACATTTCACACTCACTGTTTATTATTTGTTCCTGCCATGTTCCCTTCCCAAATATTTTCTCAATCCCACTGGTCCAGTCAGTGTGTGACGTACGTTTCAATTTTGGGAAGAGATCCCTATGCTGTTCATCCAACACTCTGGTGTTGGGTTCCCTATCATGTTACTGGTACTTCATGCTGTCTCATGTGCTTTTACATTTCAAATCTGTTTATATTTATGATTTGAAATTCAATAAAAAAGTTTATAAAAAAAAAAACATACGCAAGTGTACCTAGAAGAAATTATGCTATTTTGAAGGTAAAGGTTGGTCACACCAAATATTGATTTGATTTTGATTTTTCTCCTGTTTACTCAATTTGCGTTTTGTTAATTGATAAAAAATAAACTATTAACATGTCTAGTTTTGAAAGCATCCTTACTTTACAGCATTTTTTCACAACTTTTGGACAGTATTTCTGCAAAAGAAGGGCGTAAAACAAAAGAAAATCTAAAAACGGTGTTTATTAAGCCCATACACAAAATGAAATGCACTTACAAGATAAGGGATATACAAGAGCATATCAAAATATTCTGGAGGAATTCTCTTTCGGTATGTCATTGGCACTCTATAATGCTTAACCCGCTATTCACTGGTAGCTACACTTTCACAATACCTCAACCTTTGCCAGGTCTTCGGTACCTCCGTAGCTTTTAGTCCAGACACTCCGGGTATTGAACGAAAGATAAAGTAGTCAGCAATCACACACAATATTCTTCTCTCCAGAAAACAATCTCCAATAATCAGACAACAAAGGTAATCATAGATATTGATGACTTCCCCAGGCATATTGCCAGTCTACTGCTGGCTTTGTCAAGGGTAACTGGGGCCACCTAGTGGGGCTTCCTTTTATCAGCTTGTATTCTCAGATCCCTTAAACCTAGGGGCATTAACCTTCTCTCTGCTGTTAATACTACCACTACCAACCTTATTGTAGCAGTCCCAACCACAGTCCGAAGGATCCTCTTTAATATATACCCATCTACAACCACCCATGTTTTATTCTCCTCCAGAGAATAATCAAAACACTTAAAGTTTTAAGATCCAACTACAGTAGGAAAAGTGTCAGAATACATATATAACTTAAAATACAAAAATTATAATACAAAATTCTTAATAAATACTTTTAAAACCTACAGTATATCATATATATACTAAGATTCAAATAATGTCACAATACAGTACAAGAGTTAATGTTTAAAATATTAACCACCTCACTATTATGCAATTACTAGAATATCTCATATGAAAGAAGCCAGGTCAAGCTGGTAAATCCAGTATGTTTCCAGCTGTCCCACTCTCAATAGCCTGTCACCCCCTCTCCTCTCTATCGGTATAAAATCAATAGCTATAACCCATAGCTCTTTCTTCCCTAAGTGGCACTCCTTAAAGTGCCATGGTACTCTATGATTTTCCATACCAGATTCAATGTTTCTCAAATGTTCAGCTGTTCTCATTTTTCATTTCTGTGTCACTCTCCCCACATACTGCAGTCCGCAACTGCAATCCAGGAGGTGAACCACAATTGTTGAATTACAATTGAGAAAGTTCTGGATTTTGTATTCTTTCACCCCACCAATCTTCTTATCAAACAAATAGTGTAAACATGTAGAGCATTCTTTCCTCCCACACTTAAACATTCTTACTGGTTTTCCCAAGGGTAATACAGATTTTCTGTTTCTGTTTTTTCTCTTTCCCATAGTGTCATTGGGGACTATAACTTGTTTAATTGATTTGTTTCTTCTAAATTAAACTTTAGGTTTCTCCCCCATTATGGGACCTAGGATGGGATTCTCCCTTAGGAGATGCTAGTGTTTCTGTAAAATCTGCTGGATATTACCCACATCTATACTATATGTTGCATTGAAAGCGGAACTAACACCCCTGCAAGATGTAGCCTCAATTAGAGGGCTACAATCCGTGATAACTCGCCGTGTAATTTTTTTTTTTTTTTTTTTTTTTTAAATGTGTTATTAAAGAGTAATCCGTTAATTTCAAAAAGTACCTGGTGACATCTCCCCCCCCCGGAAAAGCGCATGTCTGCACGGAGCCGATCGGCTCTCTTGTAACTCCTCCTGGCTACACGAAAACACCTACGTCATCAGCTTTAGATTCTCCTGCTGGTCCGAGAATCTAAAGCTGATGACGTAGGTGTTTTTGTGTAGCTGGGGGGAGTTACAAGAGAGCCGATCGGCTCTGTGCTGACATGCGCAATGCACTTTTCTGGGGGGAAGATGTCAACAGGTACCTTTTGGAATTAACGGATTACTCTTTAATAACACATTTTAAAAAAAAATAATTACACAGCGAGTTATCAGGGATTATAGCCCAATAATTGAGGCTACATCTTGTAGGGGTGTTAGTTCTACTTGAAATAAGGTGTATTATCCCCTATTCTCTCGTTCTTTATATCATACCATTGTATCTCTCTTATAATTTTTTTATTTTTTCATATGACTGTTCCAACACTTTCTCATCATAATCTCTTTTTTAACAGTTTATTAGTTATTATTTCAGCTTCATCTTCAAAATCCTGTACTCTAGTATAGTTTCTTTTTATCATTTGATACTGTCCTAGAGGAATATTATTTTTCCATCTTTTGTGGTGACAGCTATTATAGTGAATATAGCTATTGCGATCCCCATGTTTTCTGAAATTTTTGGTGGCTTCTCTGCCACCTTCTATAAAAAGTATTAAATCTAAAAACTCTGTTTGGCTCATTGTGACTAGTACATTTCAGATTAAGAGAATTAACATTAGTCTGTCGTCAAAGAACACCTCCATCGCAGTTCTTGTCCTCTGGCCATAGAACATGTGCTCAAACAAAAAATAGTTATGACTAAGCACAAAGGACATTGCCAAGGACAGGAATTGTACTTAATCTTCTGGTATCAACCCTTCCTCCCTTAAAAAAACACTCTACTGCCTACACCCCTTTCTCTTGCGGGATGCAGGTATAGAGTGAAGACACATCACAAGTCACCCACATGATACTGTCTTTCAGGAATTATGGTAAAGAGTAAACGAGAGGCTGTAGAAATATATCCACATATTGAGACAGTCTGTAGGTAAGGGAATCTATTCCAGATACAGTTGGCCTCCCCAGGGGCACATTCTCAATTTTATGTAACTTGGGCAAGTAATAGAATACAGAAGTTTTACACTTCAAGAAATTCAAATTCCTCTTTTTCCAAAATTCCCATATTCCTAGCAGTATTCAGAAGCTAATAAAGTTCCAAGTTGTATTTTTTAGTTGGATCATTGGGTATGATTTCATGTCTCTCCGTGTCTCCCAACAACCTTAAGGCCTCTTTTCTGTAGTCTTCCATATTCAAAATACACACTCCACCCCCCTTCCTAATAACTATCTCATTATTTTTACTCAAATCCTCTAATGCCATTTTACTTGACTATGGACAGGATAGAAACTAGACCTATTTTTCTTGCCACTATGTTTAAACCTACACTCTTCCATCTTCCCCTCACTTTCATTACTTAACATTTCTAAACATCTTGCATCATAGACCTCTCTCATAGGTGTTCTATTGCTATTTAAAGAGGGACCTACATTTTTATTCAAAAAGAATCTCTTTACTGTCAGTGCCCTGGTGATTTTTTTAAATCTATGTAATTTTCAAATGTATTCATCCTTTTTGAAGGAGCAAAGAAGAGACCTATATCAATCACCTCGCCTCCTCAGGAGTAGTATCTACATTCAAAATTTATATCACTTTTTGCTCTTCTTCGACTTCCTCTCCCTCCTCCACATTCTCTTCTTCTCTTAGCTGATGTTTCTTTCTTCCTGCTTGTAATTCTTCTTTTTGTTTTTGAGGGGGTCACAGGCCCAACTCTAAAAATTCATTTTTAGCTTGGGCATCTATTTCTGTATGTTTAGACCCTAACATTTCCTCTAAGATATCTTCAGTACCATTCCTATTTTCTAAAACTCTTAAACTTCCTTTTTTTAAAATACACTTTCTTATATTTACTATTCTTAGGATAATATACTAAATTCTTATATAATCCTGTCTTTGGATCTCTCTTAAAATAATCCACTTTGTCTTATTAGTTTTTTATCCCCATAATACGGGATTTATTTTATTAATATTCTTTGTATTAAAGTAACCTATTTTTTCCTTACCTATTGCTACTCCTTTTTCCATTTTGTATTAATTAGGTTAATCTCCAAATTACCTATCTTTTTTATATATTTTCATTTAATTTCTGTATTTCCTCATTCTTAATTATTAGTTTGTTTCTTTTCTATACTTTCAATCTTGTTCGTTTTTTCCAATGCCATTTCTCTGTATTTCACCAATAGTTTCATTAATCTCATTGAACAATCTTCTAACACACTTTCCCATTCCACTAAAAATTCCACATCCTCTGTAAAAAAGTGGGAACTTTGAATATTTTAGGCCCCTAGGTATAATCTTATGCTTAATATAATTTTCTAATGAGATAAGATCATACCAGTCTCTTGTCTCCTTCTCAAGACATTTTTCCAACTTTTTAAAAGGAACTATAGGATCTTCCCTAGGGACATGTTGTTCCCATTCATTTGACCAATCTAAACCTCTATTACAATTCAATCTTAGAGTGTTATAATCCATAATGGACCTATACTATATACTAATGACAGCTACCACAAAAAGAATACAACAATATCGCAAAAATAATGTGAATTTATTTGAGAGACCTAATATTCGACCACACACAAATATCCCACTAGCAGAGCGCCAAAAAGGTATACTGTGCAATCCTAAAACTAAATTGTTCAGAGTCACTATTCGGGTACAAATTCCACCTTATTTCCAAATGTTCATTCTCAGTCGCACAGATGTCATGGGAGTATGAGATGAAAGAAAAGGATGAGAATAGTAAATATAAGATTTTTTTTTTTTTTTTTTTTTTTTTTTTTTTTTTTTTTTTAAAGGAACAACTAGTACTTTTAAATAAAGGAGTTGAAAGAGTTTTAGAAATCAGGAATGATACTGAAGATTTCTTAGAAATGTTAGGTAATCAGAGCGAGGGAAAGACAGAAGAGTATAGGTTTATACATAGAAGAAAATTAGTTCTAGCTTCTGTCCTGTCCATAGTCAAGGATAATTTATTAAAGCTTTTTGACATATTGGTTTACAACGACCTAGAGAAATTGGGGAACAAAATATAAGAAGATCTAACCGTAAACTTTCTAAGAGTGAGAAAACGGCATTAGAGGATTTGAGTAAAAATTTGATATTTATTAGGCAGGCCACTAAGGAGGGTGGAGTGTGTATTTTGACTTTGGTAGACTATAGAAGAGAGGCCTTAAGGTTGTTGGGAGACACAGAGACATATGAAATCATACCCAATGATCGAACTAAAAAATACAACTTGGAACTTTATTAGCTTTTGAATACTTCTAGGAATATGGGGATTTTGGAAAAAGAGGAAGTTGAATTTCTTTTCTCTGAAAATTGTAAAATTTCCATATTCTATTACTTGCCTAAGATACATAAAATTGAGAAGGTGCCCCTGGGGAGGTCGATTGATCTCTGATATATTCCCTTACCTACAGATTGTCTCAATATGTGGATATATATCTACAGCCTCTCATTTACTCTTTACCATCATTCCTGAAAGACAGTATCCAAGTCATCCAGTGTCTAGAGGGGTTGTGGAGGGATGTGGGTGACTTGTGATGTGTCTTCACTCAACACCTGCATCCCGCAAAAGAAAGGGGTGCAGGTAGTAGTGTTTTTTAAGGGAGGAAGGATTGATACCAGAAGATCAAGTGCAATTCCTGACCTTGGCCATGTCCTTTGTGCTTAGTCATAACTATTGTTTTGTTTGAACACGTTTTATGGCCAGAGGACAAGAACGGCGATGGGGTGTTCTTTTGCACCCTCATTCACCAATCTTTATATGGGTACATGGGAGTCTGAAGACATTTGGCAGAATGATCCATACCCTAAGAATATTAAGTTGTTTAGATGGTATATCGATGCTATCTTAATCATTTGGGAAGGAGATATTGAAGGGTTAAACCAGTTTTTGGGGTAGATTAATGATAATTCTCTTAATCTGAAATGTGCTAGTCACAACAGTAAAAGTCAAATAGAGTTTTTAGATTTAATTGTAGATTATGCTAGCTTTAGTGTACTTATAATCTTAATTTTAATAATGACAGGAGGCGAGTATTTTGCATTTCTTTCTTTACTGAAGTCTCCATAGCAGCACAGTAACCAATCAGAGAACAGAAACCAAAAGCATAAATAGCCTGGTACATCTAACTACTTCCTCTTTCGCAGTATAAACAACAAGCAAACAGAACTATGCAAGAACATGATAACATCCAGATTCCGACAAACAAAAAACACCAGCATTCAATCTTTGCTCAGCAGGTCTCCGAAGCTGTCCCTGGTAGAAGGTCACACTGAAAAACATGGAAACTCTGTGAAAGGACACAGAAACAGACCTTCTTAACTTATAAGCACAAACATTACAGAACAATATGAAAACCAGTAATAATCACTTAACAAAGCACAATAACAGCATAATAAACACTTAGCCCAAGAGAAACCCCCCCCAGAACAGTACTTACACACTTACCCCCTTTAAAGAACCTGGGAAGGGAAGGGAGGGAAAATACTCGCCTCCTGTCATTATTAAAATTAAGATTATGAGTACACTAAAGCTAGCATAAACTACAATTTTACTACATGACAGGAGGCTTCGTATTTTGCATTTTTAACGCTATGAAACCAAAAAATTTGACGCATTAACCTGCGGTCGGAAATAGAAGAGCCTAAAGGTGTGTTCCCTAGACCAATCAGCCGAAAGCAAAATATCAGCAACCAATGCCCCAGCCGAAACAGCACCGGAAGCAGCCGCCCCTCTAACTGAATGGGCCCCAAAAGTAACATAGTAATTTAGGTTGAAAAAAGACTTGCGTCCATCTAGTTCAACCCTTTTCCTATTCCCGTTTACCATCGTTGATCCAAAAGAAGAGATTTCTCCCTGTATCAACAAGCCCTAACTAAATATTAATCCCAATACTAACGTACATAGCCCTCTATGTTATGCCCGCCAAAGATAAAACCCAACAAATCCACCGAGCCAAGGTGGTAGACGAAACGGGTCTGTGAGGATTAACATAAGAAATTAAAAGCTGCCCCGAAGGTGCAGAACGTAAAGAAGCAGTAAGCTGAACGTAGCGAAGTAAAACTTCTACCACACACAGTTGAGGGACTTCCCTGAAAAAGGGATAAAAGACCGAAGCAGAGTCTGACTTAGTTCGACAGGAAATGAAAAAGGACACCCCTTCTGGAAGCACGGAAAATCTATCCACATCAAAAGCACGAACATCCGAAACTCGGCAAAAAGAAACCAGACACAGCAGGATGGTAAGTTTAGCTGACAGCTGTCTAAGGTTCAACATGTCATTCAAAGGCCAATTCTTTAAGAAACGCAGAACCACCTCCACATCCCAAAAACTGGAGTACTTAGGAACCGGAGGTCTAGACAACTTGATCCCTCGTAACAAACGACAAACCAAAGGATCACGTCCCACCGGTAATCCTGAAACTGGAACATGCGCGGCCAAAATAGCCGAACGAATGACATTCAGAGAACGAAAAGACTGACCAGAAGAAAACCGAAAGGATAAATAGTTGAGGATGGCCGTCACAGGTGCAGTAAAGGGATCATAACCCCTCTCCAGACACCAGCCAGACCAGGCCCTCCAGGTGGACAAATAAGATCTTCTCGTACCAGGGGCCCAGGAGTCCCACAAGAGGTCCCTGGTCTCCTGCAATAAGCCATCGACTGACCATGCACGGCCAGAAAGTGCCATAAATGTGAGGACCTTCTGGTCGAACTCCGGCGTGACGGCAACCTTGTCTGGAAGCACTGGTCGAGGACACTCAGCACACAGGCGACCTCGAACCTCCCGGTCCAAGGACTGATGCAGCCAAAAGTGGACAAAACGAGCCAGATGTTCCGGCAGGCACCACTCCGAAGACCTGGGATGTCGAATGGCCATGGGGGTCGAAAAGAGGCATCCCTCATGCGTCACAGAAGGTGTCATCAGGAAAGGAACCATCCTTGGAATCGGAAGGAGGAAGAGCCCCGACGGACTCCCTAACATAACTTGAAGATAACCCAGGATTAGCGTCCCAACGGTCATCCTCGGAACCTGAAGCACACCACTCATCCACGACCTCCAGGGGTTTAGGAGAAAAAGCTTCCTCATCTGAAGAACGTGGAGACAGAGGAACAGCCGCCATAGAATCCTCACGCCGCGGCCGTGTCAATGGAGTCTTCCCCTTGCCAGCGTAAGTAGAAGAACCTGGAGCCATCCGTTTCCCAACGACCTGGTCCTCAGAGGCCTCGATGGAAACAGATGGAGTTGCGCCTCTGGATGGTAAAACAGGACCAGGGTCCTGGGAGCGAACCCTGGAGAGCACTTTCTCAACTGAAGCCGCTACAGCAACATCGATAAGAGCCTTGAAATCTGGCGTAGGATTGCTCATGTTGAAATGGCGATCTAGAGGGAGACAGAACACTAATGTCAGGAAGCGAGACCAAACCCCAGTACAGGAGGGGCGAGTCCCAACAAGGTACAACCTGGGGCTCGCCTGGGCTAGTAGAAATGGCGTAGCAAAGCCAAATCTGACACATTAACGGGGGCTCACCCCGGAAACAAAGTAGCAGCGTAAGACTTCCACAATTTTTTTTTTTTGTCAATGCAGTGGACAAATGACCAAAAAAACAGTCAAAGCTGTCTGAAACCCCTCCAGGGGAAAACCCATGCAAAGCATGGCACAAGGACTACTGAACAGTAGCAATTGAAATAGGGGGCTCACCCCAAGCAACAGTGGGGCTCACCCACAACAGCCAGAGCTAGTTATAGTGGTTAATAGGTAGACTTGTAGAGCAGTCCAAAAGTATACCAGATACAGAAAATTTAGGGGGCTCACCCCAGTTGTACCACGGGGGCTCACCCCGCTAGTTAGCCACATAAAAACTGTAGATCGGTTGAATTGCAACCAGCGGCCTACCAGCCACCCGCAGATAGAACCAATGAGTAAGCTGTAGAACAAGCACTGCACAAATTTGCCACCTGAAAGGGCCCAATGCCCAAACAAGCAAAAGAAAAGGGGACAGAAATGGTAACTGAAACCGGAGGACACCACTCCGTGGCCGGAGCAACCCAGCCATGAAGCGGAGCACTCAACAAAGATGACCGCCGAGGATCTTGCGAGACGAGATCCAAGATGGCCGCAGCAAATACCACTCCGGTCCGTGGACCGCCCCAGCAACAATAATATAGGAAAAAAGCAACCTGATAACCCCTGGCTGCCGCGAACCCTGCCGGTGTCACGGATTCAATAATGAGAATGGACCAGTACTTAGGTAACACAATCTGTATTAGCGATAAGACAGGACAAGGAAATCAGCACAACATACAGGTCAAGAGAGGACTACAGGATGGATCAACAGGTACTACGGTACTGATGGAATCAGCAGTAGAGGAAGGGTGACTCAGGTCCGCACCTGAGGCCACACTACAGGTACGCACCTGTACAGACAACGGATCCAGCGACCCAATGCAACGGAGGATAAGCAGGTTCGCACCTGGACAGACCACGTACCAGAAAGACCAGCTGCGCCACAAATCCACACCTGGAGGCCGCAGAGGTATAACGGCTAGAGGAAGAACGTCAAGCCACCAAAGACAACCCTAGGTTGTCCCCTGGAGCATTTTTATGCTGGTTGCGCAGTTGACAATCCCAGGCTATGTCAAGGTGGTCAGACACAAGGAGCAAATACGGAAGGCTTGGTCAACTAGAGCCACAGGTTCGCACCAGATTGGATGTCAGACAGGCCAAGGGGTCATACACAGAGCGGGCAGTCGGACAGAGCCACAAGTCAACAGCAGAACGGATAGTCAGCCAAGCCAGGGGTCATACACAGTAAGGTTCACCAACTAGAGCCGCAGATTTGCACCAGATTGGATGTCAGACAGGCCAAAGGGTCATACACAGAGCGGGTAGTCGGACAGAGCCACAGGTCAACACCAGAACGGATAGTCAGCCAAACCAAATCATACACAGAGACCAAGAAGCAACTGCACTGGAACACCACGAACGGGCAACTGAAGTGGTGTCCAGGTAGTTTTTAAACATATTGCTCCACCCCTAGAGGTGGAGCATAATGTGTGCTGTCCCCTTAAGAACCGGGTCGCGACGTCATCAGGGATTCCCTGAGACGCGCGCCTGGTTCAGATGTGCAGGAGCCGCCAGAGGGCACAACGTGGAGGACGGTCACCTGGATGGACACCAGAGCGCACCGGTCCTCTTTCCCCGTGAGCCGCACACCCCGGCAGCTGCACGAGCGTCGGAAGGTAAACGGCGCTTACAGCTGGGCAGTGAGCGAAAATTGAGCACAAGTGGGAACAACAAATCTGCCCCAATCCGGTACCCTGTAAAGCGCACGGTACACTGGATGGTCAGGGAGCCAGGCAGCCAGAGGAAACCACACTTCTTATCCCATATAACAGTAGTTTACAAACAGTTATCTTAACTAGCAATACCTTAGATATGGAAAAAGTAGCTAAACGGAAAACACATTCATTAAAGAACTTCACAAAAGCTGTAATAGGAGCAAAACACATGAAACATAGCATTCTATACCAAACAATCCCAAAATCCCCCAAACCAAGTAAGGAGAAATTAGACACTCTGACCTGTGCAGCTTGTTGGAGCAGCAAGAAAGAGGAAGTAGTTAGATGTACCAGGCTATTTATGCTTTTGGTTTCTGTTCTCTGATTGGTTACTGTGCTGCTATGGAGATTTCAGTAAAGAAAGAAATGCAAAATACGAAGCCTCCTGTCATGTAGTAAAATTCTATTCATAGATGGTAGCAAAGTAGCCACCAAGAATTTTAGAAAACTTGTTGATCGCAGTAGCTATCTTCACTATAATAGCTGTCATCAAAAAAGATGGAAAAACAACATTCCTCTAGGACCATATCAAAGAATAAAAAGAAGCTGTACTAGAGAACAGGATTTTGAAGATGAAGCTGCAATAATAAATAATAAACTGTTGAAAGGTTTTGATGAGAAAGTGTTGGACCAGTCGTATGAAAAAATAAAATGTTATAAGAGAGATACACTGGTGAGACATAAAGAACAAGAGAATAGGGGATGTGATAATACACCTTATTTCACCAAAACATATAGTTTAAATGTGAGTAATATCCAGCAGATTTTAAAGAAACACATGCATATCTTAACAAAAACTACAGCCACAGGTGCACTCACACTACTCATGGAAATACAGCTTATCATGGTCATGATACACAACAAGTACTTCATCCACATAATATGCGCCCTTGTCTTACCATGTCACTCTCTATCCACAGGTAATGCTGGCTATGGCTGCAATCTGTGGCTACTCACACCAATGACCAATTCCCACACACCTGCACAGGAGGGCTATAATGAGGCTCACACCAGAACAAAGAATGTAATAGAGCTCACATTTCATCTTCTGAAATCACAATTCCATTTTCTGTAACGTTTGGTGGGGGGGGGGGCCTGCAGTATGCCCCTGGAAAGGCATGCAACATAATCTTAGCCTGTGCCATCCTACACAATATAGCTGTGAACACAGGTCTCAGATTATTTCTTGCCCCAGGGGGAATGATCACCGGCACTTGAATGGGCTCTGAGACACAATTGGGAGTTTTATATTATAACTTACTTTGATTGGATTTTGAGTATGTTGTATTGGGGAGATTTGCCAGAGGTTTGATTCTCAGTTGCATCGTCGGGGAGTATTGGTTGTGATAACGGAATTGGGCTATGTTTCCTGACTTATGAGTATTAAGTATGTCACCTTAAATGCCCAGGGTTTAAATTCAGCTTATAAAAGATCCTATTTGTTGTGGCCTGGGATATAAAGAGAGATAGGAAACAGGGATGGTACAATCTTGAAAGGGTACAAGCAGGTGATATAGAATTATTAAATTTGCTATGGTCAGTATCTGGAATAATAAACTTAGACGGTTTTCAAAATACGGTAGTAACAGAGGCTGTAAAAACAATAAGGAACTTTAGACATGTTATTAAAAGTAATAATATGATCTCTACTCTAACCCCAATTCAAGTGACGGGGAAGTATATCCCAAATGTAAGGTTAAAAAGTTCGATGGAACGAGGGATCGAAAATTTTGAGCACTTATTTAGAGAGGGACAAATTTTATAATTTCAGCAGATACAGGAAAGATATGGGGTTGGGTATCAGGATTTTCTGGTTTATCAGGGAATAAGAGATTTGTGTAGAGTTAGGAAGGTAGGAGAACCGGAGCCTTTGGATATTTTTATGAATGCTCACCATAGGATAAATTTCTAAACTTTCAAGACTTGTTGAAACAACAGTTTCTTTAGAGGTTCTTAAGTCTGTATAGAAATGGGAGGAGGATTTGGGGGAAGTCTATCCAGAGGAAACTTGGAATGTTTCATGTATCAACCTTCAAAAAGTGGTACATTGTATAACTCTGCAGGAAGTCCACTAAAAAATCTTTGGGGGATATATAATAATAATAATAATCCTTTATTTATATCGCGCACACAGATTCCGCAGCGCTTTACACTCGTATTGGTTCATGTCCCCATTGGGGCTTACAATCTAAATTCACCTATCAGTATGTTTTTTTGGAGTGTGGGAGGAAACCGGAGTACCCGGAGGAAACCCACGCAAACACAGTGAGAACATACAAACTCACTGCAGATGTTGTCCTTGGTGGGATTTGAACCCAGGACCCCAGCGCTGCAAGGCAACAGTGCTAACCACTGAGCCACTGTGCTGCCCATATATTTTGATGAAATTGTTTAAAAATTGTGGAGAATTGACCCCGAAAGCATTCTTGTTTCATCTAGATTTACATTTTGAGTCAATAGCACATTCCCTTTTGGTAATAAATGTAATGCTGGCAGTAAAATTTGGTATAGCTAGGAGATGGGGGACGAAGATAGTTCCAACATGGAAGGAGATCTGTCAACAAGAGGAATGTAAGAGCTCTATGGAAAAATCATATTATACTTCATTTTCTAATCTGAGAAAATACGATCAGATTTGGGGTATCTGGAAGGAGACAAGCATGAGGGAAGTCAGTCGGGAGATTCAGCCCAATGGGAATTCCTGATGTAGATCAGGATGACTACCTCTGGCAAGTGGGTGGATTTGAGTATGTATGGAGATGGGGAGAGGGATATGGGTAGTTTGGGGGTGATTGAGGTGATGTCTGGGAAGTCATTAAAAAAAAAAAAACTAGTTTTGTAGAGCTTAAAAAATAAACTGTTTGCCACAAATCCTATCTCTCAAACTGCTATGGTCTGAGAGATATTTCAAAGTTCCCCCTCCCTCCCCTTCTCCTGATGTCAGCTGTAAAGCTGACAGCAGGAGATTCAAGTCGTGCGACTCGAGGAGGCTCTTCAGCAAAGCCCAAATCTCGTTATCTAAAAAGAATTACTTCATTGGAATGGTCTACAAAGTGTACTTGCAAACCAGACACACTTTAGACCTTTCCAATAATTATTTTCCTATAACGTGACTGTGGCTCTGCTGCAGAGCCACTGGCTGGTCCCACAGTGCTGACATTAGGAGAACTGGAGGGAGGAGGGAACTTTGAAAGCGAATATCTCTCAAACCATAGCGGTTTGATTTATTGTGTAATTTGAATCGGTCTCAATTAAGGACCATGTTCTTATACAACATAATTTATCACTTTTTAATATTGTGATAAACATATATTTATTGTACCTGAGAATAAAAGATTTCTAGTGCTCACCCAAATCATATATATATATATATATATATATATATATATATATATATATATATATATATATATATTTTTTTTAAGTAGGGGTTTGAAGCAGCTATACATGCAGGTATTTTGGACATCATATAATTTGTTTTTGGTGAAATTATTGTAGAGTATATTGATCATTATTTTATTATAGTGCTCACCTGTTTATATCTGTACACAGCTAAAACATCTTCTTTTTACAGGAAACTGCTGCCCTTTTTAATTACTGACCCATTCTCATTTAAATTGTATTATAAAGAGCTCATCTTTTGATTTTTGGAGATTAGGGTAGTCAAAATGTATTTGCTTGACACATGTTTTGCCACTTTGTGTTCCTTCATCAGGACTCAGAGGTATTAGCACCATATTACTTTATTATTCTCCCATCAAACAAATTAAATGAATATTAGGTCTAGAGAGCCCATATAAATTAAAGCATGTGATAATTCAACATCATATTAATAAAACTAATGACCAAGCAAGGGAACCACTTCCTCTGCTCTACCCACTGGAAGTGGAAATGTGTCCCATATTAATAAATAACTCCCCCAAGGGAGTGGAGAAATTTGCCAAACAGTTTAGATGGGGTCCATTAACTCAAAACTAATACAGTGACTGTCCAAGGACCCTTCCCTTACCCCACTGTTTGAGGATTTAATAAATGAACATGGGCTCTTCCAACTACTCCCTGTACTCATGTAAACAAAAAAAGAAAGACAAAAAGAATGGATACACATGCAGCACTCCCATTCCTCATCAATATTTCAAAAAAATATCCACAAATAAATATAATAAAAAATATAAATGTATTAAATAACTAATGAATTACAAAGAGAAGCCCAGGGTAAGGGTAAGTCACATAGTGTGGTAACTCCCCAACTATCCCGCACTTTCCCTACATCCACACCCAAAACCCAAAGAACCGAACACCTATTAAAAACACTACATCCCTATAGATGCCGGCATCTGTATACAAATATTGAAAACAATCGCTAATACCCAAATGCGGATACAGTGAGAATCAAAAAATATACAGTAAAACATATATATATGTGAATCTTCTTAAACGTGCCTAATAAATGTATCCGTGTCCAAAAATCTTCACCGCAGACAATGTATCTGATCACAATTTCAGAGGAACGCACTTTCAAAGAGTCATACTTTCACCAAGATGGGAAATTACATGCCAAATAGCCATCAATGCATATAAACGATTGAATGTATATCTATGTATTTCGCACAGGGATACTTATAATACAAACAGTTCATATATAGGACATTTAAGGAACGCTCTCACCGAATCCTTGTCCCAAGCTCAAACCTCAAAGCCATCCCATTGTGCTCAATTTTCATTTATGCTTTCACAGCACGGAACCTCCGTCATATAAACATGGTAGCGAAATCCTCTAATATATCTTCCAACTGTGTAAATCAGAAACTTTGTATGGCACCATAACTCTTCATAAAGTAATTCGGCATCTCATAAGGATAAACACACCAACATGTTTCGCTCTGTACTCACCGAGAATGGAGGCTATATTTTAGTAAACTGTTTTCCATTACTTGGAAAGAGAGGACCCTTGGCACCCCATGAACACCTGGGTTCTTTCTTGCTATTTAAAAATAATAACAAAAAAATCAGTGTTCAGAAAAAAAAAAACCAAAGCAGAGATAAAATATATCCTTATTGAACCAAGGCCCAGCTGCCAGTGAACATGTGCTTTGAGCTTTAAAATTTTTTCATGCTCACATCAGAGCTAAGCTTGAGAAATGAAGCTTCAGAGGTCAAGAGTGGGGCTATAAAAACTCTGTGTAACTTTATTTTATTTTAAATTAGATTTATTGAGGGTTGCAAAAGTGCAAACAGAGTAAGTTCAACAAGATACCAAACATAGACAGAGGAGAAGATATTGATAGTTCATGCAACAAATGTATTAACTAACTGGAGTAGGTAAGTGGTCACATTGTACACAGGAAATACATGAATCTTTCTTAGTAGAACTCCTATGCCAATATAGAAAGATGAGAGTTGAAGTTAGGGCAACATAATTTAATGAGAAACTGAATAAGATACCTTCTGTCTCAGGTGGGAGCCAGAAGTCACACACAGTAGTATTGAAGTAAAGAAAAAATAGCTAAGTAGCAAGGGAGAGGACAGAATGAAAGGGGAAAGAAAATATTATAAGACCCAAGAAAGTAAAGAAGGTGGGGTCTAAGGGCTAGATTTAAAGGCAGCCGTTAAACCATCCGCTAAGTAAAAAAGGCACATCGGCCGCAAAGAACACATGGTTTACGGCAGATTCAAAGGTAAGCGTACAAGAATAGCTATCGGGCGTAGGCACTACAAAAACACGTTAAACAAAAACCAGCGTCGCACCTGATTTCGTATCACCGTGCGTCCCAAACACCCGTTAAAACACAACTTAAGTCAAAATGTTACATTACGGCTGCCGTTGTCTAGCAACCCTGATAGATGCACAAACAAAATTCAAACCTACAGCCAATCCCAAGGCCCCAAAGTATCAAAAATGTTCAAATACACCTATATATACCTCAAAATAACGGTTACACCCTGTCTGTGTTTCGAGTTTCAGCAAGCTAGAGCACAGGACCCAGGAGTGGAGGATAGTGTTTAGAGAGAGAGAGAGAGAGAGATAGAGAGAGAAGCATACACAGGAGTAAGGTAGAGGGATCTTGGAGAGAATTACATTTAAATAGACACATAGCACACTTTTGCACATAGCACATACATCCATACAAACACATACACATACATACACATAGTCTTTTTTTTTTCATCACACCTTACACATTTTAAACTTTATTTTTACAGTGTGAATCCGTGAGTGAAAGTGTGTGACAGAGAGTGAGTGGGATCGAGTGTGTCTGTGAGGGCGTGTGAGAGTGCCTGGGTGTGAGTGGGTGAATGATGGCTAGGAGAGGAGGACAGGAGAGAGGGATGGGGAGACTAGTGGAGGAGGAGGAGGAAGGTCAGGAGGGGATCCCTCAGCAGAGCAGGGGTGGGAGAGGGAGATACGCAGGGCGGAGGGGGACCAGGCCCACAAGAACAGGCACACGAAGAAGAACAGGGACAGATCCTGCAGTGGGAAGAGGGGTAGTGCCTGGGGACCACCACACACAGGCAGGGGCAGAGCAGGCAGGACACTCCGGGTCTGACTCCTCGCATGCCGGAGCTGAGGGGGACAGGGTCAGGGATCCCCGATATACCGAGGAAGAAAACACGGCCCTCGTGGAGGCTGTGCTGGAGAGGGAGAGTGTCCTCTTCCCGGGGGACAGACTCCCTGGCCTGTCTGCGAGGAGGAGAGCTGCCTGGAGTCAAATCTGCAGCAGAGTTAATGCGGTGGCCACCTGCAGACGGGATGTGGACTCAATCAAGAAGAGATGGGGCGACTGCAAAAGGCAGGTGAAGAGGAAGATGGGGGATGCCGCCCTGCACGCCCGAGCCACCGGAGGTGGGCCACCTGTCCCCATCACCTTCAGCGCATGGGAGGAGAGGCTGCGGCAGACACTGTCGTCTACCCTCATTGAGGGGGTCCCTGGAGGATCAGACACTGGGGAGGAGAGGAGCCTCCACACCACCGGTAAGTGCATCACCCCAAAACCACACACCACCCCAAACCACACACCCATCACAAACAAGCACTCACATCCCAACATCTGCCCTTCATTCAACCACACAATTGCACCAACACAGCACCCTGAGGGTTTAAACAGGAATCAAGACAAGGACAAATGTCAAGGTTCAACAAGGCCAAAACCTGTCCAACTCCCTGGTTAACCCTCATGTTGCTGTGCTAATCACACACAATACACACAAACCATGCTCAGTAAAGTGTTGTATGTCAAACATCACAATTGTTGTCACACAGTGTTACCCATGTTCACACAGGGAATCCAGCACATAACCCCATGAATGCTAGAGGGATCATCAATGCATCGATCAACAATGCTTTGGCAACCCTCTGGTACTCAAAGGGTTAACCAGACAACAAACACATGTCGATAGGTTAACAATTACATGACACATAGGGGACATTCACTAAGCGGTGAAAAAGAGCTGATGTAGAGAATTTGACACATACATACCCTCACTTCACCAATCACAATGTTAGTCTATGGAGAACATCCAATAACAGGATTCAAGCTGCACAGGCCCCATTGTGTGGACTCCATAGAAAACACTGCAGATGGGGAAATGAGGTCAGCGGAGAAGTCAGCATCATAATCAGTTCATCAGGTCCACTTAACCGCTTACTGAATCACCAACAGGAGGGATCAGGTCACAAATCACAGTGCCACTGAGAATAAATGCTTGTATGTGCAACACACAGGCCAAAAACAATCACACATAACTGAAGGTGAAAAAGTTGGCCTTGGTGTTGTGTATGCAATCATTTACGCTAACTTCAATTTACATAGCTCACATTTGATTCACATATAGATCCTCAGGAGTGCTGATGCCATGGATGGATGGTACACCAGACACTATTTGCAGGATACATATGGGAACCAAATATGAACCATTGAGGTTTGGTCAATAACAGGCCAGGAATTATGGATATCTATGATCGGGTCTGGCTGCCTCACACAGAAGGATGGATGGGCTGATCCAGGAAAAAAAAGGCCTCAATCAATGATATCCTTCAATACTGGCTTGATTGTTGCCCCTCAGGATTCAACTTGAACAGACCTCATGGACAGAATCCTGTAATGTACATCAATCCCTGATTGCCACGGTGGTATCCCATGCATCACAATGCAATGCATAGGATACCATCATGACAACCAGAGAGGGACATGTCTAATCTGACAAAATCCAGCACTGTACGGGATGAACTGATAACATAGGGATGAATACTACTTGAATCACACTGCAGATCTATTCAAAAAAGATATGTACAGAAAGAAAAACAACCAGATTTGTATGTGGATATGTCCCTTTCAAATGGGTACAAATAGGTCCCACCAAGATGTAAACCCAGAGTTCGGTTCAGTACGTGTGATTGTCCTACTGCCCATATATGTGCACCCTCAACAAAATAACTCATATTGATATCATCATCAGAGTACATATACCCAGTATATTACACCTACTTGGATGGGTATCAGTTGTATCTATGAAAGTTCATTTGTGATGGCTGTACATATATAGGCAGTTAGACAATCACATGTTCTGAACAGATCTCTGGGTTCATATCTATCAAGGATATGTTTGTACCCATATGAAAGGTACATATACACACATATCAGACCATATTCCTCACTGTGTACCTTGGCATGGCAATGGTTAATTTCACTTGATGTAACCTTGCAGGCATCATAAAGAGATGTTTAGAAAGATGTTACTGTATGTGACAGCTGGAGATGTCAGTCATATGACCACACGGAGGCTCTTCAGCAGACCCAAAATTGAACCAATTGGAGATGGATCCATCATTGACATGGTCCACAGAGCGTGCTTACAAACCAGGAACACTTAGTAGACAATGGCAAAGATGTAGTTATCTCCAAATGGGTCAATGTGGAGTCTGCTGAAGAGCCTCCGTGTGGTCAAATGACTGACATCTCCAGCTGTCACATACAGCAACATCTTTCTAAACATCTCTTTATGATGCCTGCAATGTTACATCAAGGTGAAATTAACCATTGCTATCCCGTTAAAGAGATAGTAATACCTAAAATGTGAAAGGAAAAATACATGTCATAGGATTGATCCACCGGGTAATGCAAGGGTATTCCCACTACTGAAAGGTGTTTCATCACAAGAGTATAACAGCTCAAAGTTGAATATTCCATGGACAATATCACTATGGCCTGAAAATGTACTATGCCAATGTTGCCAGACCATCCTCTGGCTAGCTTTGGTCCAGGGAGCAGATATCCACAAAGGATGATGTGGCAACAGCGCAAATGTACAATTTCAGGCCACTGGGATGTGGCACCAAAGGAATTCAACTCTGAGCTGCAATACATGTAGAATACAACACCCATCACCAGTAGGAGTACCGTTGTTTCACACAGGGGGATACACCATACAACATATATGTTCCTTTACACATTTCAAGTATTAATATCAATTTGACACCATCATGGCTAAGTTTACTGATCACACAATCTCAATCCTCCACACAGGTTATGTGTCTCCAGCACATCAGGAGACCATGGAGGAGGCCACATCACCACCCAGTGAGGAGTATATGGAGGAGGGGACCAGCCAGTGGGCACCGTACCCAACGACATCCACACCTCTTGGCCAGCTGGATGCACCAACCCTGCCTGCACCAACCCTGCCTGCACCAACCCTGCCTGCACCGACTCTGCCTGCACCCACTCTGCCTGCACCCACTCTGCCTGCACCGACTCTGTCTGCACCGACTCTGCCTGCACCACCTTATTACAGTGACTGGATGCCCCCCACCACCTCCAGGAGCTATTATCCTCCAGCAGCAGCACCACCACCACCAGGGAGGCAATGGCTGCCCGGTGATGTGGCCACCACCCAATACGGGCCATACCCACAGATTGACCTACCCTCCTGGATGGCTCCCCAGCATGGCCCCAGGTATGATCCTAGGTGGGGGCCAAGCACATACCAGTGGCCAAGGTTTGACCCTTGGCCACTCGACTACCAACACCTGGGCCTGCTTGGGGAGCCCCAACAGCCTATGCGAAGGGACGTGTTTACCCCACCACCTCCACCAGCACAGACATCGGTGGGCAGCAGTGGGTCAATTGATGTGGTGGGCACATACCCATCTGCAGCACAACCAGCACCAGCAGAGGAGGACACAGCACCAGCAGAGGAGGAGACAGCACCAGCAGAGGAGGACACAGCAGCAGCTGATTCACCAGGCACAAGCATCACCAGCAGTGAACGGCCCACGGGGATGGAAGCTGAGTGTATGGCTCTGCAAAGGAGACTACTCAGGTCAAGCCTCCGCACCAATGACAACATCACCAGGAGCCGTAGGGAATCCCGTAGAAACACTAACAGGATAGAGGCAAGGATCCATGCCCTGGAGTCGGAGGTCATGAGGATCAACACTCAACTCCATCAGCTACACACGGGGGTGATGGACCTGCTTGCACAGCTACTGGTGGAGTTGAGAGAGCTGAACCGCAGGGAGGACTTACGGTTGGAGAGGGAAAACCTGCGCTCCACAGAGGGATCCACTGCCCCCACCACCCCCTCTAATGTGACCCCCGAAGCCACACCTAGGGGGCAAAGGGTGACCAGGAGATCATCCAGGTTATCCACTTCTGCCACACAGTCTAAGCCCCCACCCCCCCTAAGAAAAAAAAATAAAATGCCCAACATGTTACATTTCCCCTGAATAAAGGAACATTGTGCTTTTGAATCCTGTCTGATCTGCTTTGAATTTGGTCATAGATTGGGTGGCAGAGTTGTCTCCAATGCATTGCCAAACAATTCAGTGAATACAACTCCTGCCTAGGTAAGATGTTTGTGGGATGTTACAACATGGGTTCACACACACATCGTAGTACAAAATCAACTGTAAAAACATCCCTGTTGCCATATTACACAAATGTTGTGTGTTGATTTTGCATAACCAAACATTCCCCTTAGGCCAACATTTGGAACAACATTGAACATTCATCTACATCATATGTTGTGTTTAACCCTTTGATCGCCAGAGTGGTAGGCAACGCATTGCAAAGAAATGCATTGGGTACCACTCTGGCACTCAGAGGGTTAAGGGGATAACCAAACAAACGGCTGAGCGGTGAGATAACAAGCAGGACAGATAAACAGGACATGTATCCATATTGTCTTGGATTCACACACTCATTGTGCAACAGACTGACTGGGGAAGCCAATGTTTTTAAACTAGGATTTCAATGTGTAGCACACACACTGATATCCTGGGGTGAGCATTGGGGCCTCCAGTAAGTTGACTTGTTGTTTTTCCTAAGGGTGTAACAGACTTCCCCAGTGAAAACACTTGTCCACTTGGTCATGTACTGTGATATGTCCCAGTGGAGCAATATCACTGAACATTGATTATACTGAGCAACACATTAACTGTGGACAGGAATTCACTGTGGAAGTATGTCCCCTTTATCACCTCTTTATCACTCCCACAACACATTAGTGTATCACTGCCACCATCTGTTAGCGTGAATACATCACTGAGTCCACTCACTTGCAAACAAGTGGTGGAGTCCTGTGATATGGGTGATGCCTTTCCATGTATGGGGATACTCTACCCTGGGTGTGGTAACGCATTGACAACTGTGTTCTCAAATATATCCTCCTACAGACACAGATAGAATGGTGATGGTTCATCTTTATTGTGTCTCAAAGTACATTAGGATGTACATGTGTTTTCTGTGTATTGCCTATATGCATTGAACACCTGTATGAGAACACTAAATGTACTTTGAAACAAAATAATAGTACTTTAGTAACACTGCTGCCCAGTTCATGTGTTGTCCACAAGGTTTGACAACTCTGTAGCTGAGCATCCTAACTGTACAGGTTATAAAACTCAGGAATTAGTGTTTTCTGTGTCTATATGAAAATGATCCAGTAGAGGTTTGTGTGAACCTCAGGTCAAACTTTGCATCACCAACAACATCACCATAAACAGCAAGGGGTGATCTCCATGAAGGTGATGTCAAGACATCAATCCAGTCACATAGAAGATCTTCAGTTCAAGGATGGATCATGTTACGGATGCCTGTGGAAGAAGAGGACAGGATTTGGAGCAGTTGACCTGAACTGATCATCAAGCAACAACAATTTAGTCTTTTTGATCCCCTCAATTTTCACAGTTACAGGTGAGTACACAAACCATTGCTTGACAATGTGTTGTGTACTCATCTGTAACCAATTATGTGGAGAACTAAGGACATGTGCCCCAGCCCTATGGATATGTGCCCCTGACATGGATACACACATCAACAAGTGTTCTGAGAGCTCCATGGAAGTAATGAATTTGGGCTGCCACTGTGAAAGTGACAGTGGCAGCCCAATGTCATTTGTTCCACGGAACTGTTAGGACACATTTGTTGATGTGTGTATTCATGTCGGGGGCACATATGTCTGCACACTCGCAGGTCAGCATGGTGTCCCTGGTAATCTGATCTACGTCTCATGACCTCTGCATTGTGTGCCCATACCACTGTACATCCACCCCTGTGCTGCTATTCTCAGCTGTGGCACGGTACAGGTCCCATATTGAGTCCAATGGCCCTTTAACCCCTGATGTGACGGAGTATTATCCAATGCATAGCATTGGATAACACTCTTTCGCTACAAGGCTAGCATGGTTGCTCTGGCTATGCTCATGGCAAATCAAGTTAGCTGCTGTCAATCAAGCCCTGTAAGGCGATGAACATGGGTTATGTGTTGTACCTTGTTTCTCCTGAGGGTGTGCGTGATATCCTTGGGGTCTGTATGTCAACGTGGAGAGTGGAATGGAGGATGGTTTTTGAGTCCACACACACAATTTGCCTCGTCCGCTGCCAGTGCAGTGCTGTGTCACTGTTCCTGTGGGGTGAGACAGAACAAAATGTGCAGTGTGGTTAGTGTCACAGGACTGATGGGGGACTTGCATGGATTGTTTGCATGCCTGTGTTATACTCACATGTAAAGTGTTCCGTGATGAGCCTGTCTCTGATCTGTGTCCCTCTCAGGGTCTCCTCAACGTGGCCGATGTCCATGGGCACTTCCTGTATGGGGGGGGCCTAGATGTGCTCCAGCAGCCTGGTGTCCACTGCGATGTTGTGCAGTATTACGCACGCCACAATGATGTCGCACATCTTTCCAGGTGCATACTGCAGTGCTCCCCCCGAGTGGTCCAGACATCGGAATCTTGACTTGAGGAGGCCAAAGGTCCGCTCAATGGCATTCCTCGTTCTGCCATGAGCCTGGTTGTAGCTTTCCTGGGCATGTGTTCGAGGATTGGCCAGAGGGGTCAGTAGCCAGGACTTGCATCCATAGCCAGCATCACCTGTGTAATGTGAGTGACATGGTGAGACAGGGAGCACATGTTGTGTGAATGATGTTTTGTGTGGTAGACGTAGTAGCTGTGGGTCAGGAGCATGCTAAGCAGCGTTGTGTGTACGCCTGTGTATGTGATGTGATTTTGTATTGTGAACTCACCCAAAAGCCATCCCCCTGTAAAAGTTCCATTCTCGAAATCTCTGTGGACTGAGGAGTTTTGGAGAATGTATGAATCATGTGAGCTGCCAGGATACTTTGCACAGACATTCATTATCCTCATATGGCTGTTACACACCATCTGCACGTTGATGGAGTGAAAGTTCTTCCTGTTGATGAATATCTGTGCGTCACGTGCTGGGGCCTTAATTCGGACATGGGTGCAATCTATAGCACCCATGACCCTGGGCATGCCTCCCCTGGCGTAAGAGGCCTGCTTGACTTTTATCCAGTCCATGTCGGTGGTGGGGAAATGTATATAGGTACTGGCCTTGTTTTTGAGGGCTGGCAGGACCTGGGCCAGCACCCTGGAGAATGTGGCCTGTGACATGCCAGATGCGTAACCCTCTGTGGACTGGAAGGCCCCGCTTGCCATGAAGTGCATGGCACAGAGTAGTTTCTGCAGGCCAGTTAGGGCATGGTTGTGGATGTAGATGGGATCCACCTGCTCCTTGATGACCTCATACAAGGCAATGATGCTGTCAGGCCTCAACCTGTAGCGATCAATTACCTCATCATCGGTCATTCCAAAGAGGGTGACCCTTGGGCGGTATACCCTGGGCCTTGGTGGTCGTCTATACATCCTGTGCCCTCCAGGTGGGGATGGGCTCCTGTGTGGCTGCTGAGCCAGAGCCTCCTCACTTGCAACAGGTGGTGGCTGTTGATCAGGCATGCTTGGAGGTTGCTGATGTTCCCCAGCTCTCTCCCTTGCACGCCTTCTCCGCAGCCTTCGCAACAATATGTAACCCAACATACTGTTTGCTCTCTATCTCTCTCTCTATCTGTCTCTCTCTCTCTCTCTCTCTCTATCTATCTATCTATCTATCTATCTATCTCTCTCTCTCTCTCTCCCTCCCTGAGTGGAAAACAAGCCACAAGTGAGTGTGTTGAGTTGTCCCTTTAAGTACTTGCTAGGGCGTTGTGTGGGTGTGGTGATGAGGTGAGTGCTGACCAGTGGTGAGTTGTTTTTGTCCAGGTAAGTGTTAGCAGGTGTGTGTGTGTTATAATATGTGGTGTGTTGTGCTTGTTCTGTGTGTGCCATTTGCGGACGTGCAGTTGTGGGGTGCAGGTCGCGTGTTGATGTTGCCCAGGTGAGCTTGTATTTGCAGGTGTCCGCTTTGTGTGATGACCCCCATTGTTCCGTGCCATGTTGTGTTGTTGTTTTTTTGTGTGTCGTTGTCCCTGTGGTGTTGGTTGTTGTGTGTGGTGATTTGTGTTGTGTGTGCATGTTTTTGTGTTGTTTTGGCATTGCACGGGTTAATTTTCCCATTTACATGGTTGTGCAGTAAGCATTTTGTGTGTTTTCCTATGTAACGGGTGTTTTGTTTTGGCCGTTAAGTGTCTAACGGCTAAAAAAAGTGGGTCTTAACTTTTAGCCGTTAGGTGTGTCTATTTTTCAGCCGTTATCAGTACCGCAAGCCTTTGAATAGCTCTGGGGTATGTTTTTCCATGCGTCTGAATGCACGTAAGTGTATCGGCCGTAAGGATTCTACAACTGCTGTTAGCTGGTCTTTAGACGGATCTTTGAATTGCAACATGTCACTTAACGCACCCGTTAGTGATTTTTTTTGCTAACGGCTGCCTTTAAATCTAACCCTAAGTGTCATATCTAGGAGAGAGGCAGGTATGAGAACCCAGACTAATCCCCAAATAGGGGTATAACAAAAAACTGGAGCAGGCAATCAAGACCAAATATGCGTAGGCAGGGATAACCTTAAGAGAACAGGGACCCAAAGGAACTTGTATTAGCAGTAGCTAGTATTTTGCAAAATGAGATGAGAGATCTAGCTGTTACACCTCCTATCCACCACCTGACTGTTCAGGACCAGGGATTGGCTGCTGGGGGCTTATAGGGGCTTCTCTCCCTTACCTTGACGCCTGTTTTTATGAGACTGCGTCTGTGATTCCTGCTGTTTAGTTTGTTTTGGATTCTGCTGCTGACCTTGCCTGTATTTTGACCTTGCTTCTGGATTCCCCTGCTGTACTTCGATTTTGATATTGGTATTGATATCGGCTATCCATCCGACTATTCCTTCTTCTTAGCCCTTAGGTACCTTAGCTGTAGATAGATGGCTGCTGGCACAGGACTGTTACTCTCATCGCTACTCATCTGCTTGGCTGTTTCTTCTATTTTTTCTCTAATATCTATATTTTATTTGGGAACTCTGAGGCATTGTTTCTTTTGGTCAGGCTTCGGGCCTTGGGCTGTTGAGGTTCTCTACCTCAGCCTCATCTAGTCGTTCTCTGTATTCTCTTGAGTGCTTCTCCACTTTTGAGACTCGGTGGATATTATTTTTGTCTAGTCAGTCTGGTTGTATACCTCCTGGGTTATCCTTCCCAGCAACCCTCCTAGTTCCTGACTTCTGCACTATAGGGTCTATCCCAGATCCAGTATCTACTCTACACTTACAAGTCTGAGGAGTGTCTATCCAGGTCCAGGCCCTGGCTCAACTGGAGTCAGACATCTGGCTTCGCGGCCATCAACTTTACTCCAGCTAAGGCTGCAGCAAGGACATTCCAACAAATCTCCTAAATTTCATGGCTACGATCTCAATTCTCCTCTCTCTCTAGCCTCTCTTCATCTTAGGTACTGGTATCCTCCTGTTCCACAACACTAAGTGGAGTTGACACTAGCAAAATTTAGGAGACAGTTGAGTAGATGACCTTTCAAGCAATGCATTCTGTACCCCTCTGGCACTCAAAGGTTTATGGGCCAGACTTGTAGGGGGGATACAGGAAAAAGAAATATTTGTGGTTCAAGGAGAACAGTAGAGGAAAGAATATGGTTAATATCTTCTCACAAGATTCCAAAAGGATGTAATATGGTCACAAGACTACCATATATGAAATAATGAGCCAATTAAATTTCCACATCCCCAGCAGAGAGGTGAGCAAGTAATGTATATATTGGTCAATCTCTGATGGGTATTTTACCACCTAGTGAGAAGTTTATGATTTGTTCCCTATGGGGCACATCTGGCACACTAGTTAGAAGGTGCCTAAATTATTAAGCCATTGAAATTGAGGCAAACAAATCCCATGTTCCCCCTGCCGTTGTGTACACTACCATAGCTTACAATGGAACTTTCACCATAATTCAAGTTTGCGTATTTGAAAATTGCATTAACAACTGCTTATATGTCGTGTTAACCAAAAGACCAACAGATGTATAGTTTAGGAGATATTCCTAGTGAGGAAACTGGCCAAAATGTGGAGTCCTTGTGAGTAGAAATTGAGACTAAATGTAGTGTAAAAGGTTAAAAAAAAAAAAGGTGTTGGTGGGTATATTCTACAAACCATTGATGACAATGTTGAATTGCAAATGAGGAAAGCTGCCCAGCTTGGGCATACTATAATTATGGGAGATTTTAATTATTCAGGTATCAACTGGAAAAATGAGACCTGTCAGAGAGATAAGGGTAGTAGGTTTGTGAGCATACTTTGTGAAAGTTACATGTCACAAATGACTTGAGCATCATCTGCAGGTATGAGGCTTCAAGCATCCTGCAGGCCTCTGTTTTATCTGTTTTCTTCCTGTAGTCTCCTCCTACCAACTTCCTACTTCCTCCCTCTGAGCTGCTCCTCCTACTTCCAGTGGAGGGGTTTAAAGGGCAGACTGAGGCCTGACTCAGTTGCCCTTGCGTTGTTGTTCATAGCAGTTCTGTTACCTTGGGCTCCGTGTATGACCTGGCTAGTCTTCCATCCATTCTAGTGCTGACCTGTGGCTCTGTCTGACTATTCTTTTGCCTAACCCCTAATAGTGGACATCCAATCTGGTGCAGACTTGTGGCTCTGGCTGACTATTCTTCCGTCTTTTCCCCTGGTGATCAGACACCCAATATAGTGCGGGCCTGGGGCTCTGGTAGACTTGCATAGCTGACTGCAGGTGTGAGTCAGTTTTCACCTTACTTCATCTGACTGCTGCGTGAGTCAGAGGGTTTAGTACCTGTGTCCTATAGCCTATGAGTTCCCACCTGGCGGAAGGTGTGATTCTGAGGGTTCTTACTGTCTGCAGGTGCGTACCTGAGACTCACTACCACTACTAGTGGCTTCTTTTCGGTTCCTGAGCATCCTGGTTTCCTGTTCGTCGGATCAAGATTGCCATTCTGGTTGCTGCTGTATCACTTGTCCTTGTATGTGAGACTACAAGTGGCTTTGGCCTAGTCTCCAGCAGGGTGGTCTAGGACCCAGCCTATTATTTCTGGTAATAATGCTTGCTGACTAGTACCCCCTGCTTGCCTATTGCCTATTTTTTTGTTTGTTGTTTTTAATAAACTCCATTAACTATACCGTACAGACTCTGAGCCTCCTTAGTATCCGTGACAGTAGGCAAGGGCCATGAGTTCTGACGGTGATAGTAATGTGGTATTCCAAAGCATCCTGGACAGGATGGAGACACTGAATCAATGTCTTGATCAGCTGTCTTTAGCCATGCAAACAGTCTTGCAGTGTACTGCGAGCCTTGAACAAATTTGTACCCAGTTGGTGGCCCCCTCCGATCCTTCTCTGGCACCAATACCTCCTATTTCTAGTGATGCTGGTACGGTCAAAAGGTTGACGGGTTCTGCCCAGCTCCCACAAAGTTATGGTGGGGACCCAGATAGTTGCTGAGGCTTCCTTAATCAGTTGGGCATATATTTTGAACTGGTACCCTATGCCTTTCCTAATGAGTGCAGTAAAGTTGGCTTTCTAATTTCGTTCCTTATGGGCAGGGCCTTGGTATGGGCCAACCCATTATGGGAGAAGAACAAACCCATTGTGCATAATTTCGCAGAGTTCGTGAACTCCTTTAAGCATGTCTTTGACAGGCCTGGATGCGTGGTCTTGGCTTCCAAACACCTGATGACCCTCTGACAGGGTGCATGCACGGTGGCGGATTACGCCATTGAATTCCGTACTCAGGTGGTTGAGGTTGATTGGAATAACGAAGCGCTGATGGCCGTGTTTTTCCAAGTGATACAATGAAAGATGAGATCGCGGCACACAATCTTCCTAATGAGTTGGACCGGTTAATTGAGTTCTGTATTCTGATGGACACCAGAATAAGGGAGATAATAAGGGAGGTTCTCTGGCAAGGGGTCTTCTTGTTACGCTAACCCTCCCTATCCTCCCTCGCCTCCAAGGCCTCCTAGATTTGTCTCAGATGATGCCGAGCCCATGCAGGTTGATGCTGTGGTCAGAGGGAGGCCGGCAGTTGTGGAGCAGGGACACAGACCGCTTGATGAGGTCCTTCCACACATTTCTGACCCACCCTATCCTCCCTCGACTCCCATACCTCCTGATCTTGCCTTGGAAAGTGGTGACCCTATAATGGTGGGGGCCACTCATTGTCTAGGGAGGAGAGAGCCTTTAGGAGGAGGGGGGTATCTATAGTGGTAAATCTGAACATCTGCTGCGATCCTGTCCAGTCCGTCCCGAGCGACGTTCAAACTTTAGAACCGGAAGGGGACAAGTGATTGGTGGTATTTCCCTGTCCCAAGTAAATTTTTCAGATAAACCAGTACTGAGTGCCTGTATTTACTGGGCAAATAAATATGTGTCAGTTCCAGCGTTTCTGGCTGTTTTATGGATGAAGAATTTGCAGCCAGCAAATGTATTCCATTGGTACCACTCGAGTCTCCTTTGGCAGTAGAGGCTATTGATGGTAGACCTCTACAACCTGCACACATTACTCATGAGACCTCACTACTAACCCTGAGAGTCGGAACCCTACATACTGAGACTCTGAAGTTTCAGGTGATTAATTTACCACATCATGCCATTGTCCTGGGGTTTCCATGGTTGCAGAGACACAACCCCAGGATGGATTGGCACACTTGTGAAATTTTATCCTGGTCTCCAGATTGTACAAAGTCTTGTCTAGCTTGTCCTGTGAGAGCCACACAGGCCTCGAATCCACTCCTCCCAGAGGAGTATGCCTCCTTTGTTGACGTTTTCAGTGAAAGCCAGGCTGAGGTCTTACCTCCACATAGACCTTACGATTGTGCATTGGAGTTTTTGTCTGGTTCCTCACCTCCGAGGGGTTGTGTCTATCCTTTGTCTGTGGAGAGAACAAGGCTATGGAGGAGTATGTGTCTGATGCTCTGGCCATGTGCATCATTCAGAAATCTACACCTGTGGGTGCTGGATTTTTTTTGTCAAAAAGAAAGATGGGGAGCTACGTCCTTGTATCGATTTCCATGGTTTAAACAATTTGCTAGTTAAAAACGCCTATCCGATTCCCTTGATCACTAAACTTTTTGACCGAGTCAAAGGTTCCAAAATTTTTACGAAATGGGACTTAAGGGCTGCGTACAATCTAGTACAAATTAAAGAAGGGCATGAGTGGAAGACAGCTTTCAATACCCGGAGCGGTCATTATGAGTATTTGGTTATGCCCTTTGGCCTGTGCAATGCTCCAGCTGTCTTCCAAGAATTCATAAACGATGTTCTAAGAGAACTACTCCAGAGTTGTGTGGTGGTTTATCTGGATGATATCCTTATATATTCTCCCACTCTGGAGACGCACCAAGCTGATGGTGCCTGAGCCTGTTGCATGAGAATAAGCTTTTCTGCAAGCTCGAGAAGTATGAATTTCACAAACCCCATGGATATATTATTTCTGCCTCTGGATTTGCCATGGATCCTCAGAAATTGTCTGCTGTACTTAATTGGCCTCGTCCCATGGGCCTTAAGACAATCCAAAGGTTCTTGGGATTTGCTAATTATTATCGGAAGTTTATCAATAATTTTTCCTCTATTGTCAAACCTCTCACTGAAATGACTTGTAAAGGAGCCAACACTACCTTATGGTCCCAAGAGGCCATTGATGCCTTCAAGAAACTAAAGGCTGCATTTGCGGCAGCTCCGTTGTTGGTTCATCCCGATCCCTCTTTGCCATTTATGCTGGAAGTAGACGCCTCTGAGATTGGTGTAGGGGCCTTATTGTCGAAACGTTCTACCCCAGGGGAGGCCTTTTGTCCTTGTGGCTACTTCTCTAAAAAAAACTGTCCAAGGCTGAGCGATTGTATCAAACTGGGGACAGAGAATTGTTGGCGATAATCCTTGCTTTAAAAGAATGGAGACATCTTCTAGAGGGCACAAATTCTCCTATCCTGATCCTAACGGATCATAAGAATCTGATATACCTCTCTGAGGCAAAACGCCTCTCTTCAAGACAGGCTAGTTGGGTACTTTTTCTTTCCCGATTCAATTTTATGGTTTCGTATCTTCCTGGCTCCAAAAATCTAAAGGCAGACGCGTTGTCTCGCCAGTTTTGTTCCCCGGCCAAGGAGGACGTTCCTCCATCTCCGATCATTCCTGCTGATCGCATCCTGGCTACGATTAGAACATGTATTACTTCTCCTCTAGGAGAGGAGATTATGGCGGCTCAAGTTTCTGCTCCTGCTGAGAGACCCGAAGGAAGATGTTTCGTTCCAGCACAACTGCGCATTAGATTGTTGGAGACATATCACTCCTCCAAAATTGCTGGTCATATTGGCCGCAACCAAATGATTTGGTCTTTATCACAAGGTTTCTGGTGGCCGAGCCTCTGGGCCGATTGTATTGCATTTACCTCTGCTTGCACGACTTGCACTCAGAACAAGTCGCCGCGACAATTACCTGTGGTCTTGCTCCAACCTGTGGTCAATGGGGAGCGTCCGTGGTCACATCTATCCATTGATTTCATGGCTGAACTTCCAAGTTCCAATGGATATACAGTCATGTTGATGATTGTAGATAAATTTTCAAAGATGGTGCACTTTGTGCCACTCAAGGGCTTACCGTCTGCAAAGGAACTAGCTGTGGTCTTTGCTAAAGAGGTCTTCCGATTACATGGCATTCCGAAGGTCATTGTATCCAACAGAGGAAGTCAATTTGTGTCTCGGTTTTGGAGATGCTTCTGTGCCCAGATGGGTATTCAATTGGCATTTTCCTCTGCGTACCACCCTCAGTTTAATGGTGCGGCTGAAAGGGCTAATCAAGCCTTGAAGCAGTTTCTCCGCTGCTATATTTCCGATCACCACGATAATTGGGCTGACCTGTTGGGCTGACCTGTTGCCTTGGGCGGAGTTTGCTCGGAACTGTGCAGTTAACTCTTTGACTGGTCAATTACAGGTTCCAACCCGCGGTCCTTCCTGAGACCTTCCAAGCACAGACTATTCCAGCTCTGGATGAGCATTTGATGGCGCTCTGTTCCTCATGCGTTCAGGTGCAGCAGACCCTACGTGGCTCTGTGCAGCAACAAAAAAGTATGTGAGACTACCAGTGGCTTTGGCCTAGTCTCCAGCAGGGTGGTCTAGGACCCAGCCTATTATTTCTGGTAATAGTGCTTGCTGACTAGTACCCCCTGCTTGCCTATTCTTTTGTTTGTTGTTTTTAATAAACTCCATTAACTATACCGTACAGACTCTGAGCCTCCTTAATATATATGTGACACATAGTGATAACGACTAACACAGAAATGGTATCCAATATTAAGGTAAGTGAACATTTAGGAAACAGTGATCATAACATGGTTACATTTGAGATCAGTTTGGCAAAGCAAAACTGTATAGGTTCAACCAAAACTCTTAATTTTAAAAAAACTAACTTCAAATTATTAAGGGCTTCAATGCAACACATAGACTGGGATACATTATTTAAAGACAAAAATATGGAGGATAAATGGTCAGAATTCAAAATTAGGTTGTGAAAATGTACCCAACAGTATATACCAATAGGGAACAAATGCAAAAGAAGTAAGTCACAGTCAGTGTGGTTAAGTGCACATGTAGAGGAGGAAATGACAAAGATAAAAAAAGCATTTGAACTATTTAAGTGTGCAGGAACTGAACAGTCTTCCTTAAAATACAGGGAGTGCAAGAAAGATTGCAAAAAGGCAATTACGGTAGCAAAAATAGAAAATGAAACTCGAATTGCAAGGGAAAGCAAGACTAATCCCAAAAAGTTTTTCAAATATATAAATAGCAAAAAACTTAAGAGAGAGTGCATTGGATTATTCAAAAATGAGATGGGTGAGTTGATCAGTGAGGATAAGGAAAAGGCTGATGTTCTAAACACTTTCTTTGCATCAATATATAGAAGGGAGCAAGGAATGGTAGAAGAGCCTCAACAAGTAACTAATAAAACAATACAATTATCAGATATTGGTGTTGATATATCCAAGGGTTCTTAAGGAACTCAGTGCAGTGCTTGCAAAACCCCTATATTTACTCTTTAAAGATTTTCTCACCACAGGCTCAGTGCCACAAGATTGGCGAAGAGCCAATCTAGTGCCTCTATTTAAGAAGGGAACTAAAACAGAACCTGGAAATTATAGACCTGTGAGTTTGACCTCTGTAGTGGGAAAACTGCTAGAAGGGATAATAAGGGACATATTCAGGATTACAAAACAAAAAATAAGATCATTAGCAGGAATCAACATGGTTTTATGAAGAATAGATCATGCCAAACTAACCTTTTCACCTTCTATGAGGAAGTAAGCAGCAACCTTGATAATGGCAAAGCAGTTGATGTAGTATATCTAGACTTTGCAAAGGCATTTGATACAGTGCCACACAGAAGGCTGGGGTATAAAATAAGGAAATGGGGCTAGGAGATGACTTTTGCAATTGGATACAAAACTGGTTGAAGGATAGGGAACAGTGTGTGGTTGTAAATGGACAATTCTCCAATACAGTTAAAGTGGAGAATGGAGTACCGCAGGATTCAGTATTACGTCCACTGCTTTTTAACATATTTATAAATGACCTGGAAATAGACATAGAAATCAAACTATCAATATTTGCAAATGACACTAAATTATGCAGGGTAATTAATTCAGAACAGGCTAATTGCTCTCTACAGAGGGATTTATATAAAATTGCAGATTGGGCAAACAAATGGAATATGAAGCTTAATGTGGGGAAGTGTACAGTCACGCATTTGGAAGGAAATAATCCCAAGGCTACTTATAAACTTAATGGAGTCATTTTATGGGACTCATTGCTAGAGAAAGACTTTGGTATCCTTGTCAACTACAAACTTGGAAACAGTGACCAGTGTCAAACAGCAGTAGCAAAGGCAAACAAAATCCTGTCCTGCATAAAAAAAGGTATTGAAGCAAGAGTAGATAACATTATTTTGCCATTGTACAAATCATTGGTACGACCTCACACTGAGTATGCAGTGCAGTTTTGGGCACCAGTTCTGAAAAAGGATTTACTAGAACTAGAGAGGGTACAGCAAAGAGCAACAAAATTAATTAACCCCTTAACGACTCTTGACGGTCATAGTACGTTATGGGTCAATCTGAGTTAATGACCCATGACGTACTATGACCGTCATGGAATTCTGGGCTCCCCCTGCGGCTGCACACCGTTCGGGGATTCCGGAATTTGGGGAAAAAAATGCTCCGTTGGCCTTAACTGACCTCGCCGATCAGCTGGTCGTTAAGGGGTTAAGGGAATGGAGGACTTGACGTATGAGGAAAGACTAGACAAACTTGGTTTATTTACTCTAGAGAAAAGACGACTAAGAGGAAACCTTATCACATTGCTCAAATATATGAGAGGGCAATACAAGGATCTCTGCGGTGAGCTATTTATTCCAAGGCCTGATTAGATGACCAGGGGACACCCCTTGAGATTAGAGGAAAGGAGGTTTAGACTTCAGCAGAGGAAGGGATTTCTTACAGTGCGGTTTGTTAAATTGTGGAATTCTTTACCCAAGGAGGTGGTTATGGCAGATACAATGGATACATTCAAGAGAAGATTAGATACATTTCTTTCCAAAGGGAACATACAGAGTTATACTGTTTATTAGTAGGCAGATCAGGAAGGTCTGATAAAGTCTAACTTATTTGGTAGCAGGAAAGCTATAAAATTACTGGGGTATGAGGAGAAGGTTGAACGTGATAGACTTGTTTCTTTATTCAACCTAATTTACTATGTTACACTTTTTTTCTGGGCAAAGTGAAACTAAATACTTTCTGGTACTGCACAAAACTGTAGGTAATTGAAACCTTCATTAGCATAAGACACATCACTGAAAATCTTCATTAGAATATGAAACATCATTGATTAGCTTAATTACCATTAAAAGATGTTATTGATGCCACCCAGTGCAGCAATTAGCATATATTAACATATGAAAGAAGTGTGAATATCTCCAGAGCAGTGTGAGATGGCGTTGCTCGACATGTAATGTATGCTTGTATTTAGTAAAGTGTAATTTAAAAGTAGCAGAAAAATGGGATACGTTGGCAATATCCCTGTGTGCATAGGTGTGTATGAAATATGTATATGGTGCTGTGTATCTGTGAAGCTCATACTACTCATTGTGATTGGAATAGCTGTAGCCAATTTGAGCGTTGAGAAATAGAAGAGCCACGTAGACTTGCTGGTCACTTATTCTGGGGATATATTGCGAGCTTAAAGAAATAGTTGATTAATTTCATGATTGGAGTATCCTGGAGCTACCACTATTTTGATGGCAATAGTACATTTGGGGAAACGCGAGGCTATACGGGTTTGAGGAGTACAATTCCCATCATCCCCAGTTAGCTAGTGGCTGGATAGAAATGGTGGAATTTGTAGCCCTGAACAAGTGGAGAAGCACAGGTTGTGCACTGCCCAGCTGAGTTCCATTATTCCCCTGGGCCTTCTGTACTTTTCAATAGTGGGAGTTGGGAGAATAAGCTATCCTAGGGATTCTGCTATACCCAGGCTTGCTGGATGGCAGGAGCTGCAGCTGAGAAAATAGTCATCAAAGGGTTAACATGCACAGAAAAACTCCTCTTTAGGATATTTGTGCAGCGCTCCTAACATTATTGAAGAATGCTGCAGGCCCACCTGTCCTCCCATCTTGTAAGATTCACTGTGAATGCCACACAGAATTGTGGGGTATTGTAAAATATCTAATTTTTTTGCTGTGCACTCAGTGGCTTGAGTGATGTGTGAGTACCCACATTACAGATATGGTGGCCCTGTAGGCATACCTGGTAATTTTTTTGGTGTGGTTCTGCTTGTGTAGATCAATGATGCTAAAAAAGGGACCGGGCTTAAACGTGAGTGGGGGTGGGACTAAGGAAACATAAAAAAATGTTTGATCAATAGGCTGGGGAAGGAGTAGGAGGAACACACTGGAGAGTTGCAGCTACATGTAAGTACTTTTTAGTAGCAAATGATTTATGTTTCTGGGCCTTTTTTGCTTGGTGCTTTGTAGTAATGCAATGTGGGTAGTTAGTGTATTGCCTTTGCTTGCAAATATTATGTAGGGGCCAGGAGAAGGTTCAGAGATTATGGGTGTCCTGGGAGTGAGGGCCGGGTGCACTTGCTGTAGTTACAGCAATGTTTGGAGGTACACTTGTTACTTCATCCCACTGAGGACAGTGTCCTGGATGAATTGGAAAGTAAGGAAATTGCGCTGAGAGCAAATAGATCAGAGGCATTGGCTGTTAACCATTTGATTGGCAGAGGGATATGTTGCATACCCCTCTGACACTCAAAGAGCTAATTGAGGAAATAACAGTGTGGGAACAGAATTATGGGTGAAGGAGCGAAAATGCAGTGAGAAGGTAAAGCAGAGACAGTTCCCTTCCTGAAATGTTATTGTTAGCCAGAGCTCTGTACAGATTAACCCCCTGAGTGCCAGTGGGGTATCGCCATACCTGGGAACTCTCCGGATTTGCCCCGGAGACTCCGGTTCTGACAGAGCTTTACCGGGTCTCCGGGGCAGAGGCAGATTCCTCCGGATGTGGAGAGTTTCTTCTATTGAAACTCTGCCACATCTGCTTTTTCTCCCGTTGTGCCTCTGTCCCCAGCCTTCTGTGTGACACATTTAACCCTCTGAGTACCAGAGTGGTACGGAATGCATTGCTTTGCAATGCATTCCGTACCACTCTGGCATTCAAAGGGTTAAATCCCCCCCAACACTCGAGTTAAGCCCCCCCCTTTTTGACGCGATTAGCGTCATTTTTGTTACCCCCTGCTGAACAGAGGACTACCCTCCGGGTAGCCCTCAACTAAAAGTTCCCAGGTATGGGTATCGCATTGAAGAGCAGTGCGTTGCACATCCCTCTGGCACTCAAAGGATTAATGGACTGTTGGAAGGCTGCAGATATCTCACTTTGCTGGGGGCATGTCACCAAGTTTGGGTAAAATGTGGCTCTCCAGCTGCTACTGGACTTGAACTTCGGTCATCAGCTGAGAACCATGGGAGTTGTAGGGCACCTACAGTTAAAAGATGCACAGCTTGTACACCAGACAACATAGTTTCTCATGCTCAGTAGTCCCCACCATCTCACCAATGAGAGAGTAGTTTCATGACAAAACACTTCTCTCTCATTCGATATCAGTGCCTGTTCATGGGAAGGCACTGGAGTGTCGGGAGAGAGGCTTGGAGGAGGGGGGGGGCAGGAGTTGGTGCGGGAGTGTAGCATTCGGGGCAGCCTGTTATTAATCCTTTGAGTGCCACAGATGGTAGGCAACGCATTGCAAAGCAAGAATCCACACACACACATACATGCTTGAGGGGTTGTAAGGCAGTGTGTATGTGTTGGTGGACAGGCGAGAGTTGGAGCTTCAAAACAGCATGTAGTTTAGAGGCAATGTTTAGCAGAGCCAAGAAGACATTGTGGGAAGTGTAGGTGTTAGTTGTCGTAGCAATGTTGTTAAAACACAATAGGTTGACTTACTTGCAGAGACCTAGACATCAGGTGACGCTGCAGTGCGATTGCAGGCATCTTGTAAAGCATATTTGTTTCAGCCTTATAATTAACTCTTTTGATGACAGATCCTTTTCATTGTATTGGAGATGTGTATAGGAAGCAAGAGAGTTAAACAGGAGTTGCTACTTCGCTCCACTGATTTCCTATCGTGCCTGCTGTGTTACTGCCAGTTCTCTTCATGCAGCAATGATTGGCTCTCCAGCTGTCCTCGGATGTTAGTGCCAGAAGCGGGAATACATCAGACGCACTTCTAAGAGAAACATCGTCTGACATCAGATTAAATGCCCCTTTTAGAAAATCGCTCACCAAATGTATAAAAGCAGGCAAATATTAGTGTAAATGCAGTGCTTATTATAAAGCACTGTATCTACACTAATATTTGCCTGCTGTTATGCGTTTATACATTTGGTGAGCGATTTTGTAAAAGGGCCATTTGATCTGTTGTCAAAAGGTGTTGCTCGTAGAAGTGTGTCTGATGTATTCCAGCTTCTAGAGCTAACATTCAGGGACAACTGGAGAGCCAATCATTGCCGCATGAAGAGACTTTTCTGAAAAAAGCATTGCCCAAGAGGTCGCAGCTAGCATTGAAACATTATATAAAACATTCTGTTACACTGCAGGCCAACCCATTAATGTTGCAAACCCCCTTTTACTTTTTTACACGGATTATTAAATATTCATAATCAGTGCACAGATAAGAGAAGTTAATATATAGGAACCCCACCAGCACTGTGTGTGTGGCAGTATCCTTTTTTATTAGTTATTGAAGTCTGCAACAGTGAAGGTTTTGCAGCAGCTTGCGTACCTGAAGTGACTGACTGGCTGGAGCGGGCAGGAGAGACTGGCTAGAGTGGGCAGAGCAAGTAGGAAGGGTGCAAAGCATACAGAGAGTGAAACCCAGTCACTAACTGGTGGGAGTAGGGGACACTGCGCTGCTGCTATCACTCCTGATTGTGTACTGAAAAACATATTTTTTGGGTTTAAGCATAATGTGGTGGTGGGTGAACTTTTCGTCACCAACAGGAGAGAGTCAGCCATTTTTTTGTTTTTTTTGTGAACTGTGTAGGAGATATGCTAAATCTCCCCCATAGCTGTGCCCTGGGGTGTGTACATTGGGCTATGGCAGTCTATAGGAGATCTGTATATGTGCTCTTATGTGCCAGCCCTGGGGTGTGTGTATTATAATTTTGTGTGTAATACTGGGCTCATGCAATAGAGGACATATGCAAATCGCCTCCTAGCTCCTCCTACTTGGTTTTCTTCCATAAAGTCATTTTTTATACATTACTGATAAACATTTTTTTATCTTCTTTCCATTTTTTTTGCATATCATCCTCCATTCCATCTCAGAGAGCGTTATCCTTTCTACTACGCTTTAACATGATATATAGGCAGTTTTTAATGCAGTATTCAAATATGCAAACTTGATTTAAGGTGAAAGTTCCAGTTTAAAGGTGCATGTCGATATATTAAGAACTTCATAGATTTTGCACAGCGATTTAGATATTACACCATATTGTTATGAAATGTTCTTAAAAGGTATAAGTGATGACGGGAGTACCCTAGAGCTGAAAATCCCCCCAAAAATAATGGAGCTGTCTCTATTGCTAGAAACAATAGTTAAAAAATAAAGAATCAAGAGAGAACGCCATTGTCTGAATAGAGAGAATCATAGGTGTGCACTCCAAACTCCTTCTAGTGAAGAGAAGGAGAAGCAATTTCACGTGGAGGGAAATCAGGATGTAATATTTTGAAAGACAATGAGAGGGATATAGTGTGAAAACTTCACAAGTCGCAATCCTGGTCACAAAGTAGTAATCTGAAAAGTAAAAATAGATGAGCGCAACCCCAACACCTATACTAAAGAGGTTTGTCCTGTCTCAATTAAAGAAACTTATATAAAATGTCCAAATATAATTCCAAACTGATGGTACTTACACTATCTCCCAGAAAAATAACTGAGCTAGTGTATTAAATTAATGTTGTTCCCAGTGCTAAACCACATACACAACATAGAATATGTAGGTCACAGCAGGAACTGTAAAATCATATATGAGTGACAAAGTATGACCTTAACATATCAAATGAGGTTCATAAAAAACTTTGTAAACCCATAATGGTTGATCATAAACATATACATTTATTAGAAAAAAAACCCTCAGTATCTTAAAGAATAACCGGGTAAAAACCAGTTACCCCACAATCAATGTAAATAAAAAATAATAAACACACCAAAAAAACAAGTAAAAATAATTATATGATGGCAAATAGACAAACTGACAGATACAATGTATCAAATATTACCCACAATGGGGAGGTGATCTCGCTCTACGCGTTTCGTGGCTACCAACTATGCCACTTCCTCAGGAGCAATAATCGTTACTGACCTTGATTCTCCAGTATATGTGCAACAGACTCGTGCCAAAAACACCGGACTAACTTCCACATGTCCGTCTCATGAATGAGAACGGCACACTAACCCGGATATGCAGTTACTTCACCGTTCCATCTTTGGAACGCACATTTTCTGCATAGTTTCTACTGTGCCGTCCATACTTGTCTCTCCATATGGGCTCCAATACCCCGAGCGTACTCAATGTATCAATGTGCTCACATCATGTGCCGAACTACACTCTGTAATGAACAACCAATCCCAAGTAAGGATTACCCATTCATGCACTGCATAGCCGGCCTACAGACAAAGTTAACATGAAATGTAGTGCACTCACTTGGATGGAACCCACTGGAGATGGGGACGAATGTGGGTATGCTAGTCCTGGTTATGGCCTGTCTAAAAAAAAATTTTGGTTTAAAATTACACCTGGAATTCACAATAGTCAGCTAAAACATGTATGTATATATATATATATATATATATATATATATATATATATATATATATGAAAAATTATAAAAAGAAGCATTCTAGATATAGGGCTAGATTTAAAGGCAGCCGTTAGCAAAAAAAATCACTAACGGGTGCGTTAAGTGACATGTTGCAATTCAAAGATCCGTCTAAAGAACAGCTAACGTCAGTTGTAGAATCCTTACGGCCGATACACTTACGTGCATTCAGACGCATGGAAAAACATACCCCAGAGCTATTCAAAGGCTTGCGGTACTGATAACGGCTGAAAAAAAGACACAACTAACGGCTAAAAGTTAAGACCCACTTTTTTTAGCCGTTAGACACTTAACGGCCAAAACAAAACACCCGTTACCTAAGAAAATACACAAAATGCTTACCGCACAACCATGTAAATGGGAAAATTAACCCGTGCAATGCAAAACAACACAAAAACATGCACACACAACACAAATCACTACACACACAACAACAACCAACAACACAGGGACGACGACACACTAAAAAACACCAGCACAACATGGCACGGAACAATGGGGGTTATCACACAAAGCGGACACCTGCAAATACAAGCTCACCTGGGCAACATCAACACGCCACCTGCACCCCACAACTGCACGCCCGCAAATGGCACACACAGAACAAGCACAACACACCACATCTTATAACACACACACACACCTGCAAACACTTACCTGGACAAAAACAACTCACCATTGGTCAGCACTCACCTCATCACCACACCTACACAACGCCCTAGCAAGTACTTAAAGGGACAACTCAACACACTCACTTGTGGCTTGTTTTCCACTCAGGGAGGGAGAGAGAGAGATAGAGAGAGAGAGAGACAGATAGAGACAGATAGAGAGAGCAAACAGTATGTTGGGTTACATATTGTTGCGAAGGCTGCGGAGAAGGCGTGCAAGGGAGAGAGCTGGGGAACATCAGCAACCTCCAAGCATGCCTGATCAACAGCCACCACCTGTTGCAAGTGAGGAGGCTCTGGCTCAGCAGCCACACAGGAGCCCATCCCCACCTGGAGGGCACAGGATGTATAGACGACCACCAAGGCCCAGGGTATACCGCCCAAGGGTCACCCTCTTTGGAATGACCGATGATGAGGTAATTGATCGCTACAGGTTGAGGCCTGACAGCATCATTGCCTTGTATGAGGTCATCAAGGAGCAGGTGGATCCCATCTACATCCACAACCATGCCCTAACTGGCCTGCAGAAACTACTCTGTGCCATACACTTCATGGCAAGCGGGGCCTTCCAGTCCACAGAGGGTTACGCATCTGGCATGTCACAGGCCACATTCTCCAGGGTGCTGGCCCAGGTCCTGCCAGCCCTCAAAAACAAGGCCAGTACCTATATACATTTCCCCACCACCGACATGGACTGGATACAGGTCAAGCAGGCCTTTTACGCCAGGGGAGGCATGCCCAGGGTCATGGGTGCTATAGATTGCACCCATGTCCTAATTAAGGCCCCAGCACGTGACGCACAGATATTCATCAACAGGAAGAACTTTCACTCCATCAACGTGCAGATGGTGTGTGACAGCCATATGAGGATAATGAATGTCTGTGCAAAGTATCCTGGCAGCTCACATGATTCATACATTCTCCAAAACTCCTCAGTCCACAGAGATTTCGAGAATGGAACTTTTACAGGGGGATGGCTTTTGGGTGAGTTCACAATACAAAATCACATCACATACACAGGCGTACACACAACGCTGCTTAGCATGCTCCTGACCCACAGCTACTACGTCCACCACACAAAACATCATTCACACAACATGTGCTCCCTGTCTCACCATGTCACTCACATTACACAGGTGATGCTGGCTATGGATGCAAGTCCTGGCTACTGACCCCTCTGGCCAATCCTCGAACACATGCCCAGGAAAGCTACAACCAGGCTCATGGCAGAACGAGGAATGCCATTGAGCGGACCTTTGGCCTCCTCAAGTCAAGATTCCGATGTCTGGAGCACTCGGGGGGAGCACTGCAGTATGCACCTGGAAAGGTGTGCGACATCATTGTGGCGTGCATAATACTGCACAACATCGCAGTGGACACCAGGCTGCTGGAGCACATCCAGGCCCCCCCCATACAGGAAGTGCCCATGGACATCGGAGACCCTGGGAGGGACACAGATCAGAGACAGGCTCATCACGGAACACTTTACATGTGAGTATAACACAGGCATGCAAACAATCCATGCAAGTCCCCCATCAGTCCTGTGACACTAACCACACTGCACATTTTGTTCTGTCTCACCCCACAGGAACAGTGACACAGCACTGCACTGGCAGCGGACGTGGCAAATTGTGTGTGTGGACTCAAAAACCATCCTCCATTCCACTCTCCACGTTGACATACAGACCCCAAGGATATCACGCACACCCTCAGGAGAAACAAGGTACAACACATAACCCATGTTCATCGCCTTACAGGGCTTGATTGACAGCAGCTAACTTGATTTGCCATGAGCATAGCCAGAGCAACCATGCTAGCCTTGTAGCGAAAGAGTGTTATCCAATGCTATGCATTGGATAATACTCCGTCACATCAGGGGTTAAAGGGCCATTGGACTCAATATGGGACCTGTACTGTGCTACAGCTGAGAAGAGCAGCACAGGGGTGGATGTACAGTGGTATGGTCACACAATGTAGAGGTCATGAGACGTAGATCAGATTACCAGGGACTCCATGCTGACCTGTGAGTGTGCAGACATATGTGCCCCCGACATGAATACACACATCAACAAATGTGTCCTAACAGTTCCATGGAACAAATGACATTGGGCTGCCACTGTCACTTTCACAGTGGCAGCCCAAATTCATTACTTCCATGGAGCTCTCAGAACACTTGTTGATGTGTGTATCCATGTCAGGGGCACATATCCATAGGGCTGGGGCACATGTCCTTAGTTCTCCACATAATTGGTTACAGATGAGTACACAACACATTGTCAAGCAGGGGTGTTATTGGCATGGGCTGGACTTGATGGACGCATGTCTTTTTTCAGCCTTATCTACTATGTTACTATGTTTAAGCAATGGTTTGTGTACTCACCTGTAACTGTGAAAATTGAGGGGATTAAAAAGACTAAATTGTTGTTGCTTGATGATCAGTTCAGGTCAACTGCTCCAAATCCTGTCCTCTTCTTCCACAGGCATCCGTAACATGATCCATCCTTTAACTGAAGATCTTCTATGTGACTGGATTGATGTCTTGACAACACCTTCATGAAGATCACCCCTTGCTGTTTATGGTGATGTTGTTGGTGATGCAAAGTTTGACCTGAGGTTCACACAAACCTCTACTGGAACATTTTCATATAGACACATAAAACACTAATTCTTGAGTGTTATAACCTGTACAGTTAGGATGCTCAGCTACAGAGTTGTCAAACCTTGTGGACAACACATGAGCTGGGCAGCAGTGTTACTGAAGTAGTACGATTTAGTTTCAAAGTACATTTAGTGTTCTCATACAGGTGTTCAATGCATATAGGCAATACACAGAAAACACATGTACATCCTAATGTACTTTGAGACACAATAAAGATGAACCATCACCATTCTATCTGTGTCTGTAGGAGGATATATTTGAGAACACATTTGTCAATGCGTTACCACACCCAGGGTAGAGTATCCCCATACATGGAAAGGCATCACCCATATCACAGGACTCCACCACTTGTTTGCAAGTGAGTGGACTCAGTGATGTATTCACGCTAACAGATGGTGGCAGTGATACACTAATATGTTGTGGGAGTGATAAAGAGGTGATAAAGGGGACATACTTCCACAGTGAATTCCTGTCCACAGTTAATGTGTTGCTCAGTATAATCAATGTTCAGTGATATTGCTCCACTGGGACATATCACAGTACATGACCAAGTGGACAAGTGTTTTCACTGGGGAAGTCTGTTACACCCTTAGAAAAAACAACAAGTCAACTTACTGGAGGCCCCAATGCTCACCCCAGGATATCAATGTGTGTGCTACACATTGAAATCCTAGGTTAAAAACATTGGCTTCCCCAGTCAGTCTGTTGCACAATGAGTGTGTGAATCCAAGACAATATGGATACATGTCCCATTTATCTGTCCTGCTTGTTATCTCACCGCTAAGCCGTTTGTTTGGTTTGCATTTCTTTGCAATGCGTTGCCTACCACTCTGGCTATCAAAGGGTTAAACACAACATATGATGTAGATGAATGTTCAATGTTGTACCAAATGTTGGGCTAAGGGGAATGTTTGGTTATGCAAAATCAACACACAACATTGCCATATAACACAGTTGTGTAATATGGCAACAGGGATGTTTTTACAGTTGAATTTGTACAACAATGTGTGTGTGAACCCATGTTGTAACATCCCACAAACATCTTACCTAGGCAGAAGTTGTATTCACTGAATTGTTTGGCAATGCATCGGAGACAACTCTGCCACCCAATCTATGACCAAATTCAAAGCAGATCAGACAGGATTCAAAAGCACAATGTTCCTTTATTCAGGGGAAATGTAACATGTTGGGCATTTTATTTTTTTTTCTTAGGGGGGGTGGGGGCTTAGACTGTGTGACAGAAGTGGATAACCTGGATGATCTCCTGGTCACCCTTTGCCCCCTAGGTGTGGCTTCGGGGGTCACATTAGAGGGGGTGGTGGGGGCAGTGGATCCCTCTGTGGAGCGCAGGTTTTCCCTCTCCAACCGTAAGTCCTCCCTGCGGTTCAGCTCTCTCAACTCCACCAGTACCTGTGCAAGCAGGTCCATCACCCCCGTGTGTAGCTGATGGAGTTGAGTGTTGATCCTCATGACCTCCGACTCCAGGGCATGGATCCTTGCCTCTATCCTGTTAGTGTTTCTACGGGATTCCCTACGGCTCCTGGTGATGTTGTCATTGGTGCAGAGGCTTGACCTGAGTAGTCTCCTTTGCAGAGCCATACACTCTGCTTCCATCCCCGTGGGCCGTTCACTGCTGGTGATGCTTGTGCCTGGTGAGTCAGCTGCTGCTGTGTCCTCCTCTGCTGGTGCTGTGTCCTCCTCTGCTGCTGCTGTGTCCTCCTCTGCTGGTGCTGTGTCCTCCTCTGCTGGTGCTGTGTCTTCCTCTGCTGGTGCTGTATGTGCTGCAGATGGGTATGTGCCCACCACATCAATTGACCCACTGCTGCCCACCGATGTCTGTGCTGGTGGAGGTGGTGGGGTAAACACGTCCCTTCGCATAGGCTGTTGGGGCTCCCCAAGCAGGCCCAGGTGTTGGTAGTCGAGTGGCCAAGGGTCAAACCTTGGCCACTGGTATGTGCTTGGCCCCCACCTGGGATCATACCTGGGGCCATGCTGGGGAGCCATCCAGGAGGGTAGGTCAATCTGTGATGAGTATGGCCCGTATTGGGTGGTGGACACATCACCGGGCAGCCATTGCCTCCCTGGTGGTGGTGGTGCTGCTGCTGCTGCTGGAGGATAATAGCTCCTGGAGGTGGTGGGGGGCATCCAGTCACTGTAATAAGGTGGTGCAGGCAGAGGTGGTGCAGGTAGAGTTGGTGCAGACAGAGTTGGTGCAGGCAGAGTCGGTGCAGGCAGAGTTGGGGCATCCAGCTGGCCAAGAGGTGTGGATGTCGTTGGGTACGGTGCCCACTGGCTGGTCTCCTCCTCCATATACTCCTCATTGGGTCTTGAGATGGCCTCCTCCATGGGCTCCTGATGTGCTGGAGACACATAACCTGTGTGGATGATTGAGATTGTGCGATCAGTAAACTTAGCAATGATGGTGTCAAATTGATATTAATACTTGAAATGTGTAAAGGAACATATATGTTGTATGGTTTATCCCCCTGTGTGAAACAACGGTACTCCTACTGGTGATGGGTGTTTTATTCTACATGTATTGCAGCTCAGAGTTGAATTCCTTTGGTGCCACATCCCAGTGGCCTGAAATTGTACATTTGCGCTGTTGCCACATCATCCTTTGTGGATTTCTGCTCCCTGGACCAAAGCTAGCCAGAGGATGGTCTGGCAACAATGGCATAGTACATTTTCAGGCCACAGTGATATTGTCCATGGAATATTCAACTTTGAGCTGTTATAGTCTTGTGATCAAACACCTTTCAGTAGTGGGAATACCCTTGCATTACCCGGTGGATCAATCCTATGACATGTATTTTTCCTTTCACATTTTAGGTATTACTATCTCTTTAACGGGATAGCAATGGTTAATTTCACCTTGATGTAACATTGCAGGCATCATAAAGAGATGTTTAGAAAGATGTTGCTGTATGTGACAGCTGGAGATGTCAGTCATTTGACCACACGGAGGCTCTTCAGCAGACTCCACATTGACCCATTTGGAGATAACTACATCTTTGCCATTGTCTACTAAGTGTTCCTGGTTTGTAAGCACGCTCTGTGGACCATGTCAATGATGGATCCATCTCCAATTGGTCCAATTTTGGGTCTGCTGAAGAACCTCCGTGTGGTCATATGACTGACATCTCCAGCTGTCACATACAGTAACATCTTTCTAAACATCTCTTTATGATGCCTGCAAGGTTACATCAAAGTGAAATTAACCATTGCCATGCCAAGGTACCCAGTGAGGAATATGGTCTGATATGTGTGTATATGTACCTTTCATATGGGTACAAACATATCCTTGATAGATATGAACCCAGAGATCTGTTCAGAACATGTGATTGTCTTACTGCCTATATATGTACAGCCATCACAAATGAACTTTCATAGATACCACTGATACCCATCCAAGTAAGGTGTAATATACTAGGTATATGTACTCTGATGATGATATCAATATGAGTTATTTTGTTGAGGGTGCACATATATGGGCAGTAGGACAATCACAAGTACTGAACCGAAATCTGGGTTTACATCTTGTTGGGACCTATTTGTACCCATTTGAAAGGGATATATCCACATACATTTCTGGTCGTTTATCTTTCTGTACATATCTTTTTGTAATAGATCTGCAGTGTGATTCAAGTAGTATTCATCCCTATGTTATCAGTTCATCCCGTGCAGTGCTGGATTTTGTCAGATTAGACATGTCCCTCTCTGGTTGTCATGATGGTATCCTATGCATTGCATTGTGATGCATGGGATACCACCGTGGCAGTCAGGGATTGATGTATATTACAGGATTCTGTCCATGAGCTCTGTTCAAGTTGAATCCTGAGGGGCAACAATCAAGCCAGTATTGAAGGATATCATTGATTGAGGCCTTTTTTTTCCTGGATCAGCCCATCCATCCTTCTGTGTGAGGCAGCCAGACCCGATCATAGATATCCATAATTCCTGGCCTGTTATTGACCAAACCTCAATGGTTCATATTTGGTTCCCATACGTATCCTGCAAATAGTGTCTGGTGTACCATCCATCCATGGCATCAGCACTCCTGAGGATCTATATGTGAATCAAATGTGAGCTATGTAAATTGAAGTTAGCGTAAATGATTGCATACACAACACCAAGGCCAACTTTTTCACCTTTAGTTATGTGTGATTGTTTTTGGCCTGTGTGTTGCACATACAAGCATTTATTCTCAGTGGCACTGTGATTTGTGACCTGATCCATCCTGTTGGTGATTCAGTAAGCAGTTAAGTGGACCTGATGAACTGATTATGATGCTGACTTCTCCGCTGACCTCATTTCCCCATCTGCAGTGTTTTCTATGGAGTCCACACAATGGGGCCTGTGCAGCTTGAATCCTGTTATTGGATGTTCTCCATAGACTAACATTGTAATTGGTAAAGTGAGGGTATGTATGTGTCAAATTCTCTACATCAGCTCTTTTTCGCCGCTTAGTGAATGTCCCCTATGTGTCATGTAATTGTTAACCTATCGACATGTGTTTGTTGTCTGGTTAACCCTTTGAGTACCAGAGGGGTTGCCAAAGCATTGTTGATCGATGCATTGATGATCCCTCTAGCACTCATGGGGTTATGTGCTGGATTCCCTGTGTGAACATGGGTAACACTGTGTGACAACAATTGTGATGTTTGACATACAACACTTTACTGAGCATGGTTTGTGTGTATTGTGTGTGATCAGCACAGCAACATGAGGGTTAACCAGGGAGTTGGACAGGTTTGGACCTTGTTGAACCTTGACATTTGTCCTTGTCTTGCTTCCTGTTTAAACCCTCAGGGTGCTGTGTTGGTGCAATTGTGTGGTTGAATGAAGGGCAGATGTTGGGATGTGAGTGCTTGTTTGTGATGGGTGTGTGGTTTGAGGTGGTGTGTGGTTTTGGGGTGATGCACTTACCAGTGGTGTGGAGGCTCCTCTCATCCCCAGTGTCTGATCCTCCAGGGACCCCCTCAATGAGGGTAGATGACAGTGTCTTCCGCAGCCTCTCCTCCCATGCGCTGAAGGTGATGGGGACAGGTGGCCCACCTCCGGTGGCTTGGGCGTGCAGGGCGGCATCCCCCATCTTCTTCTTCACCTGCCTTTTGCAGTCGCCCCATCTCTTCTTTATTGAGTCAACATCCCGTCTGCAGGTGGCCACCGCATTAACTCTGCTGCAGATTTGACTCCAGGCATCCCTCCTCCTCGCAGACAGGCCAGGGAGTCTCTCCCCCGGGAAGAGGACACTCTCCCTCTCCAGCACAGCCTCCACGAGGGCCGTGTTTTCTTCCTCGGTATTTCGGGGATCCCTGACCCTGTCCCCCCAGCTCCGGCATGCGAGGAGTCAGACCCGGAGTGTCCTGCCTGCTCTGCCCCTGCCTGTGTGTGGTGGTCCCCAGGCACTACCCCTCGTCCCACTGCAGGATCTGTCCCTCTTCTTCTTCGTGTGCCTGTTCTTGTGGGCCTGGTCCCCCTCCGCCCTGCGTATTTCCCTCTCCCACCCCTGCTCTGCTGAGGGATCCCCTCTTGACCTTCCTCCTCCTCCTCCACTAGTCTCCCCATCCCTCTCTCCTGTCCTCCTCTCCTAGCCATCATTCACCCACTCACACCCAGGCACTATCACACTCCCTCACAGACACACTCGATCCCACTCACTCTCTGTCACACACTTTCACTCAGGGATTCACACTGTAAAAATAATGTTTAAAATGTGTAAGGTGTGATGAAAAAAAAAAGACTATGTATGTGTTTGTGTTTGTATGGATGTATGTGCTATGTGCAAAAGTGTGCTATGTGTCTATTTAAATGTAATTCTCTCCAAGATCCCTCTACCTTACTCCTGTGTATGCTTCTCTCTCTATCTCTCTCTCTCTCTCTAAACACTATCCTCCACTCTTGGGTCCTGTGCTCTAGCTTGCTGAAACTCGAAACACAGACAGGGTGTAACCGTTATTTTGAGGTATATATAGGTGTATTTGAACATTTTTGATACTTTGGGGCCTTGGGATTGGCTGTAGGTTTGAATTTTGTTTGTGCATCAGGGTTGCTAGACAACGGCAGCCGTAATGTAACATTTTGACTTAAGTTGTGTTTTAACGGGTGTTTGGGACGCACGGTGATGCGAAATCAGGTGCGACGCTGGTTTTTGTGTAACGTGTTTTTGTAGTGCCTACGCCCGATAGCTATTCTTGTACGCTTACCTTTGAATCTGCCGTAAACCATGTGTTCTTTGCGGCCGATGTGCCTTTTTTACGGATGGTTTAACGGCTGCCTTTAAATCTAGCCCATATACTTTAAACACCATGTATGAAGGTGGAATGAATGCAGAAATTGATACAGTTTCATGTCTCTAAAAATACAATAATATGCCCCCTGGTATTCATTTGTTCTTAACTGGTTCATTTATCCTTCTAATTATTATTATATATTATTCTTATTATTATATATGTTTTTTCCTTTTTATTTTTTTATTAACTGTTCAACATGGCCAGTATCTCTATTTCAAATATGAGACAGAAAAGAAAACATAAAACAAATCGTTCAAAAAGATTCTGTTACCAAAAAGAAGGATATTGCTCCTGATTTAGTACAACTATTTAATAAGTTGGAACAACTTCTAAGGGCAGAGATGAGACAGTGGTGGGATAGTCTTCTATTGGAGCAATAACTCAATAGACGTATAATCCCCAGGGGTCTACAAATTCAAAAAAATTCCCCTTTTCCTGACACTGATTTTTCCAACAAGTGGAATTCTATTTTGGAACAATGCTCTCTATCATTAATAAAACATCTTATGAGTTACAGGGAACAACTTTTAGTAGATATTGAAAAAGAAATAGAAGACTTAAGTAAAGATCTTAAAAAATTAAAAAAAACCCAGATTTAAAGAACTAGACCTGAGGGTAAATAACAATATTACCAAAATAGAAAAGGAATTACAAAGCAGAAAGGAAAATAGATGAAGTTGAGATATAGAGGACTATGCTCAGAATAATAATACAACTGTCCCCTACAAATATCAGAATCATCAATTTAAACATAACAAAAATAAATATAGGAGACAAGATTACATTATAGGAGACAAGATTACATAAAGAGAAGAAACGTGTCCAATAAGCCACATCAGACTAAGGTCACTTTAGAGAGAGACAATGCAATTACAAATGAAAAGAAGAATGATAAAACCAATATAACACAACAACAGCATTCAGAAGGCAATACAGAAACCATTAATACTTACAGTTTAAATAAAGAAAGGGTCAATATTCCTCTTCAAAATAAATTCACACCTTTGGAAAAAGAATTGGAGGAAATTGAAGCTCTGATTCAACAAAAAGAAAATTCATTGGGTGCTAAACCTATACTTGGAGAAAGATTATCTGGTTCCAGCTTAGGTGCCAGACCCAAATCTGGAGAAAGATCTTCCAATCCTAGTCCAAAAAATTCAGGTCCTAGTAATAAGAACTAGCCGTTAAAGGGATAGTAATACTTCGTTTTATCTTTATTTTATTTTGTAGTCATTAAAAAAAACACGAAGAACAATATAAGTCTTATCTCTCAAACCTTTATGGTTTAAGAGATATTCACAAGCAAAGTTTCCCCCTCCCACCCCTTTTACCTAGTATAAGCCATCTCTTCTCAGATGTGGAATGCAGTCCATAGACCAGACAGATAACAGCAGGGGACAAGCTTCTTTCTATTAGAACAATGAAAGCCCTGCCCCCCTTGACAAGTTTTTCAGGTTTTTCCCTTATCTTAATTGAAGATTGTCCCTATCTGCAGTCAACCTGGGCACCTCCCTTCTGCTCTGGCTGAGCAGTGTTACAATAGTAAAAGGGGTGGGAGGGGGATACTTTATCATTGAATTACTCCTAAACTCTGACAGAATTGAAATAACACTCTCCATGGACCAAATACTATGAAGATTAATTAGAGCTGCTTTTAATATGAAACATTACTATCACTTTAACCCCTTAAGGACCCTTGACGTACCAGGACCGTCACGGTCCTTGAACTACTCAAGGACCGATGACGGTCATGGTAAGTCACTTTTTACTTACAGCGCTCTACCGTGAGCGCTGTAAGTAAAAATAGGGCCTGAAATAGACCGCTCCAAGATCGGAGCGATCTCTTTCAAGCTCCATAATGACACGCCGATACACGTGACAGGTCACGTGTACCGGCGCGTCCAAGTGCCCCTATGCGGTCATTATGGGACGGAAATGTCCCATGACTGCCGGTCCTTAAGGGGTTAATGTATCCGCACAGTCCCCTTTTTTAGGGGGAGGCAAAGGACTGGAAAGGTTTGTGGAGTGGGCCGCCATATCCAGAAAAAAAATGAAAAGAGGCTGAAGGGGGGGGGGGGGAGTCCATAAAAGACTACAGCATGGAAAACTCCCCCAAGAAACCAAAAATATAACAATACCAGCACACAGTCATCAACAAGGTATTTATAATCTGTCTGACAAGGATTTGAATCCTTCCTTTGTATCTATTTTATCGAAGGGATTAAAATTTGCACCAGCAGTACCACCAGATGATTTTATGGTTTTTATGGATCTGAATCAATTTGTGAGGAAACTAACCCTACAGAGAATCTTTATCGAAAAGGAGGATAAAGCTAAATTGGATCCATATACTACCCAACAAGATGTAGATACTTTACAAATTTTAGAAGATTTGAAAAATGAAGAGGAAAATACCCAGAATGTGTTTGTTAGAACCCATTTTAAATCCAAATCTTGCTTCTATCCAGTACAAAAGAAAGGCCCTTATATTGAAAGTTTAACATATGGTTTTAGAAGATTACAGTCGAACCATTAAAGGGCGAAACATAATAAAAGATAATCTAAATAAAAATGAACGGTTAGCACTTAAAAAACGTACAAAAGAAAATGAGCTAACAATCCGAGAAGCAGAGGGGAGGAGGTTCTATTGTTATCCAAAATGCCATGGATTATATTAAAGAAGGATATAGACTCCTAGAAGATCAGAATTTCTATCAACTTCTTAAAGAAGATCCTAGTAAAATATATCTCAAAGCCTTTAAAGAATTCCTAAAGACAGCCCAATCCAAAGGCATTATTACCCTACAAGAATTCAAGTTTATTTGTGTAGAACAACTGGACTCAGCTTTTTTGTATCATGCCCCTAAAATCCATAAAAATATCACCAATCCACCTGGTAGACCGATTATAGCAGGAGTCAACTCTATGACCTCCAATTTATCAGCCTACCTGGACTATTTTTTACAGAAATACGTCAGTAATCTACCAAGTTACGTACGTGACACTCTGCATGTTCTGGAGCAGTTACAGAATATCCATCATGAAGAAAAATTTTTGTGGGTAACTATGGACGTCTAAGCACTATATACTAATATAGAACATTCAAAGGTATTAGAGGCTCTGAACAATTTCTTCAATCTGGATTCAGAAATACCCCTTATGTAGAAGGAGTTCCTCTTAAATTGTGCAGAATTTATGCTCACACATAACTTCTCCTAGCAAGAGCAGTGGTACTTACAAATCAAAGGTATAGCAATGGGCACAAGGTTTCCCCTCCTAAGCAAATTTATTCATGGGCCACTGGGAGGCCCACAATATGTGGCTCATGGACAGGGGAGGGGGTAGCCTTGTGTACTATGGACGTTATATTGATGATCTAATTACATGGAAGGAAGTAGTTTGGAAAAACTAAAAGTGATTATATCCTCATTTAACAATAATGAATCAAATTCACAGTCCAGATGCACCATCAAAAAATAGAATTTCTGGATTTAACATCTTTTGAAGAACAACAGACGATTAAGAGCACTGTATACAGAAAATCAGTTGCGTCAAATCAATATATTCGAGCTGACAGTGGCCACTATCATAAGTGGCTAACCAATGTCCCTTTTGGACAATTCCATAGGGCCTGACGCAACTGTAGCGACATCAAAGACTTTGAAGAGGAAGGCAAATGTCTTACACAACAATTAAGGAAAAAGGGAACAAAGAAAATCTACTGAATTCCGCCTTCAACAAAGGAAGGAATCTTGATAGAAGAACCATACTAAAAAAGAAGAAAAATACTACTGCAACAAATGACACAAAATTAAGTAAGGTAATAAAGTCTGAACTGGATGTGTCTTCATTACAAGAGGATTTGGGCAAATTGAGTAACTGGGCAGGCAAATGGCAAATGAGATTCAATATAAACAAGTGTAAAGTTATGCATTTTGGGTATAATAATAAAAATGCAACATATAGTTTAAATGGTGTTTCTCTGGGGAAATCTACAAATGAAAAGAATTTGGAAGTAATGGTAGACAATAGACTTAGCAGTAGCATGCAGTACCAGCTGGCAGCTGCAAAGGCCAATAAGATATTAGTATGTATTAAAAGGGGTATTGACTCAAGGGAGGAAGATATAATTATGCCTCTTTACAGGTCCATGGTAAGACCCCACCTAGAATATGCTGTTCAATTCTGGGTGCACTTTCTGAAAAAGGACATTATGGAACTAGAAAGAGTGCAGAGGAGGGCTACAAAACTAGTAAGGGGAATGGAAAGTTTTAGTTATGAAGAAAGGCTAGAAAAGTTAAACTTGCATACACTAGAGAAACGGCGTCTTAGAAGGGGATATGATAACACTATATAAATATGTTCAGGGCCCATACAAAGGGCTCTCCAAAGACCTGTTCATTAACAGAACAGTACATAGGACAAGGGGCCACCCGCTTAGACTTGAGGAAAGGAGATTTAATCTACAACAGCGGAAGGGTTTCTTTACTGTAAGGACAATAAACGTATGGAATTCACTGCCTGAGGAGGTGGTGCTATCGAATACATTAGATGCCTTTAAAAGGGGCCTGGATACTTATTTAAAAGAGCATAACATAGAGGGCTATGTACGTTAGTATTGGGATTAATATTTAGTTAGGGCTTGTTGATCCAAGGAGAAATCTGATTGCCATTTGGAATCAAGAAGGAACCCCCCCCCCATTCAAGGCAGAATTTAAAATTGCTATATTGAGGGTGTTTTTTTGCCTTCTTTTGGATCAACAATGGTAAACAGGAATAGGAAAAGGGTTGAGCTAGATGGACGCAAGTCTTTTTTCAACCTAAATTACTATGTTACTATGTTACAAAAAAATATCAATTTGCATTCACCACCTTATTCAATTCTCATGGCTATAGAATTAAAAATATTTTGAAGAAACACTGGGGAATTCTCAAACAAGATCCCATCCTTAACCCTTTGAGTGCCAGAGGGGCACACAACGCATTGCTTTGCAATGCATTGTATACCCCCTGGCACTCAAAGGGTTAAAGGAATCATTCAAGAACAACCAATTGTTACCTTTAGGAAAAATAAAAGTTTGAGATCCCACATAGCACCAAGCAGACCCAAAAAAACACATCTTACAACAATGCAACAACAACAAAAAAGGCCTAAAGGTACCTTCCATTGTAATAGGTCTAACTGTACCAACTGCAAATATATGGCCCATGGTAATAACATCGTTTCCAATATGAATAATACTAAACAATATGATGTAAAGCAACACATTAATTGTAATACAACTTACGTCATCTATATGATTATTTGCGGTTGTGGAAGTAAATATGTAGGGAGAACCATTACACCTTTGAAAATCAGAATTAATGAACATCGAGGTAAAATAATAAGAAAAGAAGAAAATCATGGAGACCCTTAACATTTTAATAGTTGTGCCAAAGGAGGCCTAAAACATTTTTAGTCATGGGTTTGGAACATATTCCAGAAAATTCAGGGAATAGATATCAAACTCTGTAAAAAAAAAAAAAAAAAAAAAAAAAAAAAGCATTCTGGATGCAGAAATTGATATAGGTTAATGTCTCTAAAAATACAATAATATCCCCTCTGGTATTAATTTGTTCTTAACTGGTTCATTTATCCTTCTAATTATTATTATATATTATTCTTATTATTATATTTTTATATATATGGTTTTATCTTTTTATAATTTTTTCATATATATATATATATATATATATATATATATACATGTTTTAGCTGACAATTGTGAATTCCAGGACTAGCATGCCCACATTCGTCCCCATCTCCAGTGGGTTCCATCCAAGTGAGTGCACTACGTTTCATGTTAACTCTGTCTATGGGCTGGCTATGCATGCATGAATGGGCAATCCTTACTTGGGATTGGTCGTTCATTGCAGAGGGTAGTTCGGCACATGATGTGAGCACATTGATACACTGAGTGCAATCGGTGTATGGAGAGACAAGTATGGATGTCACTGTAGAAGCTATGCAGAAAACGTGAGTTCCAAAGATGGAACGCGGAAGTAACTGCATATCTGGGTTAGTGTGCCGCTCTCGTTAGTGAGACGGACGTGTGGAAGTTAGTCCGGTGTTTTTGGCACGAGTCTGTTGCACATATACAGGAGAATCAAGGTCAATAACGATTATTGCTCCTGAGGAAGTGGCATAGTTGGTAGCCATGAAACGCGAGATCATCTCCCCATTGTGAGTAATATTTGATACATTGTATCTGTCAGTTTGTCTATTTGCCTTCATATAATATTTTTACTTGTTTTTTTGGCGTGTTTATAACTTTTATTTACATTGATCATGGGGTAACTAGTTTTTACCCGGTTATCCTTTAAGATATTGAGGGTTTTTTCTGTTTTTTTCTAATAAATGTATATGTTTATGATTAACCATTATGGGTTTACAGTTTTTTATGACCCTTATTTGATATGTTAGGGTCATACTTTGTCACTCATATATGATTTTACAGTTCCTACTGTGACCTACATATTCTATGTTGTGTATGTGGTTTAGCACTGGGAACAACATTATTTAATACACTAGCTCAGTTATTTTGCTGGGAGCTAGTGTAAGTACCATCAGTTTGGAATTCTATTTTGACATTTTACATATGTTTCTTCAATTGAGAGACAGGACAAACCTCTTTAGTATAGGTGTTGGGGGGTTGCACTTGTCTATTTTTACTTTTCATGTTTTATCATGCGCCTCCCCCAGCAGCAGTGGCCAGAAGTACGAGAAGGAGAGAAAGAGAGTGAAGCTGGTCAACTTGGGCTATGTTACTCTCCGGGAGCATGTTCCCACTGGGTCTGCAACAAGAAGATGTGCAAGGTGGAGACCCTATGCTCTGCAGAACAGGTCATCCGAACGCAACAGCAATTACTGGATGAGCATGGTTCTGTCAATGTGGCTTTCCAGTCTGGGGTCCTTTCACCAACCATCTCCCTTAACTACTCCCATGACATGAACTCTATGGCATGTTCATCTGTCTCCTTTTATTAATCAAATTAAGGATCTTATGCCCCATTGAGTCTGGAGGAGCAAGAACTGCTAGACTTCACGACTTGGTTCTGAGCTTTATAGAGTACGTGAGTCTTATTTATTTGTGAGAGCTCAAATTGTATGTCTTCTGGACTTGCACCTGTTATTAACATGCTGTAGCTTTAACACATTCTTTGGCAGAATCACAAACATGCTAGTAGTTTAACCCTTTGAGAGCCACAGAGGCCGCATTGAGACAGATGTACTAAGATACATGGAACAATTATGGGGCACATGATCTGCACAAGTGGTGACAAAAATCCCCATGATTTAAATGAGACTTTTTTGTGATAAAGTCTTTCATCTAGACCCAGAAAAAAAAGCCTGCTTGATTAGAATGAGTATAAGTATTTTTTTATTTTTTTAAAACAGAATCACATTTATTAGAATAGAAAACAGGTAGTTTCACATATCATATTCAGTACCACCTCTAAGGAGAAAGGCCTTTCCATCAGGTCAGTAGTGAACTGTGGTACAGTATTCAGTTTAGAAGGTTTAAGATATTTTGTATGACATTTGATGTATGACTTTTCTGTTTAATACTACATTCCTGGCTAACCATTTCCAACACTAGTTAGGTTTTGAATCCCATGTCAAAAGCTGCAGTGTGCAGCTCCATCCATACTGAAGCATTAGCAGACCAAGGGATATGTTCTATAACAGCTGCATAAAAGTATGAGCTGCGTCTAATGTATGTGTGAAGTACAATAAAGTCTTGCGCATCGCGGGCTACTCTGTCCTCTCTCTCAGGGGTATCTTGTACATTTACTATGTCCTTCTAGGAAGCTGAAGAAACTCACCTCTCCTTGACTCCACATGCACATTGGGCCAATTAGAAGCAGATAAGGATATAGAGGCATTGATGGGCAGTAGCTGACGTGTGAGAAGAGAAAGCAAGACACAATTACTAGGCAATGACATCCAGGAGGCTTATATGCAAGCTATTTGCTAAATTACTGTAATGTGCATATTTATGTGTATGTGCAATTTAAAAATACAGGTGATCTCTAATATTGACTGAATAAGAGAATTGGACTGTTCATTTTCAATCCACTATCCATCACATCTTTCCATCCATTTTTTTTTTTTTTTTTTAAACAGTTATTGTTTTGTCATACCCATTATACTTCTTATCATTTCATCTTCATTACAGATGATTGGAGACTATTTAGCAACTGTGTGGATGGACACATTTTCTTTACTGTGTATTTAGATTTTTCACTGAGGGCATATGTTTGTATATCAATATTTGTTCATGCATTTGATATATATTTTTATATATCCTATATAATAATTTGCTACAAAGTTTGTAACAACGCAGTCATGCGCAGTAGAGATTGCGGCACGTGCTGCAGTCATGCTTAGTAGAGACTGCCCATGATGAGGCTTATACAGAGCTGAACTGACTTCAGAGCATCTAGCTCTGTATCCGCCACGGCGCGGGCAGTCTCTACTGGGCATGACTGCACCGAGACCGCCGCCACTGTGGCCCGTGTACACGGGCTCTTCTGCTAGTATTTATATAAAACACATGTGTTTTGCCTTTGCACAGGTTTCAAATCAATATCCTTATTGTCATTTAAGGTGCTTTCAGGGATTCAACACTAGTGCTGGTGTTCTCATTATTTACACCTCAATATCAGTATTGTGGAATTCCCCGGAGGATAATAACGCGGTGCCTTGACCTTCTTTTTTTCATTTTATGGTTCTGTTTGGTGGGTGCTTCATTCATTAGATGGTCATTTAAAGGGGAACTTTCACCCCTTAATAACTAAATCTCCCTTTACTGCTGACCTGGCGACTAGCTGCTTAGTAGCGCTAGTCGCCAGAAAACTTACCCCGTTCTCAAGATTTCGCCGTTTGAAAGGATCAGGAAGCACGGACGTCTCTTCACAGTGACGTCCGTGCGCCTGCGCTGTCAGTCCCTTGTGCACCGTACGGTGCATACGGTGCACAAGGGACTGACAGCGCAGGCGCACGGACGTCACTGTGAAGAGACGTCCGTGCTTCCTGATCCTTTCAAACGGCGAAATCTTGAGAACGGGGTACGTTTTCTGGCGACTAGCGCTACTAAGCAGCTAGTCGCCAGGTCAGCAGTAAAGGGAGATTTAGTTATTAAGGGGTGAAAGTTCCCCTTTAAGGAGCAGCATAGAAGGATTCGATAAGTGGGGGATTTTTCACCGAAGTTGGATGGTCTATTAACTCTCATCTGTCTTCATTCCATTGTGACTAACAAGAGGGACATTTGCCTTCACTATATTTGTGTTTCTTCTCCATTTGTTTTGTTTTATGTTCATTTGGTATTTATATTTGTTATATTCATTATTGTACTTATTATTGTGTTTTTTTTTTTTTTGATAGATATAAGGGAAAGAGGTATTGAAATATATTGGAGGCATTTTTCTCCACCTCGGAGTTTGCTGGAGCGCCAATTAGTCCATTCTTGTGGACTTTGTGCTAGTGTTAGTAATTTTTTAGTTTTAGATACACCCAGGTATATACTGTTATTCATATACATCATTTTGAGTACCTATACGGTTCTTTGTTTTGCATTCTGGAATACTATACAGTTATTAGTTGGGGCGGGCAAAAAGTGAGAAAAATTTCCTGTATGACTTTTGGTGAAAAATTTATGATTTTTCCCTTTTTTCACGTAAGTTTTGTCATTTATTCCAATGCAAAATTTTCCTCCTTTTTGACAATTCCAACAAATTTTTCACCAATGTTTCCTTTGGTGCAACGTTTCCCACCACAATGTTAATTCTTCTGAGGGCTATTATGGAGAAATAAGTAGCTGAAAATCAAAGTTTTGAGTCTTACAGCGACATATACCTTAAAAAATGTGTCAGTATGCAGAGTGCTTTTGTCCTTTTAACAACTTCCTGCTTAAGTGACACTGGCACATATCCTATATAATAATTTGCTAAAACGTGTGTAACGCCGCCACAATCATGCTCAGTAGAGACTGCTGCTTGTGTTGCAGTCATGCGCAGTAGAGACTGCTCGCACCACGGCTGATACAGAGCTGGGCGCTCCGAAGGAGCGTCCAGCTGTGTATCAGCCACGGCGCGGGCAGTCTCTACTGCGCATGACTGCCCCGCGACCGGCTGGCTGTGGCACTGTGGCCAGTGTAATGGGCTCTACAACTAGTTCATGAATATGTCAAGAGATTTAAACAAAAAAAAATTACAAAAAACTACATATGTGACAGGTGTATACCACTGTGGTGGTGGGGGACTGGTGTGGTGTGATTGATGTCTGTCTGTCTGTCTATCTATCCCTACAACAGTTTTTACCATTATCACGTGTGTGCCAAATGTAAGCACTCCTTCTCAGTTACTGATAAACATTACTTACTGGTCATAGCAGTGGTCCCAAGTGTGGCAAATGGTAGTAACCCTTCTTAGCATCCCTCCTCCTCCTCATTTGTGCTGCTGTTAATACATTTGTCCTGGCTTTCTCTGTCATGTGTGGTTTCTGCTACCTGATACTCAGATGGTATGAGATGTTGGTTAATTTCTAAGAATGTTAGTCTTCCAATAATGCTGCTTAGTTACTGACAATGTAACCATCTGTACTGAAAACCTGATCAAACTCGACGCTTGCTGGAGGGCAACTAAGGGTTTCCACTGCAGTACGTGTCAGTGCTGGCCACACACACACACACTTCTTTTGTTTGCCAGTAGTGCATGGGGTCATTGTTTCTACCTAGAACATATTTATCCTGCAAGTATGCAGAAACCATCTCACATGCATTGGGAGCACTCCTAGGAGATGCATGGTGTGTCAGTTACCAATCCATACTCAAGGAGCAAGTCCCAAATAGATGTGCCGCTACCACCACCACCAATGTGGGATTATTGCCTCCCCTGCTGAGACCCATGAATTGCCCTGTGTACAGAATAGGATGTTCTGTTTAATGATGTAGGTGCTTCTGCTGCTGGTTGAAATGCTTTGAAGCCTTCTTTTCACTATGCTGTCTAGATGTTTTTTTGTGCCCTAACTTTCTCCCTCTCATCCCCTACAATGCAACCCCTCCATTCGATCAATTCTGAATTTTTGTGTTTAAAGAGGGGATCCATCAAAGAGGCGCACTAACATGTCCTTACCAGATGGGTCATGTCTATGTTGTCATTATGGTAATATTCCCAAACTGTGTTCCTCATTGTTTTCTGCAATAAAAATATCAGTGGTAGAATTTCATTAATTCATGCTCCTATGTGACTCACCAGCATGGTTGCCTCCTTAAAGGGTTTCAGCAGCTCACATATGTCTCACATTTGTTGCCGTTGTCCAGGTGATAAAGAGGCTTCCTCCAAAGCTTTCCAGTTTTGCATGGTGTACTCGCTAATGGCCTTATTCTGCCATGTAGCATGTACAGTGTGGAATTCCACCTTGGTAGGGACCTCCATTTTCAGCTGGTGGTGGGGTATGTTGTTGCTCTCTTGTATGGAATATAGAGCGTTGTGTGCATTGTAGGAGCAATATCACTATATCACCTATTCTCAAGGCAGCGATTATGTTGGAGCCATTATCAGCAAACACAAAATGAGCATTTAAGGAGCAGGGTACAATCATTCCTCTATCATCTGCCCTAGCTTACTTAAAACATCTATGGCTTTGTGGGACTGTCTCTCAAAACTGATGCATTTTAATCACATTTCCAGAACAAGAGGCAGGATTACTGACTGTCACCTGATGCTGCAGGTGCAGCTAGGGTTGCCTGTTGTAGGTGGTGGGAGGGAAACCCAGGAAGCAATGATAGTCATATAATCTGTGCTCTGCTTGCTTATCCACATATCTGTTGTCAGGTAGATTTTCTTGCCGTATGCACTTTCCATCCCTTTGCCCACCACACTAACCATTTGCTTCAACAATTAAGGCACAGTCATCCTGGAAAAATAACTGCAGCTTGGGATGTGTCAGCATGGAGCTAAACACGACATCATTTCTCCGAAACGTCAGTTTTCTACAAAAGAATATGGCAGCATGTCCGCTGCAGACATCTTGAGAACCTTGCCATTCCACAAGTATACTTGGGGATTGTTTTTATGAAGTTTTTGACTCCTTCCCAGGAACTCAGTCAGTGTGGGTTGCCAGGACATGGCAGAAGAACCATGTAACATTATTGCTTTAACAGCATAACCAGTGGAGGTAGAGGGTGCATGTGAAGGCAGTCTATGACTCTTACCATATCCTACAGCAAACTCAGTTATCATACTCTGCAGCAGGAGCCATAGGTGTTATTTGGAATGAACTAACTGTTGGCAGTGGTACACTCTCTGACCCATCAATAACAACTGTACTTCTCTTATGTTCCCCGAAGCCCTGGGACCTCTGACCTGCTGATATTGTGTTTCCCAGTCAGACCTGTGGTTGTGCTTCAAGTGGGATCTCATAAAGGAGGTGCCTAGGTGTGAGCTTGCTTTCCTCCAGCTCACGTGCTTTTTGCACAGACAGCAGATGGCAACATGCTTAGCTTTAGGATCCTGAGTGATGTATCTCCATGCTGCAGACTTCATGGACTGAGGGGTTCCTGAAGGGCTGCTACTACTACTGGGGCTAGATGTTGATGTAGTTCTACTGCTACTACTACTAAGTGTCAAAGGTGCAGCACTTCCAGCAGCAGCAGAGGCATTTGTCATAGCAAAGGTTGTGGATGTTAACCTAGGTTGCTGTTGGTTACTCAACACAAGTGTGTGTGGCTGAGTGGGACTTGGAAGCAGTGATGATGCTGATGATGTCTGTTTTTTTGCCATCTATGCTTGTCAAGAGTCAGGGTTTCCAATTTTTTTAAACAGTTTATAGACAGGCACAGTGCTCCTGTCCTTTTTGCTAAATTTCTGGCCATATCATCATCTCTCAGTCTCTACTTCATCTGTATCTGAACAAGAAGAGGATGCTGGAGGGATATATTCCAGATCTGCATCATCATCCTCAGTCGTCATTAGGTCATCCTTAGCATCAGCATCTCCCACTGCTTTCTACCCTTATATTCCTCTAAACTTTTAGAGATGTATATAAGATAGCAAAACATCTGTGAACTCTCCTTATAAATATATGAAAATGGCCTGGGTGTGAGGTCTCATGGAGTTTATATACAGTTTTGTAGTTCAAGAACTGCAATCATTGGACTTCCAAAAGCTGAGTAAATGTGCAATTTATTACATCAACATTTCTACCCCACTATCTTGACAAAGGCCCAAAGTGGGGCCAAAACGTTGATATAATAAATATCACATTAACTCCACTTTCTAGTGGCTATGCCTATGAGATTAGTGTGCCAAACTGGAAAAGAGGGGATTGAAATGGGCCAATGAGGAAGTCTTCCTCAGTTCTCTGGCTAACTCATCCACCTGTGCAAGTTTGGCTAGGGCTCACAGGAGATTAGGACATTCTGGGGAAGCTGAAGGGTAGGCCATGATACTGGTGTTGAACCCTTCCTGGAATCCTGATATTAGAAATATTGTGAGGTTTTTGTCTGGATGGTGGATGAGTAAAGACTAGTCATTTATTATGAACATAGTTTCTTGGACAGATTGCCAGAGAATGAGCTTTGTGGCAAAGGGAGCAAATATGTAGCATACAACATGCACTGAAAAAACAACCCCTGGCATTAAAATTATTGCAGATAGGGGAGGATCCTAGTTTCTCTCTGGGGGTAAGTGGGCTTTAAGGAGTGGAAGATGGAAAGCTTGTATCTGATGTGGGGTTTGAGCAGAGCTGGTAAAAGGGGCCAGTAGTGACAACTGGGCAGAGTCTAAGTGAGTAGGTAGCTGACTGGCAGACTTGGCACACAGGAGCTTTTAGGCCGATTAACTGCCTGCAAAAAAAATAACTCCATATATATACCTTGATTCGTTTTGAATATTTATGATTGCTATACAATCAGTGTTTTGGGAGACACTTTGGGTATTTTGTTTTGATTACCTGACAGATAGATACATTTGTATATGTGTGCTTTACCAACTGTATATATTATCTTTGCCCCTGTGTCAGGCCTGTCATTGTATACATTTGTGTTATTTGTGTACATTTGTAAATCGATAAATGTCTAATTGGCCCCGCCATGATCGATAGCCAGGAGTGGTTCATTTGAATCCCATGGAGCTAATCGGAACGAGTGTCCAGTCAGACTTCAGTTATAAATAACATTATAGAGTACAGCAGACCAGTCTTGTTTATTTTTGTCCTCCTGATGAAGTGGTATGAGCACCACAAAACACTCTGAGGGATTTTAAATGTTTTTAATACATTTGTGATTTTTTTCATCAATTTTGGTCTGCTGTTAAAGTTTAATTTACCCTCTGGTGATCCAATCATTCAAATTGATAGATGCATATCTGTGAGGTTCTGTTGTGGGGAGAACCAGCATCAATCTTCCCTGCTGGCTTATAATACCAGTGTCGAAACTTTGGAGCCGGTAACACCACTGTTGTGAGTATATTGTATTACCGTACAACTACATATTACCTGTTTAGTACCAGAGCAGCTCTCCTCGCATTTTCTCTTGTGCTTTCTTTAAGCCCGGTCCAGCGGTCGAGGGTTGTCCTGTTATCTGTGTGGAGGAGTGAATATCCTCCACAGGCTCATTTTGTCATTTGGGAAGCCATTGACATATTCTAAATGTGAGTGCAAATACATTTTTCGTATGTATTGTTACAAGTGTTCCTGAGCATACTACACCATAAGTGTCTCCTCTACCGCTTGTGAATTTTGGTTGCTGCAAAAGAGTTCGCTATCGAGCAAGCCCCAATCAGACACACAATTTAATTGAGCCAAAAGAGTCTGCCGCCTTGGCTGAAAAGGACATGTGATAGTCATAGAATGATTTTCTTCAATATCTATAACCTAGGTCAACCATAAGGTACCTATACTGGCCGAGTTCTTGTCTATGGGTTGGAAATGCTGAACAAAGTTTATTTCAGAATATACTAAAAGAGAGTACAAACTCGGGGATGGACAGTTTTGTAGCTAAGCGGGGGTCTTTTGCTTTGAGCATTACTGAGACGTCTCCGCAACTGAATGTGTGGTTCTCCACCATGTCTTGGGTGGCAATGAGCAAAGATACAAGACTGATGTTTTTGCCATGCAATATATCCTTCCTAATATGGGCAGGGATCATGTGTGCAGGGATACTTTGTGGGCCTGAAATAACTGAAGTACCTGGAAGGGGGGCGGCAACCGGAGTACAGCCTGCCTGTAGGGGGGAACAGAATTGGTTTTTGAGGGTGATAAGCCTGGTTTGCATGTCAGAGACCATGGATGTCAAGTCTGTCAGCAGCTTGGTGATATGTGCCTGTTGTGAAGCAGGGGCTGGGGAAGGGGGAGGAGGAGGGGTAGAGTGACATGATGGTGGGGAGGGGGGGGAGACAGAATAATTCAGCCTTGTGGGCTGATGCTGAAAATGGGATGTGTCTTCTGTAAAGTTCCACGGTTAGCTTAGCAACTGTCCATTCCTGAAGGAAGGGTTGATATTTCTTGGTGTAGATGGACCTTCCGTGTGGGAAGCTTTTGAGTCTGAGATGGGCTGCTGAGCTGAGTCTTCCATAGTGAATCCTCGGGAGAAAAGGAGAGAGGGGTTACTGGATGCTGTGGACAAAATTGGAGGAGGGAGACTACAATTGCCCCCAGTTATGTGAATTGGTGGATTAGAACTATGAAGTAGCTAAATAAGGGAACTGATGGTTAGTTGCAGTTGGAAAAGATGGACTTACCTCAGCTTGAGGTGAATAATTAGTCTAACTGGCACCTATTGGCCTCAACGGTTGAGGTAGGTGGTGGGGAACTATAATCCTACTCCTGAGGCATCACTGATTGAAATGAGGTGGACATACTTGATAGGAAGGACTGATGAACTTGACAGAATGCAAGTAACAGGAGGTGGGAAGTAGTTGTAAATGGTTAGGGGGGGTGAAAAGATGGTAAAGAGGGAGTGATGGACATCAGACTCAATGACTGAGGTAGGACCAAATAACCTTTTATTATATTGCACAACCTCTGTGGTTGAGGCAATGCTGGCCTACTCTTCCTCTGTAAGCCTCAGCGATTGGTGAACCTTCGACCTCTTGACGAGAGGTAAGGTACTGCTAGTAGAATCCTGTTGATTGACTGGAATTTGTAATTATATTGAGATATAAAGACTAGGAAGATAAGTTATTATGAACATAGACATATTATATGGGGGGGTTAAAGTAATGAATTAAGGTATTACTGTTCTAGGCCTTGATGACAAACGTAGGACCATATAATCTGTACATAAGTCTATTCAGCCTCAGCAATTGAGGTGGGGCTAATTACTCTACACTTCACCTGTCGACCTCAGCGATTGACATAGTTGAACCTTTGATCTCTTGATGGGAGGTAAGGTGCTCCTTACAGGTAATCAAAGGACTGCATCCTGATAGAATACTACTGGATGGAAGCATGCAATTTAATTCCGGATATGATTTAACCTAAAAAGGTAGGGGATGCTTTGACACTGTGCACAATAGAATAACGGGTGAGGGGAGAGTGAGGCGGGAATCTGTGTGATTGAGCTGGGGTGTAAATAACTAAATCGAAGAATCCGGACAAGGAATTAGCTGAAAAATATGTAGGGCAAGTTAGGTTATTGATCTTAAATCGATAAAATGTAAATGGTAACTAGTAATAATAACTTAATTAGGAAGCTTGAGATGAGAAAACAACTTTGGGTAGGATGTGTGAGACTGTAATAAGAGGGACAAAGGGTGTAATTTTTTTTTATTATTATTGCCTGTAAGATTATAGGTAAATGGCTAGACCAGTGGTTCTCAAGGAAAATGTCCTAGTGGCCGTCACTGCGGCATTACATGCACAAATGTTATAAGGTGATTAAGACATACAAAAATTACATAAAAATGAGTGCAACAACAATATGTTTTCATCAAATTACAATTTAAACATTCCAGATATCACAAAGTATTAAAAAGAATCCCATAAAGGGTCTTACAATTTACTAGTTACTAGAAATATATATTTCAATTCAGAGACAGTAATTTTCTCTTCCACTACTACACATGGAACACAAAGTACAGTGGATTCAAATGTGATTTTTAACCCCTTGGATGCTTTTTAATGCATTAGGGACTTCTCCAATCCATCATCCAAGTGGTTAATGTTTTAAAGTGTTAGTAATGTCTGAAAAAAACTTTTTTGCATTTAGAAGAGCTTAAAAAGCTGATCTAAATGCAAAAAAACGTATCTCTTAAACCGCTATGGTTTAAGAGATACGGGCGTTTAAAATTTGATTTCTCCTACTGACAGCTGTAAAGCTGTCAGCAGGAGATCCGCGTCGGTCCACACGTTGGCGCTTGAGAAGTGCCGGGATCTCGTTACTTACACGGAATCCCTTCATTGGAATGGTCTAAAACGTGTGCCTGAACACTAGGCACACATTTTAGACCATTCCAATGAAGGGATTCCGTGTAAGTAACGAGATCCCGGCACTTCTCAAGCGCCAGCGTGTGCCTGAACACTAGGCACACATTTTAGACCATTCCAATGAAGGGATTCCGTGTAAGTAACGAGATCCCGGCACTTCTCAAGCGCCAGCGTGTGGACCGACACGGATCTCCTGCTGACAGCTTTACAGCTGTCAGTAGGAGAAATAAAACTTTAAACGCCCGTATCTCTTAAACTATAGCGGTTTAAGAGATACGGTTTTTTTGCATTTAGATCAGCTTTTTAAGCTCTTCTAAATGCAAAAAAGTTTTTTTCAGACATTACTAACACTTTAAGTATTCTGTAGTTATTTTGCCCCAAATTGCTTCACTTTTCTCCTTACACATATGCTTACACATTGTCCCCCCCCTTACAAAGTCTCCCAAAGTGCTTCTCTTTTCTCCTTACACATATGCTTACACATTGTGTCCCCCCTCACAATGTCTCCCAAAGTGCTTCAATTTCCTCCTTACACATATGCTTATACATTGTCCCCCTCACAATGTCTCCCAAAGTGCTTCACTTTTCTCCTTACACATATGCTTACACATTATCCCCCTCACAATATCCCTCTCACAATGCCCCCTCACAATGTCCACCCTATTAATTGAAAATGGACCAGAGATTTGTGCAAAATCATTACACATCCAGTTTGGCAAGCAATGGGATTAGTAGATTAATTTAGGATCCCAGAAATAAATGATCATCCTCATCAAGGTTCCATTTATTATCAATATCTCAATCACCAGCACCGGTGGAGTCAAGCAGGAGGTTATTCAACACAGTTTTTCTCATAAACTCCTTCCTTTAAGTTCCCAAATATGGTACTCATTGCATTGGCCCTAAACAGTAAAGTTACTCCCATTTACACGATGCAACATTTTTCACCCACCACCAAATTTATAACTAGTATACGTACAGCTCCAGCCAAACAAGTAAATGGCAATACAAAATTACAGGTCCACATATTTCTTGCCCAGGACAAATTTTACACACCACTTTTTTTTTTCTCTCTCATTTTTCCTATCTCCAAAACACTTCCCTATTTGGCAAATAGGGAAATGTTTGGAGGATAGAAGAATGAGACAGACAAACCAAATCAAAGTGGATGTGTGTAAAGTTTGCCCTGAACAGGAAAGGGGGTCCTGGGCTAAAATGTGTTTGCCTCTAATTTTGTATTACCATTTACTTGTTTGGCTGGAACTGGAAGTGTACAAATAATATTTCTAAATATGGTGGTGGGTGAAAACTTGCACCAGGAGTACTGTTAACCGACAAAATGCCATGATTGCCATCCAACTAGGTGTGTAAAGTTTAGGTCCAGGGCTGACATCACTGCTGTCTTAAGCTGCTACTGCAAAGCCCTGCAGCGTGCCTGCCTGGTCACCGTTCCACTTCTGTGACCATCTCATTGCCATACCATGCGCACACAGCCAGTGAGAGAGGAGTATCATATCAAAGCACTCCTCTCTCATTGGCTGTACTTTCACTTTAAAGTGAAGGAATCCAATAATCAGGACTTCCAGTTAAAGACTCCTCTAGGCAGGGTAAAGTTTAGATGTTATCCCAGTCAGCCTGTTCTCCAGGTTGTGTTACAGGAGAAGCACATACTGGCAGCCTGTGTACTTTTATTTTGGGACTAGGCTGAAGACCAGGGTACAAAGAAAGGTATTGGCCATGCACAGACCATGTATTGATGGATGCAATTAACATTAAAGGGATAGTAATACTTCGTTTTATCGTTATTTTATTTTGTAGGCATTAAAAAAACATGAAGAACGATATAAGTCTTATCTCTCAAACCTTTATGGTTTAAGATATATATTCACAAGCAAAGTATCCCCCCCCCCCGTTTAGCCAGATCAGAAGGGAGGTGCCCAGGTAGACTGCAGAGAGGGACAATCTTCAATTAATATAAGGGAAAAAGCTGAAAAACTTGTCAAGGGGGGAAGGGCTTTAATTGTTTTCAGACAAAGAAGAGTGTCCCCTGCTGTTATCTGTCTGGTCTTACAACCAGAAGAGAAGAGATGGCTTACACTAGGAAAAAGGGGCGGGAGGGGGAAACTTTGCTTGTGAATATCTCTTAAACCATAAAGGTTTGAGAGATAAGACTTATATCGTTCTTCATGTTTTTTTAATGCCTACAAAATAAAATAAAGTTAAAACAAAGTATTACTATCCCTTTAAGGCATTTAGTTGATTAGGTATGATGGGAGTTGTAGTACCCCTGCCCTAGTGGAAAAGGTTGTTTTTTGCATGCTTTTTTTGCATTCAATCAGATATGAACATGTAACCTCATACACACGTACATTCTGTTCTTTTTTAATTTGCATGAACCATCACCCAAATCACCTTGTCCTTCACAGTATGTTCTGTATAGAATCTAACAGATAAAACTGATTTTCAAGGTCATTCTTTTTGGACTGCAGCTGGCAACCTGCATCCTGTCAGCTACAATTGACTAGAATTCCCATTATCCTCAGCTAGCTGTTGTACAGCTGAGAATGGCAGAAGTTGTAGTACAGGAACCTTTGGCTAAATGGTGGTTGAAAGTCCATTTTTATGAAAAAATACACTGAGTTGTTCCTACGGAGTAAAACATGGGTATATATTCTGCTGTGAGATGTTTTTTTAAACTTTTAAATGGGCTGGCTGTCGGAGTCTGACTCTTGGTGGGTATTCAGGCCTCAGTCTCCTCCGGTTTGCGCACTCAGTGCTCTCTCTGCTGCTTCCAATCCCTGCTGCGTGCCTGTCTGGTCACCGTTCTGCTTCTGTGACCATCTCATCTGCATATTATGCTCAAGAGCGCCATCACATGTACAGCCAATGAGAGAGGAGTATCCTATCAAAGCACTTCTCATTCATTGTCTGCAATGCGCCTGAGCAAAATGCAGGAAATCTGAAAGGAAACACTGAAGGGCTGGCTCGGGCGCACAGAATTTATCCATTTGAATGTGGCCGGTGGCCGCATGCTGCCACCATTTCCACATTTTTCATGGTGGCCACAGGAAAACACTCTGCTGGCCGCATGCTGCTACGGTGGCTAGAGAGAGTAGAATTCAGGTACTACAATTACAAAGATGGGAAATGTCTTACCTAAGTAGCTTCTGGCAGCCTGAACTAAATAGAAACTCTGTTAGAGGCCAAAACAAGGGGGACTGAAGGACAAACTTCTAGATTTGAAGCTATATAATGTAGGAATAAGGGCACCATATTTAATTGTAGTCCATGCAAGCGAACATTTCACAATATAGACTTTGTGTGTGTATCACGGTGCCCGTGATCCCTGTTGCAGTATGGTGACATTACTACTTCCTAGTTTCCTGATGTGGGATTCTTTTTGGTCCCGGAACCTAACTCCGCCAAGGGCCAGCCCTTTTATACCCTGTCATGTCATTAGATGGGTGCCCTTTCGTGGTGTACCTGAACCTGGCGCTAGTTACTGCTGTCTCTCATTCTGTACATGACCCGGCCTGCCTGGCGACGCGCCTGTGTATCCTGATCTACTACCTAATCTGTTGCTGACTGGACTGGCCGAGAACCTGCTTCCGTTGCTGACTGGACTGGCCGAGAACCTGCTTCCGTTGCTGACTGGACTGGCCGAGAACCCGCTTCCGTTGCTGACTGGACTGGCTGAAAACCCGCTTCCGTTGCTGACTGGACGGGCTGAGGACCCGCTTCTGTTGTTGACTGGATTGGCTGAGTACCCGCTTCCATTGCTGTATTGTACTGGCTGCTACCGCTTCTGTGGCGGTATTGTACATACGGTAACCGCTTCCGTGCTGCCGGGCTGAGTTACTTGTTTACGCTGCTGACATGTATGGTTGGGCATCCACTGTTACTGGCTGTGCTCCCTCCTAGTTGGTTATAGGCATATTCCCTGGGCGCTCTAGCTGATCCTCGCTATCACCCTTGTGTACTAGGGCCGGTTCGCTCACTTGCCCTGCCTTTACCGTACCTCTGTTTCCTAGCGTGACAGGAGCCAGCCGTAGTGTAGTGGTCCATCACCTCGTAAATCCATAATTACTGGACACCTGTTGTCAGTATCTATGGTCTGTTGTCTCCTTCCTACCCTAGCATTCTAGCGTTCCTTCTGTCATTACCAGTGGGTTGTTGCCTTCATCCTACTCTAGCGTTCTAGGGTTCCTGCTGCCAGAATCAGTGGGTCATTGCCTCCATCCTACCCTAGCGTTCTAGGGTTCCTGTTGCCAGTTGCCTTCATCCTGCCCTAGTGTTCTAGGGTTCCTGCTGCCAGTATCTGTTTGTCAGTTGTCTCCATATAACCCTAACGTTTTAGGGCTCCTGCTGTCATACCAGCAGGTTGTTGCCTCCATCCTACCTTAGCATTCTAAGGTCCCTGCTGCCATTTGCAGCGGGTCAGTTGCCTCCATCCTACCCTAGAGTTCTAGGGTTCCTGCTGTCAGACTCTACAGTCCTGGTGCGTTGTACCGCTATACTGTTTCCTACCTGACCTGTGAAAGTTGTGGGAAGTACCACTGTACTGTCTCCATCTGAGCTTGTGTGGGTTGGGAAAGTATTCTGTCGTTTATTTATTTTCAATAAAGCTATTTTCTCTGCCATCCACTACAGGTTACTGGTAACTCTGGGAGGCGACCTGCCCCTTTAAGTAGGAAGGAACATTTCTCTAAATGTATGCAGGGGGGTGGAGCCTCCCTTCCCTCCTAGGCTGCAGCTTAGCCAGCTATCTCCAGAATGATTTGTTCCTGGGTGTGACAACACCAGGTGGAGAACATTTTTTGTTAGTTTTAGTTTCTTTTTTATTTTCTGTCAGATATGGAATACCACCATTAGGCGGATTACCATGACTGACAAATGCCCTCCAATGTGGCTAGCTCAGTATCCAGGTGCTTTTTGGTGGACCTTAAGCCCTGAGGGGGAAAATCTTGGGTACAAGTGCTTCCCCAGGGATTACCCACTGAGGTAATTTCTTGCTGCATGGTAATCTGAAGACAGAAGATCTGCAGGAAAGGTGACCTACCCTTTGAGTGCTGCAGGTCCACTTGTCCAACAGTGCCCCTTTGCTGGGCTTGTATTTGGGAGTTCTCATTGTGTACTCCTGCACTCATTGGGTATATATGTGTATGTTTTGTTATAATTGTGTACTGTGCCTTTAAGGCATGCTTTACCGCATAAACTCCATTGCTCCATTTACTTTCTATGGGACAACACTGTTTGGGATGTATCTCTGCAACTGCTTCACACAGCAGCTTCAGAGTGGGCTCATTTTAATTGTCTACCCTTGCGCTATCATGCTGTTTATAGTTCATGTGTGTTGGGGGGCTTGGGGCACTGTTTTGGAGTACTTTTTGGGAAAAACTACATTTCCCACAAGCGCTTGATTTGCACCTATTTTCTAATTGGTTCCCGTCGCTGCAGCCATTTTGGGAGCTTTTCTCAATGAGTTTCCTACGCAGGGCTTGGACTCTCCTTCTCTCCTCTGCAGATTAACCCTTCGCCTGCCAGATAAGTCTATATTTAGCATTTCTGGGGTGAAATATTAATCTTACACACTACAATTGGGTGATTTACTGTACAGTTGGTTATTTTGACACTGTGAGAATGTCTGTCTGTACCGCTGGAGCTTGGGGCTAGACCTAAGACTAAGGAGGCTGGGGTATCAGTATCCCCCATTGCACATTGCTCTTCCTTTCACACAGGGCTACATAGAGAGTTCTCTGGTCATCTATGCCCAGCATGTTCTGAAGTTCCTGACAGCAACCCAAGGACTTCCAGCCATGCTATTGAGCCAGCTTGGGTGCAAGAGTTTAAGGCTGCAACTAGGGACCTTAGGTCCACTCTACAACTCTTTGCATCCTAGATACAGGGGGCACTTCAATTATGGCAGACCCCGTCTACTATCAGATCCTCCCTGCCTAAACCTCAGGGAGCACCTGATGTGTCAGATTCTTCTGAGGAAGAATTGTTGCAAGATTCGGATGTTGAGGATTGTACTATTTTGGAGTCTTCCAGGTCCCTTGGGGACCCATTTGAAGCTGATCCTGAGCCCTCTGCTGAGGGCCTGATCAGGGCTGTATTAACCACACTCAACATTCCCTTGGTTCAGGTGGTCCCTTCTGATCCCTCTGATGTTTTTCAGGAGCCTGCTAAGCCCCTTACTTATTTTCCTCCTAACCCCACTCTTGACCGTTTGGTTTCTGACACATGGAAAAACCCGGACAAGTCTGCTTTTGTGTCCAGGAAATTTGCTAAGCTTTATCCCTTTTCTGAAGCTGAGCTGGCTAAATGGGTTCATCCTCCTAAGGTGGATGCTCCCATTTCTAGACTATCTAAATCCACTGCTTTACCTGTCTCTGATGCTTCTGCGCTGCAAGACTGGACTGACAAGAAACTTGAGGTTTCCCTCAAGTTCATTTTTGCTTCTATTGGTACCACAATGCGCCCAGCGTTTGCTGTTGCGTGGGTTAACCGGGCTATTGCAGTCTGGACTGAACAACTCACTATGGCTGTCTGTCAAGATGTGCCTACTTTGGAGAAATTACGTCTTCTTGCCAATATCTCTGAAGCGCAACACTATGTCTCTGCTGCTGCTTTTGATGCCGTCCGCATGATGTCAAGGGCTTCTACTACTTCTGTGGTGGCCAGGTGTGCACTTTGGCTCAAGATTTGGTCTGCTGACACTGCTTCCAAGAAAGTCTTGCTTTTTCTGCCTTTTCAGGGAACTTCCTTGTTTGGGCCTGATCTTAAGTAACTAATTAGCGAGGCCACTGGGGGTAAGAGTACACTTCTTCCCTTGTTCTTTAAGAAGTTACCGTTTAAGCATAACCAATCCTTTCGTTCCTTTCAGACTGAGACGCGTTCGACTAACCAGGTGGTTCCATCAACTCCGCGTCCCTCCTCCAAGCCCAAGCAGCAATGGAAGCCCAAGACTGCTTCTGCATGACTCACCGAACCTGGGTCCGCATCCTGCTGTGGGTGGTCGTCTGCGAATCTTTTGCGGGATTGGGAGGATTCTGTATCGGACCGACGGGTTTTACAGGTGGTGACAGAGGAATACAAGATCCTCCTTTTCACTTTCATCTTTCTCGTTCTCCTCAGGACATCGAGAAATGCTGTCTGTTCGAAGGCGCTGTTCAGGCTCTTCTGGACAAAGATGTCCTGGAGCCGGTGCCTCCTATGGACAGGGGTTCAGGATTTTACTCGAACCTCTTTGTGGTGACCAAAAAGGACGGCGGATGCCGCCCTATTTTGGATCTGAAAGATCTAAACTCCTTTGTGATCAAGGCTCACTATCATCAGGAGTCTCTGTGCACATTGATCACTGCAATGCCTCCGGGGGAGTTCCTGGCTTCTCTGGATCTTCAGGATGCGTATTTGCACATCCCAATTCATCAGAAGAGCAGGCGGTACCTACGGTTTGCCTGCGACAGGGGTCATTTTCAATTTTCAGCTCTTCCATTTGGTCTGACGACGGCCCCTCAGGTTTTCCAATGCCTTGATATCCGTTCTCCATCGGGACGGCATCAGAGTGACTCCCTATATGGACAACTTGCTTTTGAAAGCCTCCTCTGTGGACCTTCTTCATCAGCAGGTTCAGAACTGCATTCAAGTCCTCACCCATCACGGTTGGATTGTCAACTTGGACAAGTCGGATCTTGTCCCATCCCAGCAACTGATCATCCTGGGTCTTCTGTTCGATACTCAGAGGAGCATGGTGTTTCTACCAGACGAGGTAGCCTATCAAATTGCCCACAGGGTATCAGCGATTCTATCTCGGTCCAGCCATGACTCCAAGCTCCTCATGTAGAGCTGAGCTTGGAGTGATGGCTGGACCTTTCCAATCTACTGAAAGGGAGGTTCTTTCTGATTCCCTGCTGGACCACGGTCACGACAGATGCCAGTCTTTCGGGCTGTTCTGGGACGCTTCAGCGCTCAGGGGAAATGGTCCACGGAGGAGTTCCTTCTCCCAATCAACATTTCGGAACTTCGAGCATTATTTAATGCCCTGCGTCATTGGGTATCTCAACTGCAAGATTGTCCAGTTTGAGTTGAGTCCTACAACGCAGCGGCAGTAGCTTATATCAACAGACAAGGCGGAACAAGAAGTCTCGCCGCTTGGTTAGATGTCAAGGCCATTCTGTCCTGGGCAGAGGTTTGTGTTCCTGTCATTTCCGCAGTGCACATTCCAGGTGTAGACAACATCATGGCAGACTTCCTCAGTCGTCACACAGTCAACAGCGGAGAGTGGGAGTTACATCCCGAGGTGTTTCAACTCCTTGTTCAGAGATGGGGATGCGTCAAGTGGGTCTGATGGCAACGAGACACAACAGGAAGTTTCTTGTGTTTTGACTCTCTAGCTCTGGCTGCCGATGCAATGTACACTCCTTGTACATTCCCTCTGGCCTACATCTTTCCTCCTCTCCCAGTGTTGATAAGTGTGTTACAGAAATTGAAATTGGAACATTGTCCGATCATCCTGATTGCTCAGGATTGGCCTTGTCAATCCTGGTATCCGGAGCTTCTGGTCCTATCCGTGGCAGAGCCCTTTCCGCCCCCCTTTCGTCCGGATCTTCTTCTGCAGGGTTACCTGTGGATGGAAGATGTCGATCGGCTCACTTTGATGGCCTGGAGGTTGAATCCTTGATTTTAAGGAAGAAAGGGTTTTCTTCTGCTGTGGTGTCTACTATGCTTAGTGCCCGTAAGCCTGTTTCTTCCAAGATCTATCACCGTGTCTGGTCGACATTTGTGTCTTGGTGTGCTGACAGGAATCTGTCTCATGACTTAAATCTTCCCACTGTCCTGGCATTTTTGCAGGACGGTGTGGACAAGGGACTCAGTCTGAGTTCTCTTAAGGTTCAGACTTTGGCGCTTTCTGTCTTTTTCCAGAAACGCATTGCTATCCTTCCTGATGTCAAGGTTTTCTTCCAGGGCGTTGCTCATGTGTGTCCTGCCTTTCGGAGCCCAGCTCCTCAGTGGGACCTTAATTTGGTCTTGGGAGTTCTCCAACGTCCTCCCTTTGAGTCTTTGGCTACTATTCCTCTACGTCTCTTGACGTGGAATATGGCTTTTCTTCTGGCGATTGTATCTGTTCGCAGGGTTGCAGAGTTGCAAGCTCTATCCTTATCTGGTGTTTCTTAAGGATAAGGTGGTGCTTCGCACCTCTAAGGAGTTGGAACCTAAGGTGGTCTCCGAGTTTCACATCAATCAGGAGATTGTGGTGCCCTCTTTCTGCCCTAATACCTCCTCTGACAAGGAGAGTGATCTCCACTTGTTGGATGTGGTACGTTGTCTCAAGTTTTATGTCCATCGCACTGAATCTGTCAGGAAGTCTGACGCTCTGTTTGTCATTCCAGAGGGTCCTAGGGCAGGAAGACCTGCATCCAATGTGACTATTGCTTCCTGGATCAAGTCCACTATTCGTAGAGCCTACGATTTGAGGAATAAGCGTGTTCCCTTTTGGGTCACAGCTCATTCCACCAGGTCCGTTGGGGCCTCGTGGGCCTATAAGAACCAGGCTTCTGCCGATCAGTTGTGCAGGGCGGCCACTTGGTCCTCTTTGCACACCTTTTCGAAGCACTACCGTGTTGATGTGCTGGCTTCGGCTGATGCCAGCTTTGGGAGGAAGGTCCTGGAGGCAATCTTGCCTGTCTAGGATCTTCTCCTTAGGTTATTGGTGCTTCCCTTACTGTTGAGCCCTGTTGGCTCTAGTTCAGTGTGCTGTGTAACAGTTCCTGGGGTGTTTTTACCCGTTTGGTGTCCATTGACACTTCAGTTTTGTTGGGCTTCTCTGATCAGTTTGTTCATAGAGGTCCTGGTGACTTTGGGGGCCTTGTGCCTGGTCCTTGCCTTCTTCCCGCCTCTGGGGAACTCAATAGTTGGACATCCCAGAGTTACCAGTAACCTGTATTGGACGACAGAGAAAAGAGGATTTTAGTCTTACCTGTTAAATCCTTTTCTCTTAGTCCATACAGGTTACTGGTCTCCCACCCTGTCAAGGGACCATTCTTGGCTCTCCTGTGGCAGTATTTGGGAGTCCTTCGGGGCATGCTCACAGGAGTCTTCTTCCCTTCTATTTTCTAGTCAGTAGTTAGTGTCTCAAATCATTCTGGAGATAGCTGGATAAGCTGCAGCCTAGGAGGCTCCACCCCCCTGCATACATTTAGAGAAATGTTCCTGCCTACTTAAAGGGGCGGATCACCTCCCAGAGTTCCCAGTAACCTGTATGGACTAAGAGAAAAGGATTTAACAGGTAAGACTAAAATCCTCTTTTAACCTTACAGTATTTGTCTGAGTGTTCTTTCAAAACCGAAACAGTACGAAAGGGCCAATGACCTCAGACAATACTGGTGAGGGTAGCTCTTTGACTATCCATTGAAGAATGGATGTTTATGAACAACACTTGGATCAGTTGTCAGTGGCTGTGCAGACTATCCTGGAGCGCCCCTTGCATTCTGACAAACCAGTACAAGCCTCGGTGGCATCCCCAGTCCAGGCACCGATGGCACAATCTATGGGTTCCATGTAAAGGGTTGTCCTCAACCGCGCCACTTTCGTTAAGATACCATGGGGAACCTACCTTATGCAGGGGGTTTCTTAATCAGCTGGAAATTTTTTCCGAACTTGCTCCACAAGCATTTCCTATGGAAAGAAGTAAAATTGGATTCATGATTTCATTATTGACGGGCAGAGCACTGCCCTGGGCGAATCCGATATGGGAGATGGCTAAACCTATTATTTCCAATTTTACTGATTTCGTAAGGGCATTCCACAGTGTATTCGAAATCCCTGGACGCAACACCTCTGCTGCAAGACAAATAATGAGTATCTGCCAGGGCGTCTGTACGGTCGCGGGCTACTCCATTGAATTCCGCACATTAGCAGCTGAGGTTGGATGGAACGACGAGCCACTTTTTGGCAGCTTTCTCGCAAGGTTTCAAAGATAGAATAAAAGACGAGATTGCCGCTTGCAAATTGCCTGAAGCGTTGGACAAATTCATTTAATTTGCAACTCTAATTGATACTCGTATCAGGGAGAGAACTCATACTAAAGACCGTAGGCCGAGGTCCTCCACTGGGTCATGGCACAGAAACGAATTCCCACCCTTGCCTCCCTTACCTCCCTTGCCTCCTGGTCATGCTGATACTGTGGAAACTATGTAGGTGTGGTTCACCCGGTTGACTAGAGAGGAACGGTCTTTCCGGCGCAAACATGGTTTTTGTCTCTATTATGGCAAAGATGGACACCGGTTGCATAATTGTCCTGTGCGTCCGGAAAACGCACGCACCTAGGTATCCTTGGGGGACAGGTCCTAGGTGGTGTTTATCAGTCCCCAGAGATTGTACAATCTAAACCAGTAGTGGAAGTCATGGCATCCTGGTCAAAATCCTCTCTTGCTACGTCTGCCTTAATAGATTCGGGCGTCGCCGGGTACTTCTTAGACAAGGAGTTGGCTGCCTTATACAATATTCCACTGGTCAAACTTGAAACTCCCATGGCCATTGAGGCAATTGATGGTAGACCTTTGGTGCCTCCCCAGGTTACCCATGAGACTTGTCCATTATCTGTGCAGATCGGAGCTCTGCATTTTGAGACACTGTCCTTCCAGATTATTCAGTCTCCACATTACGTGGTCATTCTGGGATTTCCATGGCTGCTTAGTCATAATCCCAGAATTGACTGGAAATCCTGGCTTGGTCGGATCACTGTATGAGTCACTGTTTGCGGCAGCCCACTAGGATTCTCTGTACTTCTCCCTCCTTACCGCCCGAATACCAGACATTCAGTGATTAGCAAGGGAGAGACTAGCACATTGCCACCGCGTTGTCCGTATGACTGTGCTATTGATATTGCGCATGGCGCCATGCCCCCCAGAGGCAGAACCTATCCTCTCTCCTGTGAGGAGAATCGGGCTATGGAGGAATATATTTTGGATGCCTTGGAGCGTGGTATCATTCATAGATCATCCTCGCCCGCGGGGGCTGGATTCTTTTTTGTGAAAAAAAAGTCAGGGGAGCTTAGACCTTGTATTGATTATAGGGGTCTTAATAAGCTAATGGTCAAAAGCGCTTACCCTATTCCACTCATTACGGAGTTGTTTGACCGGCTTGAAGGGCGCTTCCGTGTTCACTAAATTGGATTTAAGAGCTGCGTATAATCTTATACGTATCAAAGAAGGTGATGAGTGGAAATCTGCTTTTAATGCTCGGACAGGTCACTTCGAGTATTTGGTAATGCCCTTTGGGCTATGTAATGCCCCAGCAGTGTTTCAGGAATTTATTAATGATGTGCTTCGAGATTTATTACAGTCCTGCGTAGTGGTCTACCTGGACGACATTTTGATGCATTCTCCTGATTTGGAGACGCACCGTCTATGTTGCTACAGTGCTCCAAAAGCTAAGGGCTAATAAACTTTTCTGTAAAATCGAAAAGTGTGCATTTCATAAGTCTATGGTGCAATTCTTGGGATATGTAATTTCCAAAGAAGGCATAGCTATGGATAAAGAAAAACTTTCTGAAGTGTTGCAGTAGCCACTTCCCACCGCTCTCAAGGCCATCCAAAGATTTCTAGGCTTTCTGTCACTGACTTGACACATAAAGGGGCTAACACTTCTGTGTGGTCAGCAGAGGCTGAGGGGGCCTTTGAGTCACCAAAAGTCGCATTTGCTTCCGTACCGGTTTTGTCACACCCCAAACCTGAGTTGCCATTTACTCTGGAGGTTGATGCCTCAGATACAGGTGTTGGGGCTGTGTTGTTACAAAGGTCAAGCCCTGGTAAATTACTTAAGCCATGCGGTTTCTTCTCGAAAAAATTGACTAAGGCTCAAGCGGTGTATGAGACTGGCGATCATGAACTGTTGGCCATCATCCTTGCCTTACGTGAATGGCGCCACTTATTGGAGGGCGCCAATTTTAATTCTTACCGACCATAAGAATTTAATTTATCTTTCTGAAGCTAAGACATTGTCTCCTAGACAGGCCAGATGGGCACTTTTCCTCTCACGCTTCAATTTCGTTGTGTCCTACCTACCTGGATCTAAGAATGTACGGGCTGATGCACTGTCCAGGCAGTATGGTCCCGATCTGGAATCTGTGGCTTTGCCAGTGCCGATTTTTCCTCATGACCGCATCTTAGCCACATTACGTACCAGCATTATGTCACCACTGGGTGAGGAGATCTTGGCGGCTCAGGTTGATGCTCCGTCTGAAAAAAAAGCCTATGGGAAAATGTTTAGTGGCTGAACCATTTCGAACCAGATGGTTGGAGACATACCATGCTTCATGTGCTGCCGGACACGTGGGTAGAGATCAGTTCATCTGGTCCCTGTCTCGTATGTTCTGGTGGCCTACTTTGATAGCAGACTTGCCGATTTCACTGCCGCCTGTATGGTGTGCGCTAGTTCTAAGTCCCCAAGGCACCGCCCCGTAAGTCTTCTGCAAGGTGTTCCTAATGGCGACCGACTATGGTCACACGTGTCCATTGATTTTATGGGGGAGCTACCTGTCTCAAATGGTTGCACGTTTATCTTGATGGTGGTAGGCAGGTTTTCTAAAATGTCCCAATCTGTGCCACTCCCTGGCTTGCCTTCTGCTAAGGAACTGGCCGTTGTATTCGCTAAAGAAGTATTCCGGCTCCATGGTGTTCCCAGGGTGCTAGTTTCTGACTGGGGGAGCCAATTTGTATCCAGATTCTGGAAGGCTTTTTGTGACCAAATGGGCATTCAATTGTCAAATTCTTCTGCTTATCACCCCCAAACCAATGGGGCCGCTGAGCGCTCCAACCAAGGGCTGGAACAATTCCTTCTTTGTTTTGTGTCCAATCATCATGACAACTGGGCCGACTTGTTACCATGGGCGGAGTTCGCCAGGAACTGTGCCATTAACACCTCTTCCGGGAGCTCACCTTTTCTTGTCAACTATGGGTTCCAACCATGCCTGCTCCCGGATTAATTCCAGGCACAGCAGATTCCATCTCTGGACGCGCATATTTGGCAGCTTCACTCCACGTGGGCACAAGTGCAAGTTTCCCTACGTGAGTCCTTTCAGCGGTATCGGCGGCATGCCAATAACAGGAGATTGTCGGCTCCTATTTTCCAGATTGGGGAACGTGTGTGGCTGTCATCCAGAAATCTGAATTTGCAAACCCTGTGCAACAAATTTGCTCCTCGATTTGTTGGTCCATTTCGGGTAATCCGCAGGGTTAATCCCGTTTCCTATGCCTTGGGACTCCCCGCTAGTATGCGGATCCACAATGTATTTCACGTGTCATTACTCAAACCCCTGGTATGTAATCGGTACACATCTGCTCCTGTTGTCCCCGGTCCTGTTCATGTTCAGAACCACAAAGAATACGAGGTACAAAGTATCCTAGATTCACGCACAGTTCGTGGGCAAATCCAGTACCTAGTACATTGGAAAGGCTATGGCCCAGAGGAACGTTCATGGGTCAACCACTCTGATATCCATTCTCCAATTCTATTACGCAGGTTCCATGCTAAATTTCCCTCAAAGCCTGGTCCTCCTCCACCAGGAGGGGGTCATTAACAGGGGGGTACTATCACGGTGCCGTGATCCCTGTTGCAGGCGACATTACTACTTCCTAGTTTCCTGAAGCGGTATTCTTATTGGTCCCGGGACCTGACTCCGCCCAGGGCCAGCCCTTTTATACCCTGTCATGTCGTTAGTTGGGCGCCCTTTCATGGTGTACCTGAACCTAGCACTAGTTACTCCTGTCTCTCATTCTTTGTATGACCTGGCCTGCCTGACGACACTCCTGTGTATCCTGATCTGCTACCGCTTCCGTTGCTGACTGGACTGGCCGAGAACCCGCTTCCGTTGCTGACTGGACTGGCTGAGAACACGCTTCAGTTGCTGACAGGGCTGGCTGAGGACCCGCTTCTGTTGTTGACTGGATTGGCTGAGTACCCGCTTCCGTTGCTGTATAGAACTGGCTGCTACCTCTTCCGTGGTGGTATTGTACATGCGGAGTACCGGCTTCCGTGCTGTCAACAGCCGGGCTGAGTTACTCCTTTACACTACTGACGTGTCTGGTTGGGCATCCACTGTCACTGGCTGTTCTCCCTCCTGGTTGATGGTTATAGGCATATTCCCTGGGCACATTATCACTCTAGCTGAACATCGCTATCACCCTTGTGTACTAGGGCCGGTTCGCTCACTCGCCCTGCCTTTACCATACCTCTGTTGCCTAGTGTGATAGGAGCCAGCCGTAGTGTAGTGGTCTGTCACCTCGTAGATCCATAATTACTGGACACCTGTTGTCAGTATCTGTGGTCTGTTGCCTCCTTCCTACCCTAGCGTTCTAGGGTTCCTGCTGTCATTACCAGTGCGTCGTTGCCTCCATCCTACCCTAGCGTTCTAGGGTTCCTGCTGCCAGAATAGGTGGGTCGTTGCCTCCATCCTACCCTAGCATTCTAGGGTTCCTGCTGCCATTATCAGCGGGTCAGTTGCCTCCATCCTGCCCTAGTGTTCTAGGGTTCCTACTGCCAGTATTCGTTGGTCAGTTGCCTCCATATAACCCTAGTGTTCTAGGGCTCCTGCTGTCATACCAGCGGGTTGTTGCCTTCATCCTACCTTAGCGTTCTAAGGTCCCTGCTGCCATTTGCAGCTGGTCAGTTGTCTCCATCCTACCCTAGTGTTCTAGGGTTCCTGCTGTCAGAATCTACAGTCCTGGTGAGTTGTACCTCTATTCTGTTTCCTACCTGACCTGTGAAAGATGTGGGAACTACCACTGTACTGTCTCCATCTGGGCTTGTGTGGGTTAGGAAAGTATTCTGTCGTTATTTTGTTTCTTTATTTTCAATAAAGCTATTTTAACCTTACAGTATTTGTCTGAGTGTTCTTCCAAAACCGTGACAGAGTGTGACATTGAAACTATGTATCCAATAAAATTTGACTATAGCCCTTCGGACATTTAATGACTGAATCAGAGGCTAAAATGGAAAAGAAACATTCTGGATGTTTGTAAATGCTTAGATATAATGGACCATTTCTTGCAGGGTCTGGCACAAAAAATTATAGTAATAGACAGTTATTAGAAGGGGCATAAATATATTTAACATGTACCAGACAAGTAAGCAAGTTACCAGTAAAGGGGGAAGGAAAAAGAAACCCGGAGCATCTTCGAAGCAGAGCTGGCTGACTGCCTTGTGGAATCTACAGTGCGAAGCGATGATGTCACTCTAGCCAGGACTGCTGGAAGCTTCTGAAAAGCAAGAGGGAAGACAAAATAGTGATGGATGATTTGTAGCCACTTACGGTGGTGAGGCTAATACTGAGCATCTTCTTATGAAGGGAGAGATAAATTAACAGGTCAGTGGAGATGGGGAGGGAGGAAGGGACTCACTGCAAACATTCCAATGCGGACTGGAGTCCTGGAGAGACAGAAAGCAAGTGCTTGACACTGCTTCTCCGCTACTGTGCCCATAGGGGATACGCTGCTTGGAGTATAATTAGCCCTGCAGCCCCTCCCACAAATATAGGCAGGCCTTAAACATTTTAAGACATGTTAATAGTTTATTTTTATCAATTAACAAAAAGTTGATTTTTAACATGTCTATTTTTTAAAGCATTTTTTCACACCTGCCTAAAACCTTTGCACAGTGCTGTATAATATATTTTTTAATTATTATTATGTATTATAACTGAAAAAACAAAATCAACAACTTCTTTCCCCAACAGAATGTTGCTGTGTTTGAGGTCAACCACATTTGCTCTAGCCCCAGGAAGATCAGCAAGCAGATTGGACCTCAACTGCCTGTGTTTTGCCAGTCAGTCACACTGGATTTTGGGATATTTGGGGTCAACCTCCTTCCTCCCTTCTTTGCCCCCAGAGTGACCCCAGACTCTCCTACTATAGAAAACAAATGTCCTACCTAAAAGACTCCATAAACTATGCTTCGATTCCCCTTTAATTGCCTATCTTCTTTAGCTCAAACACATGCTTCTTTCTCCTCCAGGGACGGATTTACATCTCAGGCGCCCCTAGGCACAACACCCGTGGGCGCCCCTAGCCCCACCTCTAACCACACCCCTCACTTATCCGCACCCCGCTGTTAACCACACTTTTGTGGCCAAACCCATTTTTCGATTTATTATTCTTCATAGCACGGTGGCAATTTGCCCAGAGGAAGAATTATGCCATCCACAAAATTAACATTGGAGGTTTTGATGCAAATTGCTACCCCTACTAACTGCTGACTCACATGGGTGTCACTGTCAGGCAATCAAAACATATATGATGATCCCTGGGGGCAGGGCTTATAATTTTAAGTCCTTTGCTACTAGCCAGACCTCACTCTATGTTATGATTGCCTGACAGTAACACTGACGTGGGTCAGCAGTTAGTGGAGGTTTCAAAATGTTCAAAACCTCCAATGTTACATTTACTTGTGGATGGCCAGCAGGACCAGATTTGTCAATAGGCCAACTAGGCACTGGTCTAGGGCGCAAAATTTTCTGGGGCCTGGCAGTGGTCCAGTCATGCCCACCTACTTTATATTCCCAATTGCCCTTTATTTTATTGAAAAAATAAATTATGGTGTGTTTTGTATACGAGCAGCTGGCTTGTGCCTAAGAGGGTGCTGCTGCTTGGTTAACTGCTTGGAGCCTGGTGCCGGGTCTGTGCTGTGTTTGTGCTCTCTGCTTGGGCCACCCTGTGTAACTCAGTCATACTTTGGAGCTCCCCACTTCCCAGCCTTGGTGCAGACCCACTGCCACCAGATCCAGTCAGTGTTGCTTCAGCGATGCTGGGCTTCCTGCCAATATAACCCTGAAGCCAGCTATGCACTTGGAATTTGCTTGTGTGTGTTTCTTGACTGTGCGGTCCGTTAGATGAGTTTATTGGCATGAGGGCGGCAGTGAAGGCAAACAGCAGCAGAGACAGCAGTAGTAGTCTCCCAGTCCCAAGCTCCTTCCTCAGATGAGGACACATGTATCCGAGAAATACGGTGAGGAGATCGGGCATAGTGCCGGACAGTTGTGTCTGCTGGCTGCCCTGGGAGACCTGTTACCTTCTGTGGTTTAGAGTTGATACGATGCCAACGTTAGTATCATATATTTTTGGTAGTATTGATACATTAGGAACAGAGATGACATGTCCCATTAATACTCTCTTGAATTATATTTTGTTTATCGTATGATACAATTGTTTCATATAGATAAAATATAGATCAATGGAGTATTTTAATTATTATATATGTGGCTTGTGAGGAATATGTGATATACTCTGGACTAGTATAGGAGGATTGAAGGCTCTGGGATGTAACTGGTGATATCTTTATCTTGTTGTTGTGTCTGATATGCTATACAGATTTATCCAGTGTAGAAACTGGACACAGTGCCAGATTAGAGACTTGATTGGATACATGTTTACTGCTATTATCCAGAGTTTAGATAACGTTCCCCTGCTCAATTAGTCACTATACTATCATTTGGGACTCACACTGTATTGATCAAATCTTTTTTCAGGTTGTTGTTTGTTGTGCTATTGATACACATGTTCGTATTGATTTTAAATAAAAGCCAGCGGAATATATCATTACTGTTTATGTATTAGTGTTTGAATATAATATTCTACTTTCTGTACAGGAAAGTGTATAGCTTGTTATATTTATTTTTTAGATAATGTGTCAGATGTGTTGTCTTTTTTCCCCTCTTATGTCTGAAAGACTGAGCCCTAACCCTTCTAATATAGAAGGAAGTGTTTTTTTCTTCCTGCAAGAAACTCAGCAAAAAAAAACTCTCTCATATTCAGTAAAATTCCTACTGGAAGCAAAAGACACACTTCATCCATCTGTATTAAAGCTAAAAAGGAGCAGTTCTGGAACATTTAAAACATACCCCAAATTCCCATTGATTTAAATGGAGACTTTAAACCCTTGAATGGTAGAGGGGGTTTCAGTGCATTCATTTTCAAAGTGTTGCAGACCTCTCTGGCACTCAGGGTGTTAAAAAACCTATTTAAATGAATGGGCATTTTTGGAATTCTTATTGTTTCCCCTATGCTACTACAGTTGGTACTACACTTTTTCTCTTGTGTGTAAAGTCTTAGGTATATAGGAAAGATGGGCTTGAGAAATCTGTTTGGAGATAATTTCTCTTTTGCTATGTGGATTAATGGACAGATTATGACTTTCACTGCTCAGTAAGTGATCACAAATTTAAGGCTGTAAGCCTGTATTTGTGGGAGGGGCTGAAAGCCCTGAAATACGGGCAGCAGCCCTTCCCACTGGAGCTCAATTCCAGTTGAGCTCATTGTACGTCAGACATTAAAACTTCCGTTTCCGGTCACCTTTACCAGCCCATATATTCATGTCTTTCACAACGCTACCTGCACACCAAGTCACATACTATTGAACCTTCCACTTACGCTCTGTTCAGCTAACTTTCCAAGCCAAGTCGCTGCCCCCTCCCTTTCCCATTTCCCCTCCTCCGATCAGTCATCCGGTACCACACGTCGGGAGCAAGTCCCTACTTCTCACTTAGTTCTATGATAGTTTTTTCCCTATCTCCCCTATTGTTCCCGCATCACGCTGAAACACAGCCCAGCCGCCGTCCCAACATTTCATCCTCCACCTTTCCCCTCACATCCACCCCTCCTTCACCCTCATGATGGCTTCTGACCCCTTTTCAGTCGGCCTTATCATCACTCCACTACCACATCTCACACCTCCCATCTTCACCGCCACACAGTTCACATAACCACACCTCCATTTCTTCCGACCACTACATAATCTCACTCCATCATAACCCATCCTCATCACTATTTGTTTTCATAAATTCAAGTACCTACCCCCTTCCATCACCGTCATCACTCCAATGAATCAGTCTTGGTGTCACGATTCTGCAGGTCACGTCATACCTGATTCACCCCAGCTCACCTAGCCTGCCCCCGCCCCCTTGCATACTCTGGTTATCATACCTGGGAACTTCCAGTTGAGGGCTACCCAGAGGGTAGTCCTCTGTTCAGCAGGGGGTGACAAAAATGACGCTAATCGCGTCAAAAAGGGGCGGGGCTTGCCGCGAGTGTGTGTGGGGGTGACGACTTAACCCTTTGAGTGCCAGAGTGGTACGGAATGCATTCCTTACCACTCTGGCACTCAGAGGGTTAAAGGTGTCACACAGAAGGCTGGGGACGGAGGAACAGCGGGAGAAAAAGCAGATGTGGGCAGAGTTTCAATAGACACTCTCCACATCCGGAGGAATCAGCCTCTGCCCCGGAGACCCGGTAAAGCTCTGTCAGAACCGGAGTCTCTGGGGCAAATCCGGGGAGTTCCCAGGTATGCTGGTTATTCTTATCATTTAGCATATCTATCATCATCCATGGTAATCCGGCCTCAGGACAGCCATCTTCCACATCCAGGGAAACCACCCCCCACACACACGTATACCACATACACCCATTCCCTCACTGTCCTTCCGACAGTATTCCCCACAACCTCACTTTATACTATCTGCGGGCACGCAGCTCATCCACAATCCTGCCCTCCCATGCCACCTCATGTGGGGAGCTCAACTCGAGTTGAGGTCCATACACGTCGGTACTTCCAGTTTGTGGTCCCCACTACCGTAAGATTAAAGGGATAGTAATACTTTGTTTTATCTTTATTTTATTTTGTAGGCATTAAAAAAACATGAAGAACGATATAAGTCTTATCTCTCAAACCTTTATGGTTTAAGAGATATTCACAAACAAAGTATCCCCCCCCCCCATTCAGCTAGTTCAGAAGGGAGGTGCCCAGGTAGACTGCAGAGAGGGACAATCTTCAATTAAGATAAGGGACAAAGCTGAAAAACTTGTCAAGGGGGAAAGGGCTTTCATTGTTCTGATAGGAAGAAGAATGTCCCCTGCTGTTATCTGTCTGGTCTTACAACCAGGTCCCCATCTGAGAAGAGATGGCTTACACTAGGTAAAAGGGGCGGGAGGGGGAACTTTGCTTGTGAATATCTCTTAAACCATAAAGGTTTGAGAGATAAGACTTACATCATTCTTCATATTTTTTTAATGCCTACAAAATAAAATAAAGTTAAAACGAAGTATTACTATCCCTTTAAGTACACCATGCCTGCCACCACGCTACTGAACGCTGTATCACATCCCCTCTGCCTCCCCAGCTCACCCCCCCATCATCTATCACTGTCATACTCCGATGCATCCTGCCCTCTATTCTTCTACATCTGTTCAGCCTCTTCATTCCCCACTGCAGTCCCTTTTTCATTACTTCCCAGTCCTTTCATAGTCTACCTTATCCTACCAGTCAGTCACCCGGTACCACAGTTCGAGCGAAGTCCCAACCTTTTCATTCATGTATCTCCATACCTGGGAACTCTCCGGTTTTGCCCCGGAAACTCCGGATTTCAAACTGAATTACCGGATCTCCGGGGCAGTGTGTGAATCACCGGATGGGCAGAGTTTAAGTAGAAACTCTGCCTACTTGTGCTTCATCCCGCCCAGTTCCTCCCACTCCCTGCCCTCTTACCTTCATTTTCAAGGGTTTTTTTGTCCCCCGCGACTAAGCCCCGCCCCTTTTATGACGCGTCATTTTCTGCACTGACAGGGTTACCCTCCGGGTAGCCCTGCATGAAAAGTTCCCAGGTATGTTTATCTCTTATCTCCCCATTGTACTTACTGTCACTCCTTCTTCCATCCTTGCACCGGCTTCCGTCTCCTTCCAGTCGCCTATTTACTTCACCGCTCACTACATCTCGTCTCTCACCATCACATGGTCCACGGCTGTCAGTCACACGGGTCTTTTTCGTACACTCCATGCCACACTCACAGCGGCTGTCAGTCACACGGTTCACCTCGTTCCAGTCAAGCTACCTCCTGCCGCGCTCAGAGCAGCCCATCCGTTCACAAGCTCACAGTCCACATCTACCACCCCCCGTTCACCCTCGGCTAACTCCCGCCACGCTCACTGCGGCTGTCAGTCACCGGGCTCTCTCTGCTCACAGCCACCCCCCACATCACTGACACAATCTAGCGCATTGCCTCCATAGGCAGTACTCCGACTCCAGTCATATAAATTACATTTAGAAGTTCCTATTTATATATTTACCACACATCTGGTTCCGGCCTTAGCTCCTCTAACCTAACGTAGTCACTTCACATACTAATCAGCTAACGGAGCAAGTATCGGCCACCAGCTGAATCACTCAGTGTCATCTGCAAAGTACCGGAAGCCTTCCCCCCTTTTTGTTATGGTTCACCATTCACTCCTCTACTTGTTTACCTGACGGCCATAGCTGCATGCACGCAACACCAATTTTAGCTCTTTCAGCAATCGGACAAGTCGCCCCCACATATTTTATACATACGTTCGATTTTAGCCATTCTCTCACCCTCTGGTTATCCGTCAGTCAGAACGTCCCCATCAGCCAACCTCCACCACTCTCAGTTCCACACATCCGCAGGCACGGCAACCAGTCCTCTCACACACTCATTCGCCATATCGCTCAGGGCCCATTTCAGCCCCCTCACTCAGCATATTAAAGGGATAGTAATACTTGAAAATAATTGTATTTTGTATTGTAGCCCTTAAGAAAACATGAAAAATGATATAAGTCTTATTCACATTTAAAATATAGTAAAATGCTCTTTTCCTGGCTGTTTCAGCAAGTCTGCCATCTAGGGGACAGATTTGGAACTATCTACAAAGTGTGTCTGGCTTGAAAGCACACTTTGTAGACCAGTCAAATTAAGAAATTCATTTTAAAGATGGTGATCTCAGCACTTCTGGAGAGGCACAACCGGTCCCGGGACCAGATTCCAAATCTGAAGGGTGGAGCAATGACGTCACTCCAGGGGAAAATTTACTTCTGAATATCTCCCAAACCATAAAGGTTTGGGAGATAAGACTTATGTCATTTTTTAGGTTTTTTTAAGGGCTACAATATAAAAGAAACTTATTTTCAAGTATTACTATCCCTTTCAGCACCCATTAGGTAGTCTACACCCCACCCTTGCTTCACCAAACCAAGTCGCTCCCACCTCCCTTTCTCCAGCTAATGTTTGTATTACAGTCAGTTCAGCCCCCCTCTACTACTATTATCATGCACACTTAGGACCGGCCCCTATGGATGTCATAGCCACCCAGATTATTCAAAACATTCAATTTGGCGGCTGATTTGCATTCACTCCAATTATTCCACCTCTCGCAGGGCTCTCATTATCATGCCAATCGCATCCTCCCGTAATTCAGAAGATTCACAAGCATATGTTTACCTATCTTTCTGAATCATGTTATCTTGTCTGTATATTCACAAGATATATCTCAATGACGCACCCAATTCCATTTACAGTATTCCAGTCTTTTATCTACAGGTTCATATTCTGTTTTCAGCACAAGCCCCATCCCACTTACCCCCACCTCTGCACAACCCGTTTACAACTATTCTGTCTCACACATTGTACAGGGTATCTCCTCACGAGATCATAGGCACGCTCTATCACGCTTGTTGCCCGCGGCTAGCGCTAGCAAGTACCTTTCTGACACCTATGCCATCCTTCCCTGCTACACTTTCCATACATAAGCTGCTTATCATCCGCCCTCAGATTAACCATAAATGTGTCACCTTTCAGCTGACACAGTCACCCAGTCAGCATCATTCTAGAGCCAGCAGGTTTTGCACCCAACCCTTCACTGCCATCAGGGACCAGAATTTCCTACAGTCACCCCCCCCCCAACTTACAGTTTGCCATCTACAGCCCCTTCATCTCACCCAGATTTCTCACCACCACACACACACTTTTCTCACATTATTTGCTTCAACGTATGTCACTCGCATAGTAGACTCAGGATGCAGTCTTTCAAGCCAAACTGTTATCAGTCAAGATTCAACCTTCCTTCATCAGCCCTCCTTTTGAGGCATCAGGCATTATAGTTCTTATCTTCTTTACTAGCATCACTCCGTTAGATCACACAGCTCTGTCCGCTTTCATTACTTCATTCTACAGTCTTTGGTTAAGGTTACTCCAGTCATCTCAGTCTCTGCTGTCAGTCAGTCCACGCTTCTAGGATTTTACAGGGTTCATAGTAGTATAGTTAATTCAATCTGACCACATACCTTCATTGGTCACCTAGTCTTTTAGGCCTACCACCTCCCCGTTTCACACTAAGCTAGTCATCCTCTTTCCTCGACCCTTTCCTCAGGCTACGATGGCCATGGTTCACAGCAACTGGCACCCTGGCCCGCTGTATGGGCGAGCCCCCTACCACCGTTAGCCGTTCGTATCGGCAGATCACCTACCATCGGACCAGGCATTAGAAGGCAGGAGGCTGCCCAGGCTCCGACTCGATGATTCAAGGCAGGTCAGCCAGTATCCTGCCCCAGTCCATTCACTCATTCAGTTGGGTTCTCAACATTATCTTATATCGTCACGTTGTAGTTTGACTCACAGAACTCAACAGTCACTTTTCCCTCACGTCACCTTAGAAGCAGTTTTGCCTACCATTACACTGACCGCGACTCCTCAGGACCAGGGTTCCAATGGTTAAAGCCAGATAATGATCAGTCCAGGAATTGCTTACCAATCCATTCACACACCTCAACTTTCATAGAGTCATCTGCAGCAGTACGCCTCCGGAAGCATTATTAATCCAGGCAAGGATGCAGTAACATGCAGTCATTATCTCACAGCAAGAGCAGAAGGCTTCATTCAAATGCCTTACCACAGCTGGGGCAGCAGGTCTCACTCACAATCCTTACCCCACGGCAGGGCGGAAGGTCTCATTCATATACCTTACCACACCTATACCAAGCTTGTCTTTCACTCATTTGCGGTTGCCTGGCCCCTCTCTTGACAAGCAATCTTACTCATTTAATCCACCTCAAACGTCATCATAGGTATCCTATCTCAAACTGTATCTCAATCAGCTTACTCTACCTCTCTGGTCCCCCCCCCCCCCAGATCACCAGCCTCCATTCCCCCTCACACGTTACTCCTTTCTTCTCAATCATACTTACAGAGGCGGGACCCCTGCCTCCCTGTGCCTCTTCGTGGAGGCTGAAGGTCCTCCGCCGCTCATTGCCTCGTCATGGAGGCAGAGGGACCCAGCAAGTTCCTGCCTGGACCTCAGCCAGCCGATGGACCCCAACCTCTCCATACCTCTTCACAGAGGCTGATGGTCCCCAGCCTCTCCATACCTCTTTGCAGAGGCCGATGGACCCCAGCCACTCCATACCTCTTTGCAGAGGCTGATGGACCCCAGCCGCTCCATACCTCTTCTCAGATGCGGATGGACCACAGCCGCTCCATACCTCTTGCAGGGGCCAATGGACCCCAGCAGCTCCTTACCTCTTCGCAGAGGCCGATGGATCCCATCCGCTCCTTACCGCTTTGTAGAGGCTGATGGACCCCAGCCGCTCCTTACCTCTTCGCAGAGGCCAATGGACCCTAGCCGCTCCATACCTCTTCGCAGAGGCCGATGGACCCCAGTCACCATCCAGCATCATCTAGCTTATACGTCATTGGGCTCTCTTTTGGCTCTCCACATACCGTATACATTGAACACCACAGGATTACTCAAGCACTGATCTCATTAGTCTAGTACCTGTCAACCATCAAGCCTATATTCAGATTGCTTTACGATTTCTTAATCTTATCCACTTCGCCACCTCAACAATATCTTTTACTTTCAGCCCCGTGATAGCCAGCTCAGTTATTTCCCAGCTCACTTCACCGTTTCATCTACCATAGTTCATGTCTACACACAATATCTAAAGTATTTCAGGACTATTATTTTCTCCAGTACCAGGAATCACCGTGCGCAATTACTCAAGACCGCAAGATGACAATCTCCTTGCATTCTTGCTCAGTAGCTCTCGCACACTACATGTTATGTCATTTACGTGCAACTTTTGTTTTTGCTCTCCCTTTTTGGCCTCTAACAGGCTAACCACGTCAGCTCATCCCTGGAACTCGTTGTACCCAGGGAAGGCACACTTATTACTCACGTTCGCATTACAGTCAGTCAGCTGTAAGCCCTTACCACAAGGTATCTTGAAGCCACCATCTATCTGGAGACTTAAAATGAGGGAGAGTGTAGGAGAGGGAGAGGAATAATAAGAGAAAAAGTGTAAAGTGTAGGATAGGGAAAACTGTATCAAGCTGCCTCCACCTAAACCCTTTTTCTGAGCAAATTGCCACCGTTCTATGAAGAATAATAAATATAAAAATGGGTTTGGCCACAAAAGGGTATAGTTAACAGAGGGGTGTGGATAAGTGAGGGGTGTGGTTAGGGGTGGGGCAAAGGTGGGGCTAGGGGTGCCGTGCCTAGGGGCGCCTGAGATGTAGATCCGTCCCTGATGGCCAGCATTCATAATCACTCCATATTTATTTCCCCCATGTGGGCCAGCTCAGCGCCCCTCCCTCACACTACCGCCAATCCTCCATGCCCCTCATGTGAAAGGATAGCACAGGATCAGTGGATCACATACATCTGGGCAGCTTGGCCTGCACATAGCACAGCCAGGGCATCACCCCTTGTTTGTAGCCTTAGACAGGGATGATAAGGGTTTAGGTGGGGGCAGCTTGATGCAGTTTTCCCTATCCTTTAACTTCTACCCTATCTCACACTTTTACCCTTTTCCTCTTATTATTCCTCTCCTACACTCTGCCTCATTTTAAGTCTCCATAGCTAGTGGCTTCAAGATGACATGGCAGACTTGCTTTATTCTGCCCACAGATGCAAAGTATACCGTGTGATCACTTACTGAGCAGTGAAAGTCATAATCTGTCCATTAATCCACATAGCAAAATAGAAATTGCCTCCAAACAAATTCTCAAGCCCATCTTTCCTATATACTTAAGACACACAAAAGAAAAAGTGTAGTACCCCTGGGGCAAACCAACTGTAGCAGCATAGGGGAAATAATAAGAATTCCAAAAATGTCCATTCATTTAAATAGGGTTTTTAACACCCTGAGTGCCAGAGAGGTCTGGAACACTTTTCAAATGAATGCACTGAAGCCCTATCTAGCATTCAAGGGTTTAAAGGCTCAGTTGAAATCAACTGGAATTTGAGGGATGTTTTACTTGTCCCAGAATTGCTCCTTTTTAGCTTAAATACAGATAGATGAAGGGTGTCTTTTGCTTCCGGTGGGAATTTTACTGAATAGGAGAGATGTTTTTTTGCTGAGTTTCTTGCAGGAAGAAAAAAAGCCACTTCCTTCTATATCGGAAGGGAAACCTATTAGTGTTTAGTCTTTCACACATAAGAGGGGAAAAAAGACCACACATCTGATACATGCTATCTAAAAAATAAATAAAACAAGGTATACACTTTCCTGTATAGAAAAATCAGATTATATTCAAACACTAATACATAAACAGTAAGGATGTATTCTGCCGGCTTTTATTTAAAATCAATACAAACATATGTATCAATAGCACAACAAACAACAACCTGAAAAAAGAAGTGATCCATACAGTGTGAGTCCCAAATGATAGTATTGTGACTATTTGAGCTGGGGAACATTATGTAAACTGTGGATAATAGCAGTAAACATGTATCCAGTCAAGTCTCTAATCTGGCACTGTCCAGTTCCTACACTGGAAAAATCTATATAGCGTATCAGACACAGCAACGAGATCACCAGTTACATCCCAGAGCCTTCAATCGTCCTATACTCCACAGTATATCAAATATTCCTCACAAGTCACATGCTATATAATAATTCACTAAATCGTTTGTAACGCCGCGTCATGCGCAGTAGACACTGCTGCGCGTGCTGCGGCTGATACAGAGTTGGGCGATCCGAAGGAGCGTCCTGCTGTGTATCAGTCGCGGCGCGGGCAGTCTAAACTGAGCATGACTGCACCGCGACCGGTTGCCAGTGGCACTGTGGCCAGTGTAACGGGCTCTTCAACTAGTATTTCATAATTAAAATACTCCACTGATCTGTATTTGTATCTATATGAAACAATTGTATCAAACGATAAACAAAATATAATTCAAGAGAGTATTAATGGGACATGGTCATCTCTGTTCCTAATGTATCAATACTACCAAAGATAACAGGTCTCCCAGGGCAGCTAGCAGACACAACTGTCTGGTTCTATGCCCGATCTCCTCACCGTATGTCTCTGATACATGCACCCTCACCTGAGGAAGGAACCTGGGACTGGGAGGCTCCTCTCAAAAACACAGAATGGCATGCTGTGAGACCTTGATACCCTTTTATATGCCTATAGGAAAGTAGAGAAAACTGTCATGTGGTGGGGAACAATCCATTAAACATGTGTCAGATTGGAAGTGTTTAACATAGTGGAGTTAAATATAGCCAGGGCTTATAACCAATATGCTGTATGGGGGGGGGGGGTCATATGGTGGGGGTATCCAAGGACTTGTATTGTTCAGGGATGAGATGGAAGGTAACCCCACATATAAGCTCCCTCTCCCACATAGTGCATCTCCAGAGTGAAAGGCAAAGATCCATTGTTACTCAAGACAAAAAAAAAATCACTGGTACAAATAGTCCTAGGGGTTTTAGGATCAAGTATTTTTTGTAAATCCAAAGTGTTCCAGGACTAAGTGCGTTCTATATTAGTCCCCAAAAAATAGTCAGAAAGGTATGTAGATGAAGACAAACTAGGCATACCATTTGAGATGCCAGCCATCATTCAAGGGTGGCTACAGAGAAATGTGCTACTGCAAACAAGGTCACTCCGCCTGGGGCCAATAGACCACTTTATCTCCAACAAAAAAAATAGGCATGAGGGGAGAGTAAAGCTCTTTTAAAGTAAAAAAAAAGCTCCAACCTGCAAGGATAAAGCTAGACTTATAGTAGAAAATTTGCCTCTGGGATAAAGAGCACACAGATCATGCAGCCATCTTGGTTGGTCGTCACTTTCCTTCCACAGTATAACTTCTTAACTCACAGCCATTCACTGTTTGGGAGTTTATCAAGCTTAGCCTAACATGGAGACCTATACATTTCCATTCTCCAGTTTTTTTTCCCCTTTGCATCAGTTTTTATTTATACAGGAAGTAGGGACGAGTGTATGTCCTGACCCCATATTAATTATTTACATTACCATAAAATCTCAGGTATAATACACACCTGTATATAATACGCAGGTGTAAATTTAACCCAAGATTTAAAGTGAAAACAAAAGTGCCTATATATAATATGCACTCTTGTTTTCCCTCCCTCTACCCATCAAAAAAACATTACTAGATCCAATGCATAGACCTCTGTGCACTGACACTACAGTAGTTCCCTGAGAGGACCTTCAGGTCCACATAGGGCAAAACCATTATCTTGAATTAACACAGGTACTCACAGGGTGGTACAGGAAGTGGGCTGCAAATGCAAGCATGCTGCCCACTGTGCAGACATCCCAAATGTCTCCGGAGGGAGGGGATGGTAGCAGCATAATGAGGTAGGTGGACAAAGGGAAGCGGATATGTGGATATTTAGATTTTTTTTTTCTTGTGTATAATATGCACCCCTGGCTTCACATAAGGTGAAAAGGTGCAAAATTGCGAGTATTATACATGAGATTTTACAGTACTTTATCTCTCAATGGTGAGTACCCCTCGGACCCATTCCTTGGACAAATCATTTAATAATTCAAGTATTATTAATAAATTTAAGATTTATGAGAGCTGTTAATATTGGGTCTTTGTACCGCATGTTGAAAGATTTTGCTTATGGTGGTTATACGTTGACTACATTTTCATTTTCTTTAACCCCTTAGTGACAATAGACTTACCAGGTACGTCATGAAAAAATGTCACTTAGTGACACAGGACGTACCTGGTAAGTCCAGGAAGTCATTCGCTATAATGGGGGGAAAAAAAACCCCTGTCATTAAGTGCCGGCCGCGTGCGAGCGCGACCGGTCACTAAAGGGTTAATCTTTGTTGGCAGACTACCTGGAGACTGTATCCTATAGTATCTCCAGACATTTTTGGGATACACTCGTCATGCAATCTGCAAGAATGGTTGCCCCTCCCAGTGAGCCAAGCTTAACCAGGAATAGAGTGTGCCTGTTTTCCCTTAGTATATGTACAATTAATACTACAACCTGCAGATTGCAAGCTAATTGCAAGCAGTGTTTCATGTCCCCATTGCTTAAAATTCAAAAGGAGAGGGTGCACGTTGCAAGTAGGTGCAGGCAGTTGCTCCTGAAATCAATATTACTATATCATCCCCAGTATTCCTGTGCCAGAATGTGTCTGTCTTTGAGCATACTTCTGTCTGTTAATTAGTGTGCAAATATCTCTTTTTAAAATGAAATCTGGAAGGAGTTTTGAGTTGCAAAGGAAGTAGAAAATTATATCAACTTCCCGTTATTTTCTTTTCACACCCATGAATCTGTCAGCATTCACCAAAATGCTAATCCTGTATACAGCCATAAGGACAAGAAGACTACCAGACTATACATTTCTCAAAGCATTCTTCTTCCTGCATCTAGTATAAAGCCTGTAATAATGAGAAACACACATGGGGGGTAGTGGTGAATGCTGACAGATTTATGGCCAGGAAAAGAAAATAAGGGTAAGTTCTTACAATTTTCTAATTTCTCAGCCAAGATATGTAAGCATTCACCAAAGGGTACAATACCAAGGCTAAAGAAGGGAGGGACAGGAAACACAACACCAAAGCAAATCAAGAAGGTTTAATGAAAGCTAAACCTTTCTTCAGTCCCTGTAGAACTGAACAATTTTTGGATGCAAATGGTGATCCATCTACTTATAGTGACTTTAGATGCCGCTTCTCCTTGTCTGTGTCCAGATGGATTGATGAAAAGTCTTGAAGATTTTCTGAAATCTGTTTCCTCATAAGCTTCAACAAAAATTATTGAACTGGATGTAGAATCACTTAAAGGGCTGTTCTGTATAAAGGGCCTGGAACTCTGATACCTTTCTGTGACAGTGGCTCAAAGAGATGGGATGAGAGAGTGTCCAAGACATGTGGAAGATACAGATTCCTGACAGCATGTCTGAGTTGGGAGGCAAGCATCTTATCCTTACAAGATGGATCAGCAGCATCTTAGAGATTCAGGGTCTGGTGAATAACTGCGATACCAGCGAGCCCAGACCCTCGAGCCCAGGGAGTAATGGGGTGCCAGGAGGGCAGCACCCTGTGTATAGCCAGGCCCAGTCAACTGTGAAGCGGATCCTGGATGCAATAAGTCCAATTTAGATCTGAGAGGATGTCCAAACATTAACACAGCAGGAGCCACCCCTGTAGTGGCATGCGGAGTGTTCCGGTAGGACTGTAGGAAAGACGCCAAAGCATCTGAGACAGGAGTGGAGAAATGCTATGCTTTTAAAGCCAATTTCAAGGTTTGCACAAAACGTTCAGCCAGCCCATTTGTGGCCGGGTAGTATGGAGCTGAAGTCTGATGCCGCACCCCAATGGACCAGAGAAACTGTTGGAAAGTGTGAGCCACAAATTGTGGACTTCCACAATTGAGGCTGGGACCCAGAGAAGAGGGCCGTGGTACCAGCAAGCCCAGACCCTCAAGCCCAGGGTGTAACGGGGTGCCGGGATGGCAGCACCCTGTGTATAGCCAGGCCCAGCTGACTGTGAAGTGGATCCTGGATGCAATCTAATTTAGATCTGAGAGGATGTCCAAACATTAACACAGCAGGAGCCACCCCTGTAGTGGCATGCGGAGTGTTCCGGTAGGACTGTAGGAAAGATGCCAAAGCATCTGAGACAGGAGTGGAGAAATGCTATGCTGTTAAAGCCGATTTCAAGGTTTGCACAAAACGATCAGCCAGCTCACTCGTGGCCGGGTAGTATGGAGCTGAAGTCTGATGCCTCACCCCAATGGATCAGAGAAATTGTTGAAAAGTGTGAGCCAGAAATTGTGGACCATTGTCAATCACCACCAGTCTAGGTAATCCAACGGATGTCCTGAACAGTGACCTCCGCAGATGTCATGGACATGATACAGACCTCTAGCCACATAGAGAAAGCATTCACCAGTACCAGGTACATCTTGCCTCTGACCAGTCCAGCAAAGTCCAGATGTATGATCTCCCAAGGGGCAGAAGGACGAGGCCAGGCAATCAGAGGTGCAGGTGAGGGAGCTTTCCTGGTCTGGTTGCAGTGTAAACATTAGGAAATACATGAAGAGATATCAGCATCCAGGGAGGGCCACCAGACATGAGCCTGAGCATTTTACTTCATGCGCACCACTCCAGGATGGCCTTCATGAAGAAGTTGTAAGGTAGAAGCACGCAACTGAGGCAGAATAACCACCAGAGTTCCCCACAAAATGCAACTGCCTTTAGTGGTAAACTCCAATTTGCGTCTGGCATATGGAAGGAACATCATAGACACATCAGTTGGCCATCCAGATTGAATGTATGTGTATACCATGGCCAGGACGGCATCCTTGTGGGTTGCAAAGGCAACCTCATGAAACATCCTCCGAGGTAAAACATACATACTGGTGATCCGAAGGACACAGGAACTGAGAAGAGTTCCAGGAACTTTCCAGAGGTGGTGATAACAAAGGCAGTCAGGACATGGCATCCGCATTCGCATGCTGATTATGAGGACGGTATTGAATAGAATAATCAAAAGTCCCCAAGTATAGGGCATATCGCTGAAGTCTGGCCACTATAGTGTTACGGTTTTCAGACACTCAGACAATGGTAGATAAAACAAATAAGAGTTTTATTAAAGCAAAATGAATGACAAGGTCGCCACTGGGGCGATACTGGCATAAGCAGAATAAAGGCAGAGATACCTGGTGCAACAGGTAATACTACACAAAGTATGGAAGCACAAAACAGGACACAAGAGGTTAATAGTACTGGTTATCAGTCTCAAGTGTGGTGTTAGGCACGCCCTTGGTGTTGCATATAGCGATATGTGCTGTAAGATAGCACCCAAGTCCATTCACTGTGTGGAGCTGTAGCATAAAGTTCTGACTGAACGGGAACTGCAAGTGATAAGGAGATAGCCCCCACGGGCGTAACCGGAGACTACCAGTATGATGATTGCTTGAGCCAACAGCCCCCACGGGCGTAACCGGAGACTACTAATATCGTAATTGCTTGAGCCAATAGCCCCAACGGGTGTAACCGGAGACTACAGTATTGTGATTGCTTGAGTCAATAGCCCCCACGGGCGTAAGCGGAGACCACCAGAATCGTGATTGCTCGTGTCGATAGCCCCTCCACGGGCGTAACGGAGACCACTTGGTACTGCTTGCCAACGGGCGTAACGGAACCGCTGCTCTGTCACGGAGAGCCGCCGACTACTGAGGCCCACAAGCGGCCGGCTCACAGAAACAGCGAAACAGGCTGAGGCAATAGGTGGAAGAGTAGCAGTAATCGGATGAACAACACCAGTGTCTCAAGTGCAGAAAACGACACAGCACAGTAAGGTCTGGACTCAGCACACGAAAGGCAGATAATGGAAGGCTCAGCAACGGATAAGCGGAGGCTCAGACACACTATGCAGTATCAGAATGTCACCGAGGCGACAACGGGAATCGTCCGTCAGGATAGCAGGAACAGCGCAATGAGTGTTCAGTAGTCAGCCAGGCCGGGTCAGGATACACAGGAGATTCGCAGACAAGCCGGATCAGGAACACGCAGGAAGTCAGCCAGGCCGGGTCAATCACGGAACAGGAACGTCGTCGGACAGGCCTAGTCGGTACACGGTAGATCAGGATACTAGAATACTGCAACAGCAACGCTGGCCCGGAAACACCACGAAAGGGCATCTGACAGGTGTCAGTGGCCGGATTAAAATGGATAACCAGGGGCGGGCCAACACAGCTCAACCAATCCAGGAGCAGCACAGTTGAGAGTGACAGGAAGGATCACGGGGACTATGATAGTACCCCCCTCTCAAAGACCCCCTCTCCCTGACGGAGGTCTAGGTTTCTGAGGGTATTTAGAGTGGAAGTTGCGCAACAGCCTGGGCGCGTGTAGGTCCCTCTGATCTACCCAGGACCGTTTCTCAGGGCCATATCCCTTCCAATGGACCAAATATTGCAACTTCCCCCTAAATCTCCTAGAATCAATGATACTCTGAACCTCATATTCCTCCTGGCCTTGAACGTCCACCAGCCCAGGAATCACCGGGGTGGTAGTGTAACGGTTGCAAACCAATGGTTTTAAAAGAGATACATGGAACACATTATGTATGTGCATAGACGCTGGAAGTTCCAATGCGTACGAGACTGGATTAACCTTGCGGATGACTTTAAATGGGCCAATGAACCGAGGTGCCAGTTTATTGGAGGGCACCTGTAACTTGAGATTTCTGGAGGAAAGCCATACTCTATCCCCCACCTGGAAGGAAACCGCTGGCAGCCGTCTATGATTGGCATGCTTCTGGTAGCGCTGAAATGACTGGCTGAGGGTCTTCTGCACCTGTGGCCAAGTGGAACGGAGCTGCTCAATATGCTCATCCAGAGCTGGGATTTGTTGTGCCTGGACTGAGTCCGGGAGTAGACAGGGCTTGAACCCATAGTTAATGAGAAAAGGGGAACTCCCGGACGATGAATTAACTGCACAATTCCTGGCAAACTCCGCCCAAGGCAACAGGTCGGCCCAATTGTCATGATGATCGGTTACAAAACAGCGCAAGAACTGTTCCAGTCCTTGATTGGCACGCTCAGCGGCTCCATTAGTAAGGGGGTGATATGCGGAAGAAAACGACAACTGGATGCCCATCTGCCCACAAAATGCCCTCCAAAATCTGGATACAAACTGGCTACCACGGTCAGACACCACCACTCTAGGCACCCCGTGCAACCGAAACACTTCTTTGGCAAATACCACCGCCAATTCCTGAGCCGATGGAAGACCAGGAAGGGGCACAAAATGAGCCATTTTAGAGAACCTATCAACCACCATAAGGATAAACGTGTACCCCCTGGATGCTGGCAATTCTCCCAGAAAGTCAATGGAAATATGGGACCATGGGCGGTCGCCATTAGGTACTGGTTAAAGCAAACCTACTGGAAGATGCCTGGGTGTCTTGGCACGGGCACAGGCTGCAGTAAAAGCGGAGCAATCAGCCCTAAGGGAAGGCCACCAAAACAACTGTGATAGAGACCAACATAGCTGATCCCTCCCAATGTGCCCAGCCGCCTTAGATGAGTGGTAGGTTTCTAATAGACGGGTACGTAATGGCTCATCGACAAAGCACTTGCCAACTGGGGTTTCTGGAGGAGCCCTAGCCTGAGAGGCCAAAATTTCTTCCCCCAGTGGCGAAGTGATACTAGTGCGAATAGTAGCCAGAATACGGTCTGGCTGAATGATGGGGCACTAAGGAGAGGGGTAATTTCTAAAGAGGAATATAATTTTATTAAGATTGACCATCCTAATGTTCCTTTTTTCTATCATATACCCAAACTTCATAAAAACATAAAAAAAAAACCCTGGGCGCCCAATCATATCGGGGATTGGTGCTTTTACCTCAAATCTATCTCAATATATAGATTTTTTCCTGCAAAAATATGTGGTACAGTTACTTTCATATATTAGAGACAGTCAACACATTTTGGAGAAATTATCAGGGTTTAAATGGCGTAGAGATAGATATAGGTGGGTGACATTAGATGTCTCCGCACTGTATACGTCGATACGCCATGACCTTGGGTTACAATCAGTTAAATTTTTTCTAGATAATGATTTAGAAATGCACATGGTTCAAAAAGAATTTATTTTGTTGTGTATAGAATTTATTTTAACACATAATTTTTTTGAATTTCAGGGTGATTTTTATTTACAGATTAGAGGTACTGCCATGGGCACCAGGTTTGCCCCCTCATACGCCAATTTATTTATGGGTTACTGGGAGACCCTTGAAGGTTTACAACAAGGCGGATGGGGTGGCAGCCTGGTGCTCTATGGTAGGTATATTGATGATATCATTTTGGTTTGGGATTGTTCATCAGAATCTTTAGAGCACTTTCTCACTCGATTAAATTTGAATAATAGGGAAATAGTACTTACACATAATATTAGTTCAGAGAACATACAATTTTTAGATTTGTTATTGTCTGTCTCAGAAGATGATAGTATTACTAGTACTATATATAAGAAAGAGGTTGCAAGAAATCCTTACATTGAAGCTACAAGTTGTCATCTTCCCCGCTGGCTGGATAATGTTCCGTATGGGCAATATCACAGACTGAGGAGGAATTGTAGTAATTTTGAGGTTTTTATAACAAAAGGAAAGGAACTTAAGAAAGATTTTGAGGAGAGAGGTTATAATTCCATCAAAGTGCAGAGGGCCTTTGATAAGGCTTCTGCACTTAGAAGAGAGGACCTTTTGAAGAAAAAAGATAAGAATAAAAATCAAAATAGAAATAATAAAAATATTAGTAATAATAAAGAAAACATAGCAAAAAATACAAAGGGAAATGAAAAACAAAATCAAAATGAACAAGTTATGTTTATTACACAATATAATGTACATGCAAAAAAGATGGAAAAAATAGTTAATAAACATTGGCAACTTCTACAGAAAGATCCTTTGTTGAAACAACATATAGGTGAATTTCCCAAAATGGTCTATAGAAAATGTAAAAACTTGAGGAATTATGTGGCGCCCAGTAAACCGAAAAATATTAAGAAACAGGTAGATCAGGACACTAATTGTTTTCTATCAAAGATAGTGGGTAATTATAAATGTAAGAAAAAAAGATGTTTTGCCTGTAAAAATATGGAACATGGTATTAAACAATTTAGAGGCAGTGGAGAAAATACTAAAGTTTATGATATTAAACAATTTATAAACTGTAACAGCAAATATGTAGTATATATGATCTCCTGTGCGTGCGGAAAATTATATATAGGACGCACTATTAGGGAATTACGTAGTAGGATTGGAGAACATAGAAGGTCTATTGATAGAAATGATAAAGAATTGAGTGTTGCAAAACATTTTAATACATGTAAGATAGGTAAAGAAAAGGGTTTTAAAGTTAAAGGCATAGAGTGTATAGCTTCTTCAGTCTCTAAAAGGTTCCAATTAATATGTAAAAGAGAATCCTACTGGATCCATAAATTAGAGACTATGAGTCCAGTGGGATTAAATGAAGAATTAGAGTTGGATATGTTTTTATGAATGAGGTTTTATTAATTATGTATTAGGTGATAAAAAGTTGTAAATTGAGGGGCACTCAGCTCCCTTCAGACTTGCGTCAGGAACCTTGACTCCATGTATAATATGTAGATGTGACTCATCCACTGTGGCGGCCGGTTCAAACCAATGGGGAGTTGTAAATGGACTTATCCGCAGTGTGTATTTGGTTTAACTATGCCCTGGAAGTGAAGGGTTGCTGTGGTTACGGTTGAGCATGAATGTAACCATGGAGATGGGTGACGAGATGTTGTTTACCGCGATGTCATAGCTTGTCCCATGAATGGGTATGAGCCGTAAACACAATGCAGAAGAAGGAGGTTATACGTGCCCCTATAGAGAGGTTTGAAACGCGGAAGTGTAAAGGTGGTTAGAGTTGCAATGGAGTATATAGTTGGAGTCGAGGTTGTGGGCGTTGGTTTGGCGGGAACATTGATTGCCCTGAAGGTATTTAAATGGTTTGAATATGTAATATGAAGGTACCCCTGATGAAGCGGTGTGAATCGAGAAACATGTTGGGAGGTTAAGTTCAACCATTCTAAGATTTTACTATATTTTATCAAGTACTGCTCTGATATTTGGTTTTTTATACTTTATACTTGCCATATAGTGGTATATATATATTCTTTAAGGGATTACCCCTAATAAAGATAAGACATTTGATAAATGTCAATAGTGTATGTTGGTTTCTTATACTATTCGCATATAAGCTCCCTCCTCAGCATATTTTCGAATGAATATTCCTTAGCTTTGTAGTGTTGGATGAACAATACATATGGAAAGGAGGAGTGGAAAGCTGTGAATATTGCGAGTTGTTCCTGAATTAAAGAAACCGACACTGGGGGTTATCCAGTGAAGGCATTACTTACTGAGAGGCCGGTTTTGCCTCACTTAAAGGTGAGTGCAATTAACACGCATCGGTGGGTGTTATTTGGCACGGTGGAGGAGAACACTTTTTTGAAGAAGGTGGAGGTGCAAGATACATTTTAAGCAGTCTACACTTAGATCTGTGTGCGCTTTTTCTCTTTTTTTTCTGTTTTGTGTCTATATGTGGGAGAGGACTGTGGTACCGAAGTCTTCAGAGGAAACGGCTGCACCATCAAAGTTGAAGACTAAAGTGAAGGACTCTGTTTAAATATCAGGTGTACCGATCATTGTGAATTCATTTGCGCTATTGCAGTGGTTTTAAGTGGCTGAATGATGGGTACTGGTTCCTCCTACTTCTCAATGTCTGACACAAACTGTCTGGACAAGGCATCTGCCCTGACATTCTTGGAACCCGGCAGGTAAGAGACCACAAAATTGAACTGGGACAAAAAGAGCGCCCATCTGGCCTGACGTGAGGAGAGTCTCTTAGCCTCCGAGAGATATGTCAAATTATTGTGGTCCGTCAGAATTAGTACTGGTGTCTTAGTACCTTCCAATAGATGGCGCCACTCTTTGAGTGCCAGAATGATAGCCAAGAGTTCCCTGTCACCAATCTCATAATGGCTTTGGGCACTGCACAGTTTCTTTGAAAAGAACCCACAAGCTCTTAATGTACCACCTCCCACCGGGCGTTGGGAGAGTACTGCCCCGACCCCAACCTCAGAGGCATCAACTTCAAGGGTAAACAGCAGGGCTGGGTTAGGGTGGGACAGCACTGGAGCAGCAGCAAATGCAGATTTCAGTGTCTCAAACGCGTTCTCAGCTGCCTCAGACCATTGAGAAGGAGTAGCGCCCTTATGAGTTAAATCAGACAATGGTTTCACAATCGTGGAAAAGTTTTGAATAAATTTCCTATAATAGTTGGCAAAGCCCAGAAAGCGCTGAATAGCTTTTAACCCTTTGGGACGAGGCCATTGTAGGACTGCTGCCAACTTCTCTTGGTCCATGGCAATGCCATCTTTAGATATCACGAATCCCAGGAAAGGTACTTGGGATCTGTGAAATTCGCACTTCTCAAGTTTCCAAAATAATTTATTTTTGCGTAGTCGAGTCAAAACCTCAGAGACATCCTTGATGTGTTGGGTAAGATTGTTAGAGTGAATCAATATGTCATCAAGATATACCACAACACAGGACTGAAGCATGTCCCGAAGGATGTCATTAATAAGTTCCTGAAATACCGCAGGAGCATTACATAGGCCGAATGGCATTACCAGGTATTCGTAATGCCCAGATCTGGTATTAAATGCCGTCTTCCACTCATCTCCAGCCTTAATTCTGATCAGGTTGTAAGCAGCCCGGAGATCGAGTTTAGTAAAGATGGAAGAGCCCTTTAACCTGTCGAATAACTCGGTAATGAGTGGAATGGGGTAGGCACTTCTGGACATTAATTTATTTAGACCCCTGTAGTCAATACAAGGTCTGAGCTCGCCATTCTTCTTTTTTACGAAAAAAAACCCAGCACCCGCCGGTGAGGTAGACTTGCGGATAATCCTTCTCTTAAGGGCGTCCTCAATATATTCCTCCATAGCCCTATTCTCCTCTACTGCTAACGGATAAGTGCGGCCCCTGGGAGGCACCGTGCCCGGGGCCAGATCAATGGCACAATCATAAGGTCTGTGTTGAGGTAGGGCGCCAGCCTCCCCCTTACTGAATACGTCACTGAATTCCTGGTATTCAGCTGGCACAGAGGGAGAGGTACACAATAAACTGACAGGGTGTGAGAGACAGTTATCCGCACAGTATTCCGACCAAGACAATACTTCACATCTTTTCCAGTCAAATTGGGGGTTGTGTAACAATAACCATGGGAACCCCAGAATGACTGCGTGATGAGGCGAGTTAATTATTTGAAATTGCACTTCCTCTTTGTGGAGGGCCCCAATCGCCATAGTAATAGGGGTAGTCTCCATAGTGATAAGTGCTGGTTCTAATGGCCTGCCATCGATGGCTTCAATAGCCAGAGGGGACTCCCTTTTGACCACCGGAATCTTATGCAACTCAGCAAAGGAGCGATCCATGAAATAACCGGCTGCACCAGAGTCTACCAGAGCTAAAACTGACACAGAGGACTCTGACCACGTAAATGCCACCTGGATGGTGGGTCTCTGTGTACTAGTATCCAGGAACTGTTGTACGCCACCTAGGGCCTGTCCCCCAAGGTACCCTAGGTGCGTTCGTTTCCCGGCCAAACTGGACAGGTGCGTAACTGGTGCCCAGCTTTACCACAGTATAGGCATAGGCCCATTCTTTTACGGTGTGCCCTCTCCTCCTTCGTTAGTCTGGTGAACCCGAGCTGCATAGGCTCCCCTCCCTCTGCAGTACGTTCAGGAGGAAGGGGTGGTGAGGGTGGGTTCACAAGACTGCCATGCCCAATATTCCTGGATTTCGCCGTCTTAGCCATCCGCCTCTCGTGAATGCGGAAGTCAATAAGCATGACGTAATCAATGTATTCATCAAGATCAGTAGGCACATCTCTGGCGGCAATTTCATCCTTAATGGATTCTGACAGGCCCTGGGCAAAAGCCGCGACTAATGCCTCGTTATTCCAGCCCACCTCTGCTGCCAAGGTTCGAAATTCGATAGCTTAGTCGCCCAAGGTGTGATCTCCCTGTTGTACCTCCAATAACCTCTTGGCAGCAGAAGCGGCTCTACCAGGTACCTCAAACACTCTGCGGAATTGTCTTACAAATTCCCTAACGTTCCGAGTGCAAGGTTTGGCATTCTCCCAGAGAGGATTTGCCCAGGATAACGCCTTGCCAGTTAATAGTGAAATCATGAACCCAACCTTGCTTTGATCATTGGGAAATGCCTGAGGCGTGAGCTCAAAGAATATCTCCAGTTGGTTGACAAAGCCTCTGCATTGTTTAGGTTCGCCATCATATCTTAACGGTAATGGCGCTGCCGCCGTGAACCCTCTGGACTGAGTAGTTGGGACAACAGGCAGATTTTCCGGTGTCGAGACTGGGGTGACCACCGGATTCTGATTAGGTTTATCTAGGTATACCGTTCTCTCGAGTAATGTCTGCAGGGCCAGTGCCAACTGGTCGAGGCGCTGCTCGTGAACATCCATTCTCCAATAGATATTCTGGGTACCAGTATCTCCCTTGCTATCTGAGGTCATGGCCCTTTCGTACTGTTACGGGCTTCAGACACTCAGACAGTGGTAGATAAAACAAATAGAGTTTTATTAAAGCAAAATGAATGACAAGGTCGCCACTGGGGCGATACTGGCATAAGCAGAATAAAGGCAGAGATACCTGGTGCAACAGGTAATACTACACAAAGTATGGAAGCACAAAACAGGACACAAGAGGTTAATAGTACTGGTTATCAGTCTCAAGTGTGGTGTTAGGCACGCCCTTGGTGTTGCATATAGCGATATGTGCTGTAAGATAGCACCCAAGTCCATTCACTGTGTGGAGCTGTAGCATAAAGTTCTGACTGAACGGGAACTGCAAGTGATAAGGAGATAGCCCCCACGGGCGTAACCGGAGACTACTAGTATTGTGATTGCGTGAGCCAATAGCCCCCATGGGCGTAACCGGAGACTACCAGTATGATGATTGCTTGAGCCAACAGCCCCCACGGGCATAACCGGAGACTACTAATATCGTAATTGCTTGAGCCAATAGCCCCCACGGGCGTAACCGGAGACTACAGTATTGTGATTGCTTGAGTCAATAGCCCCCACGGGCGTAACCGGAGACCACCAGAATCGTGATTGCTTGTGTCGATAGCCCCTCCATGGGCGTAACGGAGACCACTGGGTACTGCTTGCCAACGGGCGTAACGGAACCGCTGCTCTGTCACGGAGAGCCGCCGACTACTGAGGCCCACAAGCGGCCGGCTCACAGCGAAACAGGCTGAGGCAATAGGTGGAAGAGTAGCAGTAATCGGATGAACAACACCAGTGTCTCAAGTGCAGAAACGACACAGCACAGTAAGGTCTGGACTCAGCACACGAAAGGCAGATAATGGAAGGCTCAGCAACGGCTCAGCAACGGATAAGCGGAGGCTCAGACACACTATGCTGTATCAGAATGTCGCCGAGGCGACAACGGGAATCGTCCGTCAGGATAGCAGGAACAGCGCAATGAGTGTTCAGTAGTCAGCCAGGCCGGGTCAGGATACACAGGAGATTCGCAGACAAGCCGGATCAGGAACACGCAGGAAGTCAGCCAGGCTGGGTCAATCACGGAACAGGAACACAGGAACGTCGTCGGACAGGCCTAGTCGGTACACGGTAGATCAGGATACTAGAATACTGCAACAGCAACGCTGGCTCGGAAACACCACGAAAGGGCACCTGACAGGTGCCAGTGGCCGGATTAAAACGGATAACCAGGGGCGGGCCAACACAGCTCAACCAATCCGGGAGCAGCACAGTTGAGAGTGACAGGAAGGATCACGGGGACCGTGATATATAGTCAGGGAGATGTCTTTCCTGGGATTAAAGATTGCCAACAATCGTTTATGGCCTGTCACCAAAGTAAAATGTCTGTCGTACAAGTAAAGGGTAAACTTTTGGAGTGCTCAATGATAGCCAATGCCTCCTTGTCAATCTGGGAGTAATTGCGTTCAGCAGACAAAAGAGAGCGTGAGGAAAAAGCAATTGGTTGTTCTGTGCCATCAGGCAGGATGTAAGAAAGACCTCTCCCAAGCCAAAAGGATAAGAATCGCAAGCTAGAGTCACTGGCTTAGATAAATCTTAGTGGACTAAAACCCAGGATTTGTGCAACATATGAGCTGAAAAGCCTTCTGGCAGTCCGATGACCAAACCCAGCAAGATTTTGCTTCCAACAGCTGGTGCAATGGATGGAGGACTTTAGTAAGATTTGGTAGAAATCTATGATAATAGTAAAAGTCCTAGAAACAATATCAGTTGTGAGGTGGCGGCTGCAATAACAACTGTACCTTTTCACTCTTGAGTGTGAAGGCCTTCTTTATTGATCACATGGCAGCAGAATTGCAACTTGGGCTGAAAGAACTAACAAGTATCTAAATTTGCCCTCGGACCATAAGCATGCAACCTTTGGAGCACCATGGTGACGTTCTGGCGATGCTCCTCCTCAGCGGACCCAGTGATGATCATATCATCAAGCAAACATTTAGTATAAGGTATATCTGCCAAAATTGTGTCCATTGTCCTTTGCCAGATGGCGGGCATGGAGGAGACCCCGAAAACCATCCGGTTGTATCGAAACCACCTTTTATGGGTGTGGATGGTAAGCAATTTTCTGCATTCAGGGCAAACTTCCAATTGTAGATAAGCTTGACATAAATCCAATTTAGTGAATGTTTGTCCTCCGGCTAGAGAAGCAAACCATTCCTCCAACCTAGTCAAAGGATACTGTTCCACTTCCAATTGATGGTTTAAGGCGACTCTAAAATCTCCACAAAGTCTGATTTCACTGGGTTTCTTCACCACCAGAACAATGGGAGACGCCCACTCACTACAGGTGACTTTCGAGATTATACCCTCTTTTTCCAGACAAGCCAATTCTTGTTCCACTTGACCTCTAAGGGTGAACAGAACAGTCCTAGCTTTGCAAAATTTAGGAGTAGTGCCAGGTCACAGGGACAGAGATGCGTACATATCTTTAACTTTACTCAGAGCCAGGGGAAAAATGTCCTGAAATTGTGAACACAAATCCCATACCCACTCTTGCTTTTGAATAGGGAGATCCCCCATTGGTACAGTCCAGGAAGGCATCCCCATAATCTTAATCCACGAGCGTCCAAACAAAGGAGGTCCCCCTTGTTTAACAATATACAAGCAAACTTTGTACTCCTTCCCCATATATGTCCCCTGCACCCAGGCATACCCTAAAGGCTTGATCATTTGCCCGCTATAAGTCTTCAGTTGAACTGACGTATCCAGCAAAGACAACTGAGTGTTTCCTTCTTGAAGTTGAGCCCATGTCATCACCGAGACAGCAGATCCTGTGTCTAATTCCATGACCGTCTTCTGACCATTAATGACCACTTGCACAAGCAAGGCATCACGGTGGTCGCCAACTTCATGGATACTGAGATCTGCCACCCATTCACCTGGCTCAAATGAATCCTCTGGATCTTGTCTTCGGTTTAGAAAATTAGAGGCCAGACGTTGCATGCCTCTGGATGAGCCTCTTTGTGAGCGTTGACTGCGGCAAACTTTACTAAGATGGCCCCTTTTGGAACAATTAAAGCAGATGTCATCCTTAATTTTAGAAGAAGCAGCATCATGGGCTGCTGAGCCACACCTGCAACATCTATGGTTGCTAGTCCCAGCCTTAGGAGATTGGTTACAGGTGGTCACTTTATACAAAGGAGTGGAATCTGGCACAGAAGGACTGCCTTGTGCGTGGCCGGCGTTAAGGTGAGTAGCGTCCTTCTCGGCCAACTCCATTGCTACCGCAATTTCCAGGGCTGATTTGTCAGTTAAACCTTTTTTGGCCAACAGTCTCTTCTGGATTTCTTTATGTAAAAGACCCATGACAAACTGGTCTCATAGGTCTTCCGACAGGTGAGTTGTAAAATTACACGTAGTTGCTAGCCGTTTGAGGTCCTCCATAAAACTTTGCACAGTCATGCCAGGTTTTTGTCTGCAGGAGTAAAACTGGTACACCTCAGCAATTTCTAGTGGAGTGGGCTGATAATAATTTGTTAATTCTCCAACAAGGTTTTCAGAGGCTTGTCCCCTGGCTTCTCAGGAGCCAGTAAGTCCCTAAAAATAGCAAAAATGTCCTCCCCACTACGGTCAAGAACACAGAGGTTTGTTTCTCTTGCAGTATCTCATTTGCCACCATAAACTGTTCCAAGCGGTCAGCATAAGCTGCCCAAGTCTCCTCTTCCTCCTGAAATTCCTGGAGAGATCCATACACTGGGAACATAGCCGCCATGGCGAATGGACAGCGGAAAAATTAAAATCTTCACTGGTTTAGGAAAAGTAAAGGCAACTTGGAAATCCACACATATAGAGAAAAGGTAATTGTAATTTGTGAAGCCACACCTGTATAGACAAGCAAATGCAATTTGTAAATCCACAGTTGCAGAGACAGGTAAATGTACTGTAAATCCACACGTGAATAGACAGGTAAATGCAATTTGTAAATCCACACTGGAATAAACAGGTAAATGCAATTTGTAAATCCACACTGGAATAAACGGGTAAATGCAAATTGTAAATCCACACTTGAAGTGACAGGTAAAGGTAAGTAGTAAATCCACACTTGTAGAGAAAAGTGAATGCAATTTGTAAATCCACACTTGGAGAGAAAAGAGAGATCAAGCAGAATAAGTATTGAATAGTGACCTTGCGATTTGGCAATGTGAAGCTCATTGACAACTCTTGTGAGAGCAGTTTCAGTGGAGTGAGCAGTGCGAAAACCAGATTATAAAGGGTGGAGCAGGTTGTGCGTGGGAGTAGGCTAGGTGTTAAAGAGTTTAGAGGCAAAAGGCAGGCAAAAAATAGGTCATTACTGTCAGGGGAGTTGTTCTTGAGGATGGTTGTTACTAAGGCATGTTTGAAATCGTCAGGAAAGGTAACTGTGGCAAAGGAGGAGTTAAAAATCTGTAATAGGATAGGGATTAGTGTGGGGGAGAGGGTCTGGACGAGGTGAGAGGGGAACGGATCAAGTGGAGGGACCAGAGGATAGCAGGTTGGTCAATTCCTCCTTTGTGACTAGTGAAAAAGAGTCTAAAGTGCCAGGAGGGGAACGAGGGAGCATAGGTGGGGATATACAAGGTGAGATATTATCCCGGAAGGAGTCCACCTTGGCTATGAAGAAGTCAGCCAAGTCTTGTGGCTGTATGGAGTTTGTGAGGGAGGCAGATGGGGGGCAGAGGAAGGAGTAGAGAAAAGGTGTTGGGGTTGGATTTATGAGTGTTAATTAGTTGTGAAAAGTAATTTTTTTAGCTGGGCCAGAGAATAGTTAAAGCAAGAAAGGAGGAACCTGTAGTGGAGAGAGTCTGCCAGAGAACCAGACTTTCTCCAGAGTCATTCAACAGAATGGGTACAAGAGGAAGGTGGTGTCTTTATTAATCCACTGCAGTGGGTTAGTTTTACAGGTACATAGGAAAGAGGGGCTTGTGTAGGTTCAAAGAGGAGGATAGGGCTGAGTTGTATGTTTTAACAAGGCTTAGTGTCAGGATTAATGAGAATAGATGAAAGTCCAGTAGCCAGGGTGCAAATTAAGTGATTTGAAATTATGGGTGAAGTGGGGAGAGGAAGCAGGTATTGCAGAAGATGTAGAAGCAGTGCTGAATGTTAGAAGATGGTAATCGGATGGTGTAAGAGGAGAGATATTAAAACCAGAAAGTGCGCAGCCTCTAATAAATACAAGGTCTAGGAAATGACCATCCTTGAGAATACTAGCTTTGGTACACTGTGTAAGGATCTTGGGGCATTTGTTTTACTTTAGGCTTCCCTACCTGATTGCCATTTTCTCTGGATTCTGATTGGAGCGCTAGGGTTTATCTCCTAGTCAGCCCTGTGCTCAGCGCTCGATTATTCGTGCTGTCTGATGAAGTTGGTGTGTTAGTTTTCTGTTTGCTGTTCCTGGTTCAGACCCTGACGAGTCTTGACCTGGCTTTTGTCGTTGTGGCTCCTGGTATTTCTGACCTCCTGGCTTGTCTGACCCTTCTGCTCGCATCCTATGTTCTCCCTGACGCCCCCGGTATCATTTTGGCTTGCTTTGACTACGATTTTGCTCCTTCTCTAATAGACTCATTCGCCCCTGGTGATTAGGCTTGTCTAACTACCCTCAGTGCTTCGGCACTCCTTTCTGTGCTCCCTGGCTGCCTGCCTATGCCAGTTCTCAGTGTGTCTCTGCCTTCTGTACTGCTCTCCTGATACCTCACCCTGGCTTCACCACACTAGGGTATCCCGTTGGGTCTGGGCCTAGTTGGGCTTGCGTTATCCTTTCTGTTCTCGCTGCGGGTGCTCCCGTGGGAGTTCTGTCCCTCTCAGCGGTCTAGCTTGTGTTGCCTACGCCGGCTAGTCCCTGTTGGGTGGGCGGTCTTCCCTGGGAGACATTCTGGTTGGTTCCCACGCTTGGTGCTCCATCTGCTCCATGGTCCACCGCTTTGTGGATTCCACCTCCTGCTGGGCTTGAACTGTTCCTCCTATCTCCGATGTCCTTGTTCCTTGGTGGACTCGGGACCTATTCCCAGCCATAGGGTTGAGGATGAGGTGGCCGCCTTGGCTCCTCTGTTAGGGGGGCTTCTATTCCCTTCTGTCTGTAGTGGTCTTATCCCAAATCTGGCTTATTTCTGCAGTTCTCCATATCCTTGGGGTTTGCAGTCTGCGGAGGGTCCCCTTTCCTACTTACCTTGGGTGACTTGTGCTGTCTACCTTGTTCCAGGGTCTACTCGGAGTTAGGATGATACTGAGTGTCATAGCTCGCCTGTACTATTGGGTTCCGGGGGCTCTCTCCTTCCTTTGGGACTTCATGAGCTACCAGTTGTCACGGTTTATTATGACTCTCAGACACAAGTTTTAGGTAAAAAAAAATCAATTTTATTGAAATAATAAATGATAACTTAGGATGGCAATAACATACATATATATATATACAGAATATAGCACAGACAGAAGGCAGACTCTACCGGTCCTGTCAATATACCGGACAGGACAGTCTTTAGGCTCTACCGGCCTTGCCAATACCGGGTAAGGCAACCTGCAGATGGAATAGCATAACGGTTTTACCGGCCTTACCAAATTACCGGGCAAGGCAGCCTCAATAGATACACAATGTAGGCTCTACCGGCCCTGCCAATACCGGGTAAGGCAACCTCAGATGGAATGTGGTAAAAGGTTCTACCGGCCTTACCAATACCGGGCAGGGCAGCCCAGAGATAATAGCAGCAGTCAGATGGAACTGGCAAATTAGCAGAATCGTTAAGCAGCAAGGCTTTGGAGCAAACCAGCGTCCGCACGCTGGGAACAACACTGAATAGTATAGCCGTTAGGCTTAGCGAGCAAACCAGTGACCGCACACTGGAGTAACAAGCGAGTAGTATAGCCGCAAGGCTTAGGAGCAAACCAGCGTCCGCACGCTGGGACCAACACAGATTAGTATAGCTGATAGGCTTTGGAGCAAACCAGTGACCGCACACTGGTGTAACAAGCGAGTTTGTATAGCCGCAAGGCTTAGGAGCAAACCAGCGTCCGCACGCTGGGACCAACACAGATTTGTATAGCTGAAAGGCTTTGGAGCAAACCAGTGACCGCACACTGGTGTAACAAGTGAGTTTGTATAGCCGCAAGGCTTAGGAGCAAACCAGCGTCCGCACGCTGGGACCAACACAGAATTGTATAGCTGATAGGCTTTGGAGCAAACCAGTGACCGCACACTGGTGTAACAAGTGAGTTAGTATAGCCGCAAGGCTTGGGAGCAAACCAGCGTCCGCACGCTGGAACCAACACGGAATTGTAGCAATGTCACCAACGCGACCAGGCAGAAGGTCGCCAGGATACTGAAGACAGGTGATGAGATGACAGGAACCAGCAACGATCAGTCAGGTCAGAAAACAGCAGAGAAGTTCAGCAGGAACTGCAACACCAGAGACTAGGCCGGAACCAGGACTGGAAGTACTTCAGCATGCAGGAAACACTGGAACAGTAGAGATCAGGAACTCAGGAACACATGAGATCAGGAACTCAGGAACACTGGAACAGAGGCCCAGCTATCACTAGCATAGTGATAGCAAGAAGGTCAGAAACAACACGAAAGGGCACTCAAAGGGTGCCCAATCCAGGTTTAAATAGTCAATAAGAGGCGGGTTATCTGCAGACAGCCAATAGAAGCCCCCTACTGGTGACAGACAAGTAACTGCAGCAAATCACGGGCACCGTGATAGTACCCCCCTTTCAAAGACCCCCTCTCCTAGAATAGGGTTTAGGTTTCTGCGGGTAATTGGCATGAAAGGCCCTAGTTAACCTAGGTGCATGAAGGTCCGTACTATCCACCCATGATCGATCCTCAGGACCATACCCTTTCCAATGTACCAGGTACTGTACCCTTCCTCTAAGCCTACGGGAATCAATAATGCTCTGAACCTCGTACTCCTCCTGGCCCTCGACCTCAACAGGTCCTGGCACCACAGGTGTGGTAGTATAGCGATTGCAAACCAGAGGCTTAAGAAGGGACACATGGAACACATTATGGATACGCATGGATGCAGGTAGGTCTAGTGCATAGGAGACAGGGTTAATTTTGCGAATAACTCTGTATGGACCAATAAACCGAGGAGCCAACTTATTAGACGGAACCTGCAGCTTGAGATTTCTGGAGGAAAGCCATACTCTATCCCCAACCTGAAAGGAAACCGCTGGAAGCCTTCTGCGATTAGCATGGCGCTGATGACGCTGAAATGACTGACCAAGTGCCCTCTGAACTTGTGCCCATGTGGAACGGAGTTGCTCGATATGCTCATCCAGAGCTGGAATCTGTTGCGTCTGAAATGAGTCTGGAAGCAAACAGGGCTGGAACCCATAATTAATCAGAAACGGAGAGCTCCCAGATGAAGAATTGACCGCACAGTTCCTGGCGAACTCTGCCCAAGGCAACAAGTCGGACCAATTATCATGATGGTCAGTAACGAAACAACGGAGAAATTGTTCCAAGCCCTGATTAGCTCGTTCAGCGGCTCCATTGGTCTGGGGATGGTAGGCAGAGGAGAAGGACAGCTGTATGCCCATCTGTTGGCAAAATGCCCTCCAAAATCTAGACACAAACTGGCTCCCCCTGTCAGACACCAGTACCCTAGGCACTCCATGCAACCGGAATACTTCTCTGGCGAACACCATTGCCAATTCCTTCGCTGAAGGAAGACCACGGAGGGGCACGAAATGAGCCATTTTAGAAAACCTGTCCACCACCATGAATATAAAGGAGTACCCCTTCGACATAGGCAACTCTCCCATAAAATCAATGGAAACATGAGACCAGGGGCGTTCGCCATTAGGCACCGGTTGAAGCAAGCCCACAGGGAGATGTCTCGGGGTCTTAGCGCGGGCGCAGGTGGCACAGGCATTCGTAAATTCGGCACAATCGTTTCTCATGGAAGGCCACCAAAATAACTGAGAAAGGGACCATAACAATTGGTCTCTACCAATATGTCCCGCAGCCTTAGAGGAATGGTAGGTTTCGAGCAGCCTAGTACGAAATGATTCAGCGACAAAACATTTGCCCACTGGGGTTTCATGGGGAGCGGACCCCTGAGAGGCCAGGATCTCCTCCCCTAGAGGAGAAGTGATACTCGTGCGTATAGTAGCCAGTATTCTATCAGGTTGGATGATAGGAGCTGGTGCTTCCACTCTGTCACTGTCGGCCTCAAATTGTCTTGACAGTGCATCAGCCCTGATATTTTTTGACCCTGGTAAATATGATACAATGAAATTAAATCGAGACAGGAACAGTGCCCACCTGGCCTGACGAGAAGACAATCTCTTGGCCTCCGAGAGATAGGTCAGATTCTTATGATCTGTTAGGATTAAGACAGGATTCTTAGTACCTTCAAGCAAATGACGCCATTCCTTAAGAGCAAGGATAATGGCCAATAATTCTCTGTCACCTATCTCATAGTGGCTTTGAGTGACAGTCAACTTTTTAGAGAAAAACCCACAAGGTCTGAGAGTTCCACCTTTCTCGTGTCGCTGCGAAAGTACTGCCCCGACCCCAATATCTGAGGCATCAACCTCTAACGTAAATGGAAGTAAAGGATTGGGGTGGGATAACACAGGAGCCGCAGCAAATGCCAGCTTCAAATTCTCAAAGGCTTTCTCAGCAGATACCGGCCAACAAGAAGGATTAGCACCCTTGTGCGTAAGATCGGACAGAGGTTTGACAATGGAAGAAAAGTTCTTAATAAACCTCCTATAATAATTAGCGAAACCCAGGAAACGCTGTATGGCTTTAAGACCCTTGGGTTTTGGCCATTGTAGGACAGCTGACAACTTTTCTTTGTCCATGGCAATGCCATCATTGCCAATTATGAACCCCAACAATGGCACACTGGTTCTATGAAACTCACATTTTTCCATTTTACAAAATAATTTGTTCTCACGGAGTCGTAGCAATACTGCGGATACATCTTTGATGTGCTGTGCCATGTTTTGGGAGTAAATCAGTATATCGTCGAGGTACACCACAACACATGTCTGTAACATATCTCTCAGAACATCATTTATCAGTTCCTGGAAAACTGCGGGTGCATTACACAGCCCAAAAGGCATTACTAGATACTCGTAGTGCCCAGCTCGAGTATTAAAGGCAGTTTTCCACTCATCACCTGCTCGAATGCGAACCAGATTGTAAGCGGCCCGTAGGTCCAACTTGGTAAATATCGAAGCGCCCTTAAGCCTGTCAAAAAGCTCGGTGATGAGTGGTATTGGGTATGCGTTTTTTGCCATTAGTTTATTCAAGCCCCGGTAGTCAATGCATGGTCTTAATTCGCCATTTTTCTTTTTTACAAAAAAGAACCCAGCCCCAGCTGGAGAGGTAGATTTACGTATGATCCCTCTAGCAAGGGCATCAGAAATGTAATCCTCCATAGCCTTATTTTCATCACAAGATAATGGATAAGTGCGTCCTTTCGGAGGTACTGCACCAGGCTGCAATTCAATGCAACAATCATAAGGTCTATGCTGGGGTAGCATACTAGCCTCTCCTTTGCTAAAAACATCGCCAAACTGTTGGTACACATCCGGCATAGCCGAGGAGGTGCACATGACCTTAATAGGCTGGATGACGCACTTGTCCATACAAAACTGGGACCAAGCAGCAATTTCACACTTTTTCCAATCGAATTGTGGGTTATGTAACTGTAACCACGGAAATCCCAATATCACCGCATGGTGCGGGGAATTAATCAGTTGAAACTGCTGCTCTTCTCTGTGAAGTGCCCCAATAGTCATAGACAATGGCATAGTTTCAAATATAACCTGAGGCGGTTCTAAGGGTCTACCATCAATCGCTTCAATAGTCAAGGGGTTTTCTCTTTCAATGCGTGGAACTCCGTGCAATTCAGCAAAGGTATTATCCATAAAATACCCTGCTGCACCGGAGTCAACCAAGGCCAAAACCTCCACAGAGCGTTGTGCCCAAGACAATACCACCTGTATGGTGGGTTTCATTATGCCCGACACTGGGGACGATTGTACACCACCTAGGGCCTGTCCCCCAAGATACCCTAGGTGTGTGCGTTTCCCGGACGTACCGGACAGGAATTTAGCAAGTGCCCTTTTTTACCGCAGTATAAACATAACCCTTGTTTTTTGCGATATATTCTCTCTGCCTTGGATAGTCTAGTGAAGCCTATTTCCATAGGTTCACTTGTTTCCCGTACTGGTTCACTAGACTTCAATGCCAAGGGAGGGGTGGGTGGGCAAAACATGCTACTAGGCTCATTATTTTTTGCCCGTAACTTACGATCTCTGGCAATTGATCTCTCCCGTATTCTGGAGTCAATTATCATAACATACTCAATGTAATCATCTAGATCAATAGGTAGATCTTTAGCAGCGATTTCGTCTTTAATGTGGTCATTCAGGCCTTGAGAGAAGGCTGCCAATAATGCCTCGTATTTCCAACCTACCTCTGCTGCCAATGTGCGGAATTCGATGGCATAGTCGCCCACTGTACGCCTGCCCTGTTGTATCTCCATAAGGCGTTTGGCAGCAGAGGTGGTTCTACCAGGAGGCTCAAACACTCTTCGAAAGGAACGCACAAATTCACTAAAGTTCTTAGTACAAGGTTTAGCATTCTCCCACAAGGGGTTAGCCCAGGCCAATGCTCTGCCAGTGAGCAGTGATATCGTGAACCCCACTTTACTACGATCATTGGGAAATGCGTGTGCCGTCAATTCCATAAAGATTTCGAGTTGATTGATGAACCCTCTGCAGAGACTAGGGTCACCATCATATCTTAGCGGCAAGGGTGCAGAAGCCGTTAACCCTTTAACAGTACCCCCTAGGGGTCTGGTATCACTTTCCGGTGTCTGACTTGGCGAGACCACCGGGCTAGAGCTAGATTGGTCAGCAGGTACCGTGCGTTCAAGGATCGTTTGAATTGCAACTGCCAACTGATCCAAACGTTGCTCAAGCACATCCATCCTCCAATGGATATTCTGTGCGTTACCTTGACCCTTGCTGTCTGAGGTCATGGCCCTTTCGTACTGTCACGGTTTATTATGACTCTCAGACACAAGTTTTAGGTAAAAAAAAATCAATTTTATTGAAATAATAAATGATAACTTAGGATGGCAATAACATACATATATATATATACAGAATATAGCACAGACAGAAGGCAGACTCTACCGGTCCTGTCAATATACCGGACAGGACAGTCTTTAGGCTCTACCGGCCTTGCCAATACCGGGTAAGGCAACCTGCAGATGGAATAGCATAACGGTTTTACCGGCCTTACCAAATTACCGGGCAAGGCAGCCTCAATAGATACACAATGTAGGCTCTACCGGCCCTGCCAATACCGGGTAAGGCAACCTCAGATGGAATGTGGTAAAAGGTTCTACCGGCCTTACCAATACCGGGCAGGGCAGCCCAGAGATAATAGCAGCAGTCAGATGGAACTGGCAAATTAGCAGAATCGTTAAGCAGCAAGGCTTTGGAGCAAACCAGCGTCCGCACGCTGGGAACAACACTGAATAGTATAGCCGTTAGGCTTAGCGAGCAAACCAGTGACCGCACACTGGAGTAACAAGCGAGTAGTATAGCCGCAAGGCTTAGGAGCAAACCAGCGTCCGCACGCTGGGACCAACACAGATTAGTATAGCTGATAGGCTTTGGAGCAAACCAGTGACCGCACACTGGTGTAACAAGCGAGTTTGTATAGCCGCAAGGCTTAGGAGCAAACCAGCGTCCGCACGCTGGGACCAACACAGATTTGTATAGCTGAAAGGCTTTGGAGCAAACCAGTGACCGCACACTGGTGTAACAAGTGAGTTTGTATAGCCGCAAGGCTTAGGAGCAAACCAGCGTCCGCACGCTGGGACCAACACAGAATTGTATAGCTGATAGGCTTTGGAGCAAACCAGTGACCGCACACTGGTGTAACAAGTGAGTTAGTATAGCCGCAAGGCTTGGGAGCAAACCAGCGTCCGCACGCTGGAACCAACACGGAATTGTAGCAATGTCACCAACGCGACCAGGCAGAAGGTCGCCAGGATACTGAAGACAGGTGATGAGATGACAGGAACCAGCAACGATCAGTCAGGTCAGAAAACAGCAGAGAAGTTCAGCAGGAACTGCAACACCAGAGACTAGGCCGGAACCAGGACTGGAAGTACTTCAGCATGCAGGAAACACTGGAACAGTAGAGATCAGGAACTCAGGAACACATGAGATCAGGAACTCAGGAACACTGGAACAGAGGCCCAGCTATCACTAGCATAGTGATAGCAAGAAGGTCAGAAACAACACGAAAGGGCACTCAAAGGGTGCCCAATCCAGGTTTAAATAGTCAATAAGAGGCGGGTTATCTGCAGACAGCCAATAGAAGCCCCCTACTGGTGACAGACAAGTAACTGCAGCAAATCACGGGCACCGTGATACCAGTGTTGAGTTCAGTTCCTTGCCTTGGGTTTGTTGGTGGTCCTAGCCCACTTTGCTTTTTGTCTGTTGGCCTATTGGTTCCAAGCCTCTGTAGTCCCTTGTAGGTCCGCTGTTGGGTTCTGATCTGGGTTTCTTCCCCTGAGTTATTGAGGCTCCTCCATCCTCTGTCTTAGGGTCCAGTTTCCTCTAAGGGCTAGGTCTCTGTACAGTGCACCTTTGTCTTCATCCTGGTCAGGGTCCAGGCTCAACTGGGATCGGACATCTGGCTTTGCAGCCAGCACCTTTAAACTGGTTTCGGCCGCAGCAAGAAGGCAAAGGTGACTATCGCCGCTTCCAAGCTACGCTTTCAAGCATTGCTCCCCAGCTTCTGACCTAGTCCTTTCTCCAGAGTTCGTTACACACTGCTTTAGTCCAAATGCAGATTTTAGAGAGAGAACACTGAATGCCTACATGGCAGTTGAAGTCCTCCAGAAGAAGAGAGGGTGTGTCTGATGACAGGAAGAAGGCAAGCCATGATTCAAAGTCAGACGGGAAATGTGGAGGTAGGTGGGAGATAGATAACCGCAACTTGTAGAGATACACAGGAGCAAAAATACGGACGGCATGCAACTCAAAAGAGGAGATGCAGTATGAGATGGGGGGAGAAACTGGTTTGTAAAGACAGTGTTTAGAGAGCAGCAATCCCACCCCTCCCCCACGTCCAGTTGGGCATGGTGTGTGATAGGAGAGACCTCCATAGGCGATTGCTGCCTCTAAAACGGAGTCAGATTGAGAGAGCCAGGTTTGTTATTGCAAGTAAGTTGAGGGAGTGGGAGACTGAAGTGACTGCAAAAAAAAAAAGCATATCCCAGGGGAAGAGATCAGTGGAGGGAACAGAATATACAAGAACAAATGAGAAATAACTTTAGAAGTATCACAGTGCCCGTGATTGCTGCTTTGCTATGCCTATCACCTATAGGGGCCTCCCATTGGCTGCTTGCCGTTGGCCCGCCTCATATTGCCTATTTAAACCTAGCTTGGGCACCCTTTAATTGCCCTTTCGTGGTGTCTCTGAGTTTTTCATTTCCACCATGCTACAGAAGCTTTATTGGCCATTCTGCTGTTCCTGAGTACCTGCATTCCAGAGTTCCTGAGTTTGTGCTGTTCCAGTAGCGCTGTCTGCTGTGTTGTTTCCAGTCCTGTTCCGGTTGAGTTTCCTGTAGTTGCTGTTTCCTGCTACTGATCTCTGTTACCGTTCCAGATCTGGTTGGATGTCCTTGCTGGCTCCTGTTTCTTCCTGAGCCTGGTTCCTACAGCGGTGGCGACATTGTTCTTCGGTCGCTTGGCGACATTCCAGTCAGTTGGTTCCCAGCGCGCGGGCGCTGGTTTGCTCCACTGTGTCACGACACTATTCATTGAGAGTTGTTTGCTCCCAGTGTGCGGACACTGGTTCGCTCCAAAGCCTTGCGGCTATACTATACAAATCTGTGTTGGTTCCCAGCGTGCGGACGCTGGTTCGCTCTAAAGCCTTGCGGCTATATCACACTAAACTCTGTTGGTTCCTAGCGTGCGGACGCTGGTTCGCTCCAAGCCTTGCGGCTATATTATACAAAACTCTGTTGGTTCCCAGCGTGCGGACGCTGGTTCGCTCCAAAGCCTTGCGGCTATATTATACAAAACTCTGTTGGTTCCCAGCGTGCGGACGCTGGTTCGCTCCAAAGCCTTGCAGCTATATTATACAAAACTCTGTTGGTTCCCAGCGTGCGGACGCTGGTTCGCTCCAAAGCCTTGCGGCTATATTATACAAAACTCTGTTGGTTCCCAGCGTGCGGACGCTGGTTCCCTCCATAGCCGTGCGGCTATATTATACAAAACTCTTTTGGTTCCCAGCGTGCGGACGCTGGTTCGCTCCATAGCCTTGCGGCTATATTATACAATACTCTGTTGGTTCCCAGCGTGCGGACGCTGGTTCGCTCCATAGCCTTGCGGCTATATTACACAAAACTCAGTTGGCTCCCAGCGTGCGGACGCTGGTTCGTTCCTGGCCCTCGTGGCTCTCTACTAAGTTATTGTTGGTACTTAGTGTGCGGTCCAGTCCTTGACTGCCTTATTCCATCTACACACTGAATAGGGCCACATATTATCTATAGTAGTTGGGCTACTCATTTTATGACATCTTAGACTGTCATTTCCTCTGACAGTAATTGGGGCCACTCTGGTTGACACCTCGCCCATTGGGTTGCTCTGCCTGGTATATTGGTAAGGCCGGTAGAACCTATTACATTCCATCTTATGGTTGCCTTACCCGGTATTGGCAGGGCCGGTAGAACCCAGCCTTTCTGTGTTCCTTCAGGCTGCCTTGCCCGGTATATTGGCAGGGCCGGTAGAGTCTGTTAACTGGTTATCCGTTAGGCTGCCTTGCTCGGTATTTTGGCAGGGCCGGTAGAGCCTGTATTATCCTGACTATCTTTGGGCTGCCTTGCCCGGTATATTGGCAGGGCCGGTAGAGCCTGTACCATCCTGACTTTTGCCTGGCTGCCTTGCCCGGTATATTGGCAGGGCCGGTGAAGCCACCTTACAGTGTCTGCCCAGGCTGCCTTGCCCGGTATATTGGCAGGGCCAGTAGAGTCTGATTCCATATTACCGTTCTACTTACTATTTTATGTATTGTATGTCGTGTATGAAATCCTATGGGATTATTTTACATTTTCTCAATAAAGTTGTGTTTTTACTTAACCTTCCGTCTCAGTCGTAACTAACCGTGACAGTTCAAAAGGGCCATGACCTCAGACAATAAGAGTGATGGTAATACACAGAATATCCATTGGAGAATGGATGTGCATGAGCAACGTTTGGACCAATTGGCGGTTGCAATCCAAACTATTCTTGAATGCACTGTGCTTGTTGATAAGTCTGGGTCTAGTCCGGTGACCATGCCAAGTCAGACACCGGAGAATGATACGATGCCCTCAGGGGCCGCAGCCAAAGGGTTAACTGCTTCTGCACCCTTGCCACTCCGTTATGATGGTGACCCTAATCTCTATAGAGGGTTCATCAACCAACTTGAAGTATTGATGGAATTGACGGCACATGTGTTTCCTAACGATCGTAGCAAGATTGGGTTCATGATATCCCTATTAACTGGCAGAGCATTGGCTTGGGCTAACCCATTATGTGAGCATGCTAAACCTTGCACTAAGAGTTTCAGAGAATTTGTGCAATCATTTCGGAGAGTGTTTGAGCCGCCTGGTAGAACCACCTCTGCTGCTAAACGCCTTATGGAAATACAACAGGACAGGCGTACGGTGGGCGACTATGCCATTGAATTTCGCACCTTGGCAGCAGAGGTAGGGTGGAATAACGAGGCATTGTTGGCAGCCTTTGCTCAGAACCTGAGTGATCAGATTAAAGATGAGATTGCAGCAACAGAATTGCCTACTGATTTAGATGACTATATTGAGTATGTCATACTAATTGACTCCAGGATACGTGAGAGACTATCTGCTAGAGATTGTAGGATACGGTCTAAAAATGCTGCGGCTAACAGTACATTTTGCCCACCCATCCCTCCCATGGCAGTTAAGCCTAATGAAACTTTGCATGAACCAGGTGAACCGATGCAAGTAGGTTTCACTAGGCTAACCAAGGAGGAGAGATTATACCGCAGGAAACAAGGGTTGTGTCTATATTGCGGTAAGAATGGGCATTTGCTAAGATCCTGTCCAGTACGTCCGGGAAAAGAACACACCTAGGGTACCTTGGGGAACAGGCCCTAGGTGGTGTCCAATCATCCCCAGTGTTGGGCACACTGAAACCCACCTTACAGGTGGTATTGTCTTGGGCAGAACGCTCTGTGGAGGTTCTGGCCCTGGTTGATTCTGGTGCAGCCGGGTATTTTATGGATAATACCTTTGCTGAATTGCATGGGATTCCATGCATTGAAAGAGAAACCCCGCTCGCCATTGAAGCAATTGATGGCAGACCTTTGGAACCTGCTCAGGTAACCTTTTTAAACTATGCCATTATCTATGGCTATTGGGGCTCTCCATAAAGAAGAGCAGCAGTTCCAACTTATTAACTCTCCTCACCATGCCGTAATATTGGGATTTCCTTGGTTACAGTTGCATAATCCGCAGTTTGATTGGCAAAAGTGTGAAATCTCCGCTTGGTCTCAATATTGTATGGAGAAGTGCGTTGCCCATCCAGTTAAGGTCTTGTGCACCTCCCCTTCACTACCAGTTGAATACCAGCAGTTTGGTGACGTTTTCAGTAAGGGAGAGGCTGGCGCCTTACCTCAGCACAGACCATATGATTGTAGCATTGAATTACCTGCTGGAGTGGTGCCTCCTAGGGGTCACACTTATCCATTGTCTTGTGAGGAAAACCAAGCTATGGAAGAATATATTTCCGATGCCCTTGCTAGAGGAATTATAAGGAAATCTACCTCTCCGGCCGGGGCCGGGTTCTTTTTTGTAAAGAAGAAAAATGGCGAACTGAGGCCATGCATTGACTATCGTGGGTTAAATAAACTTATGGCTATGAACGCTTATCCGATACCACTCATCACTGAGCTTTTTGACAGACTCAAGGGCTCCTCGATTTTCACCAAATTGGACCTACGAGCTACATATAATTTGATTCGTATCAGAGCCGGTGATGAGTGGAAAACTGCCTTTAACACAAGATCTGGGCACTATGAATATCTAGTCATGCCTTTTGGTCTGTGTAATGCACCAGCAGTATTTCAGGAATTGATCAAGGAGATTCTCAGAGATATGCTACAGTCATGTGTCGTGGTTTACCTTGATGATATACTTATTCATTCCAAAGACTTGTCACAACACATCAAAGATGTGTCCGAAGTATTGCTACGGTTACGCAAAAACAAATTGTACTGTAAATTAGAGAAATGTGAGTTTCACAGAACCAGTGTGCCATTTTTGGGTTTCATTATTGGCAAAGAAGGCATTGCCATGGACAAAGAAAAGTTATGTGCAGTCCTACAATAGCCTCGACCTAAGAGCCTTAAAACTATTCAGCGATTTTTGTGCTTCGCTAACTATTATAGGAAGTTTATTAAGAATTTCTCTTCCATTGTTAAACCATTGTCTGACCTTACACACAAGGGCGCTAATCCATCCTTTTTGCCAGCGGTTGCAGAGGAGGCTTTTGAGAAACTGAAATGGGCTTTTGCCAATGCTCCTGTGTTATCCCACCCCAACCCATTACTCCCGTTCACCTTGGAGGTGGACGCCTCGGACATTGGGGTCGGGGCAGTGCTATATTTTGGTGGCCTTCTATGAGAACAGATTGTGCCGATTTTACTAATGCATGTACCACCTGCGCCTGTGCAAAAACCCCTAGACACCTCCCTGTGGGCTTGCTTCAGCCGGTGCCTAATGGTGAACGCCCTTGGTCTCATGTTTCTATTGATTTTATGGGAGTGTTGCCTATGTCTAGAGGGTATTCCTTTATACTGATGGTGGTGGACAGGTTTTCTAAAATGGCTCATTTTGTGCCCCTCCGTGGCCTTCCCTCAGCTGAAGAATTGGCAATGGTGTTTGCCAAGGAGGTATTCGGTTGCATGGAGTTCCCAGTGTACTGGTGTCCGACAGGGGGAGCCAGTTTGTGTCCAGGTTCTGGAGGGCATTTTGCAAACAAATGAGCATACAGTTGTCCTTTTCCTCTGCCTACCATCCCCAGACTAACGGAGCCGCTGAACGTGCTAGCCAAGGTTTGGAACAGTTCCTGCGCTGTTTCATTACTGACCATCATGACATGTGGGCCGACTTGTTGCCTTGGGCAGAGTTCGCCAGGAACTGTGCGGTCAACTCTTCATCCGGGAGCTCTCCGTTTCTGATTAATTACGTGTTTCAGCCCTGTTTGCTCCCGGATTCCTTTCAGAAGCAGCAGATTCCAGCTCTGGATGAGCATATCGAGCAACTCCGTTTCACATGGGCACAAGTTCAGAGGGCACTTGGTCAGTCATTTCAGTGCCATCAGCGCCATGCTAATCGCAGAAGGCTTCCAGCGCTCTCCTTTCAGGTTGGGGACAGAGTGTGGCTTTCCTCCAGGAACCGGAAGCTTCAAGTTCCTTCTAATAAGTTGGCTCCCAGGTTCATTGGTCCTTATAGAATTATTCGCAAAATTAATCCAGTTTCCTATGCTTTGGACATACCTGCATCCATGCGCATTCATAATGTGTTTCACGTATCCCTCTTGAAACCTCTCGTATGCAACCGTTCTACTACTAGCCCTGTGGTTCCAGGGCCTATCGAGGTTGAAGGTCAGGAGGAGTATGAAGTACAGAGTATTATTGATTCCCGCAGGCTTAGAGGAAGGGTACAATATTTGGTGCATTGGAAAGGTTATGGTCCTGAAGATCGATCTTGGGTGGATAGTAAGGACCTTCATGCACCTAAATTACAGCAGATTTTTCATTCCAAATACCCTCAGAAACCTAGACCCTATTCTAGGAGAGGGGGTCTTTGAAAGGGGGGTACTAGCCTTTCTGTGTTGCTTCAGGCTGCCTTGCCCGGTATATTGGCAGGGCCGGTAGAGCCTGTATTATCCTGACTATCTTTGGGCTGCCTTGCCCAGTATATTGACAGGGCCGGTAGAGCCTGTACCATCCTGACTTTTGCCTGGCTGACTTGCCCGGTATATTGGCAGGGCCGGTGAAGCCACCTTACAGTGTCTGCCCAGGCTGCCTTGCCCAGTATATTGGCAGGGCCGGTAGAGTCTGATTCCATATTACCGTTCTACTTACTATTTTATGTATTGTATGTCGTGTATGAAATTCTATGGGATTATTTTACAATTTCTCAATAAAGTTGTGTTTTTACCTAACCTTACGTCTGAGAGTCGTAACTAACCGTGAGGAGAAGATGATGAAACACTAGTAGACAGCCTTGCAGTAATGAAATAAATTGCATAAAATATAGAAACAAATAACTTGCAACATTCTGGAAACATGTCCCAGCAGATGTGCCTTTAAGTCCCAGCACCAGAAAGATGATGTTCAAAACACCCACCTCTCCTCAGCACAATCATGAGTTCCAGTGATGTAATCAGAGCAGGCACCACTTAGAAAGAGACTGCATGGATGCCCAGCCTGTTGCCACTGCTATGAGAACTTCCAATCTGTTTACCCGGTAAGGGGTAGCATAAAAGAGGAGCTTCTTCCTTCAGGGATTGTGAAACCTGGGGCTCACCAGGCCTAAAAAGGCCATCAGGTAAGTTAAAACGAAAATCATCCACCAACGGGAGTTGCCTGTCAACATCAATAAGGAGAGAAGAAAAAAAGATGCAGAAAGGAGGATTCTGGGAGAAGTTTATAGAGTGGTAGTCTTCCTGTCCATAAAGCTGTATGCAGAATTAACCCTTTTGGTGAATGCTAGCATAACATGGCCAGGAAACATCACTTGCACTTCACTGCCCTATTATAATTAAGATACAAAGTTTTACCACTACTAAAATGTAATTTTTTTTGTTGTTGCTTTTGTGTGTATTTTTAACATGAACTGTAGTTACCTAAACCCCTTGGATGATAGAAGTTATTTGTCCTAGTAGCCACTACTCCTTGATATATTTTATTTAGTAGACATTGAATGATTTTCTGCATATGATCTGTAAGTAGAGCTATAAATGAGCAGTCCATTTCCATGAGGTGCTACAGGTAGAAAGGAGCTCTCAGCATTTATCATTCTATTTGAAGCCACGTCAATGTCCTGCTCCCATTGATTAATGTTGGTTTTGTGAAGGGCCTGATAAAAAAGATTAAATCAACAATCCCTATTAAAAAAAGTTTGCAAGCCCTGCATAATAAGAACAGAATGAGAACTATATTGCTTGGATACTCTACACTACAGAGATACTACAATCCCCTTACATCTCATCAGCCTTTATTTGTAGTTAAGATGCATTGAAATGCCTGCGGATGATCAAATCTGACTTAAAAAGAGAATTCATATAGTGTTTCAAGAACTTTTTTGTTCAGTATCCAAGGAATGGTAAAAAAAAGTCATAAAAGTATGATTTAGAATTAATAGTTTGTTTAGTTAGCCAATATGGAACTAACTTGTGGTATCATTCTATAGCAAAATATACAATTGCAATATAATCTAATAAATAATTCCATACATTTAGTGCTAAGTAAAATTATTATCTTCATATTATAAGTTATAGCATCACTAAGCTATAGCAGTGCTAAGGTTAAATAATGTGCAAAGTGCAAATTCAACTTCTTAGCTCTGTATTACTATCATTTGCATTTTGTTGTATATTTTTTAATCTTGTTCTAATTTAATATTTAAATTGGATCTGTCGCCTACTGTTTTTTAACCTAATTCGATATATATATTTAAACAACATATAGTATATTGTGCTTTTTGTTTTTCAATTGGTATAATGATATAGAGATTTTGGTTAGATAGTTAGGGACTCTTTATCTTAAGCAGAGCTGAGTTCTTTGACCTTTGTGGTACAACCGGAACAGGGGCGGACTGACCATCGGGCATTCGGTCACGGACCGAGGGCCCGCAACCGAAGGGGGCCCGCCATGGTCGCACCGCCATCACATCAGAAGGGCCCACCTGTCCGCGCCTATGTAAAGCAGGTGGCGGCGCACTGTGCTCTGTGAGGCACTGAGGCCTCAGTAATACTACCGTGATTTTCATACTGCTATCGTGCATAATTTAAGGCAGTGCAGCATAATAAGTTATGCAGTGACACAAGATCGCGGAATATCTAATCCACCGGCCGCTTGCTGCCAGCTTCAGGCAGCAAGCGCTTCAGCTTCTTTCTCTGTGTGCCTCTTCCTGTTTGCGCATGCTACGTGACCATTTGGTCTGTGCAGCATGTGCATTGATGTCATCACGGCCCGCAGGGGCGCGTGATGATGCGGGGGGAGTGGGACTGTGGGACCACATGGAGACAGGGCATCGTAAGAGCCCGCTGGAGCCAAGGAGGATGGTGGGCTGTGCCTCCCTCCAACTCACTGGCTGCCTGCCTTCAACTCAACTTTTTTGAGCCCGGGCTGACATCAGTGTGGGACAGAAGAAGATAAATATGACTGGAGACAGTGGAGAGAGCCTTTGGTGCGGCGAGCAGAGGTTGGTTGTCTTATTGCCTAGCAACCCATGGATACTTATGCAGCAGGCCAACAGGGAAAGGAAAATCACACAGAAGGTAGCTGGCTGTTCGACTTCTGTACACAGCAGAGGGGCAGTTGTTGGTCCAGGAGAGCACAGAGGTAATAATATGTAGTCTGGACATATGAAATTTGTTAATCTATGTAGGAAGTGCCGTTAATCCTATGAGTGCAGAGGGGTATGCAACGCATTGCTTTGCAATGCGTTGCATACCCCTCTGGCACTCAAAGGGTTATATGTGGGGATGATGTGCTTTTTGATCACAAAAAGACACATGACCTCCTTTAAAGGGATAGTAATACTTAAAATGTAAAAAAAATATGTTGTAGGGTTTATCCCCCTGAGTAAAACAAGGATACTCCCACTGCTGAAAGGTGTTTCATTCAAAAGTTATTAATTTTCAAAGTAGAATTTTTTAGGTGCAATATCACAGTGGCCTGAAATTGTACAGTGGCGCTGTTGCTACACCATCCTATGGACAGCTCTGGTCAGTTGACCATAAATCTCCATAGGATGGTGTAGCAACAGCGCCACTGTACAATTTCAGGCCACTGTGATATTGCACCTAAAAAATTAAACTTTGAAAATTAATAACTTTTGAATGAAACACCTTTCAGCAGTGGGAGTGCCCTTGTTTTACTCAGGGGGATAAACCCTACAACATATTTTTTTTTACATTTTAAATATTACTATCCCTTTAACTCTCTGCGTGCCAGACGGGTGTTGAACATCCCCTCTGGCACTCAAAGGGTAAACATCTATAGCAAGTAATGCTGGCCAAGACTATTAAAAAGCCTGAATCAACTACCAACACAAAGTTATGTTGCCATCATTTTGTTTTGTATTTTTAATAACTGTGAAATCGCCAGGTGATATAAAATTCAATCAAGGACTTTGAACTAAAAAAAGCCAGATTTCCCATTATTCACTTTTACCTTCCTATGTCTTCACCTCTTCTGTTTTACAAAATAAGACTTGCGAAGTCTAATACAAAGTCATGATATAAAGGCCACCAACCCCCAGCCATAGCTTATATTTGATTAATAAAAAGGGTGTGTGTGCCAGTGTGTGAATGTGTGTTAGTGTATGCATGTATGTGCCAGTATGTGAATGTGTCTGCTAGTTTATACACTTGTATGTACTAGTGTACCAGTGTGTGAATTTGTGCACTAGTGTGTGTCAGTGTGTGCATGTGTGTTAGTGTGTAACAAAGAAGAGTAGGGCAAATAGGGGCATCATTTATGCACAATATATCAGGTATACAAAAATCATGTGTAATGTGATGTGCAATAGACCGCACTCAAACCAGAAGAGAGCCACCGTAAAAGTAAAAAATAATTTCTTGGAAATAGTCACTTCACACTAAAAGTGCTTACTCATAGATCTATGAGTAAGAACCTTTAGTGCAGAACTCATTAGATTGCTTGGATTTTGTCCCAATGTCCACATGTAAATGTTCTGATGACCATTCCAAGAAATTCTTTTTTACTTTTAGGGTGGCTCTCTTCCGGTTTGAGTGCAATCTATTGTACATCACATTATCGTGAGAATAAACAGTTTTGACAACCTGCACCAGTTGGACGGTCACATCTGGAGATGAGTTACACATGATTTTTGTATAGCTGATATATTGTGCACAAATGATGCCCCTATTTGCCCTCCTCTTCTTGTTACACACTAAAACACATACACACACTAGTGCACAAATTCACACACTAGTACATACATGTGTATACACTAGCACACACATTCACATACTGACACTTACATGCATATGCTAACACACATTCACACACTGGTACACACTAACACACAATGGCACACATAGTACACATATTCACACACTAGTACATACATTCACACATTCATGCCCTGGCACACACACACATGCATACACTAGAACACACATGCATGCACTAGCAAACACATTCACACCCTGGCACACACACATGTATGCACTAGAACGCACATTCTGATTGCTATTTCCAATAAATTATTTTTTATTTTTACGGTGGCAGCGCCCCCATGCTTTCTGCCACACTCTTTCCCTCCCATGTTCTTTCACCTTTATTCTCACAGTCAGTTTCTGTTGTTCTCACTCCTACCTACCTAACCTTCCCTGTTTTACTACCTCTTGGCTTCCAATACCCCACTGCCTCCCTGCTGTTATTCTATAAACCCGAATATGACATGTAGTCATACTAGCTTGTATTATGACTGGGGGACTAATGGATGGCCTGGGGGGGTAATGGATGGACTGGGGGTACTGGATGGCCTTGGGGGGCATATGTGTGTGTGTGGGGGGGAGTGTGCGGGGCTGAGGATGTAGTGGGAGGTGGGGCTTGTGATGTCATGGGGAGGGGCCAATGATGTCATTGGGCAGGGGGCCCAGACCGCTTTTTGGACCAGGGGCCCTGGGTCCTGTCAGTTTGCCCCTGAACCAGAATAATAAAATAATCAGCACTGAGATTGACTTGCCTTGCCTTTCTAAGCCTGCCAGAACATACCTGCTTCCATCAGATGGTAGAATACATTAACTGATAGGAATAATTATGTAAATGGTTTCAGGCTAGATTCTTCCAGTAAGAATTTAGGTAGGTGACAGTTCCTCTTTAACCCTTTCAGTACCAGAATCACGTGAATGCATTGTTTCACAATGTGTTGCTTTCCACTGTAGTCTTTAAATGGTTATTAAATGACATGACATGAAATGCCGAGATGCTCTAAAGTTTGATGAGGGCTTAGGATGACTGTTGTGTTAGATCTGTTTTGAAGCCACATCTCCAGTATGCACTAAACATGTCTTCGTCATCATATCGCCTTCAGTCTTCCACCAATCACCCAACATCTCCATCAATCCGCCATGCACTTGACAGGTTTATGATTTTTCGACTGAACACATAGACAATGGCTCATTTTATGAACTGGTTCATGAGCCACTGTCATATTCATGTAGGTTTGTTTTTATGTTAATGTGGCTGTTCTCCTCATGCACTAAACTCCGTTAGCTGTCTCTGCTATTGGAGTTCAGTCCCAACATCATCCAACTGAAGTTGGTGATATTGGGATGTCCCTGTAGCTTCCTATGCCAGTAACAGCTCTCGATCAATCATAATCATAAGTTTAGACGTAATGTAAGAAAGTTTTACTTCACTGAGAGGGTAGTAGATAAGTGGAATAGCCTACCAGCATAAGTGGTAGAAGTTAACACAGTGACAGAATTTAAGCATACATGGGATAGGCATAAAGCTGTCCGTAACATAAGAAAAAACCAAGGACCAAAAAAGGTTTGAGGTTTTTACAGTAGGAAAATGGACAGACTAGATGGGCGAAATGTTTCTTATCTGCAGTCAAATTCTATGTTTCTAGCATGGGGGGTTGTCATACTGATGGTGATGTGTAAAGGATGTCCTCCCTCACACATCGCTAACAGTAGACAACCCTGAAGTCTGAGATCATCGTCTTTGGGGGACCGGAGAAAATCCCCCTCAGGATTCAGCACTACATATATACACAAACATCTTCTCAGATCTGTTTTACATGAATCATTTCCCCCTCTCCTGCACATATCAAAGGCAGTGGTTAACTGAGCCAAAAGACTGCAGAGATCTGAAGCACTCAGAGCAACTTGGCACTGAGCTTTCTACCGTCTTGGTGCTGCTCTCCCTGGTCTGGCTGTGTGTGACATGTGGTGAGGAACCAGTAATGTGCTAGGACTGTCACCACCTCCCCTACACTTCTCTGCCTTTGTCATCCGCACGGAGAATGACAGCTGGTCTGAGGAAGAGGATGTGAGAATAGATTCTACAGCTCTCCCACAGAGGGTGGTGTTGGGTGAGGCACATGGTCAGATGGTTGATGTCTTGTCTTTTCCCTCTGTCAGAAAGAACACAAGGCGGACACAAGCAAACAACTGCTTCCCATTTGTACATCCATAAGTATTTTACAGGTACATGTACTTTGTAACTGAAGACTGATACTCCCCACCCCACAGACAATGGACAGACCCAGTCCTGTTGTGAGTACTGTCTAACTACCTTTCCCCAAGGACAATGGACAGATCTAGTCCTACACTGTGTGCTGTCTAACCCTTATACTATGTGTGACAATATGGTCCTGGCGTCTCTGCTATAGAAGGCATAGCAGTTCAGGCACGTTATCGTCCATGGGTTTCTTTCGCTAACATGCACAGCTAACTGCTATACTAAGCACTAAGACCTGGTACTTGGAGTTGTGTATCCACTGGCAATGCAGGATATACTGCATTGATAGCTCAGGTTCTTATAGGATATTCTATCTATCTAGCCCCCTGGCACTCTATGAGTAACTGCTCTATAGTGGATGACAGAGAGACACGCACGCTCCTTGTTAAATCATGAACTGCTTTATTTTTAACCAACACAGCATTTTAAACAGTTGAGAGAAAAGGGGCAGTCAGATGGACAAACATGACATGCTTGGGTTAACATCAGACAAAGGATACTAAAAGAGGGGGAAGGTGGACACAAGAGTAAGACTCTAGTCACCTTCTTTCGAAATCTTGGGGGGAGGGGAGTTACCACAAACAGCAACCCTGTATACATTCCATTCTCCATGAATAGCTGTCCCCCCATAAAACCATCAATCTCATCTGCCTGTGCTATGGGGGAAGTTTGAAAACAGGCTTCATGCCTATCTATTTTCCCTAGAGTCCACATGATCCTTGCCAGAGGGAGGAGAGGCTCCGCCTCTTGTGCCGTGTGACCTGTGACAGTTCTGTTCATCACATTATGTACAATAGACTTCACTCTGACACTCCTCCGCCCCGTCGCCACTCTGTGACTGCCACCCTTCCACTGTCCCTTTCACCTAACTCTCTGTTTGTCATAAACTGGGGCAGATGACAAAGGGAGAGAAGGGTAGGGAAGGTGACGAAAGGGATGGAGGAGTGTTGGCAGTCACAGGTGAAGGATGGGTGGCAAAGTGAGAGAAGAGGGTTAGACAGTACACGCTGTAGGACTAGATCTGTCTACCGTCTAAACCCCTTCCCCAAGGACAATACTCACTGTAGGACTGGATCTGTCATTATCTGTGTGGAAGGGATTAAGAAGGTACTCTCTTCCCCAAGGACAATACTCACTGTAGGACTGGATCTGTCATTATCTGTGTGGAAGGGATTAAGACAGTACTCACTTTAGAGCCTGATTTATACATTGTCCTGGGAAGGCATCCCTTACACATCGCTGTTAGTTTGACAACCATGTATTCTAATGGGGAACTTTTCCTCCCCTCCACTTGCATACCTAATTCTTAGTGCATATGATTATCTGCTCCCCACACGTCTCCAGTCCTTAGTGCATCTGTCCTTGACTACTTTGGTTTCTTTACAATAGCTGATGCAGATTCCAGCAAACCAGTAAAACTGCATATTGTATAAGAGATTAAGGGCCAGATTTAAATGATGCCGTTAGTGAAAAATTTCCCCATCGACAGTTTCTCAAGTACAATAAGCAATTCAAATACCTGTGCTATGAAGAACTACCTGCAGAAAAAGAAGCATCTTGGCCTCTAAAATTAGTGGCCATTTGAGGCCACAGTAACATACTGCAAAATGTCTAAACTGCAATTCAAAGGACTGCGTTAGGTGGTAAGATGCGTTAAGGGGCTCACTTTATCGTGGTAAATTATGCTCCCAGCTTTTTTGGGCTTAGAGTCCATTAGCGCAATTTTTCACAGCTGATGCAGGAATTGAAAGTGCCCACTGGATGTATTGGTATGAGGCCCTAAGACCTGTATCAATACATTCAAAGCTCATCCAAAATGTGTTCAATGATAATAGAGTTAACCTTATGAGTGCCAGTTGGGTATAATTACCGCACTGTAACGAAGCAACAGCCCAAGAAAAAGCCTGATGTCCAGTGCAGTCTTCAACACCCTGGTCAGCTACTGTCCATCTTATTCTCTCTTCTTGTTCTCTGCCTTCTTTCTTTTTCTGGTCCATCTTCTTTCTATATACCTGTAAAAAAAAAAAAAAAAAAAAGAGAGATATAAAGAAATATGCCATACAAAGAACCCGCACAGCTGTACATAGTTTAACCCCTTGAGTGCCAGAGAGGGTACTTGCAGCACTACAGAGTAATGCATTGCGTGTCTGTCTGAGACTCAGTGGGTTAAACATTTCTTAGATGTGCGAGTCAATATTTTAGAAAATCCCCAAAGTTGAAAACAATTGTCCCCATTATCTTCCTGTAATGTGTGCATGATGATAATGGAGATTAAATAAAATATTTTCTCTTTTTTATGTCTCCATCTCTATCTGCGGCAGTGGAGAAAGTGAGAAGCAGCACCCCTCTCCGTTTTTTTTTTTTGTTTGTTTTTTTTTAACCTGATAGGCCGATGCCCGTTCCACTCTGAGGAAATTTTGAACAGAGACTGCTTTATATATGGGCAGTCTCTGTTCAAAATGCCTCACAGCTATTGGCTGGGATGTGTGCTTACACACCTACCAGCCAATCAGCTTCAAGCAGTGTCCTCCAAATCGCACTACATGATGGTTGAGACATAAAAAGAGGAACAATACTTAAATTTAAAAAAAATTTCACCATTGCAAGATAATAATGTGGACAAATGTTTTCTAAATGCATTTTCTAAAATATTAACTTGCACATCTAACCATTGTTTAACCCTTTGATTGCCAGAAATGTAAGCAATACATTGTTTACCCCTCTGGCACTCAAGGGGTTGAACTATGCATAGATGCACGGGTTCTTTGTATGGAATATTTCTTTACATTTCTGTTTGTTTTACAGTTACATGAAGTGAAGATGCAAAAAAGAAGCCAGGCTAGAGGAAGTAAGAAGATGGAGCAGAAAGAAGAGAGGAGGAAGAAGAAAGAAGATAAGAGAAAAAAGAAGGAAGATAGAAGAAGATGGACAGTGGGTGACAGGTAAGTGTAACAGATAAGCTAACGATTGCTGCCTGATCGTTAGCAATTTTACTTTGATGTTCCCATTATTGAAGCTATTTAGCTGCGTTTTGGGAACTTAACACACACAATGGACGTTTGGCCACAAGTTATTTTCTGTGGCCTAACGACCATTGTGCTTTCAGCTGTTAGGGCAATTGAATAACTCGTTAGCACATTTTGCTAACCAGGCTTTATCCAGTTTTGCCCTACAGGCTGTTTTACTGGCCTTCTTTAAATCGAGCCCTCAGTATCACAAAGCTTCAATCATGTCAGTTTAGGCAGGGGCGTAACTATTGGGGTCACGGCTGGGCCCGTCACTCTATGGGCCCAGCCTCCCCCTGCAACCCCCTTGCTTGATGCCCGCAATTAAGTAATGCAGAGCATACTAGAGTGCTGGGAGATCAGTATTCCCTCCGGCAGACCGGCACTCTCGTAATGCAGAGCACTGGGAGATGACATCATCATGAGGGGCATTGTGGAAGGGGCAATGTGTAGATTGAGGGGCATTGTGAAAGGGGCAATGTGGAGATGGGGGGGCAATGTGGAGGTGGCCAATGTGGTCGGGGGCCCATGGCAATTCTTGCATCAGGGCCCTGTGGCTTCTAGTTACGCCTCTGAATTTAGGTACACAATACTAATGAGTTATTATATCTTAAAATGGTGAAAACAATAGAAAAGCTACAGTAGTAACTAAACTTGTACATGTTCACATTCTACACTCTTAAATCTCATGACTTATCAATTACTTATTTATATTTGCTGGTAATGTATGTATTATTTGCTGTACATATTTCTGTTTCAAATCAAAGAAACATATTTCCTTCAGTGGTGGTGTTTTATATTTATTTTTCCTCTTGTTCTTGTAGGTCATTCATTTTTGACGATATGTATTTTGAAAATCTTGCCAGTTCTGTTCTGTTTGCTGTTGCATAATAGTATGACATGTTAGTTAAAGGGAAATGACAGAAACATTTTGTTCAATGTAGCTTTATAGCTTGCAAAACATTTTAAAAATGCATATTTGCATTGTAAGTACTAATTGAACATATATATATATTTGTCTTCTAACAGTTTTTCTTTGTCCTGGATTATTAAAAGGAGTTTACCAGAGTGAACATTTATTTGAATCTGATCACCAGTCTGGCGCTTGGTGCAAAGATCCCCTACAGGCTTCTGATAAAATATACTATATGCCTTGGACACCATACAGAACTGATACACTAACAGAGTACTCTTCCAAAGATGACTTCATTTCTGGACGACCAACTACAACATATAAGCTTCCTCATAGGGTAGATGGCACAGGATTTGTTGTTTATGATGGAGCTTTGTTTTTTAACAAAGAACGTACCAGAAACATTGTCAAGTTTGACCTTAGGACAAGAATAAAAAGTGGAGAGGCCATTATTGCTAGTGCCAATTATCATGATACATCTCCTTATAGGTGGGGTGGCAAATCGGATATTGATCTTGCAGTGGATGAGAATGGATTGTGGGTCATCTATGCTACAGAGCAAAATAATGGTAAGATAGTTATTAGCCAACTAAACCCTTATACTTTGAGAATTGAGGGAAGCTGGGACACAAGCTATGATAAAAGATCAGCTTCTAATGCATTCATGATTTGTGGAGTATTGTATGTGGTAAAATCAGTGTATGAAGATGATGATAATGAAGCAACTGGAAATAAGATTGACTATATTTACAATACTGACCAAAATAAGGATGGCAATGTAGACATATCTTTTCCAAATTCATATCAGTACATTGCTGCTGTGGATTATAATCCTCGGGATAACCTACTTTATGTTTGGAATAATTATCATGTGGTGAAATATTCTTTGGATTTTGGAACGCTGGACAGTAAATCAGGTAGGTTAATCTTCACATATTTTAAAGTATATATGTCTCTTACTACTTTTTTAAATAATGTAATTATTTACACGGAAGCAGAGTTAACACCTTTCAAAATTCTACTCATATTCTGTATGATCTGTTAGTTATTTTTAACCCCTTGAGTGACAGAGGGGTACACAGAACATTGCTCTGCAGCGCGTGGCATACCCCTCTGGCATTGAAAAGGTTCCTTTGAAACAATAGTTTATCTATTTAAAGTTTATGGAAATTAGACAGCACTGATGGCATGCCACTAACATCTCACACTGTTCTCATTCCCACCTGCCACTCCCTGTTGACAGGACCAGCTAATTTGCAGAAACTGACAAATTAATAAAGCTAAATAAAACATAAACTATTATTTAAAATTAAAATTGGCTAAAGTAACAAGAGATAATTTTGAAAATACTATTAAAAGTTGTTAGAAGATGGTAGTTTTATACAAGAATATATCCATGCAGACTTTTAAGTGAAATTTAGTGCAGAATAATCTTTTACCCAGCATGCCTACCCAAAACAGTATATGTTTTATTACAAACTGATTCTCTTACAGCTAGTCTTTCAGTCCTTGGGGTTCTTGTGTCACAAGCTTATCTCCAGTTATCTCTTGATGTGGAGTATAACCTGCTTCTCTTATACAAGAGTAACATCTTTTACCACTTTATTTGCTATAGACATACTCTCTTTCCTTTCTCTTTTTCCTCTATCTTTTCACTCTTTCATCCCTTTACTCCTCCCAAAATTCTTCTCTCCAACTTGAATTTTATGATATTCCAGATAGCAATCATTTTATAACATTGTTTATAATCACATTATTGTTCATATTGTTAAAATGATCATGGCATTTTTCATGTACCAGAAATAAAATTACTGTAATAAATCATCCCTTATTATATGACAGACATACTTTATAGAACATAACATGTAGGGGGTGCTGGTGAGAGACTAGCAAGATAAAATTATTTTATTTGACTATAATCAAAAATGCTGCAGACACTGCACCAGCACCATCCCCACCACATGTTATGTACTATATTACTATACTTGTCTTTTTTTTTTTTTAAATAAAGTAGCTATTTTGTTGGTGTTAGGTTGTCTGTGCAGTCATAATCACAATCTTATGCATGTACAAGGTACATGGCATACAAGGCATTTACACATGATCTGAGTGTAGTGTGATGCTAGGATTGACTATAAAGTGGTTTGTATAACTTGCAGTATTTTATGGTAGGGATGAGGTGTATGATATTGTGGAGGGAGCAGTGAAAATACAGGGCTTGCAAATTACAGGGTAACCAAATGTCTAAGGCAGGATAGGCTTGATAGCAGATAAAGCTGTTCTCCCTATAATATCCTCCCACCTCCATAAGTCACTGTAGTGATTACCAAACCTCTCCTCCACCCCCATTACATGCTTTTGGAATATCCTTTCATGATCACAGGTGGATTAAACAGTGGGTCTTTCTGATGAATCTTCCAATAGTGAGAACCACCTGTGCTAAACTGAACATATCCTGGCAATTTTAACAATCAGCATAGGGAGCTTATAAGGACATGTTTGTCAACAATTAATCTAGAAGGCACACTCATCCCCACAATGCAGTTTGAATCACTGCAGAAAAAAACATTTTCCTCACGCCTTGATGTTTATCCCTTTAAAGGGATAGTAAACCTTGAAAATAAGTTTATTTTATATTGTAGCCCTTAAAAAAACATGAAAAATGATATGTCTTATCTCCCAAACCTTTATGGTTTGGGAAATATTCAGAAGTAAAATAAAGTTCCCTTTTCCTGGCTGTTTCAGCCAAGTCGGCCATCTAGTGGACAGATTTGGAATTCGGTCCACAGATCAACCGGCAGTTCTGTAGCAGTGCCGAGATCACGATCTTTAAAAAGAACTACTTAATTGGAACTGTCTACAAAGTGTGCCTGGCTTGCAAGCACACTTTGTAGACCATTTCAATTAAGAAATTATTTTTAAAGATCGTGATCTTGGCACTTCTGGAGAGCCGCAGCCTGTCCCGGGACCGGATTCCAAATCTGAGAGCTAGAACGATGAGGTCACTCAGGGGGAAACTTTGCTTCTGAATATCTCCCTAACCATAAAGGTTTGGGAGGTAAGACTTATATCATTTTTCATGTTTTTTTAAGGGCTACAATATAAAATAAACATATTTTCAAGGTTTACTATCCCTTTAAGGAGATGAGGTTGTGTAAAACATTTCATAGTTTTTTTTATATGCAAGAAGAATGGACACAATACTTAACGTGGCACAACCTAAAGAACAAGCAGGCATAAGAAGCAGTTTCAATACAATGGACCATATCCAGACAGTGTGGCATAATGAATACAACCTTCCATTATGCTTAGCCTTCATTGACTACAAATGTAACTTTTCATCCAAGGAATAGCTAGACCTTTCGTCAATATCCTCCAATAAATATATGAAAATGCAGCTGCTCAATACAGGCGAACAATGATAAGGTTCAGATCAGCATAGAAAAAGGTGTCAAACAAAGGGGACACAATTTACCCATAACTATTATCTGATTGGTTAGAAGACATTTTCCACAAACTAAATCGGGACAAAAAAGACTTAAGATCAATGGATATTACCAACATCACTTACTTTTTGCAAACGATAGCATACTCTCTGCCAGTAGTCCTGAAGAACTGCAAGACCGCATTGAAGAGCTACATCAGGAAAGCAAGAATTTTGGTCTGAAGATGAATATCAACAAAATGCAAGTCAATTTGAACAAATTTACCATATCAAGGAAAATCACAGTAGATGGATTATAACTGGTTGACAGGTATGTTTGACTGGGCTAAGGCAAGACATCATACTCCATCAGTTGTGTTCTGTACTGTATAAACACACACAGTAGTTGAGTAATGTCCAGCAAATGCACAAGTGGCTGGGTGAGGGGTGGAACAGTGCAGGGACATGAGAGTAGTGAGAGTAAAGTAGTTGTTCAAAAACTGACTGGAGCAATGGTTGCTGCAGCATATGCAATAAATGATGATAATGCCCATCCTCCAAGTGAGCATGCAGTTTATCAAGATCCCAGCAAAACCTACAGCTCCACCAGTGCCAGTACAAATAAAGAACCATATAACACTGAAGATGACAGCAAGTCCCATTCAAGTGTTGATGATGGCAATGGCATAATAGAGGAAGATGTAGCAGCTGAACCACCTGCTGCATCAGATAGTGAGACAAATATGCACCAAAACACCTGTACTCAAGGTAGTAGCAAACTCTGTTACAGTAAAAGTAAAAAGAAATCGTTTGAGGCTTCTAAAAGCTTATAGGAATATGAGGGTAGTGGGCAAGAATTGGCAGGTGATGCTGATGCTGTTGAGGATGACCTAATGATGACGGATGATGATGCAGATCTACACTATATCCCTCCAGCGTCCTTCTCTTATTCAGATACAGATGAAGTGGAGAGTGAGGATGATGACATGGCTAAAACAAAAGCAGAAAGGCAAAGGCTGAATCTTCCACAACTGAAAACCATTGGAAAGTCTGACCCTGGACAAGCAAATATGTCAAAAAGTACACAGTCACCCTATCAGTCATCATCAGCATCATCACCTCTTCATAGTCCAAGTACCACTCAGCCACACACACCTGTGTTGAGTGCCCAGCAGCAGCAGCACCAACAACAACAGCAACACAGGTTATTAACATCCACAATGTTAGATATGATGCCTCTGCTGCTGTTGTAAGTGCTACACCTTTGACACCGAGTAGTAGTGGCAGTAGAATTGCATCAACATCTAGCCCCAGTAGTAGTAGCAGCACCTCAGGAACCCCTCAGTCCATGAAGTCCACAGTATGGAGATATTTCACTCGGGATCCTCAAGCTAAGCATGTTGCCATCTGTTGTCTGTGCAAAAAGCATGTGAACAGGGGGAAAGCAGGCTCACACCTAGGCACCTCCTCTATGAGATCCCACCTGAAGCACAGCCATAGGTCTGACTGGGAGACCCACTATCAGCTGGCCAAAGGTGCCACAGCTAGTAGCAGCAGAAGCACTCTAAAAAGGGCTCTAGGGCCCAAAAAAAGAAGATTGCTTTACCCCTGAGGATGTGGGAGGTGTCCCATGAAAGCACTAGGGTAACTGACCATACACTCACTAAGGTTCCCCATGAGTTCTTCCCTTGCCCGGAGCACAGCTGGCACCACATCACTATTGCGGCTTTGACCACACAGCCAACGAATGCTGGAAAGTACTCTCCTTGTGGTTTGGAGACACAGAGGTATTTTGAACAAAAAGGAAGACACAGCTGTCAAGGTGGCATATTGTCAATGTGCATTTGTCTTTTGTATTTACTTATTTTAAATAAATTATATTACACTTATATACTCTCATTATTCTCTTCAATTCTCCCTTTTGAGCACTCACTTCTACATCGATTTCTACCAGTCTGTTGACCTGCACAAGTCGAGCAATTGTGAGCAGCAGAAGGGATAAAAAGATTGGTTCTATGTGGAGAATTGGTGACCGTGACTGATTGCATTTCATCTCACTTCATCTTATTAATCCATTATAGTTTCATAATCATTCATCATATTTCATACTCTGACTGTACATGTTTGCACTGGAACACCAGGTATTATCCATCTATATACAGCTCTATATTTAAGGTATATTATATACCTTATGTAGGACTACTGTTTAGTCCTTTATCATATTGGACAGTCAAGTGACATTCAAGTGTTTCGATTATTCAGAACAGCATTCAGTCTGTGTTTTCATCCTCATTTGTCATTTGTATCATTGCTCTAGTTTTCTTTTTTCATTTCATTCATCACATTTCATATTAATCATTTCAGGATAATATTACAGATTATTTTATCTGTGTTGTTTTTAGGATACGGTATGCTTATCTTGTATTTATATTATTGTCCCCACACACTTTTTACACTAATTAGAAGTGTTATACTCTTAGGCGGGTGGTTGTAGTGCAGTATTTGATTATTGCATTTATTTCAGAAAAAAGAAGTAGTGAAGTTTTGTGTCAGAGAGTGTGCTACTGCCAACAGTTAGTTCAATCCAAATAACACCTATGGTTTCTGCTGCAGAGGAGTATGATGACTCTGGCTTTGTTGTAGGAGATGGCAAAAGTCATAGACTGCCCACACATGCTGCCTCAACTGCCACCACCTCCTCTAGTCATGTTGTTAATGCAGTAAAGTTCCAGGGTTCTTCTGCCATGTCCTGCCAATCCACACTGACTGAGTTTCTGAGTCAAAAACTTAACAGAAACAATCCCAAAGTACCCATGTGGAATGGCAAGGTTGCCAATATGTTGGCAGTGGACATGCTGCCATATTCTTTTGTAGAAAACTGAGGTTTCAGAGAACTGATGTTGTGTGTAGCTCCACTCTGGAATATACCAAGCCTCAGATGTTTTTCCAGGACAGCTGTGCCTGAATTGTACAAGCAGGTGGTTAATGGGGTGGGCAAAGGGCTGAAAAGTGTATATGGCAAGAAAATCCACTTGACAGATATGTGGACAATGGGCAGAATACAGACTGTGATTGTTCACTGGTTTTCCCTCCCAGCATCAAAAGTTGACAACGCTAGCTTACAGCATCAGGTGACAGCCAGTAATCGTGCATCTGGTTCTGGCAGTGTGATTAAAAGGCGGCCACAACAGAAAAGCAGCAGAATTGTGCAGAGACAGTCCCACAAAGCTGTAGATGTTTTAAATAAGCTAGAGCAGGTGATAGAGGAATGGCTTGTACTCCTCTCCTTAAAAGCTGGTTTTGTGCCTGCTGATAACGGCTCCAACATAATTGCTGCTTTGAGAATAGGTGGTATGGTGCATGTGCCCTGCTTTGCCCATGTGCTAAATTTAGTTGTGATCAGATTCCTGGCAGAATCCAAAACCCTCAAAGAAATGCTTACTATTGCCCTCAAAATCTGTGCCCATTTTAGTGCACACAATGCTCTATATTCCATACAAGAGCGTAACAACCTGCCCCATCACCAGCTAAAAATGGAGGTCCCTACCAGGTGGAATTCCATGATGTACAATCTAGAGCATTTGTAAGAGAAGAATAAGGCCATTAGCGAGTATACCATGCAAAACTGGAAGGCTTTGGAGGGAGCCTCTTTGTCACCTGACCAATGGCAACAAACGTGCAATGTTGTCAAGGTTTGGCTGAGCTGCTCTAATTCTGCTATTGATTCTGCTGTCTAAGCTAAGCTAGTGCTCTGCTATCCATTGCTGCTGCCTTCCCTGTTCTGGGTCAGCCTGAATCAGCTGACCTCTCTGATTACTCACCTGATTGTTATCAGCTGAACCTCCCAGTGTATTTAAAGCAGCTTGGCTCACTTCCTGTTTGCCCTTGTGTCTGCTTCTGGCTGCAAGAGTGTTCTGCTGACTTCCTGTTTACCTGTGCATGAGCTGGCTTCCTTTGACATCCCTTCTGGCTCCTGACTCCTGGCTTGTTCCTGACATTGCTGATCTCCATATTCTTGACCCCGGCTTGGCTGAGTACCTGTCTTGGTTCCTGACCCCGGCTTGTCTTTTGGTTTACGCTTCTGGATCACGATTTTGCTTGATTTGCTTTTGTTATTTTAATAAAGGTGCTTTGCATTTTACAGCTTTGTGCCTGTCTGGTTCCTGGTCCCTAACAGATGTATGTGAGCTGCTGAAACCCTTAGAGGAGGCAACCATGCTGGTGAGTCTCATAGGAGCAGGAATTAGTGAAATTCTACCTCTGATATTTTTATTGCAGAAAAAAATGAGGAGCATGGCTGAGGATTCTTATCACAATAACAACTCAGATATGCACCAGCTGGTAAATGACATGTTGGTGCGCTTTGAACAAGATCCTTGGATAGTGTCTATTAAAAGCAACGAGGAATACATTGCCACTTTGCTGGACCCCTGCTTCAAACACAAAATTTCTGAATTTCTGATGAAGGGCCATCAGCAGATTGTCACAACAAGGAGTCATGATGGTGTGTGGCCAGATCAGCCAAATCATGACAGTAACCCCCCTCAACAACTTGCCCGCTTCCCTGCTGGGCAGGGCCAGGTTTGAGGGGAAAGTGTTAATGGAAAGCACGGAGGAGAGCAGGGCATGCACATCCGAGGCTGGAACCCATGAGTGCTTCTCTGGACCATACCCCTTCCCATGGACCAAATACTGAAGCCTCCCACTGAACTAGGAGATTCAACTATGGAGTGGACCTCGAACTCCTCATGGCGTCAATGGGCACCAAATGGGGTTGAGGAGCGACCGTAGTAAAAAGATTACAAACCAAGGGTTTCATCCGAGAGACATGGAACACATTGTATATCTGCATATTGAAAAGGAGGTCTAGGGCATAGGCCACAGGGTTCACATGTAGGAGGATACGGAAAGGCCCCATAAAACAAGGAGCCAGTTTCTGAGAGGGCACGTGGAGGTGGAGATTTCTGGAGGACAACCAGACCTTTTCCCCAACCTGGTAGGAGGGTGCGGGTAGGCGTTTACAATTGGCCTGGAGCGTTGCAGTGCCTCTTGGACCTGCACCCATGTGGAATGGATCTGCTGGAGATGATCCTCCACTGCTGGAATCCTCTGGGGAAAGAGTTAATCTGGAATCATGGAGGGCTGATACCCATAATTCACCATGAAGGGGGAGAGCCAGGTAGAAGCTGAGTGCACTGTTATGAGCAAACTCCGCCCAAGGTAGCAGGTCCAACCAGTTGTTTTGATGATCCAAGATGTAGCACAGCAGGAATTGCTCCAAAGCCTGATTAGCCCTTTCCGCAGCCCCATTAGATTGAGGGTGGTAGGAGGAGGAGAGTTTGATACCCAGTTGTGCACAGAAGGCCCTCCAGAATTTCAAGAGAAACTGGCTACCTCGGTCAAAAATTATGACTTTAGGAACCCCGTGTTACCGATAGACCTCCTTGATAAAGACCATAGCCAACTCTTTAGTGGACAACCATGAGGATGTCTGTGTTACTGTTGGACAGAGGGAGGTGACAATGAAGTCCATGTCAAGGTATGACCATGGCTTCTCACCATTGGATATGGTTGGAGAAGGCCCACTGGAAGGTGACGGGGTGATTTTGTCTGCTCACAGACTGGACAGGCAGTGACAAAGGCAGCAATAGATCTGTTAAGTTCTGGCCACCAGAAGAGATGGGAAACTGACCAGAGAAGCTGTTTTTTTTCGGGATGTCCTGTTGACTTGATATTATGGTAGGCTGAAAGTACTTTGGTACAGGGGTTAACAGGTACAAAACAGCACCCATAGGGAGTCTCAGCAGGTGCATCTACTTGGGTGGCCCGTATTCTGTCCCCGAGGGGAGATGTTATGCTGGTACGTATGGTGGCCAGTACTCGGTCCGGAGGAATAATAGGACTGGGAGGGCTCTCCTCATTAGCCATCGAGAACTGTCTAGATATTTTTGGTCCCTGGCAGGTACGAGACTACATAATTAAAACTAGATATAAATAAGGCCCATCTGGCCTGCCTTGGAGTCAAGTGCTTAGCCTCAGACAGGTAAGTGAGGTTTTTATGATCACTGAGGATTAGGATTGGCACGGAAGCAAATGCCTCCATTCTTTGAGAGCGAATATTATCTCCAGCAACTCACAGCCACCAGTTTCATAGTTGCACTCCGCAGGACTTAGCTTTTTGGAGAAATACCCACACGGGTGCAACTGGCTCCCAGGAGTAGGACGTTGAGACAGGAGGGCACCTACTACTGTCTCAGACGCATCGACCTCAAGTACGAATGGAAGCTCAGGTTTCAGATGTGCCAAAATGGGTTCTGCGGCAAAAGCAGCTTTTTTTTTTATAAACTTTTTTCTTGAATTTTCAAAATACAAATATAAACATACTTGCAAAGAAAAGGCACATGGGACATCATGAAGTACAAGTAACATGAGAGAGAAACCAACACCAGTGTGTTGGATGAACAGCATAGAGATCTCTTCCCATAATAGAAAAGTACGTCACACACTGACTGACCCATTGGGTTTAAGAAGATAATTGGGAAGGGAAAATGGCAGGAACAAATAATAAACAGTGGATGTGAAATGCTGCAACCCCAAAGGTAGCTAACAAATCATCCATATGATCAATGTCCTAATTGGAAATTGCAAAGAACATAAAACAATATAAAACATAAAATAAAAAACAGACACACGCCTTCAGAGGGGCCCAAACACCCCCCTCCACTCTCACAGTAAAGAAAGGAAGACTAAGGTTGTAGATAAATGTCAGACACTCCCGGGTCCCCCTCTCCCACATCCAAACAAGGAAACAAAGAATCATCCCCTTCTCCCTCAACCACCAGCAACGGTTCCAAGGCACTATCCATCAATAGTCTCTCCTCCATCCATGAAGTATACTTAAAGCAATGAAAAAATACCCACTGATGGGTAGGCAAGGATAGAATGAAGGGTTCCCAAAGAATGAAGAAATGAGCACCCAGCACCTCTTTATCTGAAGGGCAAGCATCCAATGAAATCTGGTGAAGCGAAACAATGGAGAAGCAGGGGGGGTTGAGGAGATAACCAAAGCGCCAGAATACATTTCATCTCCACCATAACAGCAAAATCAGTTAATTTAGTTTGGCAGGTCGTCAACTAAGAGGAAGAATCATATACCCCAAGGAGAAAGGCTGGAGAAACAAAATCAATGGGAATCCTGATTTTTGTTGCGATATAAAAGAATACCTTGGTCCAAAAGGAATACACATGTGGACATGAATACACCATGTGAAGTAGCGTTGCCCCAGGGGACTGACAAGAGGAGACTGGGGTAAGGCCAATACTATGAGCTACTAAGGGAGTCACATAGACCATATGCAGTAATCTGTAAGAAAGGTCATGAAAGCAGGCTGATGGGGAACATCGCAATCTGCGCAAAAAGCTGGATTCCAACATGTCTACCGTCAGAGTGGGGATATCCACTAACCAGCCAGATGAGCTCAAGGGATTCTTATCCCTATGAGCCATGGAGAAGATAGTTCTATAAATATGGGAAGTTTTGAAAGACACTGCCGAAAGTTTTTAAGTAAACAATCTAATGGCAAAAGCGGCTTTTAATGACTCAAATGCTTTGATGGCTTCCGGGGACCAGTGAGTGGAGTTACCATCTTTTTTGGTCATGTCAGTAAGGGGTTTTACAATGGAGGAAAAATTGTGAATACATTTCCTGTAGTAGTTAGTGAACCAGGGGAAACATTGAAGATAGCAGAGGTCATGGTCACTCGAGAACAGCCAAGAGTTTTCCAGGGTCCATAGTGAAACTGACCTCTGAAATTACATACCCCAAGAAAGTGACCTGTTTGAGGTGAAACTCACACTTCTCTAATTTGCAAAACAGGTTATTCTCTCTTAATCTTTGCAGAACTCGGGCTACATCTGTGTAGTAACTTTCCATGGAGGCAGAATGGGTCAGAATGGGTCATTGTTGGAGCATGTCCTGGAAGACATCGTTTAGGAATTCCTGGAAAACCAAGAGAGCATTGCAGAGACCGAAGGGCATTATGAGGTATTCATAATGCCTGCTCCTGGTGTTAAACGTGGTTTTCCATTTGTAGCCCTCCTTTATCATTATCAAATTTATACGCCTTTCGCAGGTCAAGCTTAGTAAACAACTTGGACCTTTTCAGTCGATCGAATAGCTCGGTAATAAGCGGAGTTGTGTAGGCGTTTGTAACAGTGATACGGTGTAGCCCCTGTAATCAATTACAGGGTCTCAGTTCTCCACTCTTTTTCTTCACGAAGAAGAATCCGGCCCTGGCGGGAGAGAAGGACTTGCGGATGTACCCCAGGACAGCACATCCACAACATACTCCTCCATGGCCTTATTCTCTGCAACAGAAAGAGGGTAGACTCTACCTCGAGGAGGTATGGCACCCGGTTGCAGCTCAATGGTGCAGTCGTATGGGAGGTGAGGCAGGAGCTCACTAGCCCAACCCTTATCAAATACATCTCAGGACTCTTGGTACTCTTCCGGCAGCAAAGAGACTGGAGATGTGGTTACCACCTTCACCACTTTCACTAGGCATGTTTTAGAAACAGTTGTGCTACCACGCCATAACTTCAGCCCTTACCCAAGGCATAGGCCCTCTCTCCTCCTAAAGGCCCTCTCCTCAACCAAAAGGCAGGGGAACCCAAGCTGCATGGGCTCCACATCGCCTGAGGTCTCGAGACTAGGAGGAAAGGGAGGCACGGGTGGGGACGAAAAGCTCGGAGCTAAACGGATGGGAGGCCTCCGCAGATGCTCTCTGAAGGAAGTCTTTCACAGATTCAGGAGTCAATCAGGATGTAATATGAGACCAGTCCCACTAAATCTCTGTGGATGTCCCAGACTGCAATTTCATTTTTAACCGTATCCAAGAACCCATCAGAGAAAGCAACCACAAGAGCCTCATTATTCCAACCAACCTCAGCTGCCAGGGTATGAAACTCTATGGCGTAATCCGAAACCATCCTTGTACCCTGCCGGATGTACATTAGTTGCTTGGCAACTGAGGTGGAGTGGCCCGGTACATCAAATACCCTTTTAAAGGATGCCACAAACTCAAAGTAATTGTATACTATAGGTTTCTACATCTCCCAAAGGGGATTAGCCCATGCCAAGGCCCTGTCAGAGTGTAAGGAAATCATGAGGCCCACCTTGCTTCTATCAGACGGGAAGGCCTGTGGTACCATCTCCAGATAGATAATGACCTGGTTCAGGAAACCTCTACACTGGTTAGGGTCACCTCCATAACACTGGGGAAGCAGGGTGAGTGCAGTCATGCCTCTAGCAACATTTGAATCACCCTTGGCACCGAGAGTGGGAGCTGCAGCATCTATACGGGCAGCCTGTGCCGGGGGTTCCTGAGGTGGTGGAGCCAGATGAGCAGTTTGGAGCAACATAGTCTACAGGGCTAATGCAAACTGATCCATGTGCTGGTCTACCTGATCCAACCTGGTAAAAACATTCTGTGGATTGTCTGCGCCTCCTGGGTTATGTAATGTTAAGGACTAGGTACCAGACAGACACAAAAATGTAAAGTGCCAAACACCTTTATTAAAGTAACCAAAACAAACAAAGCTAAATGATGATGCAGGAGCATAAACCAAAAGACAAGCCAGGGTCAGGAACCAAGAAGGGTACTCAGACAAGCCGGAGTCAGGAATACAGATGCCAGGAGTCAGGAACCAGAAGGGACGTCAGAGGAAGTCAGGTCATATATGGATAATCAGGAGCACAGGAGAACGCACTTGCAGCCATCAACAAACACAAGGACAAGGAGGAAATGAGCCTAGCTGCTTTAAATAGCCTGGAAGGGGTTGGCTGAGTGAGTAACCATGGAACAGAGAGGTCAAGGCAGTTCATTAATCATCTGCTGAGTCAGCCTGACACAGGGAAGGAAAGGCAGCAGTAATCAACAGCAGAGTGTTAGAGCAGATAAACCAAACTGTGACATGAATTTGCATCAGGGAACCAAAACAGTCAGTCAATGTACCATTAAGTTTTGTACTCTGGCATATGAGATGGGGAACTAGACAGCAATGAAGGCAGCTTTCCGCAGAGGTCTCAGAGAAAAGTCAATTATGCCCTGACAAGCAGAGAACTACCTAATCCTTTGGAAGAACTAATTTCTCTGTGTTTAGAACTGGGTTGATGTCTTACTGAGAGACAAATGGAACGAGATTCCAATAGACAACCCCCTTCCCATCCCCTCCTGTCAGAATTATTGGCTCCGGACAAGCCTATGGAGATTTGGGAGTTTCCAAGCTGTCTGATACAGAAAGCAAATGCCATTCTATACAAGGACTGTGTCTTTATTGTGGTTTAAAGGGGCATTTTCTCAGTCAGTGCAAGTTTTTCTTTTCACCTCCCTCTTGATCACAGAAGAATTTTGGTGTCTGTACACCTCCAGTGGGCCTCTGGGAATATTATGGCAGCTGCATGCATCGACTCAGGAGCCACGGGTATCTTTATCAATCATGGATGGGCTGCTAAGCATGGTATTCCCCACTGACCCAAATCTATCCCTTTGTTGATTTTGGCTGTCGATGGTAAACCCCTTGGAGAAGGTCTGGTACAGCAGGAAACTTTGCCGATCCGATTGACCACGGGTGTCCTCCATTATGAAATTACCATTTTTGATATTATTACTTCCCCACATATTCCAGTGATACTTAGGTTACTATGGCTTCATGTGCACAATTCTAATCTGGATCAGTGTACAGAGCAGATCCAGAGTTCGAATACCATGTATTTTCATATCTGCATTAGGCAAATTTGCCTAGTCGACACTACATGACAGCACGAGATTATCATGTCGAGTAGTGAAAGGTCGCATCTTGCTGATCTTCAGGAGGCCCACAACCTGATTCATATTAAAAGTGGAGACGAGTGGAAAATGGCCTTGAACTCTCAGTACGGCCACTATGAGTACTTGGTCAGGTTAGTTGGGCTTTAACGCCCTGGTCATTTTTCAGAGTTTTATTATTGTATTTTCCTCAATGTTACTATCACACCTACCTAGACAATATCTTTTCCTGCATTGTACTCACATCTGGTCAGTTCTTGAATGCATTTGTGATCACTCCTTGTTTGCAAAACTGGACATGTGTGAGTTTGAAAAGTCTCGTCTCTTGGTCCTTGGTTACATTATTTCCAGTGATGGCCTTGAAATGGATCCGGCTAAGGTTAATCCTTGTGACACTAAGGTTAATCCAGTGACACTAAAGCTGTTCATTGTTTTGTAGGAAATCACAAAGCACTATAGGAAGTTGATCAGCCACTTTTCTCACATTATCCCCATTACTGCTTTGACTTTGGCCTGCCCTGGCGCTTTAAGCCTTTGCCTTTCTGAAACTAGCCTTCACTTCAGCTTTTATTTTGAGACTTCCCGATCCTTCCCTGCAAGAACATGTGACAAGAGCAGTTTTATCCCAACATTTCCTATTACTTCCAAACACCATCCTTGTTCTTTCTTTTCCAGGTGCTTCTCCAGCGCAGAATGTAGCTATGATGTTTAGAACCGTGAGTTACTAGCTATTAACCCTTTGAGTGCCAGAGGGGTACGCAATGCATTGCTGTGCAATGCGTTGCTTGCCCCCTCTGGCACTCAAAGGGTTAAATTATCACTGGAGGAGTGGAGGCTCTTATTGAAAGGATCTCCATTGCCTGAGCTGATCTTCATCAACCACAAAAACCTGAAATTTCTGTAGTCGGCTAAATGTCTCAATCCCAGGCAGGCACGGTGGGCTCTGTTTTTTACACATTTCAATGTCATTATTTTATATCCTCCAAGGTCTAAGAATGTAAAAACAGAAGTGGGGAGGTGCGAGACAGCGCAAAAAAAATCTAAGCATAGTAATTCATTTAATTGAATCAAAAGCATAATACAAAGAATTGAAATAGATTAGTGTACAAAAATACAAATTAAAAGCATGTATTTGTTAAAAAAAATTATAGTAATACAGAATAAATGGAGTTAAAGAAATAAAGAAAGGATAAAAGAATATAAAAGAGAGATCCAAGACATAAAGAGGACTGATATTAATGAGCTTGTATATCAGTATAGAGAGGAGGCTCTCTATATAATCAAAATGGAGAGCTTCCGGTGAGTTAATAGTTGACTTGGACTAGTATGAGTAGTGAGTCCATACTATAAGGACACATATAGAGCGTAATGGGGGAACTACGGAACGAGGTATAAAATCTGGCTTGGTGAGACAATGGTTGTGGTGGCTTCTTACATTGGATACAGTAACCAGTTCACAATCAATGTATCTTAATCCCTTAAAAGTTTTGGGTGGCCGCTTACTTCAGTCCTATGATGTGTCTCAGCATGTCTCAAACGTAAAGCCGATGGATTCCTTTTTCCTTTCTGCTCTTTCCCCTTACGGCTCCACGATAGTGCCGTATGTCCTCCTATGTGCTCCGGTCAGCGTCCCGTGTACTCCGGTTGCAGGCTGCAGGCAGATACTTCAACGCGTTTCGGCACTCGTAATTGCGCCTTCTTCTGGAGGAGTGATGTTGGCCCATGTCTCTTTCCCTACTTAAATGGTATTTGCCCAATCAGCAACAAACAGGGGGTAAAGGTCAAAGGTGTCAGGTTGAGCTTACAACTGTAGCGAACTATAAAATCAAATAATGGACAAACTATGTGTAAAAAATAAATAAAATAAAGAAAATTAAGGTATTTAGCTTTTGTCTTTGATTAGCTGTAATTTACTGCAATTCTTCATATTATATGGGGAGCAATTTTAATATTTTTATTCTTAGTAAGCTATTAATTAATTAATTAATTATTTTTTGATAATTTTACTTTTGTATGTTCTCGTTTTTCTCCTATTGTGATCTTCTAGAGAAGAGGAATTTATTTTATGTAGTTTCTTCGTATGTTTCTATTAAAAACAGAACCATTTATTATAAAGGAATATACCTCTGGTTTGCCGGCTTGGCTGCTATTGCTGGTAGTGTTGGGGTCTATGGTAATTTTACTTCTGTTTGTTCTAATTTTTCTCCTAAAGGAAGGATTTATTTTGTACGATTTCTTCATGTGTTTTTATTAAAAATAGAACTATTTATTATAAAGAAAATATTAACCTCTGGTTTACCAACTTGATTGCTGTTTCTAGTAGTTGTCGGAATCCAAAAGGTGGGGAACTAGAGATTGTTTTTTCTTAGTTTTTAGAGTGTATTATAATTTTGTCTATAACGGTAGAAAGAATTGAGACTTGTTATGAAAAAAGAGGGGGGGAGAAATGGTATGTCTGCTTTTAAATAAGGATAATAGGAAGCCATATATATCGGTCCTACACCGATAATTTATATCTTAGGAACACATTGACTTATTTGAGCCATTGATTCAATAAGTTTATTTTCAGTGTAGACATTATAAGATGTTATTAATTAAAGAGTACTCCTTGTGTCTTTCTCTGAGGATCTCTCTCCGATTATTGTTCCACTTGATCACAGTGTGTTTTATTCTGGTATTCCTAAATTCATCTAATACACCATAAGTCCATTTCCTCATTTAGGCCATTTGAAGATAGAGTGTTTAGTTTAAATATCCAATACACTTCTTGTTTTGCAAGGTTAATAAACCTGTCTCCACCTCTTCTTTGTGGTGGAATTCCATCTATGATGAAAAGTTTTAATTCTTTTGGATCCTGGTTATGGTATTGTTTAAAGTGTCTCACTATGCTGTGTTTTTGATTTCCATTAAGTATATTTCTCCGGTGTTCCACAAATCTTTTTTTTAACATTTCTTATTGTTCTACCTATATATTGGAGGCCACATGGGCACTCCAACAAATAAATTACATAACTGGATATGCATTGGAAAAAGGATTCTATATAGAACTCTTCTCCTGTGTGATGACTGATACATTTGTTTTTCCTGTGTTGTATATGATTACAGGTGGTGCATATTCTATGTCCACATCTGTAGTTTCCCTTAATTTCTGTAGTATCAAATAAAACTTTTCCTGTCTGTTTTAATTCTTGTTTTTTATTCAAATCACTTGCTCTTTAAATCTCTGGATTTGCGGTAAATGATTTCCAGCTTTATTGGAATTATTGGTCCCAATACTTTCTCTCCTTTTAGGATAGACCAGTGTTTGTGAAGATTTTTTTCAATTTGAGTTCCAGCTGTATTATACCTGGTAACAAACAGTATTTTTGGAATTTTCTTTTTTCTAGATAGATTATCTGTTTTCCTGATTAATTCTTCTCTAGGTTTTTGTAAGACCTTTTCCAGTGTTTCTTTGATTTTTTTTTTCTTCTTTATAGCCCTTTTCCAAGATTTTCATACATAAATCATTTGCTTGTTTTAAGAATACTTCATCTTCAGAACAATTACGTCTTAGACGGTAGAATTGGCTAATTGGAACACTCTAAAGCCACCTAGGATGGTGTGCACTTGAAGTGTGAATATAGCTGTTCACATCTACATCTTTTTTGGTGGGTTTCAGTGCAAATCTCAAAATTATTGCTGATATTTATCATGAGATCCAAAAATACAATTTTTTCTTTGCTGTAATTACTTGTGAACTGTAATCCAAGTGCATTCTCATTAAGTTGATTTAGGAAATTGAGTAGTCCATTTTCTTCTCCTCTCCAGATGATGAGTAGATTGTCTATATATCGCCATATAGGACAAGGTTACCCCCAAAGCGATTGTATAAATACTTCTCCTCCCAGTATCCCATAAAGAGGTTTGCATAACTGGGGGCAAACCTTGTCCCCATGGCCATACCGCACACCTGTAGGAAAAATTGATTTTGGAACAAGAAATAATTATGTTCCAAGATGAATTTGATAGATTTTATAATGAATTTTCGTTGACTGGTGGGCATTGTTGCATCTTTTTAAGATGATAATTTATTGCTTCTAGTCCAAGTGTATGTTGTATTGAGGTGTAGTGTGCACATACATCACTTGTGACTAGATAATAATCCTTTTTCCATTTTAAATTCTGTAGTTTTTGTAAAACATGAGTTGAATCTTTAGTGTATGAAGGTAATGCTTCTACGTATTTTTTGTACGTATTTTTGCAAATGGTGGTCAAGAAGCTGTGATAAGTTACTGGTCAATGATCCAATTCCCGAAATAATGGGTCGTCCGGGTGGGTTATTGAGGTTTTTGTGAATCTTGGGTAAGTGATAATAGAATGCTGTAACTGGAAATTCAACCGTAAGGAACTGATACTCATTTTGGTTTAGTATTTTAAGTTGGTATGCCCATTCTATGAGATCCCTATATTCTTTCTGATAGGATTCTGTAGGGTTATGTTCAAATTTCTGGTAAAACAAAATGTCTTTAAGTATTTGTTTAGCTTCACTGAGATATGCTTCTCTTGTGTGGATTACAATGCCGCCTCCTTTATCCGTTTCCCTGATTATCAGGTCCGGGTTATCCATTAGGGTTTTCAAGCAATCTTTTTCCTTTTTGGTTAAATTAGATGTATTTCCATTTTTTCTTGCATAGGCCATTGATATCCTTGAGTACCAATTCTATAAATGCCTCTACAAAGGGACCTCTGGAGGTATAAAGGTAAAACTTTGTTGGAGGTTTCAATAAAGTATGTTGCATGGTAGTTTCTTCTAAACTAATAATTTCTTCTAGTTGTAATTCAGTTAGAATATTTAATACTTCTTGATCTTTCTCCTGGAGTTCATGGGCTTCTTGTTTACTTTCTTTTAGTGCAAAATGTCGTTTCAATGTTATTTTTCTTATGAATTGATGAAAATCTATAAAAACTTCAAAATGATTCGGTCCTCTTGATGGTGCATATTTAAGGCCTCTCTGTAACAACTTAATTTCTTCTTTTTTAGAGGATAATCAGTGAGATTGAAAATTCTTCTATGTCCTTGTGTGTCTGGAGAATTTTCTTTTTGTTAACCTTTCTTCGTCCTCTTTTTCCTCTTCTTTGTCTCTCTGTCTTTTTCTCCTGTGGGGGGACCCTATTTGTTGGCTTTGATGGTTATTCCACTCTTGTCGTATTCACTGTTGGAATGTTCTTGATTGACCTTGGTATAAAAAATGCTCCTTGTTGGTGGTTTTAGGGCGGGCTCCTAATTCAAATTTATTTTTTGAGAGCATCCCCGGTTTTCCAGTTCCATTTTCTTTGGTTTGATCTTGTTGTGTCATCAAAGGCTGATGCATTAGAATTAGGAGCCCGCCCTAAAACCACCAACAAGGAGCATTTTTTATACTAAGGTCAATCAAGAACATTCCAACAGTGGGTACGACAAGAGTGGAAGAACCATCAAAGCCTAAAATTGGGTCCCCCCACAGGCGAAAAAGACGGAAAGACGAAGAAGAAGAAAAAGAGGAGGATGTAATGTTAACAAAAAGAAAATTCTCCAGACGGACCTGGACATAGAGGAATTTTCAACCTCACTGATTATCCTCTAAAAAAAGAAGAAATTGAGTTGTTACAGAGAGGCCTTAAATGTGCACCATCAAGCAGACCGAATCATTTTGAAGTTTTTATAGATTTTCATCAATTCATAAGAAAAATAACATTGAAACGACATTTTACACTAAAAGAAAGTAAACAAGAAGCCCATGAACTCCAGGAGAAAGATCAAGAAGTATTAAATATTCTAACTGAATTACAACTAGAAGAAGAAAATATTAGTTTAGGAGAAACTACCATGCAACATACTTTATTGAAACCTCCATGAAAGTTTTACCCTTATACCTCCAGAGGTCCCTTTGTAGAGGCATTTATGGAATTGGTACTCAAGGATATCAATGACCTATGCAAGAAAAAATGGAAGTACAAATCTAATTTAACCAAAAAGGAAAAAGATTGCTTGAAAACCCTAATGGATAACCCAAACTTGATAATCAGGGAAGCGGATAAAGGAGGAGGCATTGTAATTCACTCAAGAGAAGCATGTCTCAATGAAGCAAAATGAATACTTAACGACATTTCGTTTTACCGGATAATGGAACATAACCCTACAGAATCTTATCAGAAAAAATATAGGGATCTCATAGAATGGGCATACCAACTTAAAATACTAAACCAAAATGAATATCATTTCCTTAAGGTTGAATTTCCAGTTACAGCAATCTGTTATCACCTACCCAAGATTCACAAAAACCTCAATAACCCACCTAGACAACCCTTGATATCGGGAACTGGATCATTGACCAGTAACTTATCACAGCTTCTTGACCACCATTTGCAAAAATACGTAAAAGCATTACCTTCATACACTAAAGATTCACCTCATGTTTTACAAAAACTAAAGAATTGAAAATGGAAAAAGGATTATTATCTAGTCATGTGATGTATCTGTACTCTACACCTCAATACAACATACACTTGGACTAGAAGCAATAAATTATCATCTTGAAAAAGATGCAACAATGCCCACCAGTCAACGAGAATTCATTATAAAATCTATCAAATTCATCTTGGAACATAAGTATTTCTTGTTCCAAAATCAATTTTTCCTACAGGTGTGTGGTTCGGCCATGGTGACAGGGTTTGCCCCCAGTTTTGCAAACCTCTTTATGGGATACTGGGAGGAGAAGTATTTATACAATCGCTTTGGGGGTAAACTTGTCCTATATGGCCGGTATATAGACGATCTACTCATCATCTGGAGAGGAGAAGAAAATGGACTACTCAATTTCCTAAATCAACTTAATGAGAATGCACTTGGATTACAGTTCACAAGTAATTACAGCAAAGAAAAAATTGTATTTTTGGATCTCATGATAAATATCAGCAATAATTTTGAGATTTGCACTGAAACCCACCAAAAAGATATAGATGTGAACAGCTATATTCACACTTCAAGTGCACACCATCCTAGGTGGCTTCAGAGTGTTTCAATAAGCCAATTCTACCGCAATTGTTCTGAAGATGAAGTATTCTTAAAACAAGTAAATAATTTATGTATGAAATTCTTGGAAAAGGGCTATAAAGAAGAAAAAAAATCAGAGAAACACTGGAAAAGGTCTTACAAAAACCTAGAGAAGAATTACTCAGGAAAACAGATAATCTATCTAGAAAAAAGAAAATTCCAAAAATACCGTTTGTTACCAGGTATAATATAGCTGGAACTCAAATTTAAAAAATTCTTCACAAACACTGGTCTATCCTAAAAGGAGAGAAAGTATTGGGACCAATAATTCCAATAAAGCCGGAAATCATTTACCGCAAATCCAGATATTTAAAGAGCAAGTGATTTGAATAAAAAACAAGAATTAAAACAGACAGGAAACGTTTTATTTGATACTACAGAAATTAAGGGAAACTACAGATGTGGACATAGAATATGCACCACCTGTAATCATATACAACACAGGAAAAACAAATGTATCAGTCATCACACAGGAGAAGAGTTCTACATAGAATCCTTTTTCCAATGCACATCCAGTTATGTAATTTAATTGTTGGAGTGCCCATGTGGCCTCCAATATATAGGTAGAACAATAAGAAATGTTAAAGAAAGATTTATGGAACACCGGAGAAATATACTTAATGGAAATCAAAAACTCAGCATAGCGAGACACTTTAAACAATACCATAAACAGGATCCAAAAGAATTAAAACTTTTCACCATAGATGGAATTCCACAAAGAAGAGGAGGAGACAGGTTTATTAACCTTGCAAAACAAGAAGTGTATTGGATATTTAAACTAAACACTCTATCTTCAAATGGCCTAAATGAGGAAATGGACTTATGGTGTATTAGATGAATTTAGGAATACCAGAATAAAACACACTGTGATCAAGTGGAACAATAATCGGAGAGAGATCCTCAGAGAAAGACACAAGGAGTACTCTTTAATTAATAACATCTTATAATGTCTACACTGAAAATAAACTTATTGAATCAATGGCTCAAATAAGTCAATGTGTTCCTAAGATATAAATTATTGGTATAGGACCGATATATATGTCTTCCTATTATCCTTATTTAAAAGCAGACCTACCATTTCTTCCCCCCCCTCTTTTTTCATAACAAGTCTCAATTCCTTCTACTGTTATAGACAAAATTATAATATACTCTAAAAACTAAGAAAATAGAATATCTAGTACCCCACCTTATGGATTCCAACAACTACTAGAAACAGCAATCAAGTCGGTAAACCAGAGGTTAATATTTTCTTTATAATAAATAGTTCTACTTTTAATAAAAACACATGAAGAAATCTTACAAAGTAAATCCTTTCATTCGGAGAAAAATGAGAACAAACAGAAGTAAAATTACCTCAGACCCCGACACTACCAGAAATAGCAGCCAAGCCGGCAAACCAGAGGTTAGTATATTCCTTTATAATAAATGGTTGTGTTTTTAATAGAAACATATGAAGAAACTACATAAAATAAATTCCTCTTCTCTAGAAGATCACAATAGGAGAAAAACGAGAACATACAAAAGTAAAATTATCAAAACATAATTATTATTAATGAATAGCTTACTTAGAATAAAAATATTAAAATTGCTCCCCATATAATATGAAGAATTTCAGTAAAATACAGCTAATCAAAGACACAAGCCAAATACCTTAATTTTCTTAATTTTCTTTATTTTTTACACATAGTTTGTCCATTATTTGATTTTATAGTTTGCTACAGTTGTAAGCTCAACCTGACACCTTTGACCTTTACCCCGTTTGTTGATGATTGGGCAAATACCATTTAAGCAAGCGCAATTACTAGCGCCGAAACGCATTGAAGTATCTGCCTGCAACTGGAGTACACGGGACGCTGACTGGAGCACATAGGAGGACATACGGCACTATCGTGGAGCGGAAAGGGGAAAGAGCGGAGAGGACAAAGGAATCCATTGGCTTTACGGTTTGAGACATGCCAAGATACATCATAGGACTGAAGTAAGCGGCCACCCAAACTTTTAAGGGATTAAGATACATTGATTGTGAACTGGTTACTGTATCCAATGTAAGAAGCCACCACAACCATTGTCTCACCAAGTCAGATTTTGTACCTCATTCCATAGTTCCCCCATTACGCTCTGTATGTGTCCTTATAGTATGGACTCACTACTCATACTAGACTGTAAGCTCTCACGAGCAGGGCCCTCTGATCCTTCTATTCTCCACGTATGATTTGTACTATTTAATATCTCTACATGTCTATCCCCTATTTTAAAGCGCTGCGGAATAAGTTGGCACTATATAAATAAAGATTATTATTATTATTATTAGTCCAAGTCAACTATTAACTCACCCGGAAGCTCTCCATTTTGATTATATAGAGAGCCTACTCTCTATACTGATATACAAGCTCATTAATATCAGTCCTCTTTATGTCTTGGATTTCTATCTTTTATATTCTTTTATCCTTTCTTTATCTCCATTTATACTGTATTACTATATATTTTTTTAACGAATACATACTTTTAATTTGTATTTTTGTACACTAATCTATTTCATTTCTTTGTATTATGCTTTTGACTCGATTAACTTAATTACTACGCTTAGAGTTTATTGCGCTGTCTCGCCCCACCCCACTGTTTTTTTTGCATGACGATCATCTTTGGGAGATTGAACTGCAACATTTGATTGAGACAAGCAGCAAAGGAGAATATGCCCTAAGAACTGATTGATAGGAAAAATGTATATTCGAACACATGTTTAGAACCTGAAACTAAAAGGGAGAATAGATTGTATTATTGTTGTAATTGATACACTGTTATATCTATCATTATTCTTTGATTTATTCTCTGATTCCTTTTTTGTGGTGGGTTTAAGGTTAGGTAGCGCTGTATACATTACCACAAATTCTAAGAATGTAAAGGCAGATGCTCTTTCTTGGCAGTTTGAGCCTAGTATGCCTTCCGTTCCTGAGCCCATTCTTCCCTTCACTTGTTTCATAGATACCTTCTCTTCAGATAAACTGGGTAAGATTAAAAGCCTTCAAGGTCTGCCAGCCCCATCCCAACCTCTTAACACATGGTTCTTACCTTCTCGGTTTTGGGTGGAGATTCTTCATGGGTTTTCCACTTCCCCAGTAGTTGGTCATTCTGGTGCTAGGAAATCTACCAAATTGATCCTTCAACAATTTTGGTGGGCTTCTATCAGTAAGGATGTCAGGGACTTTGTTGCAGCAACGTCCTGCAGGGTTTCTTTCTCCTTTGCCCATTCCATCCTCCCCTTGGACCCACTTGACAATGGATTTTGTGTTTGACCTTCCCCAGTCCAAGGGTTGTTTTTCAAAACAACACCACTTCATGCCTCTTGCCAAACTTCCTTCATCTTCAGAATTAGGCACCGTCTAACTTGCATGGCACTATTGTGTAGGACCGTGGATCACAGTTCGTCCATAGATTTTGGTGAGCTTTGTTCTAGACTGGGCATTTCTCTTCAATTTTTGTCTGCCTGTCATACTCAGATGAATGGTCAGTCAGAATGGATGAATCAGTTCCTGGAACTGTTCTTGTGGCAGTGTATGAATTCACCTTTAATAACCTATACCAGAAATAGCTCCATTGTTCCCCATTTTTTTACAACTCTGGGTTATTATCTCAGCATGATCCCATGGGGTAACCCTGTTGGTGTTCCAGAGGTCAATGCTTTGGTAGGCAACTTATATAACTTATGGACCTCAGTACTCTCCACCTCTTCAGATGCCCAAAAGCGAGGATCCGATCAAAGAAATTCCCCTGGTTCTGCTTTAACCCCAGGGGATGCAGTTTGGATGTCAGCTTGTCTTTGGGTCCCTGCATTGAAGTTGAGTCCCCATTGTGTTGGGCTCTTTAAAGTACTCTGCTATGTCACTCCGGTATCTTTTAAGTTGGCTCTTTCACTAGGGTGGTGTGTCTCTAACACCTTTCATATTTCCTACTTAATCCAGTGACTCTTAACTGGTTCTCTCCTGTTTCTTTTTAATTCAGGCAACATTATGATCTTTGCTTTTTGATGGTCACCAAATAAAGGGTGACATTTCCATAGTAAACTGTGCCACGCTTGCCTATTTGGATGGTTTGGTCCTGCTCTAACCCTATATGTGCATTGTTCACTCACTAGTTTTCTATTGGCACATTCAGGCCTATGTACCTGACACACCTCATCCTTGTTGCCTGAGCTAGTTCTGTGATCCTAGTCAGTGCTTTGTTTCCTGCTTGTTAGTTTCTGGTATCCAACCTTGGCCTGTCATTTGACTCAGATTTTTCCTTACCTTCTGGTTCCTGACTCTCCCGGGAACCTTAGTGCCTGTTTTCCTAGTTACTCTATTTATTTGCCTCTGACACATCCTGATGCTCCCAGTGACTATTTGGCCTGTCTGACTTAGAGTTGACTCCCTGGGATGCTCATTTGTTTCCCTCGGACTTTTTTGCAATAGTTCCCCTGCAGACCTTGTTGCCCCTGGTTGCCTTATCTGCGCTTTTGTAGCCACTGCCCATTTGCCTCATCGGCATCCTACTGTTGTTGCCTCTTGCTGCCAGTCTCTTGCGACTTTTGGCCTATTGGTCTTTTATTCCCATCTCTGGGATGGCTGGTGGCCGACAACTTCGGCCAGGAACCCTCCATGTTTTTGGGGTCATAATTAATTTGGGTGGGCTGGATGGGCTGTGTTGGGTTTGCAGTATTAGGTGGGTCAGTTCTTTGTTTACACTTATGGACCAGTATAAGGTTTGTAGGTGGTCTTACGCACCAGTGGCAGGGAACAAAGTTGGGATTTAGACTGTCCTTACCCCAGACCCAGTGGTCAGTACAGCCATCCTCCTGACCTTAGCTATAGTAGCCATCTGGTCCACCAGTTTGGGTGGTCTTACCCCACTGTAGTTGGCATCTCCTGGGATGGCATTCGCGGCCAGCAACCAAGTAAAGCCCTTGGGTCCATGCCAGGACCTTTTGAGATGCATTATGCCCAACAGGTGGGCAATGTGAGTCTATTGTGTTTTATTATATGTATACTTTTATTAAAAGCTATATCTTCTTGTCTCATTATGTTTGTGCACTTCCCATTATTGGAAACAGATTGTGGTAATGGTAGTTTGTGGTTCTGGCACCACCTCTGGTATGTCAGCTCTATGGGGCACTATTTATATCTGGAGAGGAGCTGCTAATGAATACAGTAGGTTTTGCCACAGTTTTTGAAATTTTGCATACCATTGAAGGGGTAGTAATGTAAAAAAAAAAAAAAAAAATTTTTTTTTCTTTTAATGGCACTTCTGGAAACTGATATACACCAGGCTAGGGGAAGAGAGACAAGTTATTGTTAATGCTCTGTTTTTGACTGAATGCTGCAGTAAAATCTCTGGGGCATTTGCTGTGAAGAGTTTTGGAAATTAAGCTGTGGAAATCAGTGTGTAAAGAAAGGCAAAACTTGAATGCCAGAACGCCTTTAGTGAGAGTCCATGTCCACTGTGCAAATCTCATTTAACGAGTATGATAGTCAAAATGTTAACATATAAAGGTAAAGCCCGTTGGTGTGCCTTGAGTAAAAAAAATGGTAGGCATTTTATTTTATCCTCTATCAGGATTTACAGAACATGTGCCAATGGATTTTATATAATCTTACACAGTAAACAAGATGGGGCAAATTATGTCAATGATGATACAGGAGATGGAAGAGGACCCACAAGATATCATCATTATGTATGAACTCATAAGATTAACCAATTAATGAATAATGTTTAATGTCACCAGAGTGAACTACATATACCTTAGTGATTGAGGTTATACTATTTATTATGGAACACCAACCTGCCTCTGTCCCCAAATACAGTACAGAAACAATACAGCCTCAATGTGGAGGAACTTTCATTGCAGAGTTCATCCAAACCAACACTTATTTATCCCCATTTATTTATTTTATGTAACCTAACATATTGCAGTGTGCTCTGGATTAAGTGAACAGTTTGGACATCAAAACATTGGGAAAAGTGTTATAATATACTGATTTTGTGTTTACATCCTAACCTGCAGTAAGAAGGTTAAAGGGTTAAAGTGTAAAAGGTTGTGTTTTTCTGGGAGTGTGTGTAATTAATTAAGGGTGGGGTTTGTGAACAATCCCCTGTGTAGGCCTGTATAAATCTAGGTACAGGACTCCCAGAGCTTGCTCACATATTGCAGTGTGCTCTGGATTAAGTAAACAGTTTGGACATCAAAACATTGGAAAAGTGTTATAATATACTGATTTTGTGTTTACATCCTAACCTGCAGTAAGAAGGTTAAAGTGTAAAAGGTTGTGTTTTTCTGGGAGTGTGTGTAATTAATTAAGGGTGGGGTTTGTGAACAATCCCCTGTGTAGGCTTGTATAAATCTAGGTACAGGACTCACAGAGCTTACTCACAAATAGAGTGTGCTCTTTACTAAGTGCTCTGGAATAAGTGCAGAGTTTGTGCAACACAGGAGTTTGTGCAACACAGGAGTTAGAGGAACAAAGGTAAATTAATTGTTTACATTTTGTAAGAACTCACATTTGCACCATACATGATGAGCAAGTTTGGAGATCTCACTCAGTGCACTTCTTGCCATATGTATGCATGCTTGGAACAGCCGTTCCAGGGTCCATACCGCTGTGGCAAGTGTGAGCAAGTAGTCCTTCTAGAAGCTCAAATTGGAGCTCTAGAGAGTCATATTGCAACACTGAGAGATATTGACAACCTTGAGAGTAGTCTCTTGCTAACTGAGCAGAGTCTAGCTGGGTCACCTAGCAAAGAGAGGGGAGATCAGCTAGAAGGGAACCAGGCACATAGCTGGGTGACAGTTAGAAGTGGTTGCAGTGGGGGAGAGAAGATGAAGAGGGCAGCCAGTCCTGAGTTTTTCCATCCCAACAAATTTTCTCATTTAAGTGAAGATGTTGGGGAGGCAAACCCAGAAGTGGAATTGTTGGAGAAGACTCTTCTCCCTAACAGCCGGGCGAACAGCTCCTCTAGCACACAGGGGATCCAGAGGAAAGTGAAGCCTAGGCAGGTTATGGTGGTAGGGGACTCCATTATTAGGAGAACAGATAGGGTAATCTGTGTCTCTGATCGCAGCAACCGAATGATTTGCTGTCTCCCGGGTGCCCGGGTTCGGCATGTTGCAGACAGGGTGGAGAGATTATTGGGAGGGGCTGGAGAGGATCCAGCTGTCTTGGTGCATATTGGTACCAATGAAAAAGTAAGAGGAAGGTGGAGAGTCCTAAAAGGTAATTTTAGGGATTTAGGCAGTAAGATTAGGAACTGGACCTCCAAGGTAGTATTCTCAGAGATACTACCTGTGCCATGCGCTACGCCAGAGAGACAGCGGGAGATTAGGGAGCTGTATGCATGGCTGAAGTCTTGGTGTAAGAAGGAGGGCTTTGGGTTTTTAGAGCACTGGGCTGATTTTGCTTTGGGGTACAATCTGTATAGCAGGGATGGATTGCACCTGAATGCAAGAGGGTCTCAAGTGCTTGGGGAGAGGATGACTAGACGGCTGGAGGAGATTTGAAACTAGGAAGGGGGGGGGAGGGACCAATAAATACTGGGATAGATAGTATAGAAAGGGAAGGTGATGTAGTTAATAACCAGGTGGGAGGATCTGGGGGCGGGGTTAGTACAGATGATAGGGAGAAGCCTATAAACCACATCAAAATTAAATCACAAATGAAACATAGCAGTGGCATAAATTGTATTCTTGCAAATGCCAGAAGTTTAACTGGTAAAATAGAGGGACTGGAGCTGGTAGCTGAAATTGAAAACTATGACTTGATAGGCATAATAGAAACATGGTGGGATGACACACATGATTGGTCAATCAATTTGGAGGGCTACATGTTATTTAGAAAAGATAGGTCAAACAAAAGAGGTGGTAGGGTCTGTCTGTATGTCAAACCAGCATTATTGCCTCAATTGCGGGAAGATATATGTGATGACAGTAGTGAACATGTGGAATCCCTGTGGGTTGAAATAGTCACTGGGGGTAAAACTGCCCAAAAAATATTAGTGGGTATTTGTTATAAACCACCAAACATTGGAGACCTTGAGGAATCAAAGCTATTAATGCAAATAGAAAAGGCTTCTCAAATAGGGAGAACTTTAATTATGGGGGATTTTAATTATCCAGAAATAGACTGGAAAAATGGAACAGCTAATTCTGCTAAAAGCAGCAAGTTTCTGAACTTGTTGAATGACAATTTTTTGTCTCAACTAGTGCAGACCTCAACCATAGGGAATGCATGTCTGGATCTGGTAATAACTGACAATGAAGAACTTATCTCTAACATCCAAGTTAGGGCGCACTTGGGGAATAGTGACCATAACATGGTATCGTTTGAGATAAATTCAAAAAAGCAATTTAGTATGGGTCCCACCAAAACACTGAATTTTAAAAAGGCCAACTTTAGCAGATTTAATTCATCCCTTGGTCTCGTTGAATGGGATAAAATATTTTCAGGAAAAAACACAGGAGGTAAGTAGAATGCCTTCAAAGTACCATTGCAAAATACACACATAAATTTATCCCTGTTGGAAACAAATACAAAAGAAGCAAATTAAAGCCAGTGTGGCTAACCAGTAAAGTAATTAATGAAATAAAAAAGATGCATTTAAACATTACAAAGCTGAGGGATCAGCAGAGGCATTTGCAGTATACAAAAATATCAACAAAAACCTGCAAAAAGGCTATTAAATTAGCTAGACTGGAGAATGAAAAAAATATTGCTAAAGAGAGCAAGAGCAACCCAAAGAAATTCTTTAAATACATTAATGGCAAAAAATTAAAGTCTAATAATGTTGGGTCCTTGTTATCTGAAACAGGTGAGATGGTCAAGGGGGACAGAGAGAAGGCAGATATTTTAAATTATTTCTTCTGTTTTTACCAAGGAAGACCCAATGGACAAGAATCTGCAGACTATTTTTACAGAACAGTCACAGCAAGCATGGGACTGGCTAACACAAGAAAAAGTGTTAAAACATTTGAATGGTGTTAAGGTAGACAAAGCTCCGGGGCCAGATGGTATACACCCACGGGTACTTAAAGAGCTAAGCCAGACCCTGGCCAGACCGTTATATTTGATTTTCAGGGATTTTTTTATTTCAGGTATGGTGCCCATGGATTGGCGTAAAGCAGATGTGGTGCCCATATTTAAAAAGGGATCGAAGTCACAGCCAGGAAATTACAGACATGTAAGCTTGACATCTGTGGTAGGGAAGCTGTTTGAAAGGTTGCTAAGGGAATATATTCAAGAATTCTGCTGGAACAGGAATATCATTAGCAATAGCCAACATGGCTTTGTGAAAGACAGGTCTTGTCAAACTAACTTGATTGCATTTTATGAAAAAGTGAGTAATAATATAGATGCGGGAGCGGCGGTTGATGTAATCTATTTAGACTTTGCCAAGGCATTTGATACAGTTCCACACAAGAGGTTACTGTACAAATTGAATGAAAGAGGCCTAGTGTCATGCCCCTCTAGCTCCTACCTCTATGTCCCAGCCATCCTTCGCTGCTGGGGGCTTCCCAGATGCTCCACGATCACTGAGTAGGCCGAAGCCACGGCCTCGAGTAGCGGTGTCTGCCCGCGGTTGCGATCGCGGACGCGATCGCGATAGTGCGGTAGGCCTAAGCCATGGCCTAAAGTTGAAGGAGTCTCCAGGAAAGGTATCCACAGGGTGCCCAGATCAAACCATGGTGTTGTACACCTGTAGGGGGGAGGTGAAGCCTGCCTCTCTCATCAACTGTCCACCAATAGTGTGCCTCCAGGTAAACAGTGAGACAGGTGCTGTGGTTGCACACCCCTCTGTTGGCCAATCCAGTGAGAGGTTTGTTCAGCAGAGGGGAGGGGTGAAAACCCATGACACTATAAAAACCCCTCAGGCTGTGTCCACTTTGCTTCAGTGTTCCAGAACTTTGGTTCCTGTGTGCTCTAAGCTTCCACTGCTCAGTGCTTCTTTCCTTGCTGTGCTACAGACCCTCTGCTGGATTTCCCATTGCCTGACCTTCTGCTTGCCTCCTGGACTTCCCTGCTTGCCTGTTTCCTGACCTTGGCTAGTTTTACTGATTCTGCCTGATTGCTGCCTGCCCTGATCTTCTGGACTGTTTTTGACTACGCTTTGCTTAACCCTTGCACTCCCGTGCTGTCACTCCTACCTAGGTGTTCTACCTGTATACCTCTGTGGATCACCTGGTAGGGGTGTCTGGCAAGAGATAGCATTCCCTGCTCCTACGCTCCAACCATATTAAGCCTGACACCTAGGGGAAAATGTTTGTGTGTGGATTGGAAATTAGCTGAAAGATAGAATGCAAAGAGTGGTAGTAAATGGCAAGTTCTCCAGTTGGATAAACGTGATAAGTGGAGTACCTCAGGGATCTGTCCTAGGTCCTCTTCTTTTTAATTTGTTTATTAATGACCTCCCAGAGGGCATAAGGAGCCATGTATCAGTGTTTGCCAATGACACAAAATTAAGTAAGGTAATAAAGTCTGAACTGGATGTGTCTTTATTACAAGAGGATTTAGACAAATTGAGTAACTGGGCAGGCAAATGGCAAATGAGATTCAATATAGACAAGTGTAAAGTTACGCATTTTGGGTATAATAATAAAAATGCAACATATAGTTTAAATGGTGTTTCTCTGGGGAAATCTACAAATGAAAAGGATTTGGGAGTAATGGTAGACAATAGACTTAGCAGTAGTATGCAGTGCCAACTGGCAGCTGCAAAGGCCAATAAGATATTGGCATGTATTAAAAGGGGTATTGACTCAAGGGAGGAAGATATAATTATGCCTCTTTACAGGTCTATGGTAAGACCCCACTTAGAATATGCTGTTCAATTCTGGGCGCCCTTCCTGAAAAAGGACATTATGGAACTAGAAAAAGTGCAGAGGAGGGCTACAAAACTAGTAAGGGGAATGGAAAGTTTTAGTTATGAAGAAAGGCTAGAAAAGTTAAACTTGTACACACTAGAGAAATGGCGTCTTAGAGGGGATATGATAACACTATATAAATATGTTCAGGGCCCATACAAAGGGCTCTCCAAAGACCTGTTCATTAACAGAACAGTACACAGGACAAGAGGCCACCCGCTTAGACTTGAGGAAATGAGATTTATTCTACAACAGCGGAAGGGTTTCTTTACAGTAAGGACAATAAAGGTATGGAATTCACTGCCTGAGGAGGTGGTGCTATCGAAAACATTAGATGCCTTTAAAAGGGGCCTGGATACTTATTTAAAAGAGCATAACATAGAGGGCTATGTACGTTAGTATTGGGATGAATATTTAGTTGGGGCTTGCTGATCCAGGGAGGAATCTGATTGCCATTTGGAATCAAGAAGGAATTTTTTTCTCCCCATTCAAGGCAGAATTTTAAATTGCTAATTGGGGGGGGGGGTTGCCTTCTTTTGGATCAACGATGGTAAACAGGAATAGGAAAAGGTTGAACTAGATGGACGCAAGTCTTTTTTCAACCTAAATTACTATGTTACTATAGTAACATAGTACATTAGGTTGAATAAAGACACAAGTCCATCAAGTTCAACCTTCTCCTCATACCCAGTAACTGAGAATTTTATAGCTTTCCTGCTACCAATTAAATTAGTCTTTATCAGACCTTCCTGATCTGCTTACTAATAAACAGTATAACTCTGTATGTTCCATTTTGAAAGAAATGTATCTAATCTTCTCTTAAATGTATCCATTGTATCTGCCATAACCACCTGCTTGGGCAATGAATTCCACAATTTAACAGACCTTACCGTAAAAAAACACTTTCTCTGCTGAAGTTTAAACCTCCTCTCCTCTAATCTCAAGGGGTGTCCCCTGGTCACGTGACCAGGCCTTGGAATAAATAGCTCACAACAGAGATCCTTGTATTGATCTCTCATATACTTGTACAATGTGATAAGGTCTCCTCTTGTCGTCTTTTCTCTAGAGTAAATAAACCAAGTTTGTCTAGTCATTCCTCATATATCAAGTCCTCCATTCCCTTAATTAATTTTGTTGCTCTCCGCTGTACCCTCTCTAGTTCTAGCATATCCTTTTTCAGAACCGGTGCCCAAAATTGCACTGCATACTCAAAGTGAGGTCTTACCAATGATTTGTATAATGGCAAAATAATGTTATCCACTCTTGATTCGATACCTCTTTTTATGCAAGACAGGATTTTGTTTGCCTTTGCTACTGCTGTTTGACACTGGTCACTGTTTCCAGGTTTGTAGTTGACAAGGATACTCAGGTCTCTCTCTAGCAATGAGTCCCCTAAAATGATTTAATTAAGTTCATAAGTAGCCTTGGGATTGTTTCCTCCCAAATGCATGACTTTACACTTCCCCACATTAAACTTCATATTCCATTTGTTTGCCCAATCTGACATTGTATGTAAGTCCCTCTGTAGAGAGAAAATATCCTGTTCTGAATTAATGACCTTCCATAATTTAGTATCATCTGCAAATATTGATATTTTGCTCTCTATATCTATTTCCAGGTCATTTATAAACATGTTAAAAAGCAGCGGACCCAATACTGAACCCTGAGGTAACTGTATTGGAGAATTTTCCATTGATAGCCACACACTGTTCCCTATCCTTCAACCAGTTTTGCATCCAATTGCAAAGGTTATCTCCTAGCCCCAATTTCCTTATTTTATACACCAGCCTACTGTATCAAATGCCTTTGCAAAGTCTAGATATACTACATCTACTGCCTTGCCATTGTCAAGTTTGCTGCTTACCTCCTCATAGAAGCTGAAAAGATTAGTTTGGCATGATCTATTCTTCATAAAACCATGTTGATTTGTGCTAATGATTTTATTTGTGTTGTAATCCTGAATATAGTCCCTTATTATCCATTCTAGCAGTTTTCCCACTGCAGAGGTCAAACTCACTGGTCTATAATTCCCAGGTTCTGTTTTAGTTCCCTTCTTAAATAGAGGCACTATGTTAGCTCTTTGCCAATCCTGTGGCACTGAGCCTGTGGTGATAGAATCTTTAAAGAGTAAATAGAGGATTTTGCTAACACTTCACTAAGTTCCTGAAGAACCCTTGGATGTATACCATCAGGACCCGGTGCTTTGTCGGTCTTAATTTTGTTCAGTCTTCCCATGACATTTTCTTGAGTTAACCCAATATCTGTTAATTGTAGTGTTTTATTTGTTACTTGCGGAGGCTCTTCTACCATTCCTTGCTCCCTTGTATTTACTGATGCAAAGAAAGTGTATAAAACATCGGCATTTTCCTTATCCTCACTAACCAACTCACCCATCTCATTTTTGAATGGTCCAATGCACTCCCTCTTAAGTTTTTTGCTATTTATATATTTCAAAAATTTTTTTGGATTAGTTTTGCTTTCCCTTGTAATTCGAGTTTCATTATCTATGTTTGCTACCCTAATTGCCTTTGTTGCACTCCCTGTATTTTAAGAAAGGTTGTTTAGTTCCTTCAGACTTAAATAATTTGAATGCGATTTTTTTCCTTGCCATTTCCTTCTTTACTTGTGCAGTTAACCACATTGGCTGTGACTTACTTCTTTTGCATTTGTTCCCCATTGGTATATACTGTTGGGTACATTTCTGCAACCTAAATTTGAATTATGACCATTTTTCCTCAGTATTTTTGCCTTAAAATATAATATCACAGTCTATGTTTTGCATTGAAGACCTTAACAATTTAAAGTTAGCTTTTTAAAATTAAGAGTTTTGGTTGAGCCTATACAGTTTTGCTTTGCCAGACTAATCTCAAATGTAACCATGTTGTGATCGCTGTTTCCCAAATGTTCGCTTTCCTTAATGTTGGATACCATTTCTGTGTTATTAGTTATCACTAGGTCCAATACATTGTTTTTTTCTTGTCGGCACTTCCACCATTTGTGACATGTAGCTTTCACAAAGTGTGTTTACAAACCTGCCTCCCTTAGCACTCTGATAGGTCTCATTTTTCCAGTTGATATCTGGATAATTAAAATCTCCCATAATTATAGTATGCCCAAGCTGGGCAGCAACTGCTATTTGCAATAGCAGTTGGGCCTCAACATTGTCATCGATATTTGGTGGTTTGTAGCATATGCCCACCAACACCCTTTTTTTTTTTTTTTTTTTTTTTTTTTTTTACATTTTACACCACATTTAGTCTCGATTTCTACCCACATGGACTCCACAATTTGACCAGTTTCCTCACTGATATCACCGCGCAAAACTGGATTTAGCTCTGTTTTCAAATATAAGCACACACCTCCCCCTTTTCTATTAATCCTGTCTCTTCTAAACAGGAAATAGCCCTCTATATTTACAGCCCAGTCATGTGCATAATTCCACCATGTTTCTGTTATTCCAATTATGTCCAATTGCTCATTAACTGCCAGCAATTCTAGTTCTCCTATTTTATCTACCATACTTCTTGCATTTGCTAGCATACAATTAATTTTGAAGCCTTTACATATATTAATCCCTACATGCCTTTTTTCTTCACCTTCATTTTCTAGGAGTTCCTCCCTACTGACTACATTTTTCCCCACCCTTTCTACACCCCCTGGTTATTTACTTGGACCCAGTTCCTATCTGCTCTATATATACCCACCCCCCCTTTCCTAGTTTAAAAGCTCCTCCAAGCTTCCTAGTATTCTCTCCCCTAACACAGAGGCTCCTCTATCATTTAGGTGCAATCCATCTCTTCCATATAGATTGTACCCAAGAGCAAAGTCTGCCCAGTGTTCTAAAAACCCAAAACCCTCCTTCCTACACCATTTCTTGAGCCATGCATTAAGCTCCCTGAGCTCCCTCTGCCTACCTGCACTGGCGCATGGCACAGGTAGTATTTCAGAAAATATTACCTTAGAGGTCCTTGCCTTGAGCTTGCACCCTAAATCCCTGAAATCATTCTTTAGGGACCTCCATCTTCCTCCTATTTTGTCATTGGTTCCAATATGTACCAAGACAGCTGGATCACTTCCAGCTCCTCCCAATAATCTGTCAGCCCTGTCCTCAACATGCCGAACCCGAGCACCCGGGAGACAGCATTCTGTTTGGCATTCATGTTCCTGGCGGCAGATTACCCTATCAACCCTCCTAATAACAGAGTCCCCTATTACCACCACCTGCCTTGGTTTCTGCCTGCTCTGCATCCCATCTAGCCTGGAAGGAGGACTGTTCCCCTGGCTGCTAGAGGAATTCGCCCTCTCCAGTGTTCCCAATTCTGAGCAATTCTCATCAACATCTTCACACAATCTTGCAAATCTGTTAGACTGAGTCAACTCAGAACTGGCCTTCCACTTCTTCTGCCCACTACCTCCCCTCCTTACTGTTATCCAGCTGCCTACCTGTCGCTCCTCATCTACAACTCCACCCTCTTCACCACTAACCCTACATACTACCTGCTCTGTGATTTTTAAACTCCTTTCCAGGTTTCCAATGTCTCGCAATGTTGCAATATTTCTTTCCAAATCCAATATCTTAGACTCTAAAAAGAAAATATGCTCACACTTGGGACAGCGTACGATTGCTCCAAATGTTCAAACATGTGACAAGCTGTGCACTGCGCGAGTTTGGCTAACCTGCTATCACTCATGCTTGGCTTTACAATTCAAATAGCTTTATATTATCCTCTAATGCTCACTCTAAGGTAAGTAACCAACTTTAAATGTGAAAGCAATAAATCCTTTGAAATGATAGTCACCTCAGAGCTCTTCTGATTTCCAACTCCTGCTTCTATTCTAACTCCAGATTCCTTCTAACTCTTCCCTTGAAAGCAGTCACTTGAAAAAGCAGTCTCAAAGAGCCAGCTCCAAGAGCTTATGGACTGTACTTATAGTAACACTGCAGCCAGGTGAATTCCCTTAGCAATCACCCCTAATCACACAGACCAGGAAAAAACCCAATAAACCGTTTCTTTAACTCTTGCAATACCCACACAAAATGAATATTTTTTTTTAAACCTTAATAAAACACCAATAAAACACCAAACACACACTCATGTACTTAACCAGATTCCTTATAACTCTTCACTTGAAAGCAGTCACTTGAAAAAGCAGTCTCAAAGAGCCAGCTCCAAGAGCTTATGGACTGTACTTATAGTAACATTGCAGCCAGGTGAATTCCCTTAGCAATCACCCCTTATAACACAGGCCAGAGAAAAACCCAGTAAACAGTTTGTTTTTTTTTACTCTTGCATTACCCACACAAAATTATTTTTATTTATTTATGTTTTAAACCTAAATAAAACACCAAACACACACTCATGTACTTAACCAGATTCCTTCTAACTCTTCACTTGAAAGCAGTCACTTGAAAAAGCAGTCTCAAAGAGCCAGCTACTACTATTGTAAGGTGCTGTGTACACTGTGTGGCACCATTGTTTTGGGGTGTGTAAGCTAACCACTTAACAACCCAGGACCAGCATGGGTAAACTTCCCATAAGGGCCCATGATGGTCCTGGTACGTCATGGGTTAAATTATAGCAGCGCACCTCAGTGCATACTAATATCATGCCGTACAGGCTGAAACTGAGCGCTCCGGGACCAGAGCTCTCAGCTTTAGATCTTCTCTGTTCTGCCGGTACACGTGATCACTGCTACAGCAGTCAGATGTACCGGCGTTTTCATTCAAAAAGGCATTGTAACCACACTGCCTTTGTGACTGCTGTCAAGGTTATACAGGAAAGGGTTAGCAGAAGATCCAATTATACTGTATATCTTTGCATAAATAGATAAAATAATAATGTAATGAAATTAATTTAAGAACTTTACACTAACAAGGTATTAACATGCTACTTCACAGTAAAGAATTGATTAAAATAATCAATTACGCATAGTTGTGCAAAAATATATATATATAATTTAAGTAAAAATATATTATATATAAAATGTGATCAGAAATTATATGAATAAGTGAACACCAAATGACTCAAAGATGACTTTGTCATATATTAAGATAGAGCTCAGGGTACAGACACACACAGTAAATCAATAACCAATATCAGAAAATAGTATTACCCAATAAACAGGATTAACCATTACATAGGTGTATCCAGGGATAGCTGTAACAATATTTGAACACTACAGCATATAAAGGGTTAATTGATCCTTACAATTAATTATAATACAGTTGGTTGCGGTGTAAATGACCTGCCCTAAAACCTGTATACACTATGCTAATTATGTGAACTGGTTCTAACATTAAAACCAGGTCTCATAACAATTTTCTTGTACCAGATAAAAATTATATAAAAATTTTGAAACTTATCTGGAATAAATGAAAAAAATCACAGATTTAGATAAATAGAATTTAACAATATATCTTCTGTTTTCAATATTGCATACCTTCATCCAGCTTCCAACCTTGTGTTATACCCCATCTGTGTATTAACCATTCAGGGTCCTGGTATGTCTTACTCTTCTGTTCACTTTTTCCCCTCTGCATTCTGCCCCTAGACTTACGTCTCCAGTGGTAGTTTCTTATTGCACATAGGTGTGAATTAGCTTGTTAAACAACCCTGAGCAAACAAATGGCCATGCTATGATTTGCTGATTAGTTAATTTCAAACTGGCCTATGTGAATAAGATTTGCTATTTAAAGGCTCCACTATAAGGGTGCCATCCCTTTAAGGTTGCATTTATTGAAGGGCTCCCCATTCTAAGCGAGACATTCCAAGGGAGGTGGACTTAACCAGGACTTCAAGCAGGACTTGGAGAAGGACTTGGCTAAAAGAACAACCAGGATCCACTGGAGAAGAACACCTCACATTTGAAAACTGTGCAGTCCTCCTAAAGAGCCAGCTTCTAAACTAAATAAATCACTCTTAACACTTGGACTGTATGGGACATTATAAGACTCTATGTGCAAGGATGAACAAACATCTCAAGTGCTTCTGTTAAGGACTTAATGGAGTTACAGGTATGTTGGAGCAGAGGTGAGAAGTGGGACTGAAGATGGACATCCCTCCCTGCAGCAACACACACTTCTAAAGACTCTTGTTTTGCTTTCCCCCCGCTCTGTAACTCCACCCCACAATGCAACCTGCATTTTCACTACTATATTCAACTCTGCTCCTATTCTGCAAAATCCAGCACTATTTATAGGCCTACTGATCCCCATATTCATATTTCCCCCTCCTTACTGTCATCAAATCCATTTTGCAACCACACCCTGTATCTAACCCACAGCAGACACAAATCACATTCCCACCTACTGGCTGTATGTCTTATTCTCCTCCTTGTGGCTGATGACATCTCCCCAAACCCAGGCCTCAATCATATCCTAATATGCCACTGCCCACTCTCCTTCCCATCCCACAGATGCGCTAATTTTTCTAATCTCATCCCCATCCCAACCCTCCCACTTCCTGCCCAGCCCTTCTCCTGTGGCCTACTGAATGTCCGTTTCCTCACTAACAAATCTACTCTCATACATGACCTTTTCTGCTCACAAGCAATCCAGCTTCTTGCTCTTTCTGAGACCTGGCTCTCCCAACATGATTCAGCCTTGGAGGCTGCAGTCTCACATGGAGGCCTGTACTTCTCACACATAGCACACACAGTGGGTACAGGTGGTGGCACAGGTGTACTGCTTGTCTCCTTGTGTCGCTTTCAGCTGATACCTGTTCCCCCATCTTTTTCCACTAACTCCTTTGAGGTACATGCTATCCAATGATTCCACCCTGTAGCAATGTGTGTTGCAGTAGTATACAGACCTCCCACAACCACACCCTTTGCCTTCCTTTCAGACTTTGAGTGCTGGCTTGCATTCTTTCTATCCTCTGATGCTCCTGCTCTCATACTTGGGGACTTCAACTGTCACATTGATGATCCTTCCCTCTCTTGGGCCTCATGCCTCCTTCAACTAACCTCATCTTTTTCCCTTCAACAATGGACTGATTCTAGCACACGCAAAGACGGTCACCCCCTCGACTTGGTTTTCTCAAAGAACTGCTCCTTACTAGATTTCTCCATATCTCCTTTCCCACTCTCCGACCACCATCTCATAACCTTCTCTACAACCCTTTCCCTCACTCCCCCACCAACTACGGCCCCGCATTACACCCGCAACCTTTGCTCACTAGACATTTCTGCCTTATCTTCTGCATTGCACTCAAACCTCTCCACCTTCAACACTTTCTGAATCGGACAGGCTTGTAGAATACTACAACAACCTCCTCTTCTCATCACTTAATCTGTATGCACCTCTGAATGGCTGTGGAGGAAGTCTCGCTCTCACGCAGGCTTTATCCACTACAAATTCCTCCTGTCCTGCTTCAACACTGCTTTATCCTCTGCCAAACAACACTACTCTTCACTAATCAATACTCACAAATCGAACCCACGGCACCTCTTCTGTATCTTCAATTTCTCCTCCCCTCCCTAACCCCGCTAGACTTTGCAGAATCTTTCACACAAAAGATTAACACAATATATCAAACAATCCCACCTTCCCAGCCTTCACAACTGTATCTTCCTGATCCTCCACCCTACTTATTTGATTCCTTTACTTCAGTCACAAAAGCAGAGGTCTCCCTTCTGCTGTCCAAATCACCACTCACCACCTGCTTCCTTGATCCTATACCATCCCACCTCCTCATTCCTCTGCAACACACATTAGTACCCATGCTAATTCTGGTATTCAACTCCTCCCTATCCTCTGGCATCTTCCCCTCCTCATTCAAACATTCAATAGTATCTCCAATCCTCAAGAAAGTTCATTAGACCCCACCTCCCCATCCAACTACCGCCCCATATCCCTCTTGCCCTTTGCCTCTAAGCTCCTTGAGCGCCTAGCCTACTCTCGTCTACTTACCTTCCTCAACTCCCATAACACTCTGGACGCTCTGCAGTCTGACTTTCGGCCCACTTTCTCTACAGAAACTGCCCTTCTCAAAGTAACAAACAATCTCCACACTGCAAAAACCAAAGGCCATTTCTCTCTTCTTATCCTCCAAGGCCTTTCATCAGCATTCGACACAGTCAACCATACCCTTCTATCCCAGATTCTCCAATCACTTGGTGTCTGTGGACTGGCATATTCCTGGCTTCTCTCCTATCTCTCTCAACGGTCTTTCTCTGTGACATACGCTAACACCTCCGATCCCCCTCTCAGTAGGTGTACCCCAAGGCTCTGTTCTGGGACCTCTTCTCTTTTCTCTGTATACACTCTCCCTGGGGCAACTGATAAAATCCTTTGGCTTTAACTACCATCTCTATGCAGGCGATACACAAATATATCTCTCCGCACCCTCAATATCACCTGAAATACAGCAGCGGGTCTCAGATTGCCTTACTGCTGTCTCTTCCTGGATGGCTCATCGTCGCTTAAAACTTAACATGTCCAAGACTGAGCTCCTTATCTTCCCTCCTAAATCCTGCACAACACCTCAATTTTCTATAACTGTCGACGGCTCCACAATTTACCCTGTAGACAAGGCCCGCTGCCTTGGGGTAACTTTGGACTCTTCTCTTTCCTTCTCCACCCACATTAACAACGTTACCAAAACCTGTCGCTTCTTTCTTCGGAATATAGCAAAAATCCGGCCATTCCTCTCTCACTCTACAACAGAAACCCTCATGCATGCTTTTATCTTTTCTCGTCTGGACTACTGCAACTCTTTACTTATTGGTCTTCCTACTAACCACTTCTTTCCTCTTTAATCAGTTCTTAATTCAGCCACCAGAATACTCTTCCTCTACTCCAGAACAGTACTCACCCGACCACTCTTAAAATCACTGTCATGGCTTCCCATAAAGCAGCGTATCACATTCAAAATCCTCCTCATTACCTTCAAGGCTCTCCATCACTTGTCCCTGCCTTATATTTAATCTTTGATATCCTGCCATATTCCTGCACGTCCACTACGCAGCACGCATGGTAGGTGACTCTCTGCCCCTTTAACCACCATCACTGTTTCACGTTTGAAAGCTTTCTCACTTGCTGCCCCCTACCTCTGGAACTCCCTACCACCCAGTATTCGCCAAGCCTCAACCCTCAACAACTTTAAATCAAAGCTAAAATAACACCTTTTATCTCTAGCAACAGTGTAATATGGAAACATTATCAAACATTATCATCATACTCCAAACACTGCACTTCCTCCTCTACCAGCTTGTATCTGTATGTCACCCATCCTATACTTAGACTGTAAGCTCTACGGGGCAGGGACCTCTTATCCTAACGTATACTCACCTGTTGTTCCCCTTATGACTGTCTATATAAGCACTTAATCACCACACTTATTGTACTCCTTCTATATTAAATGTAATCTGTAAAGTGCCAAGTACACCGGTTGGTGCTATATAAATAAAAATGTATAATACAATACAATAAAATATATAAATTGCATATATCTCAATGGCAATAATAGAATTTAACAAGAATACACTCAGAAGTAAATCTAATAATATATTTATAGAAAGCAATCCTATTTATTAGACCTTATAGCACTCCAAGGGTTAATCCATAGATTATAGGGTATATGGTTGCCCCACCCAAGATGGCTCTTCCTTTGTTTGGTGAGATGGTCCCCCGGTGAACTTTCTCTCTGTACAAAACTTTAGGCCTAAGCACACATGTAACAAAGAAATTCTCTAAAACACACCAAGATAGAGACAAATGGTGTCTCTATTAAATAATTCACCAGATCAGATATAAGCTCAATGACCTTATCGGAAACACAAATATATGATTCTATAAGTATTAAAGCTATATTAATCAAACTGCTGTCAACTGTCTCACAATTATCTGTATACATTTGCTATTTAATTCTGTTTAGTTCCCAGAATAAACTACAGCCAATATAGCTTATTATAATAATTTACTTTATATAGTTAGCCAGGTTTATATCTAGCAAAATTATTATAAAATTAGATTTCCTCAAATACAGAGGAAGTATATATCATTCTTAGGGCTATACAGCATTAATAGTAAAGAAATATATAATTACCAGAAAACAAAGGAGTGGTATTCTTAGAATTATATTGCTCTGGCAGATGGTAATTCAAGGAAATCAGCTAAACACAGAGAGTTTCCTCAGGCATTTAGCATTTATAAGGTAAAAATTATCTTATCGGAACGTCACAACCCATCCTCTCTGATAGGATGAGTTGCCACATCATTAGAATATGATGTCAGACAAAATTTTCTGGACTTTCTGATTGGTCAAACCCAAAAGTAAGGTATTTAGATTTTGGAGTTCTTATAGCAATACTTCTATTATTCCTGAAGATGGCACACCAATACCATATTAAAGACTGTATATATACATTGACAGTTCAGGCCTGTCTCTTGTCAACACTGAGGAATCTGGGAAGTAACCAAACATGACATCAACCTGTCACTCCCTAGATCTTCACATATGATAGTGAGCCTCTTCTAGACTATGTGGCTGGAAACTAGCTATATACCCCCATAAGACTTCACTAAAACATATCCACCTCCTACATTTAAGCACAGGCCCATTGTTTCTTAAAATGATATTTTAAACACATCTAAAACAGAATATCAGACAATCCTGGTTTTCTTTAAAAAAATAAAAAATAAATAAAAATTAACCATTTACTCTCCGCCCAGGGCATAGTCTTTGACACTGCTCTCTGCCACTCTCTTCCTTACTATTAAAGTAAGGGAGAGAGAAGCAGAGAGCAGACATTCACAGGAAGAAATAGAGGCCAGAGCTGGGGGATTGGACAGGATAAATGCAGGTCCTTTTTTGACCTGCTAACAGCAGCTTGTGGTTTTTTTCAATAAATCCAAAACAGCATATGTTGTATTTACAAACACAATTTAATAAACACATCTAACGAAGTTAAAATAAACATAAATGGTAATGTTAATAAACACTACACGATCGAACAAAAAAGTGGAAACTAGGGGGAAAGAGGGACAGCGCCCACTTAAAACTGCCTATTTTGTAGGTATGAATGACTGGTCATACCTTTCATGCAGTCTCCATAAAAATGTAACCCATTACACCCAAATGATCACAAAAAAAATTTAACTGTTTTCTTTAAATTCTATAAAATAAATGGGTTATCCATAACAGTGTGGTATCACATATTTGCGAGTAAAAAAAATGGTGTATCATTTGTATGTCTGGAATAAAATATTTAGAGGTAAAACACTGTTGAACAAAGACATAGTCAAAAAGATCAGAATTGCTCCTGTTCTTATGTGCAATCCACCTCAGATTTTCCTGGTCCTTAAAGGGTATTGTCCATCCATTCTGGTGTTGACCTGTGGCTCTGTCTGACTATTCTCATTGGCTTTTCGATTTGGCTCAGATATCCTTTCTAGTGCAAACCTGTGGCTCTGGCTGACTACCCTGCTATCTATGCCACTTTGTTGCAGGGTGTCACGGTTGGCAAGCAAAACCAGGAGTCAGACGTTATAGTTAATTGAACCTTTATTATGAGAATAATGACAGTAATGCAATATATAAATATACTCACAGTGGGTGATTGAAACGGCGAGCACTGTATCAGGAGTAGCAGTCTCCCAATCTCTGCACCACACTGTCTGAGACTAGGCCTCAGTCCACTGGAGTCTCGTGGTAAGGTAACGCCCAAGAGATACTGACTCAGACTGCAATCAGTAGCTAGGAGTCTGCTAGAGCCCCAGGTCAGTACTAGGTAGGATGTCTGAATAACAGAACCAACAAACTGAGCAAACAGACAAAGCCTTCTAGTAAGCATCATACACGGAGTGGGTAGTCAGCGAGAGCCACAGGTTTGCACCAGAAAGAATATCCACTGAACCGTATCATACAGAGGAATCAGGAATACTAGAAATTGAACTGCTCAGAACAACAATATAAGGGTGACTGAGTCAGGACTCAGTCTGCCCTTTAAACCCCTCCACAGGAAGTAGGTAGGAAGAGCAGCTAGAGGGAGGAAGTAGGTAGGAGGAGACTACAGGAAACAAACACATATAAAACAGAGGCATGCAGCATGCTTGAAGCCTCTTGGCTTGTAGAAAGATACCGAGCGTCGCTGAAGCGGTGCGCTGGAAACAAGGTACTGTGACACAGGGTGAGAAAGAGTGTGCACGGTTGCTGTATTTCTTTGGGCAGGAATTGGTACATATACTTTACAACCATTGCATTAAGCTTATGGCTACAAGAATTAAACAGTCATGGTCAAACTAGCACCTGCATGACACGTGGCTGACGCATGAAGGTATACCAAGAGAAGTTTGTTGTAATGACCAATACCACAATTGACACAATAACACCCGAGTGCAATACGCAATAATATTTAATAAAACCAATAAGATTATAACATTGATAATATACTGTTTAATATCAAATATATTATAGCTAAACACCTACACTGTGTGCACAATTATTAGGCAACTTGTATTTTTGAGGATTCATTGTATTATTGAACAACTACAGTGCTCTCCGTCAATCCAAAATGTTAAGAAACCTTAAACCTGAATATTTAAGAAAGTAAAAGTGAGATTTTGGCTTTCTTAGGAGAATATCTATGTGTGCACATTTATTGGGCAACTATTAGTGTGCAGAATTATGCAACTAAATGAAATGAATGATAATTTCCCCATCTTACGTGTTTATTTTCATCTGTTAAAGTGAGAATACTTAACAAACAACTCAAAATTTACAAATAAACATTTGACATTTCCCCCCAAAAAAATCAGTGACCAATATAGCCACCCTTCTATTGAATATCAGTCATAATCCATCCATTCATAGAGTCTTACAGTTTCTTGATAAACTTTATGTGCAGCAGCAACCACAGCCTCCCAGACGCTGTTCAGAGAGGTGCACTGTTTTCCTTCAGCATAAATCTGCCATTTAAGAAGTGCCCACAATAGGGTTTAGGTCAGGTTAGGAAGGGGGCCTTGTCATTATTTTATTATCTTTAAGGCCTTTACTGGCTAGTCATGCAGTGGAGTACTTCGATGCATGGATGGAGCATTGACATGCATAAAAATCCTGGTCTTCTTGAAAGATGCAGACTTTCCTGTACCACTGCTTGAATAAAGTGTCTTCTAAAAACTGGCAGTAGGTTTGGGAGTTGAGTTTAGTCCATCTTCAACCAGAAAAGGTCCAACTAGCTCATCTTTGATAATTCCAGCCTATACCAGCGCCCCTCCTCCACCCCGAAGTGGAGCTCTGTGCCCGTTACTGATCCAGCCAAGGGCCCATCCATCTGGACCGTCAAGAGTCACTCTCATCTCATCAGTCCATAAAACCTTTGAAAAATCTGTCTTCCGATATTTCTTGGCCCAGTCTTGACATGCAAAAGAGCTAGTCAGAGAAGCTCAACTAGGAACAAGCCTGCCCTCAAATTGATGAGGCTCTATAGGATAAGTATCCTATCCAGGGTGCAATCTCTTTTAGCTCACTAGTGCCTTTCACAGAGAGAAAATATCCTAAAGCACATCATATTGATCCTACCAAAAGGCAGTCCAGCCATGAAGTGCCAGGCCAGGCAGTTCCTCTCTGAACACGAGAAGCAGCCAACCCCAGACGTACGTTTCGGCCTTGTTGGGCATCGTCAGTGAGGTGCAGCTGATCTCTCTAGGCACTGTAAGCAAGGGGTCCACATCTGGATTACCCTGTTACCCTTAGGGTGACTAGTCCCAAGGGCAATTTGCATATGCAAAAGAGCTAGTCAGAGACGCTCAATTAGGAACGAGCCTGCCCTCAAATTGATGAGGCTCTATAGGAGGGTGCAATCTCTTTTAGCTCACTAGTGCCTTTCATGTAATCCCAAGAGGCCCCAATAGATCGAGTAGAATGAGATGTGACCCTGAAAGGGACAGGCTTCTTCCTCAGCTCATAAGCCTTACAAATAGTGGACTTGATCAAAGAAGCAATAGTCACCTTGGATGCAGATCTTCCAGCCCTAGGACCCTCAGAAATGACAAACAATGCTTCAGATTGCCTGATAGACTCAGTGCGATGTACATAAAACTTGAGACAGCGCACCTCGTCTAACAAGTGGAGATCCCTCTCCTTGTCAGAGGTGGGGTCAGGGCAGAAAGAGGGCACCACAATCTCCTGATTGATGTGGAACTCCGAAACCACCTTCGGGAGAAACTCCTGTCGTTGTGAAACACCAAATAGGGTGGTTTACAGGACAGAGCATGTAACTCTGCGACACGGTGGACAGACACAATCGACAAGAGAGAGGCCATTTTCCATGTCAACAGGTGTAGAGGAATAGTAGCCAAAGACTCAAATGGAGGGTGCTGAAGAATGCCCAAAACCAAGTTAAGATCTCACAAAGGAGCAGGAATCTTGAAGGTAGGATGAGTATGAGCAACTTCCTGGAAGAAAACCTTGACATCATGAAGGATGGCAATGCGCCTCTGAAGGAAAACAGAGAGAGCAGACGTCTGAACTTTAAGGGAACTCAAACTGAGGCCCTTATCCACACCGTCCTATAAAAAGGCCAGGACAGTAGGCAGATCAAATTCCTGAGACAGGTCCTTATCGGCACACCAAGATAGGAAGGTCGACCAGACACGATGGTAGTATCACGGTGCCCGTGATTGCTGCTTTGCTATACCTATCACCTATAGGGGGCTCCTATTGGCTCCTTGCCTTTGGCCCGCTTCATATTGCCTATTTAAACCTAGCTTGGGCACCCTTTAGTTGCCCTTTCGTGGTGTTTCTGAGTTTTTCATTTCCACCATGCTACAGAAGCTTTATTGGCCATTCTGCTGTTCCTGAGTACCTGTGTTCCAGAGTTCCTGAGTTTGTGCTGTTCCAGTACCGCTGTCTGCTGTGTTTTTTCCAGTCCTGTTCCGGTTGAGTTTCCTGTAGTTGCTGTTTCCTGCTACTGATCTCCGTTACCGTTCCAGATCCGGTTGGATGTCCTTGCTGGTTCCTGTTTCTTCCTCCTTCTTCGTTCGCTTGGCGACATCCCAGTCAGTTGGTTCCCAGTGCGTGGGCGCTGGTTTGCTCCACTGTGTAACAACACTATTCATTGAGAGTTGGTTGCTCCCAGCGTGCGGACGCTGGTTCGCTCCAAAGCCTTGCGGCTATACTATACAAAACTCTGTTGGTTCCCAGCGTGCGGACGCTGGTTCGCTCTAAAGCCTTACGGCTATATCACACTAAACTCTGTTGGTTTCCAGCGTGCGGACGCTGGTTCGCTCCAAAGCCTTGCAGCTATATTATACAAAACTCTGTTGGTTCCCAGTGTGCGGACGCTGGTTCGCTCCAAAGCCTTGCGGCTATATTATACAAAACTCTGTTGTTCCCAGCGTGCGGAGGCTGGTTCGCTCCAAAGACTTGTGGCTATATTATACAAAACTCTGTTGGTTCCCAGTGTGCGGACGCTGGTTCACTCCAAAGCCTTGCGGCTATATCATACAAAACTCTGTTGGTTCCCAGCGTGCGGATGCTGGTTCGCTCCATAGCCTTGCGGCTATATGATACAAACTCTGTTGGTTCCCAGCGTGCGGACGCTGGTTCGCTCCAAAGCCTTGCGGCTATATTATACAAAACTCTGTTGGTTCCCAGCGTGCAGACGCTGGTTCGCTCCAAAGCCTTGCGGCTATATTATACAAAACTCTGTTGGTTCCCAGCGTGCGGAAGCTGGTTCGCTCCATAGCCTTGCTGCTATATCACACAAAACTCTGTTGGCTCCCAGCGTGCGGACGCTGGTTCGCTCTTGGCCCTCATGGCTCTCTATTCAGTTATTGTGGGTACTTAGTGTGCGGTCCAGTCCTTTACTGCCTTATTCCATCTACACCCTGATAAGGGCCACATATTATCTATAGTATTTGGGCTACGCATTTAATCACATCATAGACTGTCATTTCCCTCTGACAGTAATTGGGGCCACTCTGGTTGACACATTGGGTTGCTCTGCCCGGTATGTTGGTAAGGCTGGTAGAACCTATTACATTCCATCTTATGGTTGCCTTACCCGGTATTGACAGGGCCGGTAGAACCCAGCCTTTCTGTGTTCCTTCAGGCTGCCTTGCCCAGTATATTGGCAGGGCCGGTAGAGTCTGTTAACTGGTTATCCGTTAGGCTGCCTTGCTCGGTATTTTGGCAGGGCCGGTAGAGCCTGTATTATCCTGACTATCTTTGGGCTGCCTTGCCCAGTATATTGGCAGGGCCAGTAGAGCCTGTACCATCCTGACTATTGTCTGGCTGCCTTGCGCGGTATATTGGCAGGGCCGGTAAAGCCACCTTACAGTGTCTGCCCAGGCTGCCTTGCCCGGTATATTGGCAGGGCCGGTAGAGTCTGATTCCATATTACTGTTCTACTTACTATTTTATGTATTGTATGTCGTGTATGAAATCCTATGGGATTATTTTACATTTTCTCAATAAAGTTGTGTTTTTACCTAACCTTACGTCTGAGAGTCGTAACTAACCGTGACAGTACGAAAGGGCCATGACCTCAGACAATAAGAGTGATGGTAATACACAGAATATCCATTGGAGGATGGATGTGCATGAGCAACGTTTGGATCAGTTGGCGGTTGCAATCCAAACTATTCTTGAACACACTGTGCTTGTTGATAAGTCTAGGTCTAGTCCGGTGACCGTGCCAAGTCAGACACCGGAGAATGATACGATGCCCTCAGGGGCCGCAGCCAAAGTGTTAACTGCTTCTGCACTCCGTTATGATGGTGACCCTAATCTCTGTAGAGGGTTCATCAACCAACTTGAAATATTGATGGAATTGACGGCACATGTGTTTACTAACGATCGTAGCAAGATTGGGTTCATGATATCCCTATTAACTGGCAGAGCATTGGCTTGGGCTAACCCATTATGGGAGAATGCTAAACCTTGCACTAATAGTTTCAAAGAATTTGTGCAATCATTTCGGAGAGTGTTTGAGCCGCCTGGTAGAACCACCTCTGCTGCTAAACGCCTTATGGAAATACAACAGGGCAGGCGTACGGTGGGTGACTATGCCATTGAATTTTGCATCTTGGCAGCAGAGGTAGGGTGGAATAACGAGGCATTGTTGGCAGCCTTTGCTCAGGGCCTGAGTGATCAGATTAAAGATGAGATTGCAGCAAAAGCATTGCCTACTGATTTAGATGACTGTATTGAGTATGTCATACTAATTGACTCCAGGATACGTGAGAGACTATCTGCTAGAGATCGTAGGATACGGTCTAAAAATGCTGCGGCTAACAGTACATTTTGCCCACCCATCCCTCCCATGGCAGTTAAGCCTAGTGAAACTTTGCATGAACCGATGCAAGTAGGTTTCACTAAGCTAACCAAGGAGGAGAGATTATACCGCAGGAAACAAGGGTTGTGTCTATATTGCGGTAAGAATGGGCATTTGCTAAGATCCTGTCCAGTACGTCCGGGAAACGAACACACCTAGGGTACCTTGGGGGACAGGCCCTAGGTGGTGTCCAATTGTCCCCAGTGTTGGGCACACTGAAACCCACCTTACAGGTGGTATTGTCTTGGGCAGAACACTCTGTGGAGGTTCTGGCCCTGGTTGATTCTGGTGCAGCTGGGTATTTTATGGATAATAACTTTGCTGAATTGCATGGGGTTCCACGCATTGAAAGAGAAACCCCGCTCGCCATTGAAGCAATTGATGGCAGACCTTTGGAACCTGCTCAGGTAACCTTTGAAACTATGCCATTATCTATGGCTATTGGGGCTCTCCATAAAGAAGAGCAGCAGTTCCAACTTATTAACTCTCCTCACCATGCCGTAATATTGGGATTTCCTTGGTTACAGTTGCATAATCCGCAGTTTGATTGGCAAAAGTGTGATATCTCCGCTTGGTCTCAATATTGTATGGAGAAGTGCGTTGCCCATCCAGTTAAGGTCTTGTGCACCTCCCCTTCACTACAAGTTGAATACCAGCAGTTTGGTGACGTTTTCAGTAATGGAGAGGCTGGCGCCTTACCTTAGCACAGACCATATGATTGTAGCATTGAATTACCTGCTGGAGTGGTGCCTCCTAGGGGTCGCACTTATCCATTGTCTTGTGAGGAAAACCAAGCTATGGAAGAATATATTTCCGATGCCCTTTTTTGTTCTTTTTTGTAAAGAAGAAAAATGTCGAACTGAGTCCATGCATTGACTATCGTGGGTTAAATAAACTTATGGCTAAGAACGCTTATCCGATACCACTCATCACTGAGCTTTTTGACAGACTCAAGGGCTCCTCGATTTTCACCAAATTGGACCTACGAGCTGCATATAATTTGATTTGTATCAGAGCCGGTGATAAGTGGAAAACTGCCTTTAACACAAGATCTGGGCACTATGAATATCTAGTCATGCCTTTTGGTCTGTGTAATGCAATAGCAGTATTTCAGGAATTGATCAATGATATTCTCAGAGATATGCTACAGTCATGTGTCGTGGTTTACCTTGATGATATACTTATTCATTCCAAAGACTTGTCACAACACATTAAAGATGTGTCCGAAGTATTGCTACGGTTACGCAAAAACAAATTGTACTGTAAATTAGAGAAATGTGAGTTTCACAGAACTAGTGTGCCATTTTTGGGTTTCATTATTGGCAAAGAAGGCATTGCCATGGACAAAGAAAAGTTATGTGCAGTCCTACAATGGCCTAGACCTAAGAGCCTTAAAGCTATTCCGCGATTTTTGTGCTTCGCTAACTATTATAGGAAGTTTATTAAGAATTTCTCTTCCATTGTTAAACCATTGTCTGACTGTACACACAAGGGCGCTAATCCATCCCTTTGGCCAGCGGTTGCAGAGGAGGCTTTTGAGAAACTGAAATGGGCTTTTGCCAATGCTCCTGTGTTATCCCACCCCAACCCATTACTCCCGTTCACCTTGGAGGTGGACGCCTCGGACATTGGGGTCGGGGCAGTGCTTTCTCAACGTCCTATTAAGGGTGGAACACTTAGACCCTGTGGGGTTTTTTCCAAAAAACTGACCGGAGCTCAAAGCCATTATGAAATAGGGGACAGAGAATTATTAGCCATTATCCTCACTCTTAAGGAATGGCATCACTTACTTGAAGGCACAAAGAATCCTGTCTTGATCCTGACTGATCATAAAAATTTTACGTACCTCTCTGAGGCCAAGAGATTGTCCCCTCGCCAGGCCAGATGGGCATTATTCCTGTCCCGATTCAGTTTCATCGTATCCTACTTGCCGGGATCTAAGAATGTTACGGCTGATGCATTGTCAAGACAATTTGAGGCCGAAATTGACAAAGAGGAGGCACCAGTACCTATCATTCAACCCGATCGAATATTGGCTACTATACGTACTAGTATTACTTCACCACTAGGGGAAGAGATTTTGGCCTCCCAGGCCGCAGCTCCCCATGAAACTCTGGTTGGCAAGTGTTATGTTGCTGAGCCATTTCGTACTCGGCTACTTGAAACTTACCATTCCTCTAAGGCCGCGGGACACATTGGCAGAGACCAGTTGTTATGGTCTCTTTCTCAGATATTTTGGTGGTCTTCTATGAGAACAGATTGTGCCGATTTTACTAATGCCTGTACCACCTGCGCCCGTGCAAAAACCCCTAGACATCTTCCTGTGGGCTTGCTTCAGCCGGTGCCTAATGGTGAACGTCCTTGGTCTCATGTTTCTATTGATTTTATGGGAGAGTTGCCTATGTCCAGAGGGTATTCCTTTATACTGTTGGTGGTGGACAGGTTTTCTAAAATGGCTCATTTTGTGCCCCTCCGTGGCCTGCCCTCGGCTAAAGAATTGGCAATGGTGTTTGCCAAGGAGGTATTTCGGTTGCATGGAGTTCCCAGTGTATTGGTGTCCGACAGGGGGAGCTAGTTTGTGTCCAGGTTCTGGAGGGCATTTTGCGAACAAATGGGCATACAGTTGTCCTTTTCCTCTGCCTACCATCCCCAGACTAACGGAGCACCTAAATTACAGCAGATTTTTAATTCCAAATACCCTCAGAAACCTAGACCCTATTCTAGGAGAGGGGGTCTTTGAAAGGGGGGTACTATCACGGTGCCCGTGACTGCTGCTTTGCTATGCCTATCACCTATAGGGGGCTCCCATTGTCTGCTTGCCTTTGGCCCACCTCATATTGCCTATTTAAACCTAGCTTGGGCACCCTTTAGTTGCCCTTTCGTGGTGTCTCTGAGTTTTTCATTTCCACCATGCTACAGAAGCTTTATTGGCCATTCTGCTGTTCCTGAGTACCTGCGTTCCAGAGTTCCTGAGTTCGTGCTGTTCCAGTACCGTTGTCTGCTGTGTTGTTTCCAGTCCTGTTCCCGTTGAGTTTCCTGTAGTTGCTTTTTCCTGCTACTGATCTCTGTTACCGTTCCAGATCCGGTTGGATGTCCTTGCTGGTTCCTGTTTCTTCCTCATCCTGATTCCTACACCGGTGACAACATTGTTCTTCGGTCGCTTGGCGACATTCCAGTCAGTTGGTTCCCAGCGCGCGGGCGCTGGTTTGCTCCACTGTGTCACGACACTATTCATTGAGAGTTGGTTGCTCCCAGTGTGCGGACACTGGTTCGCTCCAAAGCCTTGCGGCTATACTATACAAAACTCTGTTGATTCCCAGCGTGCGGACGCTGGTTCGCTCTAAAGCCTTGCGGCTATATCACACTAAACTCTGTTGGTTCCCAGCGTGCGGACGCTGGTTCGCTCCAAAGCCTTGCGGCTATATTTTACAGAACTCTGTTGGTTCCCAGCGTGCGGAGGCTGGTTCGCTCCAAAGCCTTGCGGCTATATTATACAAAACTCTGTTGGTTCCCAGCGTGCGGACGCTGGTTTGCTCCATAGCCTTGCGGCTATATTATACAAAACTCTGTTGGTTCCCAGCGTGCGGACGCTGGTTCGCTCCATAGCCTTGCGGCTATATTATACAAAACTATGTTGGTTCCCAGCCTGCGGACGCTGGTTCGCTCCATAGACTTGCGGCTATACTATACAAAACTCTGTTGGTTCCCAGAGTGTGGACGCTGGTTCGCTCCAAAGCCTTGCGGCTATATTATACAAAACTCTCTTGGTTCCCAGAGTGTGGACGCTGGTTCGCTCCAAAGCCTTGCGGCTATATTATACAAAACTCTCTTGGTTCCCAGCGTGCGGACGCTGGTTCGTTCCATAGCCTTGAGGCTATATGATACAAACTCAGTTGGTTCCTAGCGTGCGGACGCTGGTTCGCTCCATAGCCTTGCGGCTATATTATACAAAACTCTGTTGGTTCCCAGCGTGCGGACGCTGGTTCGCTCCAAAGCCTTGCGGCTATATTATACAAAACTCTGTTGGTTCCCAGCGTGCGGACGCTGGTTCGCTCCAAAGCCTTGCGGCTATATTATACAAAACTCTGTTGGTTCCCAGGGTGCGGACGCTGGTTCGCTCCATAGCCTTGCGGCTATATCACACAAAACTCTGTTGGCTCCCAGCGTGCAGACGCTGGTTCGCTCTTGGTCCTGGTGGCTCTCTACTCAGTTATTGTTGGTACTTAGTGTGCGGTCCAGATCTTGACTGCCTTATTCCATCTACACCCTGATAAGGGCCACATATTATCTATAGTATTTGGGCTAAGCATTTAATCACATCATAGACTGTCATTTCCCTCTAACAGTAATTGGGGCCACTCTGGTTGACACCTCGCCCATTGGGTTGCTCTGCCCGGTATATTGGTAAGGCCGGTAGAACCTATTACATTCCATCTTATGGTTGCCTTACCCGGTATTGGCAGGGCCGGTAGAACCCAGCCTTTATGTTTTCCTTCAGGCTGCCTTGCCCGGTATATTGGCAGGGCCGGTAGAGTCTGTTAACTGGTTATCCGTTAGGCTGCCTTGCTCGGTATTTTGGCAGGGCCGGTAGAGCCTGTATTATCCTGACTATCTTTGGGCTGCCTTGCCCGGTATATTGGCAGGGCCGGTAGAGCCTGTACCATCCTGACTATTGTCTGGCTGCCTTGCGCGGTATATTGGCAGGGCCAATAAATCCACCTTACAGTGTCTGCCCAGGCTGCCTTGCCCGGTATATTGGCAGGGCCAGTAGAGTCTGATTCCATATTACCGTTCTACTTACTATTTTATGTATTGTATGTCGTGTATGAAATCCTATGGGATTATTTTACATTTTCTCAATAAAGTTGTGTTTTTACCTAACCTTACGTCTGAGAGTCGTAACTAACCGTGACAGGTAGATCTTGGAAAAAACTGGTTTGCGGGCACTGAGCATAGTAGCCACCACACCAGAAGAAAACCCTTTCTTATTCAATATTGAGGATTCAATTTCCAAGCCATCAAGGCTAGACGATGAACATCCTTCTTCCAAAGGTAACCCTGTAGAAGAAGATCCGGACAGCAAGGGAGCTGGAATGGCTCCACCACTGATAGATCCATAGGCTCCGGAAACCAAGCCTGTCCAGGCCAGTACGGAGCAATCAGAATGACTGGACAACACTCCAGTAGTAATTTCTGTAAAACCCTGTGCAACATTGGGAGGGGAGGAAAGATTTATGCCAGAGGGAATAACCAAGGAATGGACATTGCATCCACCGCCAGAGATAGAGGGTCCCTCCATCAAGAGCAGAACCTTGGAACCTTCCTGTTGTGTTTCGTCGTCATCAGGTTGATGTAAGGAAGACCCCATTTCTGAACAATGAGGGTGAACACCTCTGGGTGCAGCTCCCACTCTCCACTGTCCACTGTGTGTCAACTGAGGAAGTCCGCCATGACATTGTCTATGTCAGGAATGTGCACTGCAGATATGGCAGGAACGTGTTCTTCTGCCCAGGACAAAGTAGCCTTGACCTCTAACCAAGCGGCGAGACCTCTTGTTCCGCCCTGCTTGTTGATGTAAGCCATGGCCGTGGGGTTGTCGGACTCTACCTGGACTGGACAGTCTTCCAGCTGAGATGTCCAATGACGAAGGGCATCAAATATCGCCCGAAGCTCCAATATGTTGATTGGAAGGAGAGATTCCTCCGGAGGCCACCGACCCTGAGCACTCAGGCGACCCAGGACCGCTACACCAGCCAGAGAGGCTGGCATCCATCGTCGCTGTGGTCCAGATGGGTACCAGGAAGGACCTGCCCTTCAGCAGATGGGAGAGGTCGAGCCACCACGACATACTCAGTTCCACATGAAGAGGGAAGGACACTGACATCTTCCGGCTGACCCCTGCACACCTGGATCACAAACCCCTGGAGTTCCCTGGTGTGCGCCATGGCAAACAGTACTGCTTCTATGGTGGAAATGAATTTCCCCACTAGAGATGACAGCTTCTTGGCTGGAACTGGATCTTGAGCCAGGATCGCAGAAACCCTGTGGGCGATCTGGTGAACTACCTCATCTGTGAGAAACTCCATGTTCTTCTGGGTATCGAAGAGGAGGCCCAGGAAGACCAGATGCTGGGATCTAATTTGTCCAAATTGATGATCCACCCGTGATGGGTGAGAGCATGAATGCATTGCTGAACCTGCTGATGAAGAGGTTCCGCAGAAGGGGCTTTCAGAAGCAGGTTGTCCATGTATGGAGTAACTCTAATTCCGTCTTGGTGGAGGACAGACACTAAGGCTCCCAGGACACGAATGAAGACTTGAGGAGCTGTTGTCAGACCAAATGGAAGAGCTGAAAACAGGCAAATCGTAGGTACTGCCGGCTGTCCGGATGAATGGCAATGTGTAAGTATGCATCCTGAAGATCCAGAGATGCAAGGAATTCACCTGGGGACATGGCAGCAATCACCATTCATAGAGACACCTGGTGATAATGAGCCCAGGTCACAAAGGAATTGAGATCCTTTAAATCCAAAATGGGATGAAAACCACCGTCCTTCTTGGAGACCACAAAGAGGTTTGAGTAAAAACCCATACCTCTGTAAGAACCCATACCTCTGTCCTGAACCGGAACCAGCTCTAGAATGTCCTTGTCCAGAAAAGCCTGAACAGCGCCATTGAACAAAGGCGGATGAGAAGGAAAGAAGCGAAAGGGAGGAAGAGAGACGAAAGGTGTCCTGTACCCTTCCATCACCACCTGTAAAACCCATGGGTCCGTCACTGAATCCTCCCAAATGATAGTGACGCAGACGACCACCCACAGCAGTGTGTGGACCCGGGTTTGGTGAGTCATGCCAAAGAAGGCTTGGAAACCTTGGGCTTGGAGGAGACTTTGTTCTTCCATTGCTGTTTGGGCTTGGAGGAGGTACGCTGAGCTGAGGGAACCATCTGGTTTGCCGGACGTGTCTCATTCTGAAAGGAATGAAAATACCGGTTACGCTTAAGCTGTGTTTTCTTCCTAGGAACCAAGGGTAGAAGTGTACTCTTACCCCCTGTGGCCTCACTGATCAGATCCTTAAGATCTGGCCCAAACAAAGAAGTGCCTTGAAAAGGTAAGGAGAGCAGTGCTTTCTTAGAAGCAGTGTCAGCCCATCTGGCAACCACAGACATGGTGGAAACCCTAGTGTCAACGTTCCTATCAACACTAAAAAAATTAGAAGGTATGTATGCTTACTGAATCGTGCCCTAAGGGAAAGGAATTACCCCAGAGAGGACCAGCAGAAAGCAAAAGCAGTAGAGGAAAGCAGCAAGTAGTAATGGATGAGAGGAACACAGTAGCAGATAAGACCCTCCTCAGAGGCCAGAACCAAGGAAGGAACCCAGAATACACTGGGGCTTCCTAAGTTAACAGCTCAGAAGAACAAGGAAGCCAGAAGCGGAGCTAGAATCTTGGAGACAGCCCCAGGAGAAAGTCCAGAACAGATGAGGAGAGAGAGAATGAGCTGGTAGACTAACAGAGGAGATCCGAAGCTGAATGTGGCAGACAACAGAGAGGGTTGGTCCAGAGAATAGCCAGAGGTCAGGGCAGGCGGAGGTCCAGGAGGGTTAGTCTAGAGAGTATCCAGAGGTCAGGGCAGGCGGAGGTCCAGAAGGGTTGGTCTAGTGAGTAGCCAGAGGTCAGGGCAGGCAGAGGTCCAGGAGGGTTGGTCTAGAGAGTAGCCAGAGGTCAGGGCAGGCAGAGGTCCAGGAGGGTTGGTCCAGAGAGTAGCCAGAGGTCAGGGCAGGCGGAGGTCCAGGAGGGTTGGTCAAGGGGGTAGCCAGAGGTCAAAAAACGAGAAGCAAAACAGAGGTACAGCGAACATGCCAGGGAGCTTAACAATAACTAAGCGTTGATTACACCGTGCCGCCTAACTATATGGAGGAGGCCCCCTGACGTCACGGGTGTTGCACCTACGTCTGACGCCACCACGTCCCGCCCCGGGAAGCCGCAACGACGCCGAGCGCCGACAGTGGCTGACATAACGACGACCCGTTCCAAAGTGCCGCAAAAGCGCTTAACGACGACACCTAGCCACCAAACGGATGGCATCAAATAAGGCAGCAGAAACAGAGGGCTGTGCCTCAGAAATATTGGCAAGGAGGCGCAACATATCAGAAGTAGGAGCAGTCTGACGGACAGCAAGAGTGAGCTGTTCAGTCCAAACTGCAATGGCCCGGTTCACCCATGCTGCTGCGAATGCTGGATCCATGGCAGAACCAGCAGTGGCAAAGATGGACTTGAGGGAGACCTCAAGTTTCTTGTCAGTCCAGTCCTTTAGAGCAGACGCATCAGACACTGGTAAGGCAGTAGACTTGGAAAGCCTGGAGATAGGAGCATCCACTTTGGGAGGATAAACCCACTGAGCAAGCGCAGACTCAGAAAAGGGATAAAGCTTGGCAAATTTCTTGGAGACAAAAGGTTTCCTGTCTGGAGACTTCCACTCTTCGGACACAAGGTGGTCAAGAGTGGGGTTAGGTGGAAAGCAAGTAAAGGGTTTTTTAGGCTCCTGAAATACATCAGAAGGAACCTCCTGTACTAAGGCAATGTTTAGGGTATTTAAAACAGCCCTGATCAGGCCCTCAGCCGAGGGCTCAGGATCAGCCTCAAAAGGGTCCCCAAAAAACTGAGAGGAGCCCACCGCAGAACATTCCTCAACATTTGATTCCACTAGCAATTCCTCCTCAGAGGAATCTGACATGTCAGGTACACCCTGAGGCTTTGGCAGGGAAGACTTGACGGAGGAGGGGATCTGCCAAGAATGAAAGACCCCCTGTAACTGGGATGCAAAGTGTTGCAATGTGGACCTAAGGTCCCTAGTAGCAGCCTTGAACTCTTGCACCCAAACTGGCTCTAATGCATGGCTGGAGTTCCCTGGAAGACTCTCGGGTACATCAGAACATGCTGGGCATAAAGGACCTGAGGATTCTCTAGGTAACCCTGAATGACAGGATGAGCAATGCGCAATAGGGGATACAGAGACCCCATCAGCCTTAGTCTTAGGTCTGGCCCCAAGCTCCAACGGTATAGACATTCTCACAGTGTCAAATAACCTTACTGTATAAGAAATCACCCAATTACAGTATGTAGGATTAAAGTTTCACCCCAGAAATCGCTAAAATAAACTTATCTGGCAGGCGAAGGGTTAATCAGCAGAGGCGAGAAGGAGAGTCCAAGCCCTGCGTAGGGTACTCGTTCTGGAAATGGCACAAAATGGCTGCCGTGGCAGAAGCCAATTAGAAACGAGCGTGCGAACCAAGCGCTCATGGGAAATGTAGTTTTCCCAGAAAAGTACCCCAAACAGTGCCTGAAGCCCCCTGAGCCCCCCAACACACTAGAAACCTTAACCGGATGATAGAGCAAAGACAGACAAGTAAAATGAGCCATCTCTTAAGTTGCTAGGTTAAACGGTTGCAGAGATATGTCCCAAACTGTACAGTCCCATAGGAGTGAATGGAGCAATGGCGCCTATGCGGTAAAACTCAAATTTTATAAAACTGAAAGTGTAAAACTAAAAAACATGAAACATCACTAGAACATGTTAGGATACCCAAAAAAACACCGAACCAGTAGGAAAAGTGTTAGAAAACCCCCCAAATAAATGCAAAACCAGCAGCTAGAGGGTTAAGTACCAAATAAACCTGCTCCAAACACCCAACAGACATACATATAGACCCAATGAGTGCAGGAGTGTGCAATAGGAACCCCAAATGAAAACCCCTGTGTGGAGGGGCACTGTGGGACATGTGGACCTGCAGCACTCAAAGGGTTGCTCACCTTTCCAAATGTTCTCTTGCCTGTGTTATCTTCACCAAGGAACAAATCTTTCTGGAGCTGGTTGGCTAGCTACAGCCAAGGAGGGAAGGTAGGCTCCACCCCCTGCATGCAATTCTAGAATTGTTCATGTCTACAATTAAAGGTGCGGATCACCTACCCAGAGTTACCAGTAACCTGTATTGGACGACAGAGAAATATAGTATAAAAGAACTAAAAGGCGATACAGTTTAAAGGGATAGTAATACTTCATTTTAACTTTATTTTATTTTGTAGGCATTAAAAAAACATGAAGAATGATATAAGTCTTATCTCTGAAACCTTTATGGTTTAAGAGATATTCACAAACAAAGTATCCCCCCCTGTTCAACCAGATAAGAAGGGAGATGCCCAGGTAGACTGCAGAGAGGGACAATCTTCAATTAAGATAATGTAAAAAGCTGAAAAACTTGTCAAGGGGGGAAGGGCTTTCATTGTTTTCATACAAAGAAAATTGTCCCCTTCTGTTATCTGTACTGTCATACAACCAGACTCACATCTGAGAAGAGATTGTTTACACTAGGTAAAAGGGGCGGGGAGGGGAACTTTGCTTGTGAATATCTCATAAACCATAAAGGTTTGAGAGATAAGACTTATATCATTCTTCATGTTTTTTTAATGCCTACAAAATAAAATAAAGTTAAAACGAAGTGTTACTATCCCTTTAATGCTTAACTTATCCTAGGACAATTTTACTATGATGGTGTAGCAGGAAAGGACGCAGGCAAGAACTGTTTGCATGGTGCGATGCACTTGGCTGCGTCAATTGGCGGAGATCAGGTATCATAGGAACTCCTATGCTCTGGCTTATGGAACAGTTCTTTCCAGCTCTGAGTCTTTTATTACTGCAAGATATACATGGAAATACATAAAAGTACAGCAATTACCATCCCTTGTACAAAAGCATTTCCCAGGATTCCCAACCAGCCAAATAGACCAATGCATGGTGCTTCATGGAGTTTGTCTTTTATTGCTGTCAGTTTTGATAAATCTTGATTAATCTCACCTTCATTATTCACAATATAACTGTAGCATTCTTTTCCTACTAGCCCACAAACTCCTCCTTTGGCGGCAAGAACATACTCCAGGGCTAGGTGATTTTGGAGAGCTACCTCCCTGATTTGTAGCTGTTCCTTAGACAATTTTTCCTCTGTGGTGTCCAGAGCATCTTCGAACAAGTGCTGTAGAGCCTCTATGTGGTTATAGGCCAAGTAAATACCTCAGTTTGGGGATACCTCTCCTGTGTTACCATATCTAGGCTTGGGAGCAGTTTGATTCTCTTAACTTGACAGGGTTTTGGCCAGTACCTTTTGAATACAAACATACAACTCATTACGTAGCAGGGATGATTATATGGGTTTGTTGCTCTGAACTGGGTTCACTGGTCTCTCGATACCATCCAGTGCTGAGTTGTCTCATTTCACTATGTGACCATGGAACTCCAAGGAACGGGTACCCTCCTTTCTCACTGATTGGAATGGTCCTGCAGATCCAACATGCCATGCACCGATACAAATTTTTTAAGACTGAGTACGAGTACCGATACTTTTTTCAAGTACTCACCGATACCAATTACTGATAATTTTTTTGCTGTCATTTGCTAGTTTTCCAAGTACCTAAAGCACATATATATATATATATATATATATATATATATATATATATATATATATACATACATACATACTTTAGGTACTTGGAAGTATCGGTGAGTACTTGAAATATATATACACACACACACACATACATACACACACTACCTCTTGATTCTCCCCTTTTGCCTCTTTCTCCCCCTCTTGATTCACACCTTTTACTTCATTCTCCCCCTCTTGAGCCCCCTACTTTTGTTTTGGATTTTTCTCTCCCTTTTGATCCCCCCTTTTCCCCCTCCTTGAGTCTTGATCCCACCCTTTTGCCTCTCTCTCCCTCCTGATCCCCCCTCCTTTTGCCTCTTCTTGGTCCCCCTCCTTTTGTCTCCTTATCCTTCCTGCAAACAGATACAGGAAGCTCACTGTCACTGACCTAAAAGTATTTTAAAAAGATAGTATAAACTGTTTGGTTAGTTATTTAGAATCATCAGTACTTGTGTAATGACCTTATCTCACCCCCTTAAAGACCTGCTTGTGGAAAGTTTAATCTGTTCTTTTAAAAGCCCATTGCCCTTTCAGTCAACCCCGCAGCTTGAGGATAAAAAAGAAAAAATGTAAAAAATATACAGACGATATTTCTAAAGCTGCAACAGATTAAAGTAATACTGGTAGTCAACAGGGATAATTTTTCTTGATTACTTAGAACTTATTTGTAAACTTGTAACATAGCCCAAGATATAATCAATCAATCAATTCATTATGCTCGATATTACAATTTCTCCTCTGATACATGGAAATGAAATTGCTTGATTTTTTTGTCTTATTCCTGAGCCAAAAATACAATGGATCAAAATTCCATCTATCACGTTGAATTTTCTTCTGATATACCAGACAACAATGTCCTGATGTGTGTAGGTGTCTATGGGAAAGTCTAGTGCCCGTAGGGGTGTATAACAATAGGTACTTAGTATCAACCTAGGGAAATATCAGGAATATTCTCACCGGTCTGTAGATATTTGTGTCCTTCTCACATAGTAGGTCGTCCCCGGTGTAGATGGACTCTATTCCTTAATTCCACTCTTAGTAAAAGTACCTTTACATGAATGTTTATCCGTCCCCTTCACAGGCTGTAGTTCACTCGATGTCTGCCGCTTGTGTTTGGCACCAAGCAGATACAATAGAACTACTTCGTAGCGTTATCTCCTTCCATTGACACATTAAACCATACACATATACAGATTTATACAGATTTCTGGGCTTTACATATGGTTTTAATTTTTTTATGCACCTGCAGGAGGGGAGGAGTCCCCCAGCGTAGGTATAAGATAGACAGGTGATACAATGACATTGATAACATTGAACTCCCTGAGGAAGAAATAAGTAAAGGATTTCGAAACGCGTTGGAGGATTGTAGCCACAGGGGATGACATAGCCATGTTCTCTATCACATTTGACATTGGATCCATGATGGTGGTGTGTATGGTTTAATGTGTCAATGGAAGGAGATAACGCTACAAAGTAGTTCTATTGTATGTGCTTGGCGTCAAACACAAGCGGCAGACCTCGAGTGAACTACAGCCTGTGGAGGGGACGGATAAACATTCATGTAAAGGTACTTTTACTAAGAGTGGAATTAAGGAATAGAGTCCATCTACACTGGGGACGACCTACTTTGTGAGAAGGATGCAGATATCTACAGACTGGTGAGAATGTTCCTGATATTTCCCTAGGTTGATACTAAGTACCTATTGTTATACACCTCTACGGGCACTAGACTCTCCCATAGACACCTACACACATCAGGACATTGTTGACTGGTATATCAAAGAAGAAAATTCAACGTGATAGATGGAATTTTGATCAATTGTATTTTTGGCTCAGGAATAAGATACAAAAAATCAAGCAACTTCATGTCCATGTATCAGAGGAGAAATTGTAATTTCGAGCATAATGAATTGCGATTGATTATATCTTGGGCTATGTTACAAGTTTACAAATAAGTTCTAAGTAATCAAGAAAAATTATCCCTGTTGACTACTAGTATTACATTCATCTGTTGCAGCTTTAGAAATATTGTCTGTATATTTTTTACACTTTTTCTTTTTTATGATCGATCATTTTTTTTTTTTTTTTATTATATTTTTACATTTTTATGCTATTGGGACTTTAATATACATGTGTTTATGCATTTATATGTATTGGCTATATAATTTTTGATCCTTGTACTTGAAGCAGCAAAGAAGGGGTTAAAATGGTTGTTTAATAGTGTAGTTTTGAACTGTGTCGACCGTGTGTTTGCGCTGTGCTCCCGGTTGAGCGGACTGTGGTCAGTCTAGACCCATGTGGTGTCTCTCTATGTACTGGTCCGGTTTGCCGGTGAGAGCGGTGTAGAGGGGTTGAGACAGTTGTCGAATTATATCGTTTTGGATCAGCTGTGTTTGTTTTTTGTCTTTACCGTGCTCCAGGTAGGGCGGACTGGGGTTGGGTTGGACTTGTGTGGTGTCTTTCTCTTCACAGGTCCGGATGATCGGGTGGAGCGGTGTAGTAGGCACAGAATAGGTTTTGTGAGAGTACATAATTTTGTGTTTTTTATTTTTACTGTTTAGATAATTGTTTGGGAATATATTGTGACCCCTGATTCTGATTGGTGGATCAAGGGTTATCACATTGGAATTTATCTACATTTTTTTCCCATCATTATTTTATTCATTTTTTTTTTTTTTTTTTTCATTTTTGAGATATATGTATAAAGCTCAGGAAATGTAAGAATAAAAGTGTTTTACATATACATTTGGTGGTTTCTGTAAATATTGGAGAGGATTGTGTCTGTACTGTCTGCTCATATCTGTTGGTCCCGAGCGCCGAAGTTTTATTTATTTATAATCTACAATTTTACTTCATGACAGGAGGCTTCATATTTTGCAATTTTAATGCTGCGGAAGCAAAGAAAAAGCCGCATGTGATGACGGACGAAAAGAAAATAACCTAAAAGTAGACTCGCGAGACCAATCCGCCGCCTGTAAAATATCAGACAACGCAGCACCAGCCGAAAAGGCGCCCGAAGCCGCTGCACCTCTAACTGAATGAGCACCGAAAGTGGCGTCAATACCCGCCAATGTAAGCAATCATCTAATCCATCTATCCAGAGTAGTGGATGACACCGCCTTATGAGGTTTGACATACGAAACAAGCAACTGACCGAAGCGAGAAGCCCTCACAAATTTTGTAACTTCCACGTACCTAAGCAACGCCGAAACCACACAAAGTTGAGGATCTTCCCGGAAGAAAGGATAACAAACCTCCGTCGAATCACATTTTGTACGGTGAGATATAACAAAACGGACCCCGTCTGGGCACGCTGCAAACCTGTCAACATCAAAGGCCCGCACATTGGAGACCCTCCGAAAAGACACCAGACAGAATAACAATGTAAGTTTGGAGGAAAGCTGACGCTAAGTCAACAACTCATTTGCTAGCCAATCACGCAAAAACTGAAGGACTAACGCCACATCCCATACTCTAGAATACTTTGGACCAGGAGGGCGTACCAAACATATTCCTCTCAATAAACAACATACTAATGGGTTCCTACCCACCGAAACCCCTGCTAGCAGCACATGGGCTGCCGAGATCGCAGAATGCACCACGTTAATAGAACAATAAGAGCACCCCAAGGACTACAAATGTGACAAAAAATTCTGAATCATCTGAGCAGGTGCCTTAAAGGGATCTCCGCCTCTCTCTACACAACAGCAAGCCCAAGATTGCCAGGCTGACATATAAGATCTTCTCGTGCCAGGGGCCCATGAGTCTCACAGTAGGTCTTTAGTCATCTGCGATAGGCCGTCGACCGACCAAGCATCCCTGAAATTGTCCAGGCCCCCAGATGTAGATGGTCTTGCAGAACCAATGGCTGTGGATTGCCTCGGGGATCGGTCAACAGAAGAGGGAACATCGGCAGAAGAATCTGATCCTCGAATGACAGCTCCAGAAGTTCCGGATACTATGGCTGGCTTGGCCACAACGGAGCAATCAGAAGAAGGTCCACCTCCTGTACTCAGACCTGATGAAGCACTCTGGACAGCATTGCAAATGGAGGGAACGTGTAAGCTCCTGCTACCGGCCATTTCTGTAAGAAAGCGTCCACCGCGAAGCATGATGGGTCCGGAAGCCAACTGAAATACTCCGGAAGTTGATGGTTGGTCCGAGACGCGAACAGATCTAACACCAGGAGACCCCTGAGATTTACCAGCTGACGAAATACCTCCTCGTGAAGCTTCCAATCGCTGACATCCCTCCAATGTCGAGAGAACCAATCCGCCAGCAAGTTGGAAATTCCTGGAAGATACTCTGCTTGAAGAGTGATGGAAACAAAAACGATAAATCTCCTTTGTGGCTTCTGTCAAATCTCTTGATCTGACCCCGCCTAGGCGATTGATGTATTGGACCACAAGCAGTTGATATGCAGATCGAGTTCTGCTCCTACCCAAGGGCCTCCGGTGGACCGAGTCGCACAATGTGCTCCTCAGCCCCACAGACTGGCATCCGACTCCACCACGAAATCCGGAGACTGACCAAAAACTGCATATGATGGAGCCACCAATGCAACTCTGCTTGGACTTCCAGAGTGAGAGACACCTGATGGTCGTACGAAAAACCCCTCCGTAAATGTTGGGCCTTCAAGCTTTGTAAAGCCCGATAATGAAGAGGCCCTGGAAAAATTGCTTGAATAGACGAAGAGAGGAGGCCCACAATGCTTGCCAACAGACGAAGCGGCACTCAATAGAGACATAAATCCCGACGCAACTCCTTCTGAATCACCACAATCTTGGACTTTGGAAGACAGAGTTGACAGAGGGTCGGATCTATCTCGAATCACAAAAACTGCGCCACCTGAGCCGGAGTCAGAGCGGACTTCTCCCTGTTTACTATGAAACCCAAAGACTCTAGGAAGTGAATCACAAAGGATATTTGAGACAGCAGACGAGACACATCGTCGCAAAAAATCAGAAGATCGTCCAGATAGATGTGACACCTCACCCCATGACTTCGGAAGTGTGCCACGACCGGCTTTAAGAGCTTCGTGAAGCACCATGGAGCCGAACTGAGGCCGAAAGGAAGACACGTGAACTGACATGTGCAACGCTTCCAACGGAACCGCAGAAATGGGCGACTCTCCAAAGCCACCGGAACAGACAGATAGGCATCTTTGAGATCCAGGTGTGTAAACCAATCCCTCCCGAAGCAAAAGGTCCCTCAGAAGATGGATCCCCTCCATCTTGAAGTGACGATAAACAACAAACTGGCGAAAATCTCCAGTTTTCTTGCGGACCAGAAATATATTGCTGAAGAATCCTCTGTCTTCCGGGGTGAACTGGACCGCACCTTTTGAAAAAAGCGACTGAATCTCTGAGTCGATTAACCTGGACGCCTCTCGAGAAGTGACTGGCGTGTGAGGAGGAACCAACTGTACCGGAGGAGCAGTGAATTCTATGACGTAACCTCGCGCCGTCTGCAGGATCCAGGCATCTGTGGAAATGGCCTCCCAATTCTGAAGGAAAAAACACAACCTGCCTGCCGTGACTTTCAGAGGAACAACACAAGAAGGAACTTTTACCTGTATTGGATCTTGCACGTCCTCTTCCATCGATTTCCTCGGAATCTGTCCGAACCCCTCGAGAAGGTCGGTCTGTATTGTGTGGTAGGGAAGAACAGTGCTGCTGGCGGGGCAGCCCTGTAGTTGGAGGCCCAAAGTCGGCTGGTAGTCCAGCCTCTCTGGTGACCAGCCCGTCGAAAAACACCTCTTGAAGATGTCGGACGGAAGACTTGCTTCAAGGAAACTTGGGCCTTATTCAGAGTAGTGAACAAACCAACATGACGTTTAAGTTCCGGGATAAAAGGTTCCCTAAACAGCAGGCCCGAAGCAGCAGGCCCCAGCTCTTTCACTCCCAGATCCACCAGCTTGGAGTCGATCCTTAGCAGAGCAGCCTTCCTCCTTTCGGAACTAAGAGCGGTATTCGCATTTCCCAGCATGCACACCGCCCTCAAAGCCCATTCTCATACAGCGTTAGCGTCCAGACTGGTACCCTGAGACAAGGCGTCATCCACAAAATATAACATCCGGGCCAGCGGACCCAAAACGTCCAGAAGCTTATCTTGAGTGGCTCGAAGCCCCTTTTCGATGCCCTTACGTGGATCCCTGCCTGTCCGGGACATGAACATCAAAACATTAGGATCAAATTCTGGTGTCAAAGCCACCTTGTCTGGAAGGAGAGGACGAGGACATTCCGCTCTCAGACGACTCCTGACCTCCTTATCCAGTGGTTTCCTAATCCAATAGTGCACAAACATGGCCAAATGCTCAGGGAGACTCCATTCCGAAGAACAAGGGTGACGGATGGATCTGGCGTCAAACATCAGATTGCTCAACTTATCATACAAGCAATCATCTTCCTCCTTCGCAGAGAAACTGGAACTACCCTGAGCGGCATCAGCAGCGTCAACCACCGACTCCTTGACATAGGCAGGATCCCCCCGAGGTGAGTCCTTCCAGTCATCCTCCTCGGAGGCGGATTGGCCCGCCTGCCATTCATCCACCACAGCCAATGGAGTAGGAGAAAGATAATCCTCATCCTCTGAAGGTAAATCAGCAGGAAGGGAGTCCTCCAGGTCTGCCCCCAACTGAGGCCGCTTCACCGGCGCCTTCCCAGCAGCGCCCTTGGAAGCCCCTTTCCAGTGGAGTTTCGGCGTAGGATCCATCAGTCTAGAACTCCCAGGAGCACAGTCGTCAATGTCTACCAAAGATCCAGACAGAGAGACAGGAGGATCCACCGAGACATGACGAAGCACCCGTGACAGAACCTTCTCCACCGACGCCGCTACTGCAGCGTCAATAATAGCTTGAAAGTCCGGGGTGCGTTGAGGTGAATCACTCATGGCTGTTGCACCGTGGAGCTCAGAAAACCACCTAGAATGGCAGAAAATACCCTTAATTAAAAGAGGGCCCGCAAGTAAGTGAACAACCACACCTAACGGGGCTCACCCATACAGACATAGAATACACTATGATCAATAGCCGCCCTATGGAAGGCGTCTGCAAATGTGGTAAATATGTATTTAGTTAATTGTGTTTTTTTGTTTTCTGGCAGTCAGCCGGATCAATTAAAGCCTATAGGCTCAAGGACTCCAGGAAGTCAGAACTATAGTGAGGGGCTCACCCCCACCAACAGCCAAGTAGGAGGGCTCACCCCCAGTAAGAGGTCAACCAAGAGGGAGACCAATCAGAGCGAGTGCTCAGCACCAGTAAGTGAACACGATAATTAGCAGGGGCTCACCCCGTAGTTATACCCAGCAGGGGCTCACCCCACCTATACCAAGCAGGGGCTCACCCCACCTACACCAGGCAGGGGCTCACTCCACAGTAAGCACTATTATTATTATTCTTTATTTATATAGCGCCAACTAATTCCGCAGCGCTGTACGATTGGGGAATAGACATACAGAGGTATTAAATAGTACAATCAGATGTGGTAGAACAGGAGGATCAGAGGGCCCTGCTCGTGAGAGCTTGCAGTCTAGAGGAAGGTAGGTTTGATACAGAAGGAGTAAGTGCTATTGTGTTTAAGTGCCTCCTGCCACATGAACTGCCAGTCAGTGGGTGGGAGTGAGAAGTGCCATTGAGTGCAGTAGTCCGTGCAAGGGGTGAATCTTGGTGATGATGTTTATGGAGGCAGTTGATAGGCCTCCCTGAAGAGGTGAGTCTTCAGGGAGCATCTGAAGATTTGAAGGCTGGGGGAGAGTCTGATGGGGCGGGGGAGGGAATTCCACAGCTCAGGTGCAGCACGGGAGAAGTCCTGTAGGCGGGAGTGGGAAGATGTGATAAGAGCTGTGGAGAGCAGAAGGTCATGTGCAGAGCAAAGATGGCGGGCGGGAGTATATTTGGAAATGAGAGATGAAATATAGGGGGGTGCAGTGTTAGTGAGGGCTCTATAAGTTAGCACCAGAGTTTTGAATTTTACTCTGTATGCTAACGGGAGCCAGTGTAGGGACTGACAGAGGGGTGTGGTGTTAGAGAAGCGATGAGTGAGGTAGATTAGTCTTGCAGCAGAGTTCATTATGGACTGTAGCGGGGTTAGTCGGGTGAGAGGCAGGCCAATTAGTAAAGAGTTACAGTAGTCAAGACGGGACATGATGAGTGTTTGGATTAGAATTTTGGTAGTGTCTTCTGTGAGAAAGGGTCGGATTCTAGAGATGTTGCGGAGGTGGAGGCGGCATGAGTTGGAGATTGACTGGATGTGAGGAATGAAGGATAGGGCAGAGTCAAATGTGACCCCCAGGCAGCGTGCTGTAGGGGTTGGTGTGATGGAAGTGTTGTTAACGGTGAGGGTAATGTTTGGGATAAGGCTGGTTGTAGATGGAGGGAAGAGAATTAGTTCAGTTTTGCTAAGGTTAAGTTTGAGTTGATGGGAGGACATCCAGGAAGACACAGCAGACAGACACTACCCGGCCTGGGGCAGTAGTACAAGCAATAGCAGGGATTTCCCCAGCGAGAGCAGGGGAAACTCGGTGTGTAGCCCGGACTACGACCTGCGAACGCTACAAACGAAGCACAGGCCACACACCGCAAGTTTGCCAGAAACAAAGATGGCTGCCCCCGAACTCGCATATCGTGAGAACCAAGAGGCCAATACTTGCAGCGGTACCCGCAGGACAAACTCCCGCTGACCGCAATCCCTAAAAGACACCAGAAACCCCACTAGGGGAACAGAAATTGGAGAAGGTAAACCACAAACAGAAAGGGGTTCCTTTCGTGTGTGTCAGAAGCCAGCCCGATCCGGTGACTGTGGGACATCCGTGTCGCTGTGCCAGCAAACGGCCGACACCGCACAACCACCACCGCCTCCCGGACACAGAGAGGAACACCCCAAACAGCAGGAGCATACAGGGCACACTGCTGCAGACATAGAACCTGTAAGGAAAGAATTGACAAGGGCAGAGTATAACGGTAACCCAGGTAGCCGGACAGCCCTGGGCCGCTGTTACCGGATTCCCTGCTCCCGAAGGCGGCTAGGCTCCGTCGAACACCCCAGTTGGAGAGAAACCCTTTGCGGTACTCTCAAACCCGTCGAACGTCGTAGCCGGTTCGGACACCGAATCCTGCCGAGTACCGAAGACCGGAGATCCAGGAGGACCGAGGACCGAAGTTCGAGGCGGGAATTCGCAGGAACGTGAATAGCTTGAAAGCGTCTCTGAGGATGGGGATCAGAGCGGATCCTTTAGACAATCCGAACAAGAACGACACAGGAGACTTCTTGCTGCCAAACGAACACACTTTATTGAACCGAACACATGTTTTTATACACTTCATCACAGGGTCACAATGGGACAGGAGGGGCTAGGCATTCTAATAGGGACTTGGGCTAGGGACCAATCAAACACAATAGACAGGTGACACTGGTGACAAAAGGACCAATGGCAGATGGAACAAAAGGGCCAATAGCAGGCAGAGAAAAAGTGCCAATGGCAACCGGCCTAATCAGCATATTGCTCAACATCTGTAGTACAAACATGTGTAATTAGATTAAGACAAAGGTTTAATGAGGGGGAATACACATTTAGCGGGCTAGGCCAGGGGTTGAAGCACGTACACACTAGTTTGAATATGCAGCTTCAACCCTGGCCAATCAGTGGGCGCAGTGAGTCGTACGTCGGCCAATCCGGCGTCGACTCACTACCTCCAGTTTCCCTCACTCGAGGTGACATTGATGCCTCGAACAAAGGAACCGTGAAACAACTGGCTTCGGTGTTCGTGTATCCCCCTCGCACATATAACTTACGAAGCTGTTCAACAGTCCATAGCCCTACATCCTGTAACAAGGGGACATGAGTGACCAGTTCATATATGAGTTCTCAGTAACGGCCTATGGCCCGTTACATCACTCCCCTTTTTTGGTGTCCCTCCCAGGGAAGAAAACATAGACAACTCAAAAGAACATAATAGTCCACTGTGGTATCCTCTTCTGGTCCTCTTGCCGTGATAGCCCATCCGCATTCCGATTGTCTTTTCCAGGGTGGTATTTGATAGTAAAATTAAAAGTTTGCAGAGCCAGGCTCCATCGAAGTAGCGGTCCATTATCCCCTGAGACCCAGTTCAGCCAAACCAAAGGGTTGTGGTCCGTTAACACCGTGAACTCCCTCCCAAACAAATAGGGTTGCAGCTTCTTGAGCGCCCAGACCAGGGCCAGGCATTCTTTTTCAACAGCTGCGTAGGGCGCCTCCCTGGGTAACAGTTTTCTGCTCAGGTACACAACTGGGTGCTCCTCCCCGGCGGCATTGACTTGGCTGAGGACTGCTCCTAGTCCACAATCGGAGGCGTCTGTGTGGACCAAAAAAGATTTGTTAAAATCAGGGGCGGCTAACACAGGGCCCTTCCCCAGCGCCTCCTTGAGGGCTTGAAACGCCCGTTCACAGGCCACAGACCACTCCAAATTGCGGGGTAGGTTTTTCTTAGTCAAGTCAGTCAGGGGTTTGGCCAAGGTGCTTATCACAGTGCCTGTGATCTTTCTGTCACTCTCATCTGTGGCAGACTGTGATTTGCTCGGTTGGTTTGGCCCGCCCCTTGGTGGCCTTTTTATACCTGACGCTTACATCTGTCAGATGCCCTTTCGTGGTGTTTCTGAGCCAGACTTGCTGTTGCTGTGTTCCTGAATCCGGATTCCTGTGTACCGACCTTGGTCTGTTCTGACTACTCTCCTGTGTTCCTGATCGTGTATGACCCTGCTTGTCTGAGAATCCTCTAAGTGCTACGACCCGGCCTGTCTGAGAATTTTCTACGTGCTACGACCCGGCTTGACTGAGAATCCTCTACGTGCTCCGACCCGGCTTGTTTGAGAACCCTCTAAGTGCTACGACCCGGCTGGCTGACTTCCTGCTTCTAGATCTTTGCAGCTGCCTGGCTTGTTGTCGCCGCCGCGACATTCTGAATCCTGCATTGCTGTGCCGAGCTAGTGTGACCATTACCCTCCTGGGTAACCCATCCATCTGTGCAGAGTTCCTTGCCGACTTGCATAAGCTGTGCCTCTTGTACCGAGCCTTTACACGTTGCAGAGCTAAGCTACCATACCGAGCCTGGGAGATTCAAACGTACCTATTAACCCTTACACTGCCGCTTCTCTCTGACCGGACCTCCTTTCTAAATATAGAACCGTTGCCTTGTAAGTCTACTGCTGCTGAGTTGGCCGCTACTTGGATGGCGACTCCCGGTTACGTTCGCAGAGTAGTCAATCCTGTTAGGCCGGTTGGGCTTTCTTGGTTCTTGGTCTCACGGTTAACGACGGAGGTGTCCGGTGCGGCTATTGGTGGCAAGGTTAGGCTCCAAGCTCTTGCTCAATCCGTAGGTAAATGCCCGCGGGGGCTCTTGGCTCGTGTTGTGCTTACAGTGGTCTCCAGTTATACGCCCGTGGGGGCTAAAACGCCAGCTTCGCATCTCAGGCTAGTCTCGATCACGCCCGTGGGGGCTACATACTCTTGCACTTGCAGGCTCACTGGTCTATTGACGAACGCCCGTGGGGGCTATCTTGGGTTACTGTGCTGCTATAACTTACATTGGTCACTGAACATCTACTACTCATCATTATATGAACTCTGTGCTGTGCACATTTGCTCAGTTTATCTCTACACCACACGGGCGTGCCAAACCCCACAGCTGAGACTGACAAATTGTTCTCATACAACCTTTAGGGTCCTGTTCCCTATTCTCTGTTCCTATGTTGGGTGCCTTCTGTATATTATATTAAAGCTATGTGTACTGTGTAATAGCTTGCAATTGTTGCTATCAACTGTAGAGGGCGGTCCTTTGTATGTTATTTCTTTCAATAAAAGATTGTTTTATTTTACCTACTGGTCTGAGTGTCAAAACAAACCGTTACAGTGCTATATTGGGGAACAAATTTTCTATAATACCCTGCAGTACCCAGGAATGCCATGACCTGCTTCTTGGTTCGGGGGATGGGCCAGTCTAGAATAGCGGCAATTTTGGCAGGTTCAGGCCGCTGTTGTCCCCCCCCACTCGATGGCCCAAATATTGCACTTCTCCCATCCCTATCTGGCACTTCTCTGGTTTGAGAGTGAGGCCTGCCCGCATGATTCTGCCCAAGATGGCCTCTAGGTGGAGCAAGTGTTCTTCCCAGGTGTCGCTGAAGATAGCGATGTCATCCAAGTAAGCGCAAGCAAACTCCCGCCCACCTGCTAGCAGATTATCCACTTACCGCTGAAAGGTAGCCGGCGCATTCTTCATCCCAAAAGGCATCACCTTAAACTGGTAGAGGCCATAAGGGGTGATGAATGCTGATTTGGCCACCGCATCAGGGTCAAGCGGTTTCTGCCAGTACCCTCTGCTGAGATCAAGGGTTGAGACAACGCTAGCCCCAGCAAGCCTGTCCAGCAGCTCGTCCACCCGTGGCATGGGATAGGCATCCGTGACCTTCTGGTCGTTGAGCCTCCTGTAGTCTATGCAGAACCGGGTGGACCCATCTTTTTTGGGCACCAAGACTGCCGGAGAAGCCCAAGGGCTAGCGGACGGTTCGATGACCCCCAATTCCAGCATTTCCTGTATCTCCTGCCACATTCCCTTCCTCACTGCCTCAGGGACTCTATATTCAGTTTGGCGTAAGGCCTCTGTCCCTGTGGTAAGGACCTGATGCTGGGCTAGGGAGGTGAGACCTGGTTTAGCAGAAAATAGGTGGGGCCACTTCTGAATCATGTCCCTAACCTGCTGCTGCTGGGTCGCATCTAACTGCAGTCCTAGGGGCAGGGTGTGTTTGCTGTCTGTGGGCCTGATGTTGGCCAGGAGATCAGGAATGTCCTGATCATCCGGGTTGCTACTTTCCGGGGTGCAAATGGCCCTTACTGATTCGCTCCTGTCATGGTATGCCTTGAGGGCGTTCACATGGCAGGTCCTCTGACTCTGTTGCTTAGCTCCCTTGGCGATGACATATGTAGTCTCCCCCTGCCTGTCAGCTACCTGATAGGGACCCTCCCAGGCTGTCTGCAGCTTGTTTTGCCGGACGGGACGGAGCGCAAGTACCTGCTGTCCTGTCTGGAACTCCCTGTACCTAGTACGCTTGTCATAGCCCTGTTTCTGTTTCTTCTGGGCGCGCTGAAGGTGCTGGTGAGCTAACCCCATAAGGGTGGTTAGCTTTTCCCGGAGTTCAACTACATAAGTGACTGCTGGAGTTTCCTCGGAGTCGCACTTGCCCTCCCAATATTCCCGGAGGATATTCAGGGGTCCCCGGACCCTCCTCCTGAACAACAGCTCAAAGGGGGAGAATCCGGTGGACTCCTGAGGCACCTCCCGGTAGGCGAATAACAGGTGGGGCAGATAGCGCTCCCAGTCCTTTTCTGACTCCGTGAAAGTCCGCAGCATTTGCTTCAGGGTGCCGTTAAACCTTTCTCATAGGCCATTAGTCTGTGGGTGATAGGTGGTAGTGTGGATGGGTTTCACCCTGCAGAGGTTCCACACTTGGTGTAAAACCTCGGAAGTGAACTGGGTTCCCTGATCTGATAAGACCTCAGCAGGAAACCCAACCCTGGAGAATACTTTAATGAGGGCTTCGGCTACACTTTCTGCCGTGATGGTGGAGAGTGCTACCGCCTCGGGGTAGCGTGTGGCGAAGTCCACAATGGTAAGAATAAACTTCTTACCAGTGCGACTGGGCCTAGCAAGGGGTCCTATGATGTCTGTCCCTACCCGCTGAAAGGGTTCCCCTATAAGGGGTAGAGGTTGCAGGGGAGCTGGGGGATGGTCTCCCCTTTGCCCAACTCTCTGACAGATGTCACAGGTCCGGCAAAAGCGTTGCACATCCCTTGACAAGTTAGGCCAAAAGAAGGCCCTGGTTATCCGCTGTTCAGTGCGTCGGATTCCCAAGTGTCCTGCCAATGGCACATCATGAGCTAGGGACAGCAGGGCATCTCTATGCTGTAAAGGCACTAAAAGCTGAGTACGGGTAACCTGGGTGTCTCCCTGACAGCGCGTCTGAGTGCTCCTATATAACAGCCCATCTTCCCAGATAAAGCGCTCCCCCCCCTTTCCTACTTCCCCTGTCTCGGCCCTACTCCTATACCCCGCCAGGGTGGTATCCTCTAATAGGGCCTTACAGTACTCTAGGGGAGGTAACCAAGCTATAGGAAGCTCTGAGGGGCTGATAGGGTCAGGGATTGGTGGGCTTACCCTCTGGCGCTGAGCGGCGGCTCTGGTGATGGCGTGGCAGTCCTCGACAGTATCCGGGGAGCCAAAGCGACTCTGCAGATTCCCCAAGTCGTTTCCCAGAAGAATGTCAGCAGGCAAATCCGGCATAACCCCCACAAGGCGCTCCTCAGGCCCTACCCCCTAATTCAGCTGAACCTTGGCCATGGGTAACTGGTACACCTTCTCCCCTGCTACCCGCACTTCCACCACTTGCTCGGACCGGCAGCAAGGGGACACGCAGGAGGGTTGTACCAGGGTGATAGTGGCTCCTGAGTCCCGCATTCCTGTGGCTGGCATGCCGTTAATAAGTACCGGCTGTAGGTGCTGCTGGTGATTGTCCGCGCTATCTCCTTGTGCCATGGCAACCTCCTGGTATGTGCCCCATTCACAATAATCCTTAGGGGAACACGGATCTTCCAGGGGAACTGGCCATTCCGGGGCCATAGCCTCCCCAGTGGGGCTCCATGCTTCTGCCCTGGAAACGCACCGTGTAGGCTTAGGGGTTGGCCGGGCAAAGGGGTTGGCTGGAACTGCTCTCACAGGGGCCGGATACCTGGCGGGGGGCCCTCTTTGGTCCTGGGGCTTGCCAGAGCCCCCCCGATTCACTGGGCAGTTGTACTGCAGATGCCCCCGCTGATTGCAATTGTAGCACTAGGGACTGGACTGAGGGACTCTTCTGGGTGGGGAAGGTGCCCTGGCAGGCCGTGAGGGGTAGAAACCTTGAGGCACCCGAATACCCCCTCCCCCTAGAGGTCGCTGGGCCCTGGACCCCATCTTCCTGGTGTCCTCATACTGGTCCGCTAACTGAGCTGCTTGATCCACAGTGCTGGGTTCACGGTCCCGAACCCAATCTCTGACGGGTTCTACTACGTTCAAAAAGAAATGTTCCAACAAAACCAGCTGAAGAAAGACTTCCAGAGTCTGCGCCCCAAAGCCTTGCATCCAGTTGCGGGCCGCCCTTTCGAACCCCTGAGCCCATTCCACGTACGAATCTTGGGGTTTCTTTTGCAATTCCCTAAACTGCCGACGATATGTGTCTGGGGTAATCGCATAACGAGCCAGCAGTCGAGGTTTTACTTTGTCATAGTCCAGGATGTCCTGATCAGGCACTGCTAGATACGCATCCTTAGCTTGACCAGTAAGTTTCCCTGCTAAAATGACAGTCCACTGGGACTGGTCGACCTGAAGCAGCCGACACATTCACTCAAAGTCCCTCAAGAAACCATCGATATCCCCCTTTGTGTCGTCGAAGGTTGGAAAAGTCTGATGAGTTACGGAAAGCCCAACCTTGACCACTTCGGGGAGCCCCTCTGCTGTCGGAGCCGCCTCTCGTATACTCCTGGTCCAGTCTTCCCTAGCTTGCGGCATGACTCGGTCAATCACCTCGATCGATGGATTAGGTCCATAGAGTGGTAACTGCTGTGAGACTATCCGCGCCACTGGATCCTCTCCTTCGAAACTCCTTCATGCGACCCCGTCCTCGATTGACGTATGAGGCACCCGGTAGTCCGCACCCCGCCTTGTAGACCCAGGGGTTCCAGAGGGCTCCTGCCAATGGGTGGAGTGGTCCTCCAGGGGCAAGTCCATTTGCCGAGCCAACTCCGCAGTCTCTGCGTCCATATCTAAGAGAACTTGCACCAAGTCCTGTTTCCTCAGCCCTGTGATGCTATGCCCACGTTGGGCCACCAAGTTCTGTAGTGTGGCAAAAGGGGCATGTTTGTATAATTCTGCCATTCCACTGGTAGCCGTGTTTCCAAGCTGGATTTCGGACCTCTAGAGAGCAGAGAATTCGTTGCTGAAACCGGGGTCAAGCCAGCGGCTGTATCTCCCCCTGGATGCTGGTTTCAGTTGGATCCCATTGCTGAAACCGGGGTCAAGCCAGCGGCTATATCTCCCCCTGGATGCTGGTTTCAGTTAGTCCGAACGATCCCGTCGTCTGCCACCAGTATAACGGTAACCCAGGTAGCCGGGCAGCCCTGGGCCGTCATTACCGGATTCCTTGCTCTTGAAGGCGGCTAGGCTCCGTCGAACACCCCGGTTGGAGCGAAACCCTTCGAGGTACTCTCGAACCCGTTGAACGTCGGAGCCAGTTCGGACACCAAATCCCACCAAGTACTGAAGACCGGAGATCCAGGAGGACCGAGGACCGAAGTTCGAGGCGGAGATTCACAGGAATGTGAATAGCTCGAAAGCGTCTCTGACGATGGGGATCAGAGCGGATCCTTTAGACCATCCAAACAAGAACGACACAGGAGACTTCTTGCTGCCAAACGAACACACTTTATTGAACCGAACACATGTTTTTATACACTTCAGCACAGGGTCACAATGGGACAGGAGGGGCTAGGCATTCTAATAGGGACTTGGGCTAGGGACCAATCAAACACAATAGACAGGTGACACTGGTGACAAAAGGACCAATGGCAGATGGAACAAAAGGGCCAATAGCAGGCAGAGAAAAAGTGCCAATGGCAACCGGCCTAATCAGCATATTGCTCAACATCTGTAGTACAAACATGTGTAATTAGATTAAGACAAAGACAAAGGTTTAATGAGGGGGAATACACATTTAGCGGGCTAGGCCAGGGGTTGAAGCACGTACACACTAGTTTGAATATGCAGTTTCAACCCTGGCCAATCAGTGGGCGCAGTGAGTTGTACGTCGGCCAATCCGGCGTCGACTCACTACCTCCAGTTTCCCTCGTTCGTGGTGACATTGATGCCTCGAACAAAGGAACCAGGAAACCACCGGCTTCGGTGTTCGTGTATCCCCCTCGCACATATAACATACGAAACTGTTCGACAGTCCATAGCCCTACATCCTGTAACAAGGGGACATGAGTGACCAGTTCATATATGAGTTCTCAGTAACGGCCTATGGCCGGTTACACAGAGCTACAGAAGAACAATATACCAGTAGACATAGACGGGTCTAAAAAGAACAGGACAACAGTACACAGTTAGATAGAATATGCAAAACAAGCAATAATAAATTCAACATACACTACTATAAACAGAATAAAGTAAATCTGACCTGGTCTGCTTGTGGAGCAGCAAAGAAAGAGGCGGGGTTTGGTTTAGAGGGACCTTATATTACCTCAGCCTTGTTCTAATTGGTCAGTTGTTTTACTTTGATCTGTGCTGCTATGGAGTTAAAGTAAAGAAAGTAATGCAAAATATGAAGCCTCCTGTCATGCAGTAAAATTGCTTATCAGTCTTAAGCTTCAAGCGTATATGGATTGCACTGATTATTTGGGCCTCTGGACCTCACATGTCACCATCCCCATAGACTGGTCCAATCGGACAGCCAGATAAGAATTTGAGCGAGATGTATTTCACAAATATGGTAAACTGTGCTGCAAAGTGTCTCAACCTGCTTTATAATATCTCAGCAGTGCCTCCAATTTTATGTTCAGGAAATGCAAAAGGGGAACAGGAGACCATACACTGTATATCTGCCATAAAATAAACAAAAATAATTAGTAATTTTGAGATCTTATAAACAATCTATGTGTGACACACTTTTTCACAGTTAACAGAATTGATTAAAAATAATCAATTACTCATATTCGTGAAACTATATATTTTTATAATTTTATTTAAGGATAAATAAAATGTGATATATAAAATAATAATCAGTGAATTGGGATAATAGGGTATACAAAATTGACTCAGTAATATATCTTAACATAACAGAGTTCTATACCAAGATATATAGATATAAATGAAATTATTATATGATAAAATATATCAGATGACTATACAGATAACATACCAGCACATATAGAGCTAAACCTTACATATAGGTATCCAGATGTATAAGCTACCAATGTTTGAAGACAGCAGCATAGCAAGGGTTAATTTTACAATACAATGACTAAAAATACAGTGGATGGCAGTGTAAAAATATGTGCCTCACCCTGTATGTACTAGGGCAACTAAGTAGCAGGAGTTTTGTCATATGAGATGTGCTCAGGAGGGCCTCATGTCACGTTACAACTACATGCACAGTGTTGCAACAATTAATAATCTATCTGAAAGACATAAGGTCCCAGATCTGCTAAATTGAGTTTAACTATTTATCTGATGTTTCCAATATGCATACCGCCTGGATGTAGCAAAGAATAATGTAATACATTTCCCAGTAAAAAATTTACATTACTACATTATAATCCTATGCAATAATAATAATGGATGGTTATAGAAAAGCAAGGATCATATGAATATATCGATGCAGCATATACCATGAAGATTATAATGGCAAAATAATGTCTGTTACACAACACAGCACTGCAGAGGTTAATAAGAGCTATGGACAGCAAGGACCAACCAATTAATGAATCCAAAATGGCATACACTGCCTTGTTCTGTCAATATTTTAACATGTGACTATCTCAACAGATCAAGATCACACCCTGATTCCACTACGCATACAATGCAATTATGCAACAGAACCAAGGAATCTCTTACCAGAACCACATACAAAGAGAAACAGAAGGAAAGCTTCCCAGCCAGCAATTCAAGGGTTAATAAAGAACACCAGATCAATGGAGCACAATGACCATCTCAGAACAGCTCTGTGTGAATCGTCTGCACATGCTTGTGGTGGGTCTAAAGCACATCCCACAGCATTTATATGCAGACTTACACACACACATAATAAACAAGTGGCTCTGCAGGTGTCAGCACTGCTAGCTAACTAAGTAACTCTCAGTGATATAAATTGCTATCAATCAGATCTCACCCTATTATGTCTGGACTGTTATGGACTGTGTAACGTCTAAAAATCATTTTAAATGTATAGCCAAATGGCTATTATGTAATAGTCCTCAGTAGAGTGGCCAAGTCTACTGGGGAGTATACTAAGGAGGCTGTCCCAGAATATACTGGGTTATAATAATTTTAGACGCATTACAGTGCATGTATAAAAAAGAAATAATATACTTTACCAATCCTAGATCAGGGAGTGTTCTCTCAGGCTTCAAGAGATTCAGCTTAGACCAGGTACATCAACCAGGAAATCCGGCTACAGAAAAGCCCTTATTTCCCCCTGGGCAATGCTTATATTACCTAAACCCCCCTTAACAGAAAGGTACATCCATTCTTCTCTCATAGGTCACTCCTTAAAGAATTAGAATATTAGGTAATCTCTAGATTTCCATCAAGCTTTCTGATTGGTAAATAGCATATACCCAACTCTGCATATAGACTTGAAGGAAATATTTTTTTCTCTGTCGTCCAATATAGGTTACTGGTAACTTTAGGTAGGCGACCGCCCCTTTAAGTAAGCAGGAACAATTCTTGAAGAGAATGCTAGGCGGAGCCTACCTCCTCTCCTTAGTTGCCTCTAGCCACCCCTCTCCAGAAAGATTTGTTCCTTGATGACAATACAAGGCAAGAGAACAGTTCTGCTATAGTTTTAGCTTATTTTTTATTTTCTGTTAGATATAGAATACCACCATTAGGTGGATTACCATTACTGACATTCCCTAATGGATAGCTCAGTTTCCAGGAGCTATGGTGGACCTCTTAGCCCTGGGGGGAAAATCTTGTTTGGCAAGTTCTTTCCATAGGAGTTGCCCACTGAGGATTATTCTTTTATACATGGTAATCTGAAGACAGAAAACCTGCTGAAAGGGTGAGTATCCATTTGAGTGCTGAGGTCCACTTGTCCCACGTTTCCTCTCCACACAGAGGTCTCCTGTTGGCATCTTTTTGGGGGGTTTTCACACTTTTCCCTTCAGGGTACAGTGTTTAATTGACTTTTATCATGTTTTCTGGTGCTTTTACAACTTTTCTTTTTTTTTTCCTCGCTGTAAAATTTAGAAAATTTTAGTTTACCGCATAGATGCCATGCTCCATTCACCTCTATGGGACTTTATAGTTTGGGACATATCTCTGCAACCGCTCAACGTAGCAACTTCAGAGACTGCTCATTTTGTTTGTCTACCCTTGCTCTATTATCCGGTCAATGTTCTGTGTACTTTGGGGGGCTCAGGGGGCTTCAGGCACTGTTGGGGTACTTTTTTTTGGGAAAACTACATTTCCCATGAGCGCGCGCTTCGCACACTCATTTCTTGTTGACTACCGTCGCGGCAGCTATTTTATGCTTTCCCTTCACGAGTATCCTATGCAGGGCTTGAACTCTCCTTCTCTCCTCAACAGATTCGCCTACCAGAAAAGTGCAAATTAGCTATTTCTGGGGTGTTTCCTTATACTTGGGATGTTTTGACACTGTGAGGATATCAACTCCATTGGAGCTTGGGGCTAGACCTAAGACAAAGGATACTGGGGTCTCTGTGTCCCCCATTGCGCACTGCTCCTCACGTCAATCAGGGTTACTTAGAGAATACTGAGGTCATTTATGCCCAGCCTGCGCTGTTGCCCCTGCGTCTCCCCCAGGGACCTCCAGCCATGCACAAGAGCCAGTTTGGATGCAAAATTTAAGGCCACTAACAAAGCCCTAAAGTCTACCTTACAACTCCTTCCATCCCAATTGCAGGGGATCTTCCAGTCTTGGCAGCACCCTAAATCCTATCAGGTCTTCCCTGCCAAAACCGCAGGAAGTACCTGATGTATCAGACTCCTCTGAGGAAGAACTGTTGATAGATTCTGATGAGGGGGAATGTTCTGAGGTGGTCTCTTCCCAGTTCTTTGGGGACCCCTTTGAGGCGGACCCTGATCCCTCTGCTGAGGACCTGATCAGGGCAGTGTTAAACACCCTAAACATTCCCTTGTTTCCAGAGGCTCCTGTGGACCCCTCTGATGTGTTCCAGGAACCCACGAAACAGTCTACTTGTCAACCTCCTAACCTCACTCTTGACCTTCTGGTGCCTGACGAGTGGAAAGCTCCTGACAAGAAGCCTTCTGTTTCTAAGAAGTTTGCCAAGTTGTATCCCTTTTCTGAAGTGTCATTAGCTCAGTGGACTCATCCACCCAAGGTGGACGCTCCAGTCTCTAGACTTTCTAAGTCCGCTGCTTTGCCTGTGGCAGATGCATCTGTCCTAAAAGACTGGACTGACAGGAAGCTTGAGACATCCATAAAAAACATCTTTGCTATGGCTGGTACTTCGTTCCGCCCAGTGTTCGCTGCTGCTTGGGTGTTGGGTGCTGCTGGTATGTTGCGACTTCTTGCCAACATTTCTGCTGCTATTTTTGATGCCATCTGATTGGTGGCTAGTGTTTCTACCAAGTCTGTGGAGCTCTTTGGCTCAAGTTCTGGTCTGCAGACACTACTTCTAAGAAAGCCTTGCTTTCATTGCCTTTTCAGGCTACCTCTCTGGGCTGGAGCTTAAGGACCTCATCAGTGAGGCCACAGTGAGTAAGAGTACCTTTAATGCCTAGGATGAAGCCTCCAGTCAAGTGGAATCGGCTTTTTCGTCCCTTTCAGGCTGAGGCACGCTCCAAGAACCAGGTGGTTCCCCAGGTTCTGCGCTCCTCCTCCAAGCCCAAACAACGATGGAGGGCCAAGCAGTTCTCCACCAAGCCCAAGGCCTCCAAACCTGCTTTGGCATGACTCACTGAACCCCAATCCCCACACTCCTGTGGGTGGTCAGTTGCGCCACATCCTGTGCGTCTGGACAGACACAGTGGGGGATCCGTGGGTTTTACAGATTGTGTCAGAAGGGTAAAGGATCCCTTTCGTCTCTCTTCCCCATTCAGATTTTTTCCTTCTCACACTCCTCTGGGAGTGGAGAAGCACTATATGTTCCATGGTGCCATACAGACCAGTGCTGGAAATAGGTTTGGGTTTTTACTCCAACCCGTTTGTGGTTTCCAAAAAAGATGGCGACTGTCGTCAAATTTTGGACCTCAAGGTCCTCAATTCCTTTGTGGTCAAGACTCATTACCACCAGGAGTCCCTGCGGACTGTGATCGTGGCCATGTCTCCTGGAGAATTCCTCGCTTCTCTGGATCTTCAAGATGCATACCTGTATATTGCCATCCATCAAGAGAGCTGCCAGTACCTCCGGTTTGCTTTTGACCATGGGCATTTACAGTTTTATTGCTCTTCCCTTTGATCTGACGACAGCTCCCCAGGTCTTCAATCGTGTCCTGGGTGCATTAGTGACTGACCTCCATCGGGACGGCATCAGAGTCACTCCTTACATGGTCAACTTGCTTCTGAAGGCCCCCCTCTCTGGAACTAATTCATCAGCAGGTCAAGGACTGCATTCATGCATTGACTCATCATGGATGGATCCTCAACATGGACAAGTCGGACCTTATACCATCTGAGAGACTAGTATTCTTGGGTCTCCTCTTCGACACCAAACAGGGTATGGTGTTTCTCATGGATGAGGTGGCTCACCAAATCGTCCACAAAGTGTCTGCTGTTCTGGCTCACGTTCCAGTCCCGGCCAAGAAGCTGACCTCCCTAGTGGGGAACTTAATTTCCACCATAGAACCAGTTCTGTTTGCCATGGCTTACACCAGGGAACTTCAGAGGTTTGTGATCCATGTGTGCAGGGGTCAGCAGGATCTGTTGAAGATGTCGGTGTCTTTCCCTCTTCACGTGGAGCTGAGCCTGTCATGGTGGCTCAGCCTCTCCAATCTGCTGAAGGGCTGTCCCTTCATGATATCCTTCTGGACTACCTTGACGACGGATGCCAGCCTCTCCGGCTGGGGAGCAGTTCTTGGTCACAGCAATGCCCAGGGTCGGTGGTTCCCGGAAGAATCTCTCCTTCCCATCAATGTGTTGGAGCTTTGGGAGATATTTAATGCTCTTCTCTACTGGACGTGTCATCTGGAGAGGTGCACAGTCAGAGTCCAGTCCAACAATGCCACGGCCGTGGCTTACATCAACAAGCAAGTCGGTAAAAGAAGTCTCACTGCCTGGTTAGAGGTCAAACATATCTTAACCTGAGCAGAAGAACATGTTCCTGCCATATCCACAGTTCATATTCCAGGTGTAGACAACATGCTGGACAGCAGAGAGTGGGAACTGAATCAAGAAGTGTTCAATCTCATTGTTCAGAAGTGGGGACTTCCTTGTATCGACCTGACGGTGACAAGGCACAATCGGAAGGTTCCGTTGTTCTGCTCTTGCTGGAGGGATACTCTAGCTCTGGCAGTGGATGCCATGTCGATCCCATGGCACTTCCCCCTGGTGTACATCTTTCCTCCCATTCCCGTGCTACACAGGGTATTGCGGAAACTGCGTCTGAAGGGCTCTCCAGTCTTTCTGATTGCTCTGTACTGGCCTCATCATTCTTGGTTTCCGGAGTTCCTTGATCTCTCCGTAGTGGAGTCTTTTCGGCTTTCACACCGTCTGGATCTCCTTCTGCAGGGGTACCTGTGGAAGGATTATGTGGACTGTCTGGGTTTGACGGCATGGAAATTGAATACTCAATACTGAAGAATAAGGGATTCTCTTCTGGGTTTGAGGCCACTATGCTTAGGGCCAGCAAGCCTGTTTCCTCTAAGGCCTACCACAGAGTTTGGGCTACCTTTCTCTCTTGGTGTGCTGAAAGGGATCTTTCCCAGGAATTTGATCTTCCAACGTTCCTGTCCTTCCTGGAGGAAGGAATGGATAAGGGCTTCAGTTTGAGTTCTATTAAGGTTCAGACTTAGGCTCTCTTCTTTCAAGGCATTGCTCATACTCGTACTGCCTTTAAGAGCCCAACTCCTCAGTGGGATCTTAACTTGGTTTTGGGCGTCCTTCAGCGCCCTCCATTTGAGCCCTTGGCTACTATTCCTCTGCGCATGCTGTCTTTCTCCTGGCAATTGTCTGTTCGACGTGTCACAGAGTTGCATTGCCATCTCTTGTAAACCACCCTTTTTGGTGTTTCACAAGGACAAGGCGGTTCTTCATACTTCTCAGGAGTTTCTCCCGAAGCTGGTCTCGGAATTCCACATTAATCAGGAAAATTGTGGGGCCTTCTTTCTGCCCTGACCCTACATCTGACAAGGAGAGGGATCTTCACTTGTTGGATGTGGTGCAATGTCTTAAGTTCTATGTACATCACACTGAGTCTGTTCACCAGTCTGATGCCTTGTTCGTCATTCCTGAGGGTCCCAGGCAAGGGAGACTGGCATCCAAGGTGACCATAGCATCTTGGATTAAGTCTACTATTCGTATGGCTTACAAAAGCCTGTTCCATTAAGGTTTCGGCTATTCCACTCAATCCATTGGGGCATCTTGGGCTTACAAGAATCAAGCCTCAGATGATCAGTTGTGCTATGCTGCCACTTGGACATCTGTGCACACTTTTTCTAAGCACTGCCGTGTTGATGTGCTGGCGTCGGCTGATGCCAGTTTGGGACAGAAGATCCTAAAGGTGGTTTTGCCTGTCTAGGTTCTCCTTTAGTCTCTTCAGTGTTCCTTCACTTTTGAGCCCACTTGGCTCGAGTTTCTGTGCTGTGCTACATTCCTGGTGTGGTTATGCACCGGTTTTGTGTCTGTTGATACTTTATTGTTATTGTTGGGCTGTCTGTGATCTGATGGTTCATATATGCTCTGGTGACTTTGGGGGCACTGCGCCTGGTCCTTGCCTTACTTCACACCTCTGGGAAACTCAATGGTTGGACATCCCAAACTCATGCCACTAGATGTCAGTCTACTACCAGAAATCTTCAGGGAAGACCAAAGACATCAATCACACCAATAAGCATTCAGATAAGAAAATATTTGCATAAGTGGCCTCTCTAAGGAACGTGAAGCTAATATCTCCCTACACAGAAACACCAGGTGCATTTCTCCTACAATAGATAAAATTCCTGTTCAAGGGAGGAAAGAGGCCTATTCAAGGATAGTCACTGTATGTAAGTTTCAAAATCCATTTCTAGAGAACTGAAACAAATTCCCCTTAAACACACACAGGCCTCATACAAATATATGCACACAAGATGGTTTCCGGATAGCATCTTAACCATTTCCCATCCAGTAAAATGGAAGACCCTCTAACGAGGTGCAGGCCAGTTCAAAACCAGAGCGGGCAATAACAGAACCGAAATCTTGAAAAAAGCTGTAGTCAGAAGAAGCCTGGTCGGGAAATGGATCAGAATGTAAATAAGCCAAATCAGAGAGCAGAGGGAAAGTGAAATCATAAGGAGAATTTTGGGGTATTTGGTGGTCAACTTCCTTTCTCCCTTCCTGCCCCCCAGAGTTAGCAGAGAATAGATTTACTACCTAAAAGACTCCCTAAACTAAGCCTCAAGTCCACTGTCTATTCTTGCTCAAAAATATTTTGCTTTCTCTTCCTCTCACAATGACAGAATGGCATTCTTTTGGAACCTGACACCCATTATAACTATGTATAACTATGCCTGTGGGACAGTAAAGAAATATTGTCATGTGGTGGGGAGAAATTCAGTCTACCCATTGATTTCAATGCAATGAGGTAGACAAGTGAAAAAAGGCACCTTTCTTGAAAAATGTACTGCTTAGCAAAAAAGTGTTATTTTTCTTGTTTTGAGGTGAAATTTTGCCCATCCCTACATGTACTGTATACTCTTCAAAAAATCATGTGATGTAATTGGATCCACCTTATTGTTTACTGTGTAAGACATGCACATGCAACAGACATGCACACACAGACATGCTACAAACATAAAATGACATGTGCACATGCACACACACCCAAGTACAACAGACATGCACACACACACACATATGCAACAGAGATGTACACACATGTACCAGAGATGCAAACACACGCAACAGACATGCATATGCACACACACATTCAGACACAGAGGGAGACACAGACAGTGTGATAGGGCCCCTCGCACACACTTCAAAAATTGATGTAAATTTTGTTTTTAACCTTTTGAATGCTATATGGAAAAGACAATTCCTGTGGTGCAGGTTGTGTGTTCGAGAAGTGGTCTCTGCCCTTTACGTACAAACACAGCATTTTCGAGTGCCAAAGCAATGCGTTGCACACCCCTCTGTGACTGAAAGGGTTAAAAGACCTGTTTGCATGATGGAAATTGTAATTTGTTTGTGATGGTTCAGCTTGCATGTTCCAGAACTTGCCCTATACCCTTTACCTTTTTGCAATAAGGCTAAACGGGACTAGTCACAATGGAAGTGTCAGTTCCAGTATACCGCCACAATGTTGAAGGTGCTCCTGATGCTGCTCAGCTGCTGCTGTTCCTTCTGCCACTTCTCACAACAAACCTCAATGCATAGTGTACTCAGAGTGAGGCAATACAACTCTGCATCCTAGGTGTTACTTGCTTGCTGGCAAATGGTGTCCAGACACTCATACAGCAAGTTAGCAGAGTCAATGGTTACAGTACTTGCAATGTAATGGTACTTGTCACCATTCACTGTGATAACTTACGGTATGAGTGTGTGGACACCATTTGCCAGCATGCAAGTGATACATGGGATGCAAAGTTCTAGTACCTTGCTCTGAGTACATTATGCATTCGGGTTAATTGGGTCTGCCCCTACCTTTTTAATGCTTTGAATGTCAGAGGGGTACTCAACACATTGCAAAGTGTCGAGGATATATAGGAAAGGGTTAAACATAGCAATTCATTGCGTACCCCTCTAGCATTCAAAGGGTTACATAATGGAGCTGTGTTGAAGTGAGGAGGAGGTGGAAAGGAAGCAGTGTTTAATCCAGCAACCAACGGGTTAACAGGCAAGTGCCATCATCAACTCTGCCATACAGCTGAAGAACAGAATTAAAGGGATAGTAATGTTTCACAAAAACATCAGCTACAATTAATCTTCATAGTATTTGGGCCATGGAGAGTGTTATATCAATACTGTCAGAGTTGTGGTTCAAGAGTAATTGAAGGATAAAGTTTTCCCCTCCCTCCCCTTTTGCCAAGTGTAAGCCATCTTCTCAGATGTGGAATATGGTTGTAAGACCAGATAGATAACAGCAAGGGACAATCTTTTTCCTATGAGAACAATGAAAGCCCTGCCCCCCTTGACAAGTTTTTCAGGTTTTTCCCTTATCTTAATTGAAGATTGTCCCTCTCTGCAATCTACCTGGGCACCTCCTTTCTGCTCTGGCTGAGCAGTGTTACATCAGTAAAAGGGGCAGGAGGGGATACTTTGTCATTTAATTACTCTTGAAATAACACTCTCCAAGGTCCAAATACCATGATGATTAATTAGAGCTACTTTTATTATGAAACATTACTATCCCTTTAAAAGTGGATACCAGTATAATATGCATTTATACTTTTCATTGTATTTTTCAGCTGTATGGAAGAGTTGGTGATAGCGCTTGGCTGTTAACCCATTGGCAGCTGGATAACTTCCTAAAGGTTTGCGTTTTTGAAGGCTGCAGTGTCTGGGGGAGGATGATGGGAGTTTGAGTGCAAGCTTAGTTGAAGAGGCAGTGGGCAAATTCTCTTTAATAGTATAGATAAGCAAATGTACGTTTCCGTTGCCTCTGTTATAGTGTTTTGTTTTATTGCGTTAATATTATTTGTGTTAACCTTAACTGTAGGAGATTTAAAAGAGGGGGAAGTGATGTGAGCAGGAAGTGCGTTAGAGGGTGGATCCCCTCTGGAGCGTAGGACGCCGAGTGTAGCCGCGAGATGGCTGGTTAGGCGACCGTAGCTGTTTGGTCTTGGGCCCGGGATTAGAGGGTGAAGCATTGTCCGGTGTGGAGGTGGAGGGGAACGAGCCTGAGAAACGGGACCTCTGAGGCGAGCGGAGTGGCCACTCCGTTCCAGCGTTGGTAGCAGGAGCGTGGGAGGTTGGCCAGCCGCGAGGACGCCCAAGGAAGATTGACGGCAGATGCTTGTCCTAGATATAAGAGAGGACGCATTTGCATATGGTTATGCTTTGAAGGACGTGACTTGTGAATATATCGATAACCCCGTCCTGGGCACAAGAGAGGATGCATCGGAACATGGTTATGTTACGAAGGAGGTGACCCGTGAGTACATTGATAAGTTTTATGAAGCACATGACACAACATTGTTGGTACAAGATTGGCGAAAAGTTATCCACGCTCTCCTTATTTTGGGGCTAAAAGAGGAGGAGAGGGCGGAGGCGAGGGTGAGAGACGAATTGGGCAGTATTGGCTATGTCATATGGCAATTAATAGCTTGTCTCTCCAGATTAATATATTTGCCTCTTCCCCGTAAATTATGTCGCCTAAAACGGATAAAAGTAAAAAGCAAGAAAAAGAAACGGTTGATAGATCAGCATCCCATCCTATTAACACTTATTATTCTCCTAACGCCCAGGCCAAGGATCATGGGAGAGGAAACAATACAAATAGACAGTCGTTGGGACAAGTACTGGAAACTAGTGGATGGGAATCCCCTGGGGTTATATCCTCTGTTCAACTGCAGCTTGCTCTGGATAATCTGTATATGAAGATAAAGTTGGATTTGGAGAACAATCTAAGTGCTCTCAAGGAGGTTCAGCAACTTACAAAGATAAATGAAGATCTAGTGAACAAGAATGTTGTTTTGGAAAGTAAATTGAATAATTTGGAGCTTAAAGTAAACGATATGGAAGATTCGGCAAGGAGAAATAACATTAGAATTAGAGGGGTTCCAGACAGGGCTGGATTTGTCAATAGGCAGACAAGGCACTTGCCTAGGGCGCCAGATTTTCAGGGGCGCCTGGCAAAGGCCTTGTCACGCCCACCATTAATTTCTCCCCTTTTCCCTTAAAGCGGACATATCACTTTAAAATTTGTTTTGCCTATTAATTAAAAATGTTAACTTTATGTTTTAACCACCTGAGTGCTGGGTTAATTTATTTTTCTAAGGTGCACTGTTCATTTGGAACCACAGTTTCAACCTACCGGTTCCGGGGAATAGTGAGAGAGAGAGCGCCTATAGATCTGTCACTATGGCAATCAGACGCGGAAGGGTGTGGTTAGGGGTGGAGCAAAGGCGGGGCTAGGGGCGCCTGAAGGTGTTGTGCCTAGGGGCGCCTGAGATGTAAATCCGGCCCTGGTTCCAGATCATGTCGAAAATTTGGAAGACTTTGTTTTGGATCTTTTGAAGTCTTATTTGGACCCAGTAATGATGGGAGTGGCTCCAATTGAGAAGGTTTATAGACTGCCTAAACCATCAAATATTATTGCTGGCTCTCGAGACATTCTAGTCCGTTTTTGTAATTACAGAGTTAAAGATTAGTGATGAGCGAGCATGCTCAGCCGAAGCTCGGTTCAGCTCGAGCATCGCTCTGCTCGGCACATGGCGGTACTCGTACGAGTACCGCATGTGCTCGCCCGCCATGTTCGGGTCTCCTCCCCGCACGTTTCGCGGCTGCTGCGCAGCCAATAAACGTGCGGGGAGGCTCTGACATCAGTGTAATGCCAGCAGCCATGTTGGCTGCTGGCATTACACTGATTGGCTGGCCAGAACCCGTGATCGGGTGCTGTGTAGCACCTGACCAGCGAGTTCGGCTCAGTCTTAGCCAGGGAGAGATGAGGATAGGAAGGGAAAGTCAGTGTAGGCAGAAAAAAAGCGCGTTTGAACAAAAAAAAGACCCAAAAGTCCTTTAAAGGACTACTGTGTGTGGGGGCAGCAGATATATTTTGTTTTGGGGGGCAGAGTTTAAAAAAAAAACGTCACATATTCCATTCACTGTGCCTAGCCGCAGATTAGCAGCACATTCTGTTTAGTGTGCAAAGTTTCAGATTAGCAGCACATTCTGTTTAGTGTGCAAAGATGGAGATTAGTAGCACATTCTTTTTAGTGTGCAAAGTTGCAGATTAGCAGCACATTCTGTTTAGTGTGCAAAGTTGCAGATTAGCAGCACATTCTGTTCAGTGTGCAAAGTTGCAGATTAGCAGCACATTCTTTTTAGTGTGCAAAGTTGCAGATTAGCAGCACATTCTGTTCAGTGTGCAAAGTTGCAGATTAGCAGCACATTCTTTTTAGTGTGCAAAGTGTAAAAAATAAAAGTCACTTATTCCGTTCACTGTGCCTAGCCGCAGATAAGCAGCACATTCTGTTTAGTGTGCAAAGTTGCAGATTAGCAGCACATTCTGTTTAGTGTGGAAAGTTGCAGATTAGCAGCACATTCTGTTTAGTGTGCAAAGTGTAAAAAATAAAAGTCACTTATTCCGTTCACTGTGCCTAGCCGCAGATAAGCAGCACATTCTGTTTAGTGTGCAAAGTTGCAGATTAGCAGAACATTCTGTTTAGTGTGCAAAGTGTAAAAAATAAAAGTCACATATTCCATTCACTGTGCCTAGCCGCAGATAAGCAGCATATTCTGTTTAGTGTGCAAAGTTGCAGATTATCAGCACATTCAGTTTAGTGTGCAAAGTGTAAAAAATAAAAGTCACATATTCCATTCACTGTGCCTAGCCGCAGATAAGCAGCATATTCTGTTTAGTGTGCAAAGTTGCAGATTATCAGCACATTCAGTTTAGTGTGCAAAGTGTAAAAAATAAAAGTCACTTATTCCGTTCACTGTGCCTAGCCGCAGATAAGCAGCACATTCTGTTTAGTGTGCAAAGCTGCAGATTAGCAGAACATTCTGTTTAGTGTGCAAAGTATAAAAAATAAAAGTCACATATTCCATTCACTGTGCCTAGCCGCAGATAAGCAGCATATTCTGTTTAGTGTGCAAAGTTGCAGATTATCAGCACATTCTGTTTAGTGTGCAAAGTGTAAAAAATAAAAGTCACTTATTCCGTTCACTGTGCCTAGCCGCAGATAAGCAGCACATTCTGTTTAGTGTGCAAAGTTGCAGATTAGCAGAACATTCTGTTTAGTGTGCAAAGTGTAAAAAATAAAAGTCACTTATTCCGTTCACTGTGCCTAGCCGCAGATAAGCAGCACATTCTGTTTAGTGTGCAAAGTTGCAGATTAGCAGAACATTCTGTTTAGTGTGCAAAGTGCAAAAAATAAAAGTCACATATTCCATTCACTGTGCCTAGCCGCAGATAAGCAGCATATTCTGTTTAGTGTGTAAAGTTGCAGATTATCAGCACATTCAGTTTAGTGTGCAAAGTTGCAGATTAGCAGAACATTCTGTTTAGTGTGCAAAGTTTAAAAAATAAAAGTCACATATTCCATTCACTGTGCCTAGCCGCAGATAAGCAGCATATTCTGTTTAGTGTGCAAAGTTGCAGATTAGCAGAACATTCTGTTTAGTGTGCAAAGTGTAAAAAATAAAAGTCACATATTCTGTTCACTGTGCCTAGCCGCAGATAAGCAGCACATTCTGTTTAGTGTGCAAAGTTGCAGATTTGCAGCACATATTCCGTGTAATATGAAGAAGGCGGGTAAAAAGGGACGGGGAAGTGGACGTGATCCTGATAGTTCAGGGCGCGGGTCAGGACGCGTAGAAACTGTGCCTGGTGCCAGAGCACAAGAAAGAAAGACATCCACCATACCTAGCTTCATGTCTCAGTTTACAGGGCCTCGCAGGACATCACTCTCGAGGTCAGACCACTGCGAACAGGTGGTCGGTTGGATTTCAGCTGATACTGCTTCCAGTCGGTTAAGCACCACCCTGTCTTCCACCAAGTCCACTCTCAGTAGCCAAGAGTCTGGTCAACATAATCCTCACCCTGATCATCCTTCCTCCCACCATAGAGGGTCTGGTCAAAGAAGTGATCCCACACTGGGATATAGTGAGGAGCTCATCTCATCACCAATCCTTAATTTGAACCTCTCTCCAAGCACGCTTGCAGAGGAACATGAAATCTTGTGCCCTGATTCACAACCTCTAGAGGGTACCCAATCACAAGAAGATGACAGAGGTGAACGGCATTTAAGGTCAAAGGAAGTGGATGATGATGATGATGAGACACAGTTGCCATCAAATCAACCACTATTACTGTCTCAAGACCTTGATGAGGAGGATGATATACAGTTGTCAATGACTGAGTATGTGGTGGGATCAAGAAATGAGGAGGATGATCAGAGTGAGGAAGTGGAGGAGGACTTGGTGGACGATGAGGTGACTGACCCCACCTGGGAAGGTGGAGAGCCGAGCGATGACAGCAGTCCTGAGGGTGAGCCATCTGCAGCACCGCAACAGGCTGGAAGAGGCAGTGGTGTGGCTACAGAAAGAAGGCGGACCGCACCAAACCGGCCCGCAAATGTTCCACGGAGCACCCCCTTGCGTAAATCTCCCTTGCCAAGGGCTAGGTGTTCCGCGGTATTGCGTTTTTTTAAGGAAAGTGCGGACGACAAAAAAATTGTAGTTTGCAACCTGTGCCACACCAGAATGAGCCGAGGCATGAACACTAGAAACCTCACCACCACCAGCATGATCCGACACATGGCATCCAAGCACCGTAATAAGTGGGAGGAACGCCCGGATCGCCAATCTGTGTCTGCAGGCCACACCACTGCCTCCTCTTCCCCTGTTTTCGGTGCCGGCCAATCGCCTGTCGAAGGCGCAGGCCCGCATACCTCCCGCCCTGCACCTGTACCATCTGAAGCACCATCAGCGACCACATCCACTTCCCTGTCCCAGCGCAGCGTCCAAATGTCGTTACCCCAGGCATTTGAGCGCAAGCGAAAATACCCAGCCACCCACCCACAGGCCATAGCACTAACCTCACATCTTTCCAAATTACTGGCCATCGAAATGCTGCCATTTAGGCTTGTGGAGACTGAGTCCTTCCGCAGCCTGATGGCAGCAGCTGTCCCTCGGTACGCAGTCCCCAGCTGCCACTACTTTTCCCGGTGTGCCGTCCCCGCCTTACACCACCATGTGTCCCGTAACATCACCCGTGCCCTGACCAACGCAGTTACTGGGAAGGTCCACTTAACGACTGACACATGGACAAGTGCTTGTGGCCAGGGACGCTACATTTCCCTGACGGCACACTGGGTGAATGTCGTGGAGGCTGGGAGCGACTCGGACCCTGGGATGGCACAGGTGCTACCCACGCCGAGGATTGCGGGCCCTACCTCCATCAGGGTTTCCGCCAGCACCTACGTTATTGGCTCCTCCTCCTCCGTTTCCACCTCCGAATTCTCTGCGCGCAGCGCCACTCACCCATCAGCCGGTAGCTGGAAGCAGTGTAGCACTGCAGTGGGGAAGCGTCAACAGGCCGTGCTGAAGCTGATCTGCCTTGGGGACAAACAGCACACGGCCTCAGAGCTGTTGCAGGGGATTAGTCACCAGACCGAGCAGTGGCTCTCGCCACTCAACCTACAACCAGGCATGGTTGTGTGTGATAATGGGCGTAACTTGGTGGCGGCTTTGGAGCTCGGCAAGCTCACACACGTACCATGCCTAGCGCATGTATTTAATTTAGTGGTTCAGCGATTTCTAAAAACCTACCCCAATTTGCATGATCTCTTGACCAAGGTGCGCCGCGTGTGTGCACATTTCCGTAAGTCATCAACAGCTTCAGCCGGCCTGTTGAAGCTGCAGCAGCGCTTACAATTGCCAGCTCACCGGCTGCTGTGTGACGTGAGCACGCGCTGGAACTCCACCTTCCACATGTTGGCCCGGCTTTGTGAGCAGCAGAGGGCAGTAGTGGAGTACCAGCTGTTACACGGTCGTCGCCTCTCCGTTCAACTTCCTCTAATCAGAAGTGAGGAGTGGGAATGGATGTCAGACCTCTGTGAGGTTTTACGCAATTTTGAGGAATCGACACAGATGGTGAGCGTCGATAACGCTATTATCAGTGTAACCATCCCACTTCTGTGTCTACTGAAACGCTCGCTGCTCACAATTAAAACCGACGCTTTGCATGTGGAAGAGGTGGAAATGCGGGAGGAAGAGCTTACACAAGGTGATAGCCAGAGCACCCTCACTTCGTCTTCTCAGCGACAATTGGAGGAGGCGGAGGAGGAGGACGAGGAAGACACGGTTGCCTCCGCTACAGAGGGTAGCCATGGAACTTTAGTTCCATCTCTTCAGCGTGGGTGGGCAGTAGAGGAGGAAGAGGATGAGGAGATTGAGAGTCATCCTCCTGGTGAGGACAGCGAAATCTTGCCTGTTGGTACTCTGGCACACATGGCTGACTTTATGTTAGGCTGCCTTTCCTGTGACCCACGCGTTATATGCATTTTAGACAACACGGATTACTGGGTGTTCACCCTTCTGGACCCCCGCTACAAAGAGAATTTCTCATCTCTCATTCCTCCGGTGGAGAGGACAAGCAAAATGGTGCAATACCAGAAGGTTCTTGTCGAAAAATTGCTCCAAAATTTTCCATCTGACAACGCTGGCGGCAGAGTACGTGCTACCTTGGCCAACCGAGAAGGGGAGAAAAGGGGAGCACACAGCAGTTCCGACAAAGGCAGGGCAACACTCTCCAAGGCGTGGGACACCTTCATGACACCCCGCCAGCACCCTCACCCTGATGCGCAGCCTAGTGTCACAAGGAGGGAAAAGTTTTGGAAGATGGTGAAGGAGTACGTAGCAGACCGTGTCAGCGTCCTCAATGATCCCTCTGTGCCTTACAACTACTGGGTGTCCAAGCTGGACACGTGGTATGAACTGGCACTCTACGCCTTGGAGGTGCTGGCCTGCCCTGCCGCCAGCGTTCTGTCTGAGCGGGTATTTAGTGCTGCTGGTGGCATCATAACAGATAAGCGTATCCGCCTTTCCACCGAAAATGCTGATAGGTTGACACTTATAAAAATGAACAAGGCCTGGATTTCCCCTGACTTCTCCACTCCACTGGAGGAAAGCCCCAGGGGAACATAAAGTCACTTTAGATATGTTATTTACAATGATGGGAATACTCTGTATTCCCATTCACCCCTTCCACCCAAAAAATGGGTATATGGTTGACTCTCTTCCATATACCCTGGGATATAATTTTTATATAGGGCCAGCTCACCAGCGGGCCCTGTGATATAATTTTTATATAGGGCCAGCTCACCAGCGGGCGCTGTTTGACAATTTTTGTATAGGTCAGCTCACCAGCGGGCCTTCTCATATAATGTTTTATTGGGTCAGCTCTCTAGCGGGCCCTCTCATATAATGTTTTATAGCGTCAGCTCACTAGCGGGCCTTCGCATATAATGTTTAGGATGGTCAGCTCCGCAGCAGACCCTCACCCATAATGTTTTAGATGGTCGGCTCAGCGCACGTTTCCCTCTTAATCATGGCCCCAGTTCAGAAAAATCGAGGAAATTTTTGGGAGAATTTGCCTCTGCGCACGTTTCCCTCTTAATCATGGCCCCAGTTCCGAAAAATCGAGGACATTTTTTGCAGAATTTGCCTCTGCGCACGTTTCCCTCTTAATCATGGCCCCAGTTCCGAAAAATCGATGAAATTTTTTGCAGAATTTGCAGATGATATACAAGTAAATATACAGCAAATACTGTTTGGTAACAATTTTTCGCCTAAAGTCGTTTTTATCTTCCTTTTTGTGTGTTTTACGGTCAGTCTGTAAAAATGGCGTACTACGGGCGAAAGATCATTCCCAGCAGCGATGTTGGAGTCCAAGATGCATCCAGACATCCTCCCTATGCTGTCCCTGAACCATTTCTGTGGTGTTTCCATCATTTTCTGCCCTTTTCCTATGGACCAGGCACCCTCCCCTCATCAGAGCAGGGGGTGCCTGGTGTAATGCTCGAGTCCTCCCATTGACTTCAATGGGGCTCGGGTGCTCGGCCGAGCACTCGAGCCTCCGGGGGCGCTCGGTCAGAGCACCCGAACACCCGAGCATTGGGGTGCTCGATCATCACTATTAAAGATCTTTTTGTGTAAAAATTCAGGTTACAATCTCAGGATAATGAGAAGCATAAGTTGTTGCAGATTTATCCAGATATTTCTGTTGGGACAAGAGTTGCTAGAAGAATGTATAAAGAAGTTACTGCTTGTCTGCGACAGAATAATATCAGCTATAGATGGGGGTTCCCAGCGAAATTGATTATAGTTTATAGGGATACCTTTCACCCTTGCCAGAGCCCTGCTCAGGCAAGATTGAAATTGGAGGCCTGGGGATTGTGGAAAGACCAGGGCTGAATTATGAAGGCCTATAGTCTAGTTGCTGGAGGTCTCTTTCTTTTTTTTTCTTTTTTTGGAATTATCAGAGAGACGGTGATACGTGTATATTATAAATGGAGTTGAAGATAAGGGGAGTTAGGGGAGTACGTGGCTGGACTTAGGGTAGTAGCGGGATAGAAAAAGGATATAAGCAGTAAGTAAAGGAGTTGAATTATTGTTAATTTTGCTTATGTAGCAGTATCACAGAAGTGTTAGTATAGTGGATAATTTTTGAAGATAATAAGGTTTTTTTACACCGGTGTTTGAGTATATTTGAATTACTAGTGATATACGGGTTAAGTGGTATTCACATAGGGGTGGAGATATCCGTACATTATAAACGGATTTGAAAATAAGGATAGGGGGGGTAGTTTTGGGTAATGTAGTTATAGGAGGGCGTGGGGATAAATAAGCGTAAATAAGCGTACATAATTGTATATGAGGGTTAATAAATTGCGGAAAGAGGGAAGAAAGAAGAGAAAAGAAGAAAAAAAGGGAAAAGGAAAGGGAGGAAAAGATAGAAAATAGCTCCAGAGGGGGGAGGCTTAAGGATCCTTGGTGGATACAGGGATTTTTTTTTTGGCGCATAGGATGGGGCTTTTTGAAAGGCCTCTAGATTGCGACAGGATGAGTGATAGAATGAGTGCGAAGAGTGCAGTAATAGTTTTATGTTTGCGGTGCGGAGTTGGGTTAACTGGGGGGTTGAAGGAGGGAGGAGATTGGGGATAGATGCCTCTGAAATTTGTGACCATTAATTCACGAGGACTTAATTCACCATTTAAAAGAATGTGTTTATATGACCTGATGTTAAGAGAGGCCTCAGATGTCGCGTTTGTACAGGAAACCCATTGGAGGTTATCCAATAAACAACTATGGAATTTTAACAGATTTCCTAACATCTACACGGCATCCCTTCCCGACAAAAAAAAGAGAGGGGTGGCTATAATAATTACATCGGGAGTGAAATTTTAATATATATATCATGAGTCTGATAAAAAGGGAAGATATATTATTTTAGTGTGTAAAATTAATGATGTCGAGTTCACATTGGTAAATGTATACGCCCCCTCAGATCATTTAATTTCTTTTTTGGAAACTTTGATGGAGGATGTAGAACGGGTTGGGAAGGGCTGCCGTGTGATGGGAGGAGATTTTAATTCGGTTTTGAGTTGTGATTTGGATAAGAAATTTTCTGATGGAGTAAAAACCCCGGCTGGTGCGCTGCGGGCGACATCAGAGGCTTTCTCTTCCTTTGTTTGTAGGCATAATTTGTTCGATATATGGAGAGTTCACCACCCAGATGAGCGAGACTTCACTTTTTATTCCTTTCCTCATGCATCATACTCCAGAATAGATTTATTTCTGTTGGATTCGGCATCTGTACAAGCATGTATGGCTTCAAAGATAGGTAGTATAGGATGGTCGGATCATGCATCGGTTACAATGCTTATAAAAGATAATCCCTCCTATGATAAGAGATATAAGTGGAGATTAAATGATAATTTACTAGATAGGGAAGTGATCAAGAAAGGATTGGTGGAAGAGATTAGGAAATTTTTGGAGGATAATGATAATGGGGAGGTCTCCGACTTTACTCTGTGGTGCTCGTTAAAATGTTATGCGAGAGGTTGTTTAATTAAACAGGGTGCATACATTAAGAGCCAACAGGGTAAACCTTTGAATGACTTATATATTGAGTTAGCAAAATTGGAAAGGAAGAATAAAGAAGGTCCCTCTAGGATGTTAAGTCAGGAGATTTTACGATTACATGATTTAATCCAGGAGAAAATTAGATATAATGCTTCCAGGATGTATGATCGGTTAAAACAAAAATGGTATTATAACAATAATAGGGTTGGTAGGGAAATGACTAGAAAATTGAAATTTTTAAATCAGAAAAATAGAATAAAACAAATAAATTGGAAGGGGAGATTATGCTTGTCACCTAAACAGATAGGGAATGCTTTTAGATCCTATTACGAGTCTTTATATAATTTGACAGATAGAGGAAAGACTGAGGGGGAAACAGATGAGTTTTTGAAAGGCTTGAATTTACCGAATGTGCCACCGGAAAAGTTGGAAGAACTGAATAAACCTATTACACGGGTAGAGATTGTTGACATTATTAAAGCTTCAAAGAAGGGTAAATCTCCTGGGCCGGATGGTTTTACATTAAGCTTTTATGAGGTATTATATCCAATAATTGTTCCCTTGTTAGAACGAGTTTATAATAAAATGGTAGGGGTAGAGCCTATACCAGCAGAAATGCTGGAGGTAGACATTATCCCTATATTAAAAGAGGGGAAAGACCCGGAGATGGTGACGAGTTATAGGCCAATATCGCTTATTAACTCGGATGTGAAAATATACTCTAAGATTTTGGCGCAGAGGCTTAATGTTGTATTACCTGAGTTGGTTCATCCGGACCAGGCGGGGTTTGTAGTTGGGAGAGCTGGAGAGGATAATGCCCGCAGAGTTCTGAACATTGTAGACGAGATATATCGGAGGCAAACTCCGTCGGTGTTGATGGCTTTAGACGCAGAAAAGGCCTTCGATAGAGTAAGTTGGAGATTTTTGTTCAGAACTCTGCGGGCATTTGGGATAGTGGGCAAGTTTGAAGATCATGCAATGGCACTCTATACGATTCCTAGGGCCAGGATTGTAGGTCTCAATATAGGGTCCGACACCTTTGAAATTCGGAATGGGACTCGCCAGGGTTGTCCCCTGGCCCCATTGTTATACGTTCTTTCGATCGAGCCCTTAGCAGTTATGTTGAGACAATCAAGGGATATAGATGGGATTATGGTAGGTCAGCAGGATCATCGGGTGTCATTGTATGCAGATGATGTCTTGTTATCACTTTCGGCCCCGACGAAATCGGTTCCGGTGGTACTTGAATTAATAGATAGGTATAGTGAGTTTTCTAATTATAAATTGAACACAAATAAGACACAGTTACTTCCTTTTTTTTTGACGAATGAGGCCATTCATGTTATGAGGGGAAGCGTTGATGTGGCTTGGTCAAATAGAATGATCAAATATTTGGGAATTAAAATAGGTTTGAATTTGCATGAAACTCTTGTTGTAAATTATTCAGATCTAGTGGATGATATTAAAGAGTATATTATGCGATGGAAGGGTTTGGCGATATCTTGGCTGGGCCGCATTAACGTAGTGAAATCGTATATAGTGCCAAAAATCTTGTTCCTGTTTAGAACAATCCCGATACCAGTTTCTCCGGTTATTATCAGGGAACTGGAAAATATCTTAGCTAGGTATGTTTGGGGTACTAAGAAATCTAGGATATCGGGGAAAGTGTTGAGACGAAGTACCAATCATCATGGCTTAAATTATCCGGATTTAAGTAAGATGCATGAGGCGTGTATGCTCTCGCACATACTGAGTTGGAGTGTGAAAAGAGGAAAAAATTTGGGATGGGTTAATTTTGAGAAGGCACAGAGTAGGGGACATGACCCTTTTTGTTTTATATGGTTGGACCAGAACCACTTTGGATTGTTGAAGATTAAAAATCAAATTATTTCTAAATTGGTGAGTTGGCACTATAAATTCAGTAGGAAAAAGGGGATGGTAAGTTCAACAAAAGTGGTTACAGGATTAACTCCAATTGCAGTTTTGTCTATATATATGGATAATATGAGTCTTATTAAGTGGGAATCGTGTGGAATAAAGGAGGTATCGGATCTTTATTCTGAAGGTAAACTTTTAACATTTGCAGAACTACAGTGCAATTATGAATTGCCTGTGGCAGAATTGTTTGTTTATTTAAGAATAAAAGCATTCCTTAGTAAAAATAAGGGGGTTGAATCTGATTTGGAAATTGGCCTTTTTCGGCAACAATGGAACAAAAATATAGTTTCTGGGTTAAAAAGAGTGTTGGGGGTCATAGAGGTTCCAGGTAAAACTCTGGCTGTGCTACGCTGGGAGGAGGACCTGGGTTCTTTATTTCCAATCCAGGATTGGTACAGAGCAGCATTTTTTACGAGACGGGTGGTCCATTGTATTACTCTGTGTGAGCAATATTATAAATTGCTACACAGATGATACTTGGTCCTGGTTAGATTAGCTGGGTATCATCCTGGATTATCAGCTTATTGTTGGCGCTGCCAGAGGGTGGTGGGTACACAGATACACATTTGGTGGGATTGTTCTGAGCTACAATGCATAAAAGTTAGAACGAGACAAATATTTGAACAATTGACTGGTTCTTATTATGCATTGTTACCTCAGACTTTTTTGTTCCATATAGGTATGTCGACTGTGGGGAAAGTTAATAGATGCTTGATGGTACACATTCTGGTAGGAATTAAGATGTGTTTGGCTAGGTATTGTAGAAAACAGATAGTCCCCTCTCTGGAGGAGATAAAACAGCAAATAGAGTTTCAATTGCTTTCAGAAAAATATTTTTATAAAAAGCCTGATTGTAATATTTTGGGGGTATATGATAAGATGTGGGACAAATGGAATCAGTTGGTTTGGTAATGGTCCTCGTGAATTCCTTTGCTCTTACTCCCCCCCATCCTGATCGAGGTTGGTCAGGTTTATACCTAAAATCCGCACTGTTTTTATGTGAGGTGGGTAGAATGTATGTGGAAAGATGGGTTTGATGTGGTTAAGAGATGTGGAATATATGATATTGTATTGTGATATTTTTATGTTCTGTAAGTGTCAAAAAGATGAAAATAAAAAGATAATAATAAAAAAAATAAAAAATAAAAAAAAATATTATTTGTGTTAAGTATAATTTTTTTTCCCTTTTCCCACGTGTAACTGAATGTGCCTCTGTGTTACAGCCCCGTTGTGTGTGTGTCCGCATTGGCTCACCTTTGAGCATAGGCTGTAATGCAGTTGGTCATAAAGAAATACAGCAGAGAGAATGTGATAAACACTGGTACAATATAGAAGTAATGTTAGTGTGTCAGCAATTAACAGTGTGAGTGCAAGAACCGTATTGATCCCATTGCAGTGAGCAGAATGAAAAATTAAAAACTGGGAGTTTACGTCTGGGTGGTAGGTGACATTTTGACTGTGGGAAAAAAGGAGCAGATGCGGCTAAGGTTGGGGGTGATTGGGAGCTGAGAGCAATGGGGGAGTGAAGTGTAAGCATATGTTCTTGGAGAACACCTCCCAGTATCCTCAGGCATCTGTAAGCTGTACATTAAGAATTGCTGTGCACCACGTGTTGGCCATCAGTGATTTTCATTCCATATACAGAGTGTTATCCATCCTGTCTCCTGTGGTCAATCCTCCTCCATGAAATAGTTTAACCCCTTGAGTACCAGAGAGGTACGTAACACATTGATGTGCAATGCGTTGCATTACCCTCCTGCACTCAAAGGGTTAACATACGTCTGAATAAAGACTCGCAGTCGCACCTCACGATGGATTGGACATGTCTGTGTTCCCCACTGGTACCAACAGATGGCTCTCCAGCTCCTGATCTGCAGTATTAAGAAGCACCTTGAGCAATCAGCCAGTCATGGTATACAGTGTATCCGATGGCCCAATGGAAACCGCTACCCAGAGGCGTAACTAGAAGCCACCGGGCCCCCCCAACCACATTGGCCCCCTCATCCACATCCATATTGCCCCCCAATCTCCACAATGCCTCTTCCACAATGCCCCCTTCATCTCCACAATGCCCCCCTTCATCTCCTCAATGCCCCCCTTCATCTCCACATTGCCCCTTCCACAATACCCCTGGCCCTACCTCCAGTCCCTGGTGGTCTAGACAGTGGTGGACTGACCATATGGGCATTCGGTCACGGACCGAGGGCCCGTGACCTAAGGGGGCCCGCCACCGCGTCCAGCGCTGCTCAGCAGCTCTCCAACAACGGCCGCCAGCGGTCCGTTCTAGTAATACAGAGCGCTGGGAGATTACATGATTTCCCAGCCTCTGCATTACTAGAGGCGCGCGGGACTTCGCACAGTATTAAGCCACGCCGCTAGACCACCAGGGACTGGAGGTAGGGGCAGTGTGGAGATGAAGGGGCATGGTGGAAGGGGCGATGTGGAGATGAAGGGGGCATTGTGGAGATGAAGGGGGCATTGTGGAAGGGGCATTGTGGAGATGTAGGGGGCATTGTGGAGATGAAGGGGCATTGTGGAGATAAAGGGGCAATGTGGAGATTTCTGCAGGGGGCCCAGACCTCTTTTTGGACCAGGGGCCCTGGGTCCTGTCAGTCCGCCCCTGGGTCTAGCTGCGTGGCTTGACAGATCTGTGCCTCCTTCGGCACAGATCTCTAGGACTGAAGCTCCCGCGCGCCGCTCTAGTAATTCAGAGGCTGGGAGATTATGTCATCTCCCAGCGCACTGTATTACTAGAGCGGTGCGCCGAATGGGAGATCAGCTAAGCGACTGCTGCGGGCAAGGGGATAGCAGACATTAAAGTCTGATAATGTTGGGTCCTTGTTATCTGAAACGGGTAAGGTGGTCAAAGGGGACAGAGTATACACCCACGGGTACTTAAAGAGCTAAGCCAGACCGTTATATTTGATTTTCAGGGATTCTTTTATTTCAGGTATGGTACCCATGGATTGGCGTAAAGCAAATGTGGTGTCCATATTTAAAAAGGGATCAAAGTCACAGCCAGGAAATTACAGACCTGTAAGCTTGACATCTGTGGTAGGGAAGCTGTTTGAAAGGTTGCTAAGGGAATATATTCAAGAATTCTGCTGGAACAGGAATATCATTAGCAATAGCCAACATGGCTTTGTGAAAGACAGGTCTTGTCAAACGAACGTGATCGCATTTTATGAAAAAGTGAGTAATAATATAGATGAGGGAACAGCGGTTGATGTGATCTATTTAGACTTTGCCAAGGCATTTGATATAGTTCCACACAAGAGGTTACTGTACAAATTGAATGAAATAGGCCTAGGGGAAAATGTTTGTGTGTGGATCGGAAACTGGCTGAAAGATAGAATGCAAAGAGTAGTAGTAAATGGAAAGTTCTCCAGTTGGATAAAAGTGATAAGTGGAGTACCTCAGGGATCTGTCCTGGGTCCTCTTCTTTTTAATTTGTTTATTAATGACCTCCCAGAGGGCATAGGGAGCCATATATCAGTGTTTGCCGATGACACAAAATTAAGTAAGGTAATAAAGTCTGAACTGGATGTGTTTTCATTACAAGAGGATTTGGAAAAATTGAGTAACTGGGCAGGCAAATGGCAAATGAGATTCAATATAGACAAGTGTAAAGTTACTCATTTTGGGTATAATAATAAAAATGCAACATATAGTTTAAATGGTGTTTCTCTGGGGAAATCTACAAATGAAAAGGATTTGGGAGTAATGGCAGACAATAGACTTAGCAGTAGCATGCAGTGCCAGCTGGCAGCTGCAAAGGCCAATAAGAAATTGGCATGTATTAAAAGGGGTATTGACTCAAGGGAGGAAAATATAATTATGCCTCTTTACAGGTCCATGGTAAGACCCCACCTAGAATATGCTGTTCAATTCTGAGCGCCCTTTCTGAAAAAGGACATTATGGAACTAGAGAGAGTGCAGAGGAGGGCTACAAAACTAGTAAGGGGAATGGAAAGTTTTAGTTATGAAGAAAGGCTAGAAAAGGTAAACTTGTACACACTAGAGAAACGGCGTCTTAGAGGGGATATGATAACACTATATAAATATGTTCAAGGCCCATATAAAGGGCTCTCCAAAGACCTGTTCATTAACAGAACAGTACACAGGACAAGGGGCCACCCGCTTAGACTTGAGGAATGGAGATTTAATCTACAACAGCGGAAGGGTTTCTTTACAGTAAGGAGAATAAAGGTATGGAATTCACTTCCTGAGGAGGTGGTGCTATCAAATACATTAGATGCCTTTAAAAGGGGCCTGGATACTTATTTAAAAGAGCATAACATAGAGGGCTATGTACGTTAGCATTGGGATCAATATCTAGTTAGGGCTTGTTGATCCAGGGAGAAATCTGATTGCCATTTTGAATCAAGAAGGAATCAACCCCCCCCCCCCATTCAAGGCAGAATTTTAAAAAGGGTTGAACTAGATGGACGCAAGTCTTTTTTCAACCTAAATTACTATGTTACTATGGAGAGCCTCACATTGCCTGTCTCCGATTAAAATCTGTGCACCCTGTTTCATGCAGTTGTCATGCAGTCACCCCTGTGAAACACTGTCTCTGCAGATTAATCACATTTTCAGCAACTGAGTTTACCTTTGTGTGCTAGTAGGGTACAATGTGTTGCGTCCTGCAGTGGCACTGAAAGAATTAGTCATCTTGTGAATGTAGTCCTACAAGGTGTGGGTGAGTCAGACGGCAGGATCACTATGTTGGGAGGAAAGTGCAGTTTTGTGAGAACGATCCCCGTGTGTGTAATGAGCACGTTTTTTGCAATGTAAGTCAACCATATTGGTTTTGCTTGCAAAAGGAGATAGTGAGGAGGGGCCAAGTACAGCATGTGCATGTTGTAGTTAGCCACTGTGGAGGAAATATGTAGATCTCCTAGCTGCACCCCGGAGTGCGTATCTTGGGCTCAGCAGTGTGGAGGATATCTGCATATCTCTTCTTAGCTGCTGCCCCTGGGTGTGTGCAAGTCTTGGTGAATGTGGTATGGGTATAGAATTTGCGGTCACCTTATCACTTCTTATTTTATAGTATAGATAAAGTTTGCTGTTCTCTTGTGGGCAATGCCATGCTTCTTTGCCTCCCTCATTCTGCTTCTGCTCTCTTGTCCTCGCCCTTGACTTTTTCTCCTTCCCAAGTCCTTCTCTTTCTTCTTCCAATCTCTTTCCTTCTTTCCTTATTCTATCTAGTTCCTACCCAGTCTCTTACCTCTGCCAGTTTCTTTCCTTTCTATCTGCCACTGCCAAGTCATTCATGTCCTACCGTTTCTGTCCCTTCATATACTTGCCCATCTGTTTCAATCTCCCTAAGTCACTCTCATTCCTTCTCCACTACCTCTCATTCCTCCTCCAGTCCTTCTTACTCCTGCTTCAGTCCCTCTCTGTCTTCCCCCTAGTCCCTCTTTGTCCTGCCCAATTTTCAGGGTCATATTCAGCAAGCGGTGCAATTCTGGAACAATCATCAGGGACAAATGAATATTTCTCAAATCCCTGTTGGTTTGAATTGAGCTTTTTGATTGCCTAAATCAGGGCTGTCTAACTTTTGTCCTCAAGGGCCAAAATCAGGTTATAAGGATGTCCCTGATTAAGAAGAGGTGGGTCAGTCAAAATGAATGAGCTACTGATTAAATCACCTGTGCTTAATCAGGGAAATCCTTAGATCCTGGCCTGTTGGTTGCCCTTGAGGACAAAACTTGGACAAACCTGGGCCAAACCCTTAATGTTGTAGAGGTCTCTAGTGTATTGAGTAACTATGCATTAGAGACACATCTATCTTTCAAGAAGTCAAATCATTTAATACTGTCAGTTCATTCTTTACTGTACAAGTAAGTGTATGCCAGAATTACTCTTCTTTAGCTTGGGCTCTAAAAATAAACTTCTCCGGTGTGAGATTTCATGCGTCCAAAGGGTTCAAATAAACTCAAAATAAATAGCTAAAGTGCAGACCCTATAAAAGATTAGCAGAGGCACAGCAGTAAGGCATGTTGAAGACAGGACTCAGGCATACAAGGAGGTTAAGTATGCAGCATGCTGCATAAAAAACACTGCTGGACTAGTAGAAGAGAAGACAGCTTCTGTACTCAGAAGTGCTTCACTCTTGGGAACACACAAAACACCACTTACACATCATTCAGAGAGGGTGAATAATGGTGCAAAGGGTTTTCATCAGTTGCAGTGCATTTATAGATTTCGCATTCTCTACCTACTCTCCCTAATTCTGCACTGAAAAGTTCAACTTTAACTATAACATTATCAGTACTGAGTCCAGAGTATTTTTTATGAGCTGATGACCTGGCATATTAAGGTAAATTTAGATGAAGGTGTAAACTAATATATGGGTTCCTTTGCAATATTTTACAGAATTACTGTTACAGAATACGTGTCATGGCAATCATTTTATTCTGCATACGATGTGTACCTGTCCAATACATTCCTTGTTCAACCTGATATACTTAATTTACTGTGAAAGTTGTTGAATAAACCCACAGCATACATAATATAAATTAGTGTATATTGACTCATGTTTTTTATTTCTCTTAGGACATATTTCTTTTATTGTTCCTTCAAATCATCTAGATTCCGATATAGGGAAGCTGCCATCAAAGGGTTAGTAATGTTTTTATATATAATGCTTATGTTTTCAGCATGCTGTATATTATGCTAGTATTCTGCTGCATATGCTATAGAACTTATACATTATTGTTAACTTACTTTTTACCAAGTGTGGTGAGTCAGAGACAGAGGTGGACTGACAGGACCCAGGGCCCCTGGTCCAAAAAGCGGTCTGGGCCCCCTGCCAAATGACATCATTGGCCCCTCCCCATGATATCACAAGCCCCACCCCATGACATCACAAGCCCCACCTCCCACTACATCCTCAGCCCCGCACACTCCCCCCCACACACACACATATGCCCCCCAAGGCCATCCAGTACCCCCAGTCCATCCATTACCCCCCCAGGCCATTCATTAGTCCCCCAGTCATAATACAAGCTAGTATGACTACATGTCATATTCTGGTTTATAGAATAACAGCAGGGAGGCAGTGGGGTATTGGAAGCCAAGAGGCAGTGAAACAGGGAAGGTTAGGTAGGTAGGAGTGAGAACAACAGAAACTGACTGTGAGAATAAAGGTGAAAGAACATGGGAGGGAAAGAGTGTGGCAGAAAGCATGGGGGCGCTGCCACCGTAAAAATAAAAAATAATTTATTGGAAATAGCCATCAGAATGTGCGTTCTAGTGCATACATGTGTGTGTGCCAGGGTGTGAATGTGTTTGCTAGTGCATGCATGTGTGTTCTAGTGTATGCATGTATGTGTGTGCCAGGGCATGAATGTGTGAATGTATGTACTAGTGTGTGAATATATGTACTATGTGTGCCATTGTGTGTTAGTGTGTACCAGTGTGTGAATGTGTGTTAGCATATGCATGTATGTGTCAGTATGTGAATGTGTGTGCTAGTGTATACACATGTGTGTACTAGTGTGTGAATTTGTGCACTAGTGTGTGTGTGTGTGTGTTAGTGTGTAACAAGAAGAGGAGGGCAAATAGGGGCATCATTTGTGCACAATATATCAGCTATACAAAAATCATGTGTAACTCATCTCCAGATGTGACCGTCCAACTGGTGCAGGTTGTCAAAACTGTTTATTCTCACGATAATGTGATGTACAATAGATTGCACACAAACCGGAAGAGAGCCACCCTAAAAGTGAAAAAGAATTTCTTGGAATGGTCATCAGAATATTTACATGTGGACATTGGGACAAAATCCAAGCAATCTAATGAGTTCTGCACTAAAGGTTCTTATTCATAGATCTATGAGTAAGCACTTTTAGTGTGAAGTGACTATTTCCAAGAAATTATTTTTTACTTTTACGGTGGCTCTCTTCTGGTTTGAGTGCGGTCTATTGTACATCACATTACACATGATTTTTGTATACCTGATATATTGTGCATAAATGATGCCCCTATTTGCCCTACTCTTCTTTGTTACACACTAACACACCAGCACACACTGACACACACTCACTAGTGCACAAATTCACACACTGGTACACTAGTACATACAAGTGTATAAACTAGCTCACACATTCACATACTGGCACATACATGCATACACTAACACAGATTCACACGCTGGCACACACACCCTTTTTATTAATCAAATATAGGCTATGGCTGGGGGTTGGTGGCCTTTATATCATGACTTTGTATTAGACTTCGCAAGTCTTATTTTGTAAAACAGAAGAGGTGAAGACATAGGAAGGTAAAAGCGAATAATGGGAAATCTGGCTTTTTTTTAGTTCAAAGTCCTTGATTGAATTTTATATCACCTGGTGATTTCACAGTTATTAAAAATACAAAACAAAATGATGGCAGCATAACTTTGTGTTGGTAGTTGATTCAGGCTTTTTAATAGTCTTGGCCAGCATTACTTGCTATAGATGTTTACCCTTTGAGTGCCAGAGGGGATGTTCAACACCTATCTGACACGCAGAAAGTTAAAGGAGGTAATATGTCTTTTTGTGAACAAAAAGCACATCACCCCCACATATAACCCTTTGAGTGCCAGAGGGGTATGCAACGCATTGCAAAGCAAGTTCTCAATAGGGTTTAGGTCAGGTAAGGAAGGGGGCCATATCATTATTTTATCATCTATAAGGCCTTTACTGGCTAGCCACTCAGTGGAGTACTTCAATGCATGCGATGGAGCATTGTCCTGCATAAAAATCATAGTCTTCTTGAAAGATGCAGACTTTTTCCTGTACCACCGTTTGAAGAAAGTGTCTTCTAAAACTGACAGTAGGTTTGGGAGTTGAGTTTGAGTCCATCTTCAACACAAAAAGGTCCAACTATGTCACGGTTTTTGATGAACACTCAGAGAGAACAGTAAGGTTAAAATGACTTTATTGAGTAAAGTGCATACAAGGAATGTGGCCACAGGCCCACAATACGAAACCACACTGTATGGAGGATATATAGGCAGTAAGCAATGACTGTAAACAGAATGACTGAGATGGAACACAGGTAGTAGAGGTATCTTAGGCAGGCGAACCTTCACTAGAGAACCTGGAGCGATCAGGCTACTGGACCCCGGCTGACAGCAGGACAGAGGATGGCAGTAAGTCCTGGAGATGGTAGTAGGCACGAGACCCAGACACCTGGGTGGCACAGAACCCAAGGAGGCAACGAGGCAACACTGACCACAGGACAGGGATCCCAGAGTGACCGAGGCCACCACTTACAAAGGGTAAACCCTAGAACGCTAGGGGTGGATCGAAGTGAACACTGGAAGGCCACAGGTGTCCCCTCATAGGACAGTAAAACAAGCTCAAATGCTGGCTTTAGGCCCTCAGGCCACTAGACAGGAATATGAGCTCAGGGTCTCCACACACCCAGTAGTGAGTGCCAATGAAAGTGCTGGCCCTCACCCAGTCACTGCAACACGAAGGAGCACACGGTTAGCTATTAGATAGTGTTAGGCACTGAACAGTTAACAGGAGACGCCCAGAGATACATAGGAACTCCCACAGGGAGTGAGCCTAGCAATTAGCGCAGAGAGAGACACAGAGAGATCAGAGTAACTCAGTCAGCACTTGCTAGCACTGTACTGGTACTTCGCATGTACACACTGCCGCAGGCAGTAGGAGTAAGTGGCGATAGCACGAATGCTATGCCTATGTTCAACAGAATAAGATTAGCTCCACGCGGCGCACCCCAACTAGGCAACTGGAAACCGTTGAATGTAATGCTGGCCAGTTAGACAACGGAGGAGGCACAACCATACATGGATGGCAACAGAACAATGGCTCAGCGGAACAGGTTACAAACCAACGGGACGCACAGACTGATCAGGTGCACAGGCAAGGCTCAAAAGCCAGGCAGACTAAGGCAACGGGGTTCACGGTCAGATCAGTTCAGCTACGGAGTGGGTTCTCAGCCAGATCAGTCGGTAAGGGAGTAGGTTCTCAGCCAGATCAGTTCAGCAACGGAGCGGGTTCTCAGCCGGATAAGTCAGCAACGGAGCGGGTTCTCAGCCGGATCAGTCGGTAACGGAGCAGGTTCTCAGCCAGATCAGTTCAGCAATGGAGTGGGTTCTCAGCCAGATCATTCGGTAACGGAGCAGGTTCTCAGCCAGATCAGTTCAGCATTGGAGCGGGTTTTCAGCCGGATCAGTCTTTAACGGAGCAATACACAGGAAACACAGGAACGTCGTCAGGCAAGCTGGGACATACACGAACAGCAACACAGTAGCAAAACGTCAGGCTCAGATACACCACGAAAGGGCGCCTTAGAATAGACATGACAGGATATAAAAAGGCAAGCCCTGGGTGGAGCCAAGATGACAGGCCAATGGGAAGGCAGCATGGAAATAAGGCACAGTAACAATGTCGCCGTCAGAGCAGGAACACGGGCACCATGATAAACTAGCTCATCTTTCATAATACCAGCCCATACCAGTTCCCCTTTTCCACCTTTCTGGCGTCTGAGTCGAAGTGGAGCTCTGTGCCCGTTACTGATCCAGCCACAGGCCCATCCATCTGGACCATCAAGAGTTACTCTCATCTCATCAGTCCATAAAACCTTTGAAAAATCTGTCTTCAGATGTTTCTTGGCCCAGTCTTGACTTTTCAACTTGTGTCTTGTTCAGTGGTGGCTGGGTTTCAACCTCCCTTACAGTGGCCATGTCTCGGAGCACTGAACACCTAGTACTTCTGGACACTCCAGGTAGGTTGCAGTTCTGGAATATGATCGCACTGGAGGATAATGGATTCCTGGTAGCTTCATGTTTGATTCTTCTCAAAACTCTGGCAGTTGTGATCACACTCCAATATCTTAGCAATTTCAAGAGTGCTGCATTCCTCTGAAAGATTTTTTACAATTTTTGACTTTTCAGAGTCAGTTATCTCTTTTTCTGCCCATTTTGCCTGAGGAAATGAAGCTGCCTAATAATTATGCACACCTTGACATAGGATGTTCATCTCCTTAGGCCACACCATCTCTCTCATTACATAAATACACATCACCTGATATGCTTAAATCCAATAAGCATTCAAGTTTATACAGCTTGGAGTTGAAAACTATGCATAAAAATGATGATATGGTCAAAATAATCACTTGCCTGATAATTGTGCACACAGTGTAGAGGAATGCTGACGAAGCAATTCTTTACACACCCAATTACATTTTTATACTTTTCCAAATTAGCAGCAGGTCATCTATGAAGCAACTACAGGATACCACATTCTCCCAAAAATGTCCAGTTTATGAAAAGAAAAAAAATGAAAATATCAGTAGAATTTATTCTGGGTTAATGATTATAATTTGAATTTGATTAACACTCAGACTTAATAGATATTCTTTCTTGTTTAGTAAATCTATATTTGTTTTTGTATTTGCCTTCTTCAACCAGAAATCCTTAATTATCTTAGAATTAAAGATAGACAAGCTATGATGTCATAAATATAAAAAAATTTAAATAATATTTTACTAATATAATACACTGTATCAAAAACATGTAGTTGGCTCTGAAAATTTCAATTATTTATAAAAAAAAAAAAAAAAAGAAAAAGACCTGAATCCCTCGAGTACGCCAAATATGCACTGTACACGTGGCCCGCACTGACCCCTAATTAATACAAAAGTGTGAATAACTATTTCCAGAAAGTTGTGCTATAGGAAAAAAGAAACATACTTTAGAAAACTTCAATCACTTCAAAGCTAGTAAATCTTTAAAGGGGTACCATTTTTTGCAGGTTGGAACTAGGGGAACTAGGTACTGAATGCAGTAATAAATTTACTTCATTCAGTACCTAATTCCCCTAGTTCCAACCTGAAAAAAATAGTACCCCATTAGTATGGGTGTGTGGCCAGGGATCTGTCTTCACAGGAATTTGACCTTCTGGTTGTGTTATCTTTTCTCCAGGTTGTAAAAGTTTTTTCAGAGACTTATTGCCACTATCCCTAATGTCAAGGTGTTCCTTCAAGGGATCGCTCATGCTTTCCTTGCCTTCAAGGCCCCCACTCATCCATGGGACCTTAATTTGATTTTAGGGGTTTTGGATCCTTTGCTACCAGTCCTATGTGTCAGTTTACACCTAAGATGGCTTTTCTTCTGGCAGTGGTCTCAGTACACAGAGTCGCAGAGTTGCAGGACTTGTCTTGCAAGCCACCTTTCCTGGTTTTCCACAAGTATAAAGCATTTCTTTGAACTTCTCAGGAATTTCTTCCCAAGGTAGTTTCTGATTTCCACATTACTCAGGAGATTGTTGTGCTTTCCTTCTCTCCTCCTGATCCTAAATCTGACTAGGAGAGGGATTTCCTCTTTCTGGATGTGGTGCAGTGCCTTAAGTTCTATGTGCACTGTGCAGAGTCTTTCTGTAAGATGGATTCCCTGCTTGTCCTTCCTGAGGGTCCTAGGACTTGTCAGGCTTCTTCTAAGGTCAGTGAGGCCTCTCGACCATTTCTACTATTCAACAGGTGTACTGACTCAGAAATAAACCTGTTCCCCTCAAGGTCACATTCCACTAGGTCTGTTGTGGCCTCCTGGGCCTACAAGAATCAGGCCTTGGCTGACCAGGCAGGGACTTTGTCCTCCTTGCATACCTTTGCAAAGAGCTATTGTGTGGATGTCCAAACTTTGGCTGAAGCCAGCTTTGGCTGGAAGGTCCTTCAGGCAGTTCTGCCTGTCTAGGGACCTATATTTTTTCTTGCGCCTTACTGTTGTTCAGCTGTTTGAGCCCTGTTGGCTCTTGTAAGTGTGCTGTGCAAGTTTTAGTGTCCGTTGACACTCAGTTTTGTTTGAGCTATTCTGGTTCTGGATAATCCCAGGAAGCTCCAGTATCTTGGGGACAGGTGTGAGGTGCTTTTTCCTTCTTCCCACTTCAAGGAGCCTACTGTTGATATATATACTCATGGTAGCTTTGTTCCATATGGGATGATAGAGAAAATAGGATTTTAGTCTTGCCTGTTAAATCCTTTTTCTCTTATATGGAGCACAGGTCTCCCACCCAGAGAAAGGGATCTCTGTTGGTCTCAGTGTTAGGGTCTTTATTGCCACAGGAGCTTCCTTCTTCTCTTGCTGTCCCTGTGTGGTTTGAACACATCATAACTGGAAGAGGGTCAAGAGTTGAGCTGGAGTAGAGGCTGGGAGTCTCCTCCCACAAGACTCTCTCTTTTTGAGAATGTGTTCTGCCCTCCCAAGGAGGAACTCGGCCCCCTTCCATCTGGACTAAGAGAAAATGATTTAACAGGTAAGACTAAAATTTTTTGTTGGATGAAAACTGTTTTATGTGGCTTGATACCCAGCATGAATTTTATAATATATTTACCTGTTATTCAGTAAGTCATCTGGCTAATAATATTCAAATTCATGTTATGTTTATGGAAAAGAGTATGCAACTTATTGCTTCATAACACTTTGCTCAATGCTCTGATACTTATTTTTTTACCCAACTTAATAGATTTATCTTATTTATGTTTTAGACCTTACCCCATCAAGACATTTTATATTGGGTAGTACGACAGCTAGTGCAACACATCGAATTACAACCACAAACACTGGAAGAACAACAATGATGTCCCTATCTAGCCAAAGAAACAAAAGTACCACAACGTTATCCCTTATCAGTGAAATTCCTTTTGACGTCACTACAATCTCAGCTCCTGCTTCACCTCAGCTTCCAACTATTATTTCTGATGGTTGTGAGGCCATAGAGGCACGTGAGATTATGTGGTTCAAAACTCGACAAGGACAAATGGCAAAACAGCCATGTCCCTTCGGAACAGTAGGTAAGTGTTATTTAAGCTCACAGATTCCTGCTGAAATCTATAAGTAACTATGGAGAAAACAGAAATGAATGTATCATGTTTAATGTAATTCAGACTTGTATTTTGTTTTTTTGTTTATTTTTGCATAGTAAGATCATTAAATTATGGAAATATTCCAGGGGAAAGAAAATAATAGTCCCCTATGGTATGTGTTTTATTTGAAGTATTTGCATTGTTGTGTGTCTGTGTCAGTGATATGAGATCAACTTAAATTATACCTTTATTTCATATTTAGAACTGCAATGTTATTATATAATCTAGAGTGCCAGGTGGGTACACAAATCTGGACAGCTGTACTTGCTGTGCTAAGCTGGTACAAGGCACAGCTAAAATGCGGTCACTGCATAAGCCAGTATAACCAGCATGCAGTGGCCGCATTTAAAAAAAAAATGGCTGGCATTTGTGGGGGTTGGGGCATGAGGATCACAATCGACATGGCACTCACAAGGTCACTTATTTTGAGAATATATATATTTGTTTTACTAAAACCTCACTGGGGGGATCAGGAGAGGTCCTGATGCCTCTCAATGAGGTCTATAATAATTAAAAAAACAAAAACAAAAAAAAAACAAATTAACCCTGTGTGTGCCACAGGGGGTCCAATGCATTAGTTTGGTTCTGATGGCCCCCAACAAGCCATGATTACAAAGTAATGATTAAAAAAAATTAACCCTCTGAGTGCCACAAGGGTCCAATGCATTGCTTTGTAATATGCTGGGGGCCCCCACGGCACTCACAGGGTCACTTCTTTTGTGGACATATATTTTTTTACTAAGATCTCATTGGGGGTGATCAGGAGGCATCCTGATGCCCCTCAATGAGGTCTATAATACAAAAAATATATTAAAAAATTAATCCCGTGTGTACTACGTGGGGTTGGGGTGTTTCAATGTAGACCCACTTCCTGTGGCACACGCAGGACTTTTCATCATTACTTTGTAATCAGAGCATGTTTGGTAGCCATCTGAATACAAAGTAATGATAAAAAAAAAAATTAACCCTTTGTGTGGCACAGTGGTGCTTTGCAATGCACTGGATACCCCTGTGGTACACAAAGAATTATTAATTTTTCCCCCTTTTATTTTTATTCAGACCTCATTGTGGAATTTGTTTGAATAATTTTCAGTGTGACACATCAGCCAGTCTCACATTTCTATAGGAAGGCCTAGTACCTTATTGCATCTGCAAGGGAGAGTCACCTTTGTTTCTGTGTTAAACATTAAAATTAATATTTGGGATTTGTTTGAATAATTTTCAGTGACACATCAGCCAGTCTCAAAGTTCTATAGGCAGGCCTAGTACCTTGTTGCGTCCACAAGGGAGAGTGACACAGCTAGTCTCACAGTTGTAGTGTGGCCAGGTTTTTAAATTTTGAAACTATTATAGTTCACTACCTACCTATCTGTCATGCATTTGAGGCCTGATGTATCTCGTCCTGGTACCAGCTGCAGTGACCCAGCAATCACCAACACCACAATAGTGATGTTGCTTTCAAGCAGAGCTAGCAGCAGCAGGCGGGCAAAGAAGATTATTTTGAGTAGTACTCGTCAGACACAGCAGCAGCACTCCAAACCAAAAATTAGAAAGAAGAAGGGAACTGCAGTTCGTTCTACCTCTACTAGCAGGGTAGAGAGGTCCAGGTCCTCCTCTGAGACCACGAAGCAGCCATCACCTGTGACTCATCAGCTGTTTCGTTATGATCCCCCCAGAATCATCAGCACAATGACTAGTGCCACTGCCAGCTTACTCACCACCTCCGCTACAGCCAGTTCTATAAACATGGGGACACCTAGCGTGTGTAACACTACTGGTTGGACACTGCGGGCAGTATCAACGCAGGACACTTGTGTCTTCTATTGACAACTCAACAACTGCCTCTCCAGTTCAATTTGAGTCTCCCAGCCAGGTAGTAGCTGCTAGTGTCTCCACCACCAGTACCACTGTTACTCCACTATCCTCCTCCAATCCCAGTTACAACATCCCTGCTGCCATCGTTAGGTCTACTGGTACCCCTGTAACGGTACGTAGAAAGAAAAAGCAAAGTGAGGTTGCTCCAGCATGTGAAGATGAAGAAAGTGTCACCTCAGTTTCTTCTTCCCCACCACCTTCCAGAGTCATCCGTCGCTCCAAAGCATGGGACCATAGCACTTGGCGATGGCCGGCTAGCGAAATGGTGTTGGGTCATCTAACCACCTCCGGGATGAACCAACACCTGAATAACTACCACAAGTCAGTGTTGATTAGTGCAGAAAGTGGCACTACTGCAGGGCCGGACTGGAAATAAAAACCAGCCCTGGAAAAAACTGCTGACCAATCCCATAGCATTGCATCATTATACCAGCCTCATAGCATAATGCCATTTTTTTCTTGTTTATAAAAGGGGAAACATGCATTTTAAAACACATCTGAATGCCACCACCAGAGCAATACAGAGTTATGTCACCTCCAGAGTAATAAAGAGTTTATATACATATACACACACACACACACCACCTCTTGACTCTCAATTCCCCTCTTTTGCCTCTTTCTCCCACTCTTCATTCCCACCTTTTGCTTCGTTCTCCCCCTCTTGACTCTTGAGCCCCCTCCTTTTGCCTTTTTCTCCCTTTTGATCCCCCTTTCTCCCCCTCCTTTTGCCTCTTGGTCCCCCCTCCATTTGCCTCTTTTTTCCCCACTCTTGACCCCCCCCTCTGCCTATTTCACCCGGTCTTGATTCCCCCTCTCCTCAAGTTGCCTCTCTTTACCCCTCTTGATCTTCCTTTTACCACTCTACCCCTCTTGATCCTTCATTTTGCCTCTTTCCCCCATTGTCTTTTCATCCCCCCTTTTGCCATTCTCTTCCTCTTGATCCTCCTCTTTGCCTCTTTCCCCCTCTTGCCTTCATCCAGCCTTGATTCTTGTCTTGATCCCCCTTTTGCCTCTCTCTCCCTCTTGCCTCTCTCTGCCCCCTTCCTGATTCCCCCCTTTTGCCTCTTTCTTCCCCTCTTGCCTTTTTCTCCCCTCCCCCATTTTCCTCTCTTGATCTCCCCTTTGCCTCTTTCTCCCCCTCATTAACTTTTGATCCCCCTTTTGCCTCTCTCTCCCCTTCTTGACTCTTGATCTCAACATTTTGTCTTTCTCCCCCTCCTGATCCCCCCTCCTTTTGCCTCTCGGTCCACCCTCCTTTTGCCTCTTTTTTTCTCCCTTTTGCCTCTTTTTCTCTCTCTTGCCCCCCCTGCCTCTTTTACCTGCTATTGATCCCCCTTTTCCCTCTGTATAAACCTCTTGATCCCCCCTTTGCCTTTCTTGCTGTCTTGATCCCCCCACTCTTGCCTGTGACCGTGTCTGGTGACTCGGTCTCTGCTCCCAGCCTCCCACTCAGCTCAGTCTCCGCAGACAAGTGCTTAAGGTAGGAGTGGCCGGCCTACCCAATACGCAGATGCAGTGCTTTTCACACTGCTTCTGACGTCACTGGGTCTAGGCCCGGCCTGCCTCCACTCACTATATGCGGCTGTTCAAACCTCGCGGCCGCTTGTTGCCTTGCGGCCGCTGATGATTGGATTTGTAAAGTTGGTGCATTTATTTAAGCAGCCCCGGCCGGCCCCCAGTGCTGGCGGCCTACCGGGATTTTTCCAGGTATTCCGGTAGGCCAGTCCGGCCCTGCACTACTGCATATACCAGTGTCACACTCACCACCAGTAGGCAGGAGAAAGGGTAGGGGGATCATGCCACATCTGGTCCTAGTAAGAGCAGCAGACAGTCACAGACTATCCCAAAATCAATACACTAGAAAATGTTGGTGGGTTTCATTCCAAGGGTATGTGCAGACAGCAGTCCAGGAAAATGACATGCCTCATTGCATAGCTCATAGCCGTTGGGGGTGCTACTTTTAATTTGGTGGACGGGGAGCCCTTCCTGCAACTTATCGAGGCTGTCACATACCAATTTAAAATTGCATCCCGCACCACATTTAGTAGAGCTATAGTAACATAGTAACATAGTAGATAAGGCTGAAAAAAGACATGCGTCCTTCAAGTCCAGCCCATGCCAATAACACCCCTGTTGATCTAGAGGAAGGCAACAAAAAAGCCCTCTGGAGCAATTTCCAGTGTAGGTGTGTGTGTGTGTGTGTGTCAAATAGTTCCCCGGCTCAATATCCTATTTGCTTTGAAGCCATCTGTCATAACTGTCAATATTGTTCTGTGCTAGATAGGCATCCATTGCTTTTTTGAATGCAGTTACATTATCTGCAAGCACAACATCCCGAGGCAAAGAATTCCATAGCCTTACCGCCCTTACTGTAAAGAATCCCTGCCTGTGTTTTAGTTGAAAGCGCCTTTCCTCAAGTCTTAATGGATGACCTCTTGTTCTTAGCTCAGCTCTTTGCATAAATAATTCATTGGATAGTTCTTGGTATTGACCTTGAATGTATTTGTAAATGGTAATCATATCACCCCTTAGACGTCTCTTTTCTAATGTAAACAAACCCAGTTTGGCTAGTCTCTCTTTGTAACTCAGATCCTCCAATCCCTTTATCAGTTTTGTTGCACGTCTCTGCACCTTTTTCAGTTCAGTAATGTCTTTTTTTAGAACAGGCGCCCAAAATTGTACTCCATATTCTAGATGAGGCCTAACCAAGGATTTATACAGAGGTAGGATAATATTAGCATCCCTTGCTTCTACACCTCTTTTTATGCAGGCTAGTACTCTATTTGCTCTTGCAGCAGCTGAGTGACTCTGCACACTGCTGTGAAGTCTATTGTCTATCAGTACACCTAAATCTTTCTCTAATGAGGATTTCCCAAGTTGTTTCCCATTTAGAGTATATGTAGCAAGTTTGTTTCTACAACCCAAATGCATAACCTTACATTTATCTACATTAAATGACATCTGCCACTTTTCTGCCCATTCACTTAGTTTATCTAAATCCTTCTGTAGGGAAAAAACATCGAGCTCTGTATGTATTTCCTTACATAGCTTAGTGTCATCAGCAAAGATTGAGATGCTACTTTCAATTCCCACTTCTAGATCATTAATAAACAAATTAAAAAGCATTGGGCCCAGGACTGAACCCTGCGGCACCCCACTTATAACCCTAGACCAATTTGAAAAAGTTCCATTTACAACAACTCTCTGCCATCTATCATTTAACCAGTTCTCAATCCATGTACAGATAACACCACCCAAACCGAAGCCTTTTAATTTATGCAGTAAACTGTTGTGAGGCACTGTGTCAAAGGCTTTTGCAAAATCCAAGTATACGACATCAACTGCAATTCCCCTGTCCAAATTACTACTCACTCTTTCATAAAATGCAAGTAAATTAGTCTGACATGATCTGTTCTTCATGAAACCATGCTGATTCCTACTAATGATATTGTTTGTCTTCACATAGTTCTGAATACTGTCAGTTAATAACCCTTCTAGTATCTTACCCACTATGGAAGTCAAGCTCACAGGTCTATAATTTCCTGGTTTGGATCTTGCTCCCTTTTTAAACAATGGAACTACATCAGCTTTCCTCCAATCACAGGGCACTATGCCTGATGAAAGCGAATCAATAAATATTAAGTATAATGGTTTTGCTATTACTGAACTAAGTTCCTTAAGTACCCTTGGGTGTATACCGTCCGGTCCAGGCGCTTTATTCACTATAACCCTTTCCAGTCTCTTTTGGACCTTGTCCTCAGTAAGCCATGTAGATGTTGGAGGAAATTCCATGGTTTTGTCTGTTTGCCCACAGCTTGTCATTTCTGCTTCCTTTGTATATACTGAAGCAAAGAACGTATTTAGGGTGTCAGCCATAGCTTTATCCTCACTAATCAATTCACCTGTTTCAGTCCTAAGAGGACCAATATCAACCTTAACTTGTTGTTAATATACTTGTAGAATTGTTTAGGGTTTTTCTTGCTCTCATTTGCAATGTTTCGCTCATTTTCTATTTTAGCTAGCTTAATTGCTTTTTTGCAGATTTTATTACATTCTTTATATTTTTTAAATGATGCATCTGACCCATTTGACTTAAACACCTTAAAAGCCTGCTTTTTATTTCTCATTTCCCTGCTAACCACATTATTAATCCACATTGGTTTTGCTTTACTTCTCTTGTGCTTATTCCCCAATGGTATATATTGACGTGTATATTTGCCCAAGAGCATTTTAAATACATTCCATGACTCTTGTGCATTTTTATCTTTGAAAATTACATCCCACTGGATATCCTTTAAAGCTTCTTTTAACTTTGTAAAATTAGCCTTTTTGAAATTGAATGTTTTGGTTAAACTCTTGCTATTGGGTTTCTCATAACAAACTTCAAAGGATACAATATTGTGGTCACTGCTGCCCAAATGTTCCCTTACCTGCACATTGTTTACAATGTCAGAATCGTTTGAGAGCACTAGGTCAAGCAAGGCCTCTTTTCTAGTTGGCTCCTCTACTAGTTGGGACATAAAATTATAATTTATCATAAAATATTTCCCTTTGTTGTGCCTGAAGTCATATTGCTCCAGTCATTTCCCTGCTAACCACATTATTAATCCACATTGGTTTTGCTTTACTTCTCTTGTGCTTATTCCCCAATGGTATATATTGACGTGTATATTTGCCCAAGAGCATTTTAAATACATTCCATGACTCTTGTGCATTTTTATCTTTGAAAATTACATCCCACTGGATATCCTTTAAAGCTTCTTTTAACTTTGTAAAATTAGCCTTTTTGAAATTGAATGTTTTGGTTAAACTCTTGCTATTGGGTTTCTCATAACAAACTTCAAAGGATACAATATTGTGGTCACTGCTGCCCAAATGTTCCCTTACCTGCACATTGTTTACAATGTCAGAATCGTTTGAGAGCACTAGGTCAAGCAAGGCCTCTTTTCTAGTTGGCTCCTCTACTAGTTGGGACATAAAATTATAATTTATCATAAAATATTTCCCTTTGTTGTGCCTGAAGTCATATTGCTCCAGTCAATTTCAGGGTAGTTGAAATCTCCCATTATAATTACCCTTGCTGACCTAGCAGCCTTTTCCATTTGCAGTAAAAGTTGGGCTTCCTCCAACTCCCCAACATTAGGTGGCTTGTAGCAAACCCCCACCAATATCTTTTTATTATGTGTGCCCCCAGTGTGTATTTCAACCCACAAGGCCTCTACCTTTTCATTGGACCCTTCATTTATATCTTCCCTTAAACTAGGTTTTAAGGCCTGCTTTACATATAGGCATACCCCTCCTCCCCTTTTATTAACCCTGTCCCTCCTAAAAAGTGAATAACCCTCTAGATTGACTGCCAAGTCATACGTATCATCTAACCAGGTTTCAGACACTCCAATCAGATCATACTGCTCATGTACTGCAATAATTTCTAGTTCCCCCATCTTACCAGCCAGACTGCAAGCATTTGCATGCATACATTTTATCTTTTTGCCATTCTTAAAGATTTCGTTCTTTTTCAGATGTATTTGTCTTTTATCAGGCTGTAACAATGGCAACTCCCTATTAGATGAACTAGCCCATTCCCCCTCTCCACCCCCATGACCCTTCTCTAATCCCATTCCCTCAATTATACTATCTTCCCCAGCCTGTGTTGCAGCTCCCCCCCCTTTCTAGTTTAAAGTCTCCTCCAGCCTTCTAACCATCCTATCACCCAGCACCGTGGCCCCCCTTCCACTAAGGTGCAATCCATCACTACTATAAAGATTGCTCCCAAGGGAAAAGACTGACCAGTGCTCTAGGAACCCAAACCGCTCCTGCTTACACCAAGTCTTTATCTACGCATTTAACTCCCTAATCTCCCGTTGCCTTTCTAATGTAGCGCGTGGCACAGGTAGAATTTCAGAAAATACTACCTTAGAGGTCCTCTGCTTAAGCTTATATCCTAGGTCCCTGAAATCCTTCTTAACGGACCTCCATTTTCCACTGACTTTGTCATTAGTACCAACATGTACCATGACAGCCGGGTCATGCCCAGCCCCTCCCAACAATCCATCCACCCGATCAGCCACACGTCGAACCCAAGCTCCCGGGAGACAGTAAACTGTACGATTGTGGCGATCTCGGCGACAGATTACCCTGTCTTCCTAATAATAGAATCCCCTACCACCACCATCTGTCTAGGTCTGCCTGAGTTCCGGATCCCATCCGTGCTAGAGGGGCTGTTCACCCGGCTGTTAGAGAGAACAGTCTTCTCCAGCAAAGACATTCCTGTGTCAGCATCCCCAACATCATTACTCAATGTAGCAAATCTGTTAGGATTAGTAAACACAGGAGTGTCCTCCCTATTTCTCTGTTCACCCCCCTTGCTATGTCTAACTGTAACCCATCTGGCTACCTGCTCTTTTCTTTGTGCAGTCTCCACCCCCAGAACTACCTACCACCGCTTCCTGCTGCTCAGTCAGCAGAACCCTCTCAAGATTGTCCGTCTTTCTCAATGTTGCAACCTGCCCCTCCAGATCTCTAATACGAGCTTCCAGAGAGACCACTTGCTCACATCTGCCACAGAGGTATGCACCCTGGAACGGTTGTTCCAGGTGTGCAAACATATGGCAGTTTGTGCACTGAGTTAAATGGACAATCATGCCACCACTCATATGTGCCAGTTACCACAAGATAAAAAGGCAGGCAGGCAAAAATAGCTGCACATTAAGTTTGATAAATGTGTTCCCCTGTGTAATCCCCTGTATTTGAATTCCCCCTGTTTTAAATTCCCACACTTACCACACTTCTGCACTTACACACTGAGGCAAGATTCACACGTTCAAGTATTCACTACGTATCTGCTATTTAAGCCAGGAATCCACCAATTACAAACACAGCAATTAGTCACTACGACCACACCAGACTTCAATTATTTATCACAGCAAAGAGGGAAAACAAAACTCAGAGAGATTTGTTTTTAACCTCTCCCTTACCACACCACACAATATTCTTATGCTATTATTCCAGCAAGTATCCAATCTCAGTCTTCAGGGCACAGGGCACTGATGAACTTACAGAGCTCTCTCACTCCTTGCTATATAAGCCAGGAATCCACCAATTACAAACACAGCAATTAGTCACTCCCACCACACCAGACTTCAATTATTTATCACAGCAAAGAGGGAAAACAAAACTCAGAGAGATTTGTTTTTAACCTCTCCCTTACCACACCACACAATATTCTTATGCTATTATTCCAGCAAGTATCCAATCTCAGTCTTTCAGGGCACAGGGCACTGATGAACCCTCACGGTACCGGTCATGCATTGGGCTTTTGAAGGACCTGCTAGGAAAGGCTGGTGGCCAGTCAGTGCACTTTACCACTGACTTATGGAGTGCTCCGAGTGGCCATCATGGCTTCCTGTCATTTACGGCTCATTGGTGGCAGCCCGATGTTTTGCAAGACACATCATTAACGTCAACAAGTTCAGACGCAGTAACTAAGCAGGGGCACCGCTCTTTCCTCCTCCATGCTGCGGTAATGGATCAGCAGCACACCTCAAATAACATTTGCAAAGTTGGTTACTGAAGGTGCAGGTAACATGATAAAGGCTCTCCGGGATGGCAGATTTGTGGGTGTGCGCTGCTCAGCACATGTCCTACATCTGTTAGTGAAGGCTGCTCTCGAGGATGGCAGCAACACTGGAAGGTTGCCAGCACTTCTGGAGTCGTGCCGACAAATTGCTGGTCACATTCATCGTAGCGTCAAAGGTAGCCGGTTCCTCAGGGAGGAGCAGAAAAAGGCAGACCTCCCAGAGCACCGCCTCAAACAAGATGTTGGAACCGGGTGGAACTCCATCTTAAATATGCTCCTACCTACTTCCTGTGGAGGGGTTTAAAGGGCAGACTGAGTCCTGACTCAGTCACCCTTACGTTGGTGTTCTGAGCAGTTCATTATCTAGTACTTCTGATTCCTGTGTATGATCTGGCTTGTCTGTCCATCCATTCTGGTGTTGACCTGTGGCTCTGTCTGACTATTCTCCTTGTGCGTTCTGATTTGACTCAGATATCCTTTCTGGTGCAAACCTGTGGCTCTGGCTGATTACCCACTCTGTGTATGACCTAGGCTTGTCTGACTACCCACTCTGGTGTTGACTTGAGGCTCTGTCCACTGCGCATCCAGCATTCCATCACTTCAGTGGATATCCTATCTGGTGCAAACCTGTGGCTCTGGCTGACTACCCACTCTGTGTATGACTTTGGCTCATCTGACTATCCTATCTGGTGCTTACTAGAAGGCCCTGTCTGTTCACTCCTAGGGTTGATTCCGTTATTCAGACATCCTTCCTAGTATTGACCTGGGGCTAGCAGACTCCAGAGTCAGTATCACTCTTGGGTGTTACCTTATATCACGGTGCCCGTGATTGCTGCCTTTTCCTGTCATTTATCTGAATGGGCTCTCCATTGGCCGCCCAGTATTGCCTATATAGACTGGGTTTTGGCACCCTTTGGTTGCCCTTTCGTGGGGTCTCTTGTCGTTGGCCACCTGCACTATATCCCTGAGCTCCTGGGCCTTGTCTTTCTACCACTCTCCAGAAACAGTCTGTGTACCTGCCTGACAGCCTCCGTGGGCTATGGTTCCTGCTTCCGTTCCTGTTCCGGTGTGGGCTGTGGTTCCTGCCTCTGTTCCTGATCCGGTGTGGGCTGTCGTTCCTGCTGCTGCTCCTGATCCGGCTGTCTGCCGCTACTGTTCCTGTTTCCTGTCCAGGTCTGGCTGTGCTCCTGTAGAGTGTCTCCTCCTTCATGTCTCCTCCTTCATGTCGCCCTGGGCGACATTCTCATCTTTTGAGTACTTGTGTAGTCTACTACGTGGTTACTGGTTCGCTCCATACATAACAGGTGGCTTGCCTCATTTCTTACAGCACCGGTAACGTTGCGTAGTCCAGTACGCGGGTACTGGTTCGCGCCATACACAACAGGTGGCTTGCCTCATTCCTTACAGCACCGGTAACGCTGTGTAGTCCAGCACGCAGGTACTGGTTCGCTCCATACATAACAGGTGGCTTGACTCATTCCTTACAGCACCGGTAACGCTGTGTAGTCCAGTATGCGGGTACTGGTTCGCTCCATACATAACAGGTGGCTTGCCTCATTCCTTAGAGCACCGGTAACGTTGTGTAGTCCAGTACGCGGGTACTGGTTCGCTCCATACACAACAGGTGGCTTGCCTCATTCCTTACAGCACCCGTAACGCTGTGTAGTCCAGTACGTGGGTACTGGTTCGCTCCATACATACCCGGTGACTTGCCTCATTCCTTACAACACCGGTAACGCTGTGTAGTCCAGTACGCGGGTACTGGTTCGCTCCATACATAACCGGTGACTTGCCTCATTCCTTACAGCACCGGTAATGCTGTGTAGTCCAGTACGCGGGTACTGGTTCGCTCCATACATAACAGGTGGCTTGCCTCATTCCTTACAGCACCGGTAACATTGCGTAGTCCAGTACGCGGGTACTGGTTCGCTCCATACATAGCTGGTGGTTTGCCTCATTCCTTACAACACCGGTAACGCTGTGTAGTCCAGTACGTGGGTACTGGTTCGCTCCATACATAACCGGTGGCTTGCCTCATTCCTTACAGCACCGGTAACACTGTGTAGTCCAGTACGCGGGTACTGGTTCGCTCCATACATAACAGGTGGCTTGCCTCATTCCTTACAACACTGGTAACGTTGTGTAGTCCAGTACGCGGGTACTGGTTCGCTCCATACACAACAGGTGGCTTGCCTCATTCCTTACAGCACCAGTAACGCTGTGTAGTCCAGTACGCGGGTACTGGTTCGCTCCATACATAACCGGTGGCTTGCCTCATTCCTTACAACACAGGTAACGCTGTGTAGTCCAGTACGCGGGTACTGGTTCGCCCCATACATAACCGGTGGCTTGCCTCATTCCTTACAGCACCAGTACAGCCTTGTGTAAGTCTAGTACGCGGGTACTGGTTCGCTCCATACATAACCGGTGGCTCGCTACATTCCTTATAGAACCGGTAAGATCTTATGTCAGTCCAGTACGCGGGTACTGGTTCGCTCCATACATAACCGGTGGCTCGCTACATACCTTATCGCGCTGGTAAAGCCTTGTATAGTCCAGTACGCGGGTACTGGTTCGCTCCATCATCTACCGGGTGCTCGTTGAGACCTATTTTAGCCCCAGTAAGGCCTCTGTGTCTCCCTCATAAGCGACTGGTTTGCTCCATCTATATTATAGTCGCTGAGGCCATTACTACTTCTGCACCAGTACTCAACTATCTCCGGTTATTGCTAGGCTGCCTTGCCCGGTATATTGGCAAGGTCGGTAAAGCCTCCTCTTTCGTTGTGCAGGTGTCTAGGCTGCCTTGCCTGGTATATTGGCAAGGCCGGTAGAGCCTCCTCTCTCGTTGTGCCTGTGTCTAGGCTGCCTTGCCCGGTATATTGGCAAGGCCGGTAAAGCCTCCTCTCTCGTTGTGCCAGTGTCTAGGCTGCTTTGCCCAGTATATTGGCAAGGCCGGTAGAGCCTCCTCTCTCGTTGTGCCAGTATCTAGGCTGCTTTGTCCTGTATATTGGCAAGGCCGGTAGAGCCTCCTGTCTCGTTGTGCAAGCCTGAAGGCTGCCTTGCCCGGTATATTGGTAAGACCAGTAGAACCTGTTTCCAATTGTGCCAGTCTTAACGTTGCCTTACCCGGTATTGGCAAGGCCGATAGAGCCTTTCTATCATCTACTTACCATTGTTCTCTATTGCACTGTACAAATCAATTGTTGTTATATATGTATGCCAAACCCGCAAGGGTTCTCTTTAAAATTTCAATAATGTTGTGTTTTTATCTTAACTCGGTGTCTGAGAGTCAAAACAAACCGTGGCAGTAGGAAAGGGCCATAACCTCAGATAGTAAGAGTGAGGGTAATGCACAAAACATCCATTGGAGGATGGATGTACATGAGCAGCACCTTGATCAGCTGGCAGTGGCGATCCAAACCATTCTTGAACGTACAGTACTCACAGACAAGTCTGTCCCGAGTCCGGTGGTCTCAGTAGGTTCGACACCAGAGAACGATACTATGCCCTCAGTGGCTGCAGTCAAAGGGTTAACCGCTTCTGCTCCTTTGCCACTCAGATATGATGGAGAACCTAGCCTGTGCAGAGGGTTTATCAACCAACTTGAGATATTGATGGAGTTAACCTCGCATGCCTTTCCGAATGATCTCTGTAAAGTTGGGTTTATGATATCCCTATTGACTGGCAGAGCCCTGGCATGGGCCAATCCCTTATGGGAGAGTGTGAAGACTTGCACAAGGAATTTCAGGGAATTTGTGCAATCATTTCGAAGTGTGTTTGATATCCCTGGTAGAACCGCCTCTGCTGCTAAATGCCTAATGGAGATACAACAGGGCAGGCGTGTACCGTTGGCGATTATGCCATTGAATTCCACACCTTGGCAGCAGAGGTAGGTTGGAATAATGAGGCGTTGCTGGCAGCTTTTGCTCAAGGTTTGAGCGAGCAGATTAAAGATGAAACCGCAGCTAAAGAGTTGCCTACTGATCTAGACGAATATATTGATTATGTTATCCTAATTGATACTCGGATCCGTGAGAGATTGATGGCTAAGGACCGTAGGCTACGGTAAAAAAATAACGGATCTAGCAGTTCATTTTGCCCACCCATCCCTCCCTTGGCACCTAAGCCTAAGGACCAGTTACAAGAATCAGGTGAACCCATGCAATTAGACGTCACCAGGCTGACCAAGGAGGAAAGAGCATACCGTAGAAGACAGGGGTTGTGCTTATACTGTGGCAAAACTGGGCGCATGCTAAGATCTTCTCCCGTACGTCCGGGAAACGAACACACCTAGGGTACCTTGGGGGACAGGCCCTAGGTGGTGTTCAACTGTCCCCAGGCTTGATCATACAGAAACCCACCATACAGGTGGTACTCCCTTGGGCAGATCACTCGGTGGAGGTTCTGGCCCTGGTTGACTCCAGAGCAGCTGGATATTTTATGGATAGTCCCTTTGCTGAACGGCATAAGATTCCGTTGGTTGAGAGAGAATGCCCTCTTGCTATTGAAGCTATTGACGGCAGACCTCTAGAACCTGCACAGGTTACCTTTGAAACAATACCATTACCTATGACCATTGGGGAGCTTCATAAAGAGGAACAGCAGTTCCAGATTATTAATTTGCCACACTACACAGTCATACTGGGATTTCCCTGGTTGCAGCTTCATAATCCTCAGTTTGATTGGCAAAAGTGTGACATCTCTGCTTGGTCTCAGTATTGTATGGAGCATTGCGTATCCCACCCGGTTAAGATTCTGTCTACCTCCCCTTCATTGCCAGAGGAGTACCAACAATTCAGCGATGTGTTTAGTAAGGGAGAGGCTGGCACCCTACCCCAGCACAGATCCTATGATTGCGCTTTTGATTTGCCCCCAGGGGTGGTGCCGCCTAGGGACGCACATATCCATTGTCTTGTGATGAGAACCAAGCTATGGAGGAATATATTTCAGACGCCCTGAAGAGAGGGATTATAAGGAAATCCACCTCTCCAGCTGGGGCTGGATTCTTTTTTGTGAAAAAGAGAAATGGTGAACTGAGACCGTGCATTGATTACTGTGGCCTAAACAAACTAATGTCAAAAAATGCTTATCCGATACCACTCATCACCGAATTATTTGACAGGTTAAAAGGTTCCTCAATCTTTACCAAACTGGACCTACGTGCTGCTTATAACCTGATTTGGGTCAGAGCTGGTGATGAGTGGAAAACGGCCTTTAACACTAGATCCGGGCACTATGAATATCTAGTTATGACGTTTGGTCTCTGTAATGCACGCGCAGTATTTCAAGAACTGATTAATGATATACTCAGGGATATGCTGCAGTCCTGGTGTTGTTGTCTACCTGGACGATATACTTATTCATTCTGAAAACATGTCACAACACATTAAAGATGTATCAGAAGTATTGCTCCGCCTACGTAAAAACAAATTGTACTTGCGGCAGTATTGCAATGGCCTCGAACTAAGGGCTTAAAAGCTATTCAGCGATTTCTGGGGTTCGGTAATTATTACAAAATGTTTATTAAGAATTTTTTCACGATTGTTAAACCATTGTCTGACCTAACTCACAAGGGTGCTAATCCCTCTCAATGGTCGGTGGCAGCTGAAGATGCTTTTGAGAGGTTGAAATACGCTTTTGCTACTGCTCCTGTGTTATCCCACCCCAACCCATCTCTCCCGTTTACATTGGAGGTTGATGCCTCAGAGATCGGGGTTGGGGCAGTACTTTCTCAGCGACCTGTGAAAAGGAGGATCTCTCAGACCATGTGGGTTTTTCTCCAAGAAATTGTCAGTGGCTCCAAGTCATTATGAGATAGGTGACAGAGAACTACTGGCTATCATTCTCGCCCTGAAAGAATGGCGTCATTTAGTGGAGGGCACCAAAAATCCAGTATTAATTCTGACTGACCACAAAAACTTGACCTATCTTTCTGAGGCCAAAAGATTGTCCTCTCGCCAGGCCAGGTGGGCATTGTTCCTCTCTCGATTCAATTTTGTTGTATCATACCTGCCTGGGTCTAAGAATGTTAGGGCAGATGCCCTGTCTAGACAATTTGAGCCCGAAGTAGACAGGGACGAGGTCCAAGCACCCATTATACAGCCTGATCGTATATTGGCTACTCTACGCACAAGTATCACTTCGCCACTGGGGGAAGAGATTCTGGCCTCCCAGGCTACCGCTCCCCCAGAAACCCCAGTGGGCAAGTGTTTTGTTTATGAGCCATTTCACACTTGATTGCTTGAGACATACCACTCCTCTAAAGCCGCGGGGCATATTGGTAGAGATCAATTGATTTGGTCTCTCTCACAAGTCTTCTGGTGGCCCTCCCTGACGGCAGATTGTGCTGCATTTACTAATGCCTGTGCCTGTGCCAAGACCCCTAGACACCTCCCTGTGGGCCTACTCCAGCCAGTGCCTAATGGCGAACGTCCATGGTCTCACGTTTCCATTGATTTTATGGGAGAGTTGCCAGTATCTAGAGGGTAGTCTTTCATACTTATGGTGGTGGACAGGTTTTCTAAAATGGCTCATTTCGTGCCTCTCCGTGGCCTTCCCTCTGCTAAAGAATTAGTGGTGGCTTTCGCTAAAGAAGTATTTCAGTTGCATGGAGTACCCAGAGTACTGGTGTCCAACTGGGGGAGCCAGTTTGTGTCCAGATTTTGGAGAGCATTTTGCGAACAAATGGGAATCCAATTGTCCTTTTCTTCTGCCTATCACCCACAGACCAATGGGGCTGCTGAGCGTGCCAATCAGGGACTGGAGCAGTTCCTGCGCTGTTTTGTTACTGACCATCACGATAACTGGGCTGACCTGTTGCCTTGGGCAGAGTTTGCCAGGAACTGTGCGGTTAATTCTTCATCCAGGAGCTCTCTTTTCTGATCAATTATGGGTTCCAGCCTTGTTTGCGCCCGGATTCTTTCCAGTCGCAGCAGATTCCAGCTCTGGATGAGCATATCGAGCAACTCCGCTCCACATGGGCACAGGTGCAGAGGGCACTCAGTCAGTCTTTTCAGCACCATCAGCGCCATGCTAATCGTAGACGTCTGCCAGCAGTTTCCTTCCAGGTTGGGGATAGAGTGTGGCTTTCCTCCAGAAACCTCAGACTACAAGTTCCATCTAACAATTTGGCTCCTTGGTTTATTGGTCCTTATAGGGTGATTCGTAAAATCAACCCTGTCTCTTATGCCTTGGATATCCCTGCTTCCATGCGTATTCATAATGTGTTCCATGTGTCTCTTCTCAAACCTTTTGTATGCAACCATTATACTACCAACCCTGTGGTGCCAGGTCCTATAGAGGCTGAAGGTCAGGAGGAGTACGAAGTTCAGTGTATCATTGATTCTCACAGACTTAGAGGAAAATTGCAGTATTTGGTACATTGGAAGGGTTATGTTCCAGAAGAACGATCCTGGGTGGACAGTAAGGACCTTCATGCTCCCAAATTACTGTGAATTTTTCATTCCAAGTACCCTCAGAAACCAGGTCCCTCTTCCAGAAGGGGGGGGTCTTTGAGACTATGTCTGACTATTCTCCTTGTGCGTTCTGATTTGGCTCAGATATCCTTTCTGGTGCAAACCTGTGGCTCTGGCTGACTACCCACTCTGTGTATGACCTAGGCTTGTCTGACTACCCACTCTGGTGTTGACTTGGGGCTCTGTCCACTGCGCATCCAGCATTCCATCACTTCAGTGGATATCCTATCTGGTGCAAACCTGTGGCTCTGGCTGACTACCCACTCTGTGTATGACTTTGGCTCATCTGACTATCCTATCTGGTGCTTACTAGAAGGCCCTGTCTGTTCACTCCTAGGGTTGATTCCGTTATTCAGACATCCTTCCTAGTATTGACCTGGGGCTAGCAGACTCCAGAGTCAGTATCACTCTTGGGTGTTACCTTATATCACGGTGCCCGTGATTGCTGCCTTTTCCTGTCAGTTATCTGAATGGGCTCTCCATTGGCTGCATGTCTTCAGCCCGCCCAGTATTGCCTATATAGACTGGGTTTTGGCACCCTTTGGTTGCCCTTTCGTGGTGTCTCTTGTCGTTGGCCACCTGCACTATATCCCTGAGCTCCTGGGTCTTGTCTTTCTACCACTCTCCAGCCTCCTCTTTCGTTGTGCCAGTGTCTAGGCTGCCTTGCCCGGTATATTGGCAAGGCCGGTAGTGCCTCCTCTCTCGTTGTGCCAGTGTCTAGGCTGCCTTGCCTGGTATATTGACAAGGCCGGTAAATCCTCCTCTCTCCTTGTGCCAGTGTCTAGGCTGCCTTGCCTGGTATATTGGCAAGGCCGGTAAAGCCTCCTCTCTCGTTGTGCCAGTATCTAGGCTGCTTTGTCCGGTATATTGGCAAGGCCGGTAGAGCCTCCTCTCTCGTTGTGCAAGCCTCAAGTCTGCCTTGCCTGGTATATTGGTAAGGCCGGTAGAACCTATTTCCAATTGTGCCAGTCTTAAGGTTGCCTTACCCAGTATTGGCAAGGCGGTTAGAGCCTTTCTATCATCTACTTACCATTGTTCTCTATTGCACTGTAAAAATCACTTGTTGTTATATGTGTATGCCAAACCCGCGAGGGTTCTCTTTAAAATTTCAATAAAGTTGTGTTTTTATCTTAACTCGGTGTCTGAGAATCAAAACAAACCGTGACACCTTACCATGAGACTCCAGCCGGCTGAGGCTTAGTCTCGGACAGTGTGGTGGTGATATTGGGAGACTGCTATTCCTGATACAGTACTTGTCTTTTCGATCACCCACTGTATGTATATATTATATTGCATTACTGTTATTATTCTCATAATAAAAGTTATAATAACTATACCGTCTGATTCCTGGTTCTGCTTGCCAACCATAACAGTACATAAGGGTCATGAAAACAGATGGTGATAGTGATCCTCCTTTACAGAGAATATTTGACAGAATGCAGGATCAGGATCAACGTACTGATCAGCTGGAAGGTGCCCTGCAGACCCTGCTTGGCAGAACCTCTCACTGGGAACGATGTAAACCGCAGCAGGTGGCCACCCCAGTTTCTTCTTCGGCACCTACCTGCTACCGTCTCTGACGCAGGACTGGTCAGAGAGTTAACTGGATCCACTCCCACAACGCTATAGTGGGGAACCTGAGTTATGTCATGAATTCCTTAATCAATTGGGCATATACCTCAAGATGCTTCCTCATGCCTTCCCTGAGCACAGTAGGGTTGGCCTTATGATTTCTCTCCTGGCTGGCAAGGCATTGGCTTGGGCGAATCCGTTATGGAAGATGGAGAAACCCATAATATATGATTTTACTCAATTTGTGGCCTCATTTAGAAGTGTATTCGATGTGCCAGGTCGCGGGACCTTGGCTTCCAAACATCTGATGACCATCCACAGTGGTGGAATACACAATCACTTTTCGAACCCTAGCAGCCAAAGTAGGGTGGAACAATGAGGCCCTGATAGCTGCATTCTCCCAAGGGCTTTGCGATTACGTGGAGGACGAGATTGCTGCTCGTGACATACCTAATAGTCTGGATGAGATGATATCCTTTGTCATCCTCATATATACACGGGTCCGAAAGAGACTGTCATTTAAGGAGCGCCTGTGGAGGCATCCTACCAGCATGTCCTACAGCTTTTCTTGTCCACCCTGTCCTCCCTCCCCTCCCATGCCACCTGGTTCCGAAACTATGGGTGGTGAACCTATGCAGGTGGGGGCTACCCAACTCTCTGTGGCGGAGAGGGCCCATAGGCAGAGGGAGGGACTATGTCTGTACTGCGGTAAGAATGGTCACTTACTGAAATCATGCCCGGTACGTCTGGGAGATTCTCGCACCAAAGGATCCTGTCGGGGACAGATCTTAGGTGGCATCTCACAGTTCCCTGAAGCCTCTTAGGCTAAACCCTTGCTGGATATAGTCCTATCTTGGGCCAAAGAGTCTATCCCTGTGCCTGCTCCTATAGACTCTGGTGCAGCAGGTTATTTTGTGGACGCCGCATTCGCTGAGCGTTTTCAGATTCCTTTACTGCCTCGTGACACTCCTTTGGTGGTTGAAGCTATTGATGGAAGACCCCTGCTGCCAGCACATATTACCCACGAGACGGCCCCACTTACCCTAAGCGTGGGAGCCCTGCATAAGGAAACCCTGAAGTTTCAGGTGATAAACTCCCCGCACTATGCTATTGTATTAGGGTTCCCATAGTTACAAAAACATGACCCTAAAATTGACTGGGGCACGTGTGAGATATTGTCCTGGGGGACTCACTGGGAGGAGTCGTGTCTTTCACATCCCATCAGACTTGCCTGTGCGGAGTCTCAAGGCCTACCGGAGGCTTATTCACAGTTTTCCGAGTTATTTAACAAAGTCCAGGCAGGAGCTTTACCTCCCCATAGACCATACAATTGCACGATCAAGCTCTTGCCTGGGACTACCCATATTCAGGGTCGTATGTACCTTCTATCTGTGGAAGAGAATAAGATCATGGAGGAGTATGTGGCTGATGCCTTAGAGAGGGGCATCATTCAGAAATCCTCATCCCTGCGGGTGCTGGATTTTTTTTTGTAAAAAAGGAAGGAGAACTACGCCCTTGTATCGATTATCGGGACTTAAACAAACTGATGGTAAAGAATGCTTATCCCATACCATTGATTACTGAGCTGTTTAACCTCCTCAAAGGTTCTACTATCTTTAATAAGCTCGATTTGAGGGCGACTTACAATTTGGTCAGGATTAAACAAGGGCACGAATGGAAGACAGCGTTCAACACCCAGAGCGGGCATTATAAATATCTGGTCATGCCCTTTGGCCTGTGCAACGCTCCCGCTGTCTTTCAAGAATTCATAAATGACATCCTGAGAGAACTTTTGCAAAGTTGCGTTGTGGTATATCTGGATGACATCCTTATCCATTCTTCAACAGTGGAGGCCCACTATGCGGATGTATCCAAGGTCCTTTCGCTTCTGAGAGAAAACAACTTGTTCTGCAAGTTGGAAAAGCGTGAGTTTCACAAGACCCAAGTTACCTTTCTTGGGTATGTTATTTCCGCATCTGGGTTCGCGATGGACCCCAAAAAACTGTCGGCTGTGGTTCAGTGGCCTTGTCCGGATGGACTAAAGGCAATTCAAAGATTTCTCGGGTTTGAAAACTATTACCGTAAATTTATAAAAAAAAATTTCTCGACCATTGTAAAACCCATCACTGAAATGACACGGAAAGGAGCCAAAGTGTTAGAATGATCTTCTGATGCACTTTCTGCCTTTGATAATCTCAAAGCAGCATTTTCTGCAGCTCCGATCCTGGTACATTCCAATCCCTCCCTGCCCTTTTATCCTGGAGGTTGATGCATCAGAGATTGGAGTAGGCACCCTCCTTTCTCAACGGTCAGCTCCTGGAAAGGCTTTGCGCCCTTGTGGCTACTTCTTGAAAAAACTATCTAAGGCGGAGAGGGTTTATCAGATTGGTGACAGGGAGTTGCTGGCTATAATTTTGGCATTGAAAGAGAGGCGTCATCTGTTGGAGGGTACCAGTTCCCCCATTTTGATTCTTACTGACCATAAGAATTTGACATACTTGTCTGAAGCCAAGCGGCTGTCCTCTCGGCAGGCCCGATGGGCACTATTCCTATCCAGACTTAATTTTGTGGTTTCCTACCTTCCAGGCTCAAAAACTGCTAAGGCTGATGCCCTGTCACACCAATTTTGTAGTAGGTCCAAGGAGGAGGTTCCTCCCGCGCAGATCATTCCTGCTGATCGCATTCTAGCCACAATTCGTAGCTGTATTGCCTCTCTTCTGGGAGAGGAGATACTGGCTGCCCAAGCATCTACCCCAGCAGAGACTCCTAGTGGGAGATGTTTTGTACCGGCTCAATTCTGCATTAAAATCCTGGAGACATACCATGCTTCCAAAATCGCCGGCCATATTGGGCGCGACCAGTTAATCTGGTCCTTGTCTAGACTATTTTGGTGGCCGAGCCTCCGCTCTGATTGTGCCATCTTAACCGCTGCCTGCACCACGTGTGCTCAAAATAAGTCTCCCCAACATCTGCCGGTGGACTTGCTCCAGCCTGTGGCCAACGGGGAACGCCCCTGGTCACACTTGTCTATTGATTTTATGGTCGACGTTCCTAGGTCCATGGGCTTTACTGCAATACTAATGATTGTGGACAAATTCTCAAAAATGGCTCACTTTATGCCACTTAAGGGCTTACCATCTGCTCAGGAATTGGCTGTGGTATTGGCAAGGGAGGTGTTCCGACTCCATGGTATCCTGAAGGTGATTGTGTCTGATAGAGGAAACCAGTTTGTGTCCCGCTTCTGGAGGTGTTTCTGTGGGCAAATGGGAATTTAATTGGCATTCTCCTCCACATACCACCCACAATCCAATGGTGCTGGAGAAAGGTCAAACCAAGCCTTGGAGCAATTTCTCCACTGCTATGTCTCTGACCACCATGACAATTGGGCTACCCTGTTGCCCTGGCGAAGTTTGCCAGAAATTGTGCTGTGAACTCTTCCACTCAGAGTTCCCCGTTCTTGATCAACTATGGGTTCCAACCCTTGGTTCTTCCGGAAACCTTCTGAGCACAAGCTATTCCAGCTCTTGATGAGCATTTGCAGGCACTCCGTTCCTTGTGGGTTCGGATACAGCATACCCTACGTGGTTCAGTGCAGCGACAAAAAAAAGACAGGCTGACCACAGACGTTTGCCGGCACCGACCTCCCAGGTTGGAGATAGAGTGTGGTTGTCATCCTGTAATTTACACCTCCAAGTCCCATGCAATAAACTGGCTCCTCAATTTATTGGTCCCTTCAAGGTGCTGCGCAAGATCAACCCGGTGGCTTATGCGTTGGAACTGCCTGCCAATATGCGGATACACAATGTCTTTCATGTCTCCCTGTTAAAGCCCTTGGTCTGCAACCGGTATACCTCCGCTCCTGTCTGTCCAAAGTATTCTGGACTCCCGTATGCTTAGAGGACGTTTACAGTATTTTATCCATTGGAAGGGATATGGTCTGGAGGAGCACTCCTGGATCCCTGCTGCTGACGTTCATGCTCCTCTCCTAGTGACCAGATTTCAGATGCACGTTTCCCTGAAAAACCTTGTCCGGTCCCTTGGAGGAGGGATCTTTGAGGGGAGGGTACTTTCACAGGAGATATATGCAACCAGAACCAAGTGGGTAGTCAGACAAGCCAGAGGTCAGTATCAGAGCAGGTAGTCAGTCAGAGCCGATGGTCAAAACCAAGTGTGTAGTCAGACAAGCTAGAGATCAGTATCAGAGCGGGTAGTCAGCCAGAGCCGATGGTCAAAACCAACCGCTTAGTCATACAAGCCAGAGGTCAGTATCAGAGCGGGTAGTCAGCCAGAGCCAACTGTCAAAACCAAGCGGGTTGTCAAGCCAGGGGTCAGTACCGGAGTGGGTAGTCAGCCAGAGCTGAAGGTCCAATACCAAGCGGGTAGTCAATAAGCCACAAGACTGGACACCGGGAAATCATAGGAAGACAAGCCAAGGATCTTACACGGAGCTCAAACAACTGCAACTGCACTGGAACACCACGAAAGGGCAACTGGTATGGTGTCCAGGCAGTTTAAATACAAGTTACTCCACCCCTGGAAGGTGGAGCACAATATGGTCTGTCCCTTTAAGAGTCGTCCGTGACCTCACTAAGGGAAACCCTGTGACACAGCCGCACTCTGCTGGGACAGGGAGGAGCATGGACGCAGCAGCCGCAAGAGGAGAGACAGAGGAAGCCGGCTGCCCGTCAGAAGATCAGAGCCTCCTGATCTCTGGGGACAGGACGCAGCTTGTGCCGCGAGGCAGCAGCACAGGAGGCTGACTGTGCAACAAGCTACATAGCGGCCGGCTCACCCTAAAGGTAAGCGGAATGCTTACACTGTCATTCTGAGTCCACCTCCCACCAGTCATCCTCTATTTTGTAGTCTCTTGAGGTCTGCGGTATCCATCTACTGAGTCCTGGCTACTCCAGTGTGCTGCAGTTTGCTGCTGGCTACATTTACAGTGTTGCTGTCATCCGGAGTCCACCTTGCACCAGTCATCCTCAGTTTTGTAGTCTCTTAAAATCTGCGGTATCCATCTACTGAGTCCTGGCTGCTCCAGTGTTCTGCAGTTTGCTGCTGGCTATAGCTACGGTGTTCCAGTCATCCTGAGTCCACCCTGCATCATCCTCAGTCTTCATTCTTCCTTCAAATTTAGATACATCCATACTTCATCTACTTCATCAATAGTACCATAAGGCTAAATGCCCACCATAAGGATAAATTCCCAACTTTCCCTGTTCCCCATCTTCATTTAGACCCTGGAAATGGTTCCATTTATTTAATTTTCATTTTTATTGTATTTTTAAAAGCATTTTAAACTCAATGAATAATTCAGACTGTCTTTAAATTTCGTCCAAAGAAAAAAACCCAAAAAAACTGCATGTGCCACAGGGGAAGTCCAACGCAGTTCTTTGCAATGAGTTGGACCCCCTGTGACACACAAGGTTTTTTTTTAATTATTTTTTTTAGACCTTGATGGGGGGCACCAGGAGTGTTCCTGATACCGCCTCCCCAATGAGGTATGAATAAAAAAAAACAGCAAAAAAATAACTCTTTGTGTGCAACAGGGGGTCCAGTGCATTGTTTTGCAGTGCATTGGGCACCCCTGTGGCATGCACACAAAATGCCTCCAAACCCCCCCCCACACACACATACCCTATCCCTCTATCCACAGCCCACTGGAAGTCCCATTCCCCAGCCTGTGTCCACTGCCTACTGGTAGACTCAAAGTACCAGTTTGCACTAGATTCAGGCTGGGAATCAAACTTTGCATGAGGGGGACATACAGTGCACACAGGTAGTCACAAATCCCCCCCATATATACTATCGGACACCTCACCCCCATCACCACCATCCTTGCTCTGCTGCCCACTAGTAGACATACTCACATACACTGCCTTACCCCTCACCCTCCCACACACTTTGTTACACTGGTAGTCACAATTCCGCACATACACAAGCGGATACCCCACACCATCTATTAGCCATAAATTCACACATACACTGTTTGCTTTCCCATCCCTGTTCCACTCGTAGCCACGCTCCTGTCACCCAAATTGGTAAGTCAACCCACAGAAATGGAGTACCATTTTTCTTAGGCTGGCAAAAGGTCCTCCTAGGAAATCCCATGATTTTGAACCATTTTAGTATCTTTGAAGTGACTGATGTGTAAATAATGTTTTTTTTTTTTTTACTGTAGCACCATATTCTGGAAAAAGTTGTGCACACTAACTTAGGGGTAAAAAGGCAAGTGACCCCTCATTCGATGCAGTAGGCTACCTTCTTTCCAAAATGGTATGGGTTGTCTACCCTTTCCTCACTTCTGTAGCTGTTAGAACCATTTTTGTATAGGCAAGTCCTGTTTGAGAAAATGTTAGAAAAATCAGATGTTGTAGTAGGTGTAGTTTTGTGCTTCTAGCACCACCTAAGGTATGTCAACTCATACCAATGGGGAGTCATTTGACTCCTAAGAGCACTAGCTAACGAATACTGTCAAAAATTCCATGGTTTTCACAGATTTCAATACATTTGAAGAGGCAGAAATGTAAGAAAATGCCATTTTTTTCCTATAGTGCCACATTCTGGAAACATTTGTTCACACCAGGCTTGGGATAAGAAGGCAAGTCACCCCTCACTAGATCTGCAGGTTGTCTACTTTCCAGAAATATACAGTTTTATATAGTTATTCCACTGTTTTAGGGTAGCTTTACCACAAAAACCCTAGAAAGCGCACATTAGTTCATAAAGCTGAAAAATGCCATTTTGCACTCCTGGTGATTAGGGCTCTGCACTAGCCATGGACATAGGTAAAACTATATAAATGTGGTATTTTTTTACGGAGCACTCAGGGCATTTTCAAATAATTGAAACTTTCTCAATCACGGTAAATGTTTTTGATACATAGTTTGTGATTTTAGCAAAATAAGTAAGTCACCCCTCATCAGATGTGGCAGGTTTTCAAAATGGTATGGTTTGTGTACATTTTCTTCACTTCTGTAGTTGTTGTAACCATTTTTGTACAGACAAGTAATATCTGAGAAAATGTTAGAAAACTTAGAGGTTGTAGTAGGTGTAGTTTTGTACTTGTAGCTCCCCCTAAGGTAGGTGAACTCGTATCAATGGGGTGTAATTTTTCTCCTAAGAGCACTAGCTAATGAATGTAGTTGTAAATGCCATGGTATTCACAGATTTCAGTACATCTGAAGGGGCAGAAATGTAAGAAAATGCCTTTTATTCATTAGTGCCACCTTCTGGAGGCATTTATGTACACCAGGCTTGGGGTAAGAAGGCAAGTCACCCCTCATTAGATGCGGCAGGTTGTCTTCTTTCCAAAATGGTTTGTGTACCCTTTCTTCACTTCTGTAGTTGTTATAACCATTTTTGCACAGACAAGTAATGTTTGAGAAAATGTTAGAAAAATTAGAGGTTGCCATAGGTGTTGTTTTGTACTTGTAGCGCCCCCTAAGGCAGGTGAACTCATACCAGTGAGGTGTCATTTTTCTTCTAAGAGCACTAGGTAATGAATACCGTTGGAAATTCCATGGCTTTCACAGATTTCAGTACATCTGAAGGGGCAGAAATGTAAGAAAATGACTTTTTTTTTCTATAGTGCCACATTCTGGAAACATTTGGGCACACCAGGCGTGGGATAAGAAGGCGTCACCCCTCATTAGATGTGGCAGGTTGTCTACTTTCCAGAAATATATAATTTTATATAGTTATTCCACTGTTTTAGGGTAGCTTTACCACAAAAACCCTAGAACATGCATATTAGTACATAGGGTTGCACCGATACTTGTACTCGCGCAAATGCGGCCGATGCCAGCACCGATACCCTGTGTCAGGGTCGGTGCTGCAGAGAGGGAGCCCGGGGAGCTGCTCACAATGCTCCCCGGTCACCTCTCTCACTCCTGCAGCGTCGGAGCATTGCCGCGGGTTACCATGGCAACGCTCTGACGCTGACTTCTGCCGCGGCTTGCGAGAGAACAGCGAGCACCCGGCAGAGGAGAGTAAGGGAGGTAAGATGGGGCAGCGGGTGGTGAAAGAGGCAGAGAGTGGGGTCAAGAGGGAGAAAAAGGCGAAAGGAGGAAGGATCAGGAGAGAGAGAGAGGCAAAAGGGTGAGTCAAGGAGAAGGAGGGGGAGAAAGGGGGATCAAAAGGGAGAGAAAAAGCCAAGGCAAAAGAAGGGGGCTCAAGAGGGGGAGAATGAAGCAAAAGGTGGGAATCAAGAGGGTGAGAAAGAGTCAAAAGGGGAGAATCAAGAGTCAAGAGGTGGTGTGTGTGTGTGTGTGTGTGTATATATATATATTTCAAGTACTCACCAATACCAATTACCTATACTTTTTTTTGCGGTCATTTGACAGTTTTCCAAGTACCTAAAGCATATAGGTACTTAGAAAACTGGCAAATGACCGCAAAAAAAAGGTATCGGTAATTGGTATCGGTGAGTACTTGAAAAAAGTATCGGTACTCGTACTCGGTCTTAAAAAATCGGTATCGGTGCATCTCTATAGTTCATATAGTTGAAAAATGCCATGGTGATTAGGGTTCTGCACTAGCCATGGACGTAGGTAAAACTATACAAACTTGGTATTTTTTTACTCTGAGCACTCAGGGAGTTTTCAAATAATTGAAACTTTCTCAATCACGGTACATTTTTTGATAGTTTGTGATTTCAGCAAAATAAGTGCATTTTCACTTTTTTGTCATTATTACAGCACAATGTAAAATTCTCTTCATGTAAGGTACCGCGAAAAAGCTCAATTAATTCTGAAAAAAAATATATATAGTTTTCCATATGTAACTAGAAATTCCCAGAGAAAATCAAGCCCGAACAGAAGGATAGCAAAAATGCTGAAAATGTGTCTGGCCTACAGGGTACAGGAAATGGCCCGAGCCTCTGGCACTGAAGGGGTTAAATAGACTACATCCTAGTTTCTCAACTTGTGCTACTTGAATTTACAGGGGAATTTGTCTGCCATATAGAGTTGGCTGGTTCCCAGCATGATTACACAAGCTATGACAGTTGCTCTGCTTGAATAATATGCCTGAATAATGTTGCTATCACTGCTAGATTGCATACAGGTCCTCCTTCTGCTAGACGTTTGTGCAGAGCATAAAGCCCAACAATGGAAAAATGTTATAACTGCTTTCTGCTTAGCAGTCCACTTAATTTTTATTTTTTTTTTAAATGAAGAAACTTTATTGAGTCAAATTTAATCACTTGAGCATATTGAGTATTGCAATTTTAAGGATAGCCGTAAACAAGAAAACAAGTCATTAACAGTAAATGTTGTGAAAAATCTGTTGGTAAACATCCAATAAAGAACATATCGGAGGCCGTATTTGGGGGTAATGGAAGAGGGGAAGGCGGAAACATCGGTAGGAGTAAATGAAAGAACTGGGGGAAGGGAAGTGAAAATGAGGATGTCGATCTCTCATAAAGGCTTTGAGGGTATTCCAGTTACCGAGAATATAATACAGTCATAGGATGTGAAGAGGGAGGGAGGCAGGGTGAGGCTTGGAGGAAAAAACAAAAACAAAAGGGGTGCTCCAAAACCAGAATCTAGCTAGGTCCAGAGGAAAAAAGGAGAGGAGGGTACAGTGAAATGATTGTACAAAGTTTGAGTGACAGTAGTCTAATTAGGTTAATGCCAGTAGCCCGAGGAGGATAGAGGGGAGGCAGCTTAACATTAGACATGGTTAAGAGGTGGTGTGGTGGATAAAACAACAGGATGGGAGGAGGTGTTTGGTCTGTTATTTAAACCAAAGTGACCAGGTAGACAAGAAGCCTGGAAAAGGCATGAAGTATCTCCAACTCCATCAATGAGTGCAGTGTAGAAAGCCAAGGAAATATTGTGGAGGCATCCTTGGATTTCCAGTGGATAGGGATTAGTGCTTTTGCCACATTGATGAGAGGGAAAAGCAGCAGCAATGTTCTCATAGGGCATTTGAAGGGGATGTGGTATCTGTACGAAGAGCAAAGGATCAAGAGGGAGAGAGATACCCAGAGTGTTGTCTGAAGTATGAGCCACATTAGCCCAGAAGCTAGATATGCAGGTACAAGACCACCATAGACAGTCACAGTCTGTTTCTGACATCTCCAGCAAAGCACAGACATTCATTCTGAGAAGCAGGAGAGCCTAACAGGTGTAATAAGCCATTACGTGATCATTTTGTAGTTTAATTCTCGTGTTTTTGCATCGCATGCATATTTATAGTTACGTCAAAATATAGTTACCCATTGCAGAAGGTCAAGGGATATGGAAAGTTCATTCTCCCACAAGTTAACGAAGTAGGGTTTGGTTGGTGGTAATGATTTGGATAACAAAGAGTAGTATAATTATAGTGGATGATGTATTGGCATGGGAGTGGAATGGTGTTTTTTAAAGCTCGTCAGTTCTCTTGTCTGGTAACCTTTTTTCCTGTTACAGGAAACCCAATGAGAGATCTGTAAGATGTGCCACCATGGGACAGTGCCCCCAATATTACATTTGAAAGACCATAGTAACTGGATAGGATCAGTATGCCCAAAGTTGATTGTGATAGATTATATCCAGTGCTTATGTGGTAAGGTGGCAAAGTTGAAAAATTTAGCTATTGACATAGCTTTGTAATATAGGTGGAAATCAGATAATCCAACCCCTCCCAGATCCCTGGGGCGTGAGGGAGAGATTAAAAATCAGTGGCGAAAGAGGACAGCCTTGTGTCATCCAATTTGTTATATAGAAGGAATCCGGTATTGTGCCATTGACCATGACTACCTGGAAATATGGAAACAACATCTGCTAAGGGTAGGGGTGCTCCACATGGAAACACTACAGTTTCAGATTATCAAGTCTCCTCACTTTGCAGTCGTACTGGGGTTTCCTTGGCTTCAGACTCACAATCCCAGGATAGACTGGCAGACTTGCGACATTGTGTCCTGGTCACCTTTTGTGCTGAGACTTGTCTGCAGCAGCCTACCTGAATTTTATGTACATCTCCCTTGCTAACTGCTATGCATCAATCTTTCAAAGAGGTATTCAACAAGGAAGAGGCTAGTGCATTGCTGGCACATAGTGCCTTTGACTGTACTATTGATTTAATGCCAGTAGCTATACTTCCTAAGGGTCAAGTATACCCTCTGTGGAGGAGAATCATGTCATGGAGGAGTACATGTCTGATGCCCTGGCCAGAGGAATCATTCGCAAGTCCTCCTCTCCGGCCGGTGCTGGTTTTGACTATAGAGGCCTAAACAAACTGATGGGTAAGAATGCTTAACCCTTGCCTTTAATCACAGAACTGTTTGACCGAATTAAGGGTTCAACGATATTCACAAAGCTTGATTTAAAGTGTTAGTAATGTCTGAAAAAAACTTAATTGGAATGGTCTAAAACGTGTGCCTAGTGTTCAGGGATTCCGTGTAAGTAACGAGATCCCGGCACTTCTCAAGCACCAGCGTGTCGACCAACACGGATCTCCTGCTGACAGCTTTACAGCTGTCAGTAGAAGAAATCAAACTTTAAACACCCGTATCTCTTAAACCATAGCGGTTTGAGAGATACAGTTTTTTGCATTTAGATCAGCTTTTTAAGCTCTTCTAGATGCAAAAAAAGTTTTTTTTAGACATTACTAACACTTTAAGGGCTGCATATAATCTGGGCAGAATTAAGAGGGGAACAAGTGGAAATTGACATTTAATACTATTAGCGGTCATTACGAATATTTGGTAATGCCATTTGGCTTATGCAATGCACCGGCAGTATTCCAAGAATTCATCATTGATGTCTTAAGAGATCTGCTACAGAAGTGTGTAGTAGTATAAATGGATGACATCCTTATTCACTCTCTGACCTTGGAAGCTCATCAGGCGGATGTGACTCGGGTCTTACGATTACTGAGAGAAAACAAATTATTTTGTAAGTTGGAAAACTGCGAGTTCCACAAGTCCCAGGTTACATTTCTGGGTTACGTGATCTCCTCTGTTGGACTGGCCCTGGACCCACTCAAGTTATCGGCAGTTCTGCAGTGGCCCCCGTCCAGTGGGTTTGAAGGCCATCCAGAGGTTTTTGGGATTTACGAATTACTATAGGAAATTCATAAAGAATTTCTTCTCTGTGATTAAACCAATCACCGATATGACACATAAGGGGACAGATCCGTCCAACTGGTCCCCCAGCGCTATCCTGGCATTTGAAAATTTGAAGGCCATGTATGCTAGAGCTCCTATTTTGTCTCATCCCAAACCTGCCCTGCCCTTTACTCTGGAGGTTGATTTCTCTGAGTCGGAAGTAGGCTCCCATAGGACGAGGCCATTCCACTACCACAGACAATTTCAGAGGGTCCATGGCGAACCCAGATGCAGATATGATATATCCCAAAAATGTTACTTGAGGCTTATGAAATTCACATTTCTCCAGCTTGCAATATAAGTTGTTCTCACGTAATAGACTCAACACTTTCGATACATCCAAATGATGGGTCTTCAACATTGGAGAGTGAATAAGGATGTCATCCAAATAAACAACCACACAACTTTGTAGGAATTCTCTTAAGACATCATTGATGAACTCCTGGAAGACAACCGGAGCATTGCACAGACCGAAGGGCATGACCAAGTATTCATAGTGCCCACTCCAGGTATTAAAGGCTGTCTTCCACTCATGCCCTTCCTTTATTCGCACCAAGTTGTAAGCGGCTCTCAGATCAATTTTTGTGAATATCTTAGACCCTTTAACACAGTCAAAGAGTTCGGTAATCAAAGGTATAGGATAAGCATTTTTGACCAACAGTTTGTTCAGACCACAAAAGTCTATGCACAGGCTTAGCTTGCCATCCTTTTTCTTCTTAACAAAAAAAAATCCAGCACCAGCGGGGAATCCATGACTTTATTTTCCTCTACAGAGGATATATGTGTCCCCTAGGGGCCGTAGTACCAGGCAAAAGCTCCAGAGAGCACTCATACAACCTATGTGGTGGTAAGGCACTGGCCTGACTTTCTCTAAAAACATCCTTAAATGTTGCATACTCCTCTGGAAAAAGTGAAGGGATAGCGTGAGTGAGTCTCACTGGACATGACAGACAAGACTTAGTACATTGTGGAGACCAGGCCAAAATGTCACATGTGTGCCAATCCATCTTGGGGTTATGCGCCTGCAACCAAGGAAACCCCAGAATGATGGCATAGTGAGGAGCGTTAATCACCTGAAATTTCAGAGTTTCGGTGTGGAGGGCTCCTACCCTCAGGGTTAGCAAAGTGGTCTCATGCGTAATGTGCGAGGGCATAAAGGGTCTACCATCAATGGCTTCTACGGCCAATGGGGAAGACTGAAGCAGCAATGGAATAGTGATACTAGCTGCAAATTCTGCATCAATAAAGCAGCCAGCAGCGCCAGTATCCATTAATGCTGGAACTGAAACAGACTTATCTGCCCAAAAGAGACGTACCTTCGACATGGGCTTATCAGACACTTTGTCTGGGGACTGTGAAATGCCACCTAAGATTTGTCCCCCTCCGGACCTTAGGTGCGGGAATTTCCTGGGTGGATCGGGCAGGACCGCAACAGATGTCCTGGTTTGCCACAGTAAAGGCAAAGTCCCTCCCTCCTCCTGAAGGCCCTCTCCTCCTTTGAAAGCCGGGTAGTACCAACTTACATAGGTTCACTCCCCTCAGTGATGAGTCCAGGAGGCATGGGAGGTGAGGGAGGATAGGGTGGGCCAGAAAAGTGAGGATGCAATCTGCCTGGAGACAACCTCAGGTGCTCCCTAAATGAGGGTCTCTCCCTGATCCTAGTATCAATCAAGATGCAGAATGCAATCAGGTCCTCCAATTCGGAAGGTAAAATGCGTGCCGCGATTTCATCTTTCAAGGTATCACATAGCCCTTAGGAAAAGGCAGCTACCAAGGCCTCATTGTTCCAGCCTACTTCCGCAGCCAAGGTGCGAAATTCATTGGAGTAATCCGCCACCATACATGCGCCCTGGCGAATGGTGATAAGACTTTTTTGAAGCCGAGACCACGTGGCCTGGCCTATCAAAAACTTTCCTGAATGCTTTCACAAACTCCATAAAGTTATGAATATTGGGCTTGTCAGTTCCCATAATGGGTTAGCCCAGGCCAATGTGCTGCCCGTGAGGACGGAAATTAGAAAGCCAACCTTACTGCGTTCATAAGGAAAGGCATGCGGCACCATTTCAAGGTATATGCCGAGTTGATTGAGAAAACCACGGCAAGAATCAGGATCCCCACCATACCGCTGTGGGAGCTGAGCAGAACCAGACAACCTCTTGATCTTGCCTGCATCAAAAGAGGTTTGGCTCACAGGTGCCAGGGAAGGAGCGGGGGTGGCCACCACTTGTAGGTTAATGCATTCTAGATATGTTGTGTGCTGTAACAAGGTTTGTAATGCCAAAGACAATTGATCAATACATTGATCCTGTGTCTCCATCCTATCCAGGATGCTTTGCAAAGTAGTATTACTATTACCGTGTGTATTTATGGCCCTTGCGTACTTGCACGGTTTCCCAATAACCATGGATGTTCCCCATTAGGAATGGGTTGCAGGAGACCAACCGGGATGTGTCTAGGGGCTCGATTTAAAGGCAACCGTTAAACCAGCCGCTAAGTGAAAAAGGCACGTCGCTCGCAAATAATACAGGAGTTACGGCAGATTCAATAGCTACTCTACGAGAATAGCTATCGAGCGTAGGCACACAAAAAACACGTAACACAAAAGCCGTTGTCGCTCATGTTAATGCACAACGGGCGGCCAAATCACACGATAACTGCGCTCAAAACAACATTTAATATAACGGCTGCCGTTGTCAAGCAACCATGATTGATGCCAAAACAAATTCAAACACACAGCCAATCACAAAGCCCCAATGTATCAAATAACTTCAAATACACCTATATATACCCAAAAATAACCGGCACACACTGTCTGTTATCGAGTTCTTCAGAGCCAGATATCAGGACCCAGGAGCGGAGGATAGTCATTAGAGAGAGGGAGAGAGGTGCGTTCATTGGAGGTAGAGGAGTTTTGCAGTTTGGAGAGAGGAGAGAGGTGCACTAAATATACACATATCACACTTTTGCACATATTACATACACACATACAAACACATACACATACATACACATAGTCCTTTTATTTTATAACACCTTACACATTTTACTTTTTATTTTGACAGTGTGAATCTGGGAGTGAAAGTGTGTGACAGAGAGTGACTGGATCGAGTGTGTCTGTGAGTGCCTGTGGGAGTGCCTGGGTGTGACTGGGTGAGTGATGGCAAGGAGAGGAGGACAGGAGAGAGGGATGGGGAGAGTAGTGGAGGAGGAGGAAGCTCAGGAGGGGATCCCTCAGCAGACCAGGGGTGGCAGAGGGAGATCTGCAGGGCACAGGGGGACCCGGCCCACAAGAGCAGGCACACAAAGAAGAGGGACAGAACCTGCAGTGGGACGACGGGTAGTTCCTGGGGAGCACCCCACACAGGCAGGGTCAGACCAGGCAGGGCACTCCGGCTCTGAATCCTCCCATGCCGGAGCTGATGAGGGCAGGATCAGGAATCCCAGATATAGTGAGGAGGAGAACACGGCTCTTGTGGAAGCTGTCCTGGAGAGACAGAGTGTTCTCCACCCGACGGCAAAGGTCCCTGGCCTGGCAGCGCGGAGGAAGGCAGCCTGGAATCAGATCTGCAGCCGGGTGAACGCGGTGGCGACATGCAGGCGGGACGTGGAGTCTGTGAAGAAGAGATGGGGCGACTGCCGGAGGGTGGTCAAGAACAAGATGTCTGACATGGCCAAGCAAGCCCGAGGCACCGGAGGTGGCCCATCTGTGCCCATCACATTCTGCGGCTGGGAGGAGATGGTGCGGCAGAACATGTCCCCGACCATGATCGAGGGGGTCGTGGGAGGAACTGACACTGGGGATGAGAGGAGCCTCCACACTACCGGTAAGTGCAACACTACAGAACAACACACTACAGCAACCAACACCAGCTGCACACACAGTCACACCTCAACACATGTCCATCACTCAGCCATACAACTGCACCAACACAGCACCATGAGGGTTAAAAAAAGGACACAACACCTGGACAAATGGCAACGTCCAACTTGGGACAAACCTGTCAAAGTCCTACTTCAACCCTCCTGTCGCTGTGCTCATTACACACAATACACAAACCTTCATGTTCAAAATGTCGACTGTCATAGATCATCACTGTTCACACACAATGTCACCCATGTCCCCACCCCCACCCTAACCCCTTGAGTGCTAGAGGGATCATCAATGCATCGATCAACAATGCATTGGCAACCCCTCTGGGACTCAAGGGGTTAACCTGACAACAAACAAGTCAATAGGACAATGATCACATGCTACACAGGGGACATTCACTAAGCGGTGACAAACAGATGGTGGACACAAAGTAACCCTCACACACCCTCACTTCACCAGTACCAGTGTTAGTCCATGGAGAATATGCCAAAACAAGAATCAAGTTCATAGGGTCCCATTGTACAGACTCCATGGAAAACACTGGAAATGGGGAAAGGAGATCACTGGAGAAGTCACCATCATGTTCATTTCATCAGTTCAACATCACCGCTTACAGAATCACAAAAGGGGGCATCAGGTCACACATCACAGTGTCACACAGAATAAATGCTTGTAGGTGCAACACACAGGCCGAAAACTATTTTACAGAATTCAAGCTGGAAAAAGTAGGCATTGGTGTTGTGGCTGCAATCATTTACTCTGACTTGAAATGACATATCCCATATCTGATTCCCACATGGATCCACAGGGGTGCTGATGCCATGGATGGATGGTACACCAGCATCTCTATGCAGGATACATATGGGAAACAAATAGCAAACATTGTACCTTGGTCACCAACAGGCCATGACTGATGGATATCTAGGACTGAGTACGGTTGCCTCACACAGAAGGATGGATGGGCTCATACACAGAGAAAAAAACAGGCCTCAAAGATATCCCTCACTACTGGCTGGATTGTTGCCCTTAGGATTCAAATGTTACTAAATATGTTCCAACATGATGTGAACACAGAGATCACTTCACTGGATGTGATTGCCTTACTGGCCAGATATGTGCACCCATCACATATCAACCTACATTGCTACCATCCAAATACACATACATAGTATATCACACTCTACGTAGATGGGATATACGGGGTATGTTCATATCCATCATATCAATACAATGTCTTGTTGGATGGGTGCACATATATAGCCAGTAATGCAATCACACCTAATGAAATGCTCTCTGGCATCACATCTTGGAAGGATATTACTCTATCCATATGAAGGGTACATATCCACATACATATATGACCATTTCTACTTGTGTGTCACTGTAATGGGATAGCAATGGGTAATGTCATCATGATGTCATATCATTGCCATCGTTAACAGATGTGTCTTGATCTAAGTCCCATCCCTCCAACACTCATGGTTATACAGATATTGCTCCATGTGACAGGTGAAGATATCCATCATTTGACCACACGGAGGCTCTTCAGCAGAGCCAAAGTCACAACATATCGAGAGAAATACCTCTTTGGAATGGTCCACAGAGTGTGCTTGTAAATCAGGCACACCCTGTACACCATTCCAATTAAGTATTGTTCTCAAAATGGGTTGATTTTGTGTCTGCTGAAAATCCCTCGTGTGGACAAATGACTGAAATCTACATCCGTCACATAGAGCAATATCTGAACAACCATGAGGGTAGGAGGGATAGGACTAACAGAGAACAACATCTGTTCCCACAATGTCTACAATCTGACATCAAGGTGGACTTAACCTTTGCCACCCCCCTGGAGGGATAGCCATCCCTACAAGTTGTGAAGACAAATATATGTTGTTGGACCCCCCCCCCCCCCGAGTTAAACAATGGTATTCCTACTGCTGAAAGGTGTGTTGATGCAAAAGGTATCACAGCTCAGACATGGATATGTCAGGGGCAATATCCCAGTGGCCTGATATTGTACAGTGGTGCTGTTACTACACAATCATATGGACAGCTCTGGTACAGGGACCAGATATCTACATGGGAGGGTGTAGCAACAGCCCCACTGTACTATTTCTGGACACTGTGATATTGCACCTCAAAATGAAACCTTCACCCGTAATAACTCAAACAACACCTTTCAGCAGTGGGAGTACCCTTGTTTACCCAGGGGGATTAACACAAACACATATATTTTTCTTCACCACATATCAAAGTAGAACTGTCTCCACAAACATATGGCTAAGGTCACTAATCACAACATCTTCTTCCTCCACACAGCTTACGGCCGTCAAGCCCAGCGGCAGACAGTGGAGGAGGCTATGTCACCCCCAAGTGAGGAGGACACAGAGGAGGGGACCAGCCGGTGGTCACCTTACCCACCATCACCATCCCCTCCAACACAGGCTGCATCACCACCTACTGCACCACCACAGGCTGCACCACCCCTTCCAGCTGCACCACCACAGGCTGCACCACCCCTTCCAGCTGCACCACCACAGGCTGCACCACCCCTTCCAGCTGCACCACCACAGGCTGCACCACCCTTTCCAGCTGCACCACCACAGGCTGCACCACCCTTTCCAGCTGCACCACCACAGGCTGCACCACCCCTTCCAGCTGCACCTCCCCAGTACAGTGGCTGGATGCCACAGGAGGAGAGGTGGACATATCCATCCACCTCCACCAGCTACTACCCTCCATCAGCAGCACCACCACCACCAGGGAGACAATGGCTGCCAGGGACAGTGGCCACAAACCAATATGGCCCATATTCCTCACACATCAACCCACCCTCCTGGATGGCTCCACAACATGCCCCAAGGTATGATCCCAGGTGGGGTCCCAGCACCTATCAGTGGCCACCATATGAGCCTTGACCACTGGATTACCCACACCTGGGCCTGATTGGTGAGCCCCAGCACCCCCTACCCAGGGACATATTCACACCTCCACCAGCACACACATCTCTGGGCAGCTCTGCATCACTTGATGTGGTGGGCATATGCCCATCATCTGCACCAGCCACTCCAACAGCAGCCACAGCACCCTCAACAGCAGCAGAGGAGGAAAGAGCACCCTCAACAGCAGCAGAGGAGGAAAGAGCACCCTCAGCAGCAGCAGAGGAGGAAAGAGCACCCTCAGCAGCGGAGGAGGAGGAAAGAGCACCCTCAACAGCGGAGGAGGAGGAAAGAGCACCCTCAACAGCGGAGGAGGAGGAAAGAGCACCCTCAACAGCAGAGGAGGAGGAAAGAGCACCCTCAACAGCAGCAGAGGAAACAGCAGCACCAGGGACACCGGGCACATCCACCTCCAGCACCGCATGCCTCACAGGCATGGAGGCGGAGTGTATGGCCCTTCAAAGAAGACTACTCCGGTCCAGCAGAAGTACAGACAGCAACATCACCAGGAGCAGGAGGCAATCCAGGAGGAACATTGCCCAATTGGAGACCAGAATCCAAGCTCTGGAGTCGGAGGTGGCCAGGGGGAACACACACTACTCCACCAGCTCAGGACTGGTCTCATGGACATGATGACACAGGTCCTTGTGGAGTTAAGGGAGATCAACCGCAGAGAGAACCTGAGGATGGAGAGGGCGAACTTGCGTTCCACCGAGGGGTCTACTGCTACCACCACCCCCTCCAGTGTTACCCCTGAAGCAACACCTAGGGGGCAGAGGGTTACCAGGAGATCCACAAGGGCATCCACCTCTGGCACCCAGGCTAAGGCCCCCCACCCAAAGAAGAAAAAATGAAAGGCCCAACCTGTTAAGTTTCCCCTCAATAAAGAAAACATTTTTTTTTTAATTCCTGTCTGATCTGTTGTGTCTTCAGTTATGGATTGGGTGGCAGGGTTGTCTCCAATGCATTGCCATACAATGCAGTGAACACAACATCTGCCTGGGTGAAATGTTAGTGGGATGCTACAACATGGGTTCACACACACACCGTTGTACAAATTCAACTTGTAATACATCCCTGGAGCCATATTACACCACTGTGTTATATGGCGATGTTGTGTGTTGAATTTGAACAACAAAACATACCCCTTAGCACAACAAATTGTACAACACTGAACATTTGTCTACATCATATGTTGTGTTTAACCCTTTGAGTGCCAGAGTGGTAGACAACGCATTGTAAAGAAATGCGTTGGGGACCACTCTTGCACTCAGTGGGTTAATGGGATAACCAGACAAACAGCTCTGTGACTTAGCAGGGACGTTATAAGCAGGATAGATAAATGGGACATGTATCCATGTTGTCTTGGATTCACACACTCATTGTGCAACTGACTTACTGGAGAAGCCAATGTTTTTAACCTAGGATTTCAATGTGTAGCACACACATTGATATCCTGGGCTGAGCATTGGGGTCTCCTGTAAGTTGAGTTGCTGTTTCCCTAAGGGTGTAACAGACTTCACCAGTGATAACACATGTCCACTTAGTCTGGTTGTTCGTTAGCCCATGTACTGAGATATGTCAAAGTGGAGCAAAATCTCAGAACATGGATTATACTGAGCAATACAGATACTGTGGACAGGTATTCACTGTGGAAGTATGTCCCCTGTATCACCTCTTCATCACTCCCACAACACATTGGTGCATCACTGCCACCATCATCTGTTTGCATGGATACATCACAGAGTCCAGTCACTGGCAAACAAGTGGTGGACTCCTGTGATGTGGGTGATGCCTTTCCATGTATGGGGCATACTCTACCCTGGGTGTGGTAACACATTGACATATGTGTTCTCAAATATATCCTCCTACAGACACAGAATGGTGATGGTTCATCTTTATTGTGTCTCAAAGTACATTAGAATGTACATGTGTTTTGTGTGTGTATTGCCTATATGCATTGAGCACCTGTATGAGAACACTAAATGTACTTTGAAACTAAATCGTAATACTTCAGTAACACTGCTGCCCTGCTCATGTGTTGTCCATGAGGTTTGACAACTCTGTAGCTGAGCATCCTGACTGTACAGGTTAAAACACTCAAGAATTAGTGTTTTCTGTGTCTCTATGAGAATGTTCCAGTAGAGGTTTGTGTGAACCTCAGGTCAAACTTTGCATCACCAACAACATCACCATAAACAGCAAGGGGTGATCTTCATGAAGGTGTTGTCAAGACATCAATTCAGTCACATGGAAGATCTTCAGTTCAAGGATGGATCATGTTACGGATGCCTGCCGGACAAGAGGACACGATTTGGAGCAGTAGACCTGAACTGATCATCAAGCAACAACAATTTAGTCTTTTTCATCCCCTCAGTTTTCACAGTTACAGGTGAGTGCACAAACCATTGCTTGACAATGTGTTGTGTACTCATCTGTAACCAATTCTGTGGGGAACTAAGGACATGTGCATCAGTCCTAGGAATATGTGCCCCTGACATGTATACACACATTAACAAGTGTTCTGAGAGCTCCATGGAAGTAATGACATTGTGCTGCCACTGTGAAAGTGACAGTGGCAGCCCAATGTCATTTGTTCCATGGAACTGTTAGGACACATTTGTTGATGTGTGTATTCATGTCAGGGGCACATATGTCTGCACACTCACAGGTCTGCATGGAGTCCGTGGTAATCTGATCTATGTCTCATGACCTCTACATTGTGTGCCCATACCACTGTACATCCACCCCTGTGCTGCTCTTCTCAGCTGTAGCACAGTACAGGTCCCATATTGAGTCTGATGTCCCTTCTAATGCATATCATTAGATAATACTCTTTCGCTACTGGGCTAGCATGGTTGTTCAGGCTATAATCATGGCATATCCAGTTAGTTGCTGTCAATCAAGCCGTGTAAGGTGATGAACATGGGTAATATGTTGTACCTTGTTTATCCTGGGGGTGTGCGTGATATCCTTGGGGTCTGTATGTCAACGTGGAGAGTGGAATGGTGGATGGTTGTTGAGTCCACACACACAATTTTCCACGTCCACTGCCAGTGCAGTGCTGTGTCACTGTTCCTGTGGGGTGAGACAGAACAAAATGTGCAGTGTGGTTAGTGTCACAGGACTGATGGGGGGTCTTGCATGGATTGTTTGCATGCATGTGTTATACTCACAGTTGAAGTATTCCGTGATGAGCCTGTCTCTGATCTGTGCCCCTCTCATGGTCTCCTCCACATGCCTGATGTCCATGGCCACTTCCTGTATGGGGGGGTCCGGGATGTGCTCCAGCAGCCTGGTGTCCACTGCGATGTTGTGCAGTATTGCGCACACCACAATGATGTCACACACCTTAGCCGGTGCATACTGCAGTGCTCCCCCAGAGTGGTCCAGACATTGGAATCTTGACTTGAGGAGCCCAAATGTCCGCTCAATAGCATTCCTCGTTCTGGCATGAGCCTGGTTGTAGCTTTCCTTGGCATGTGTTTGGGGATTGGCCAGAGGGGTCAGTAGCCAGGACTTGCATCCATAGCCAGCATCACCTGTGTAATGTGAGTGACATGGTGAAACAGGGAGCACATGTTGTGTGAATGATGTTTTGTGTGGTGGACGTAGTAGCTGTGGGTCAGGTGCATGCTGAGCTGAGTGGTGTGTACGCCTGTGTATGTGGTGTGATTTTGTTTTGTGAACTCACCCACTAGCCATCCCCCTGTAAAGGTTCCATTCTCAAAATCTCTGTGGACTGAGGAGTTTTGTAGAATGTATGCATCATGTGTGCTGCCAGGATATTTTGCACAGACATTCATGATCCTCATGTTGCTGTCACACACCATCTGCACGTTGATGGAGTGGAAGTTCTTCCTGTTGATGAATATCTGTGCGTCACGTGCTGGGGCCTTAATCCGGACATGGGTGCAATCTATAGCACCCATGACCCTGGGCATGCCTCCCTTTGCGTAAAAGGCCTGCTTGACGTGTATCCAGTCCATGTCGGTGGTGGGAAAATGTATATAGGTACTGGCCTTGCTTTTGAGGGCTGGCAGGACCTGGGCCACCACTCTGGAGAATGTGGCCTGTGACATGCCAGATGCGTAACCCTCAGTGGACTGGAAGGCCCCGCTTGCCATGAAGTGTATGGCACAGAGTAGTTTCTGCAGGCCAGTTAGGGCATGGTTATGGATGTAGATGGGATCCACCTGCTCCTTGATGACCTCATACAAGGCAATAATGCTGTCAGGCCTCAACCTGTAGCGATCAATGACCTCGTCATCAGCCATTCCAAAGAGTGTGACCCTTGGGCGGTATACCCTGGGCCTTGGTGGTCGTCTATACATCCTGTGCCCTCCAGGTGGGGATGGACTCCTGTGTGGCTGCTGAGCCAGAGCCTCCTCACTTGCAACAGGTGAAGGCTGTTGATGAGGCGTGCTTGGAGTTTGCTGATGTTCCCTAGCTCTCTCCCTTGCACGCCTTCTCCGCAGTCTTCGCAACAATATGTAACCCAACATACTGTTTGCTCTCTCTATCTGTCTCTATCTCTCTCTCTCTACCTCTCTCTCTCTCTCTCCCTCCCTGAGTGGAAAACAAGCCACAAGTGAGTGTGTTGAGTTGTCCCTTTAAGTACTTGCTAGGGCGCTGTGTAGGTGTGGTGATGCGGTGAGTGCTGACGAATGGTGAGTTGTTTGTGTCCAGGTAAGTGTTAGCAGGTGTGTGTGTGTTATAAGATGTGGTGTGTTGTGCTTGTTCTGTGTGTGCCATTTGCGGGCGTGCAGTTGTGGGGTGCAGGTCGCGTGTTGATGTTGCCCAGGTGAGCTTGTATTTGCAGGGTCCGCTTTGTGTGATGACCCCCATTGTTCCGTGCCATGTTGTGTTGTTGTTTTTTTGTGTGTCATTGTTCCTGTGGTGTTGCTTGTTGTTGTGTGTGTAGTGATTTGTGTTGTGTGTGCATGTTTTTGTGTTGTTTTGGCATTGCACTGGTTAATTTTCCCATTTACATGGTTGTGCGGTAAGCCTTTTGTGTCTTTTCCTCTATAACGGGTGTTTAGTTTTGGCCGTTAAGTGTCTAATGTGTGTGAAAAGTGGGTCTTAACTTTTAGCTGTTAGGTGTGTCTTTTTTTCAGCCGTTATCAGTACCGCAAGCCTTTGAATAGCTCTGGGGTATGTTGTTCCATGCGTCTGAATGCACGTAAGTGTATCGGCCGTAAGGATTCTGCAACTGCCGTTAGCTGTTCTTTAGACGGATCTTTGAATTGCAACATGACACTTAACGCACCCGTTAGTGATTTATTTTGCTAATGGCTGCCTTTAAATCGAGCCCTAGGAGTCTTAGTCCGCTCACAAGTGGAACATGCGGCAACAAATGTGGAGCAATCTGGCCTCAAGCTGGGCCACCAAAAGAGTCTAGTCATAGACCATATTAGTTGGTCTCTCCCAACGTGCCCTGCAGCTTTCGAGAAATGGTATAATTCTCCAGCAATCTGGTATGGAGAGATTCAGGCACAAAACACTTCCCATTAGGTTTATCCGAAGGAGCGGAAGCTTGAACAGCCAAGATCTCCTCGCCCAATGGAGATGTAATACTGGTACGTATTGTAGCCAAGATGCGGTCAGCAGGAATAATAGGAACCGGAGGAGACTTCTCCTTGGACTAGGCCCCAAATTGTCGAGAAAGAGCATCCGCTCTAATATTTTTAGTACCAGGGAGGTAGGAAATCACAAAATTAAACCTCGAGAGAATTAGGACCCATCTGGCCTGATGTGAAGACAACCTCTTTGCCTCCAACAAGTATGTGAGGTTCTTGTGATCTGTCAGTATCAGGATAGGCACAGTAGTACCCTCCAACAGATATAGCCATTTTTTCAGTGCAAGGATGATGGCTAGTAACTCCCAGTCACCTACATCGTATAAACTCTCAGTGGTTTCCTAGAGCCCGCGCACTGGGACAACAAGAATCGACCTCCAGGGTGGGATTCAGGTGGGACAATATCAGAGCTTTGACAAAAGCAGACTTCAAGTCCTCAAATTCCTGCAAAGCCTCAGGTGACCAGTCTGAAGGATTAGCTCCTTTCTGAGTCATGTCCGTGAGAGGTTTGACTACGGTGGAGAAGTTTCGAATGAACTTCCTGTAGTAATTTGTGATGCCCAGGAACCTCTGTATGGACCTTAGTCCTACTGGAAGTGGCCACTGTAATACGGCAGACAGTTTTTGTGGATTTATGGCTAGGCCAGAGGATGAAATAACCTATCCTAAGAAAGTGACCTGTGATTTGTGGAATTCACACTTTTCTAGCTTGCAGAACAACTTGTTCTTTCTCAGCAGTTGTAGGACCCGGCCTACATCTGCTTTATGTTCCTCCAAGGTAGGAGAATGGATGAGGTGCACAACTGAAAGGCATCACCAAGTATTCATAGTGCACGCTCAGTTTGTTAAACACTTATCTTCCACTCATCACCTTCTTTTATTCGTACCAAATTGTACGCGGCCCTCAAGTCAAGTTTTGTGAAAACGGTTGAGCCTTTGATACAGTCAAATAACTCCATGATCAACGGAATCGGATGAGCGTTCTTTACCATCAGTTTATTCAAGCCTCTGAAATCAATGCAAGGTCTGAGTTCCCCATCTTTTTTCTTAACAAAAAAGAAACCTGCGCAGTACAACAGTACAATCGTACGGCCTGTGTGGCTGTAACATACTGGCCTCTACCTTATTAAATACCTCTTTGTAGGACTGGTACTCAGCAGGTAACGAGGTAGAGGTGCACCATATTCTAGTAGGCTGCTGGAGGCAAGATTTTGTACAAGGAGAGGACCATGACAGGATATTGCAAGTCTGCCAATCAATTCTTTGGTTGTGAGTCTGAAACCAGGGAAAGCCCAGAATGATGGCATAATGGGGAGAATGTATCACCTGGAATTTTTGTGTCTCCACATGAAGTGCCCCTAGTCTTAGAGACAAGGCGTGAGTCTCATGAGTAACGTGTGCCAGCTGTAAGGGTCTGCCGTCAATGGCTTCAATAGCCAATGGAGCAGGAGCGAGGCAGCAAATGGATAGCGTGTTTGGCCGTGAAGTCTGCATCAATGAAAAACCCAGCGGCCCCCAGAGTCCAGTAATGCCAGAGCCACTACAGATGACTCTGCCCAAGACAATACTACTTCAAGGATAGGTTTGTCCTGAAGTCTATCTGGGGACTGTGAAATTCCATCCAGGGTCTGTCCCCTACATGACCCTAGGTGCGAGCATTCTCTCGGCCGAATGGGACAAGCACACAAGACATGACCAGGCTCTCCACAGTACAAGCAAAGGCCCCTCCTCCTGCGCCAAGCCCTCTCCTCCACTGACAGGCGTGTGAAGCCTAGCTGCATTGGTTCCCCCCCTCGCGGGGTCAAAACTAGGAGGTACGGGAGGAGAGGGAGGCAACGGTTTCTGTACATGCTCCTTGAATGAAGGCCTGTCACGAATTCTCGTATCTAACAAGATGGTGACCGAGATTAGCTCCTCCAGATCACCAGGCAGATCTCGGGCTGCCGTCTCGTCTTTAATCACGTCAGACAAGCCCTGGGACAAGGCAGCAACTAAGGCTTTGTTGTTCCATCCTAACTCTGCTGCCAGAGTACGGAACTCAATAGCGTAGTCCGCTACTGTACGTGAGCCCTGCTGTATTGTCATAAACCTTTTGGCAGCGGAGGTTTCGCGCCTAGGTACATCAAAAACTGTCCGGAAAGAGGCCACAAATTCCATGAAGTTATGAATTATGGGTTTCTCAGACTTAATTATGGGTTTCTCAGACTTCCAGATTGAGTTGGCCCAGGCCAATGCCTTGCCGTACAGTAGGGAGATCAGGAATCCCTCCTTTTCTCGCTCAGTAGAAATTCCCAACTGATTAAGAAACCCCTGGCACAGTGTAGGTTCCCCATCATATCTTTGGAGTAAAGGAGCAGAGCCAAATAACCCTTTACTCATGCCAGCCTTGGAGGAAGTTGCCACAACCGGTGCAAGTACTGGGGAAGCCACCGGTTGCTGAGCGAAGTGATCAGGGTGAGCCATGCGATTCAATAGTGTCTGCATGGCAAAAGACAAATGGTCAATTCTCTGGTCCTGAGAATCCATCCTGGACAGGATGCTCTGACTAGGTGGACTGCCTGATCCTTCGGTAGACATGGCCCTTATGTACTGTCACTGTTTTCAGGCAAAGAAGGACAGACATGAATATAAAATATTAATCCATCTTTATTTAACAAGTACAGTAACAATAATATAGTACACACAGAACCCCAGACAAATGTAAATAGGTCCCTTCGGAGCTGCACGCTGTGCACAGCACTACTCCAGATCTTGAGACTACAGGTCAGGTAAGCAGGTAGTGTAGGGAGTGAGTAGGCAGCCAGAGTCACAGGTCAGACAAGCCGGGGACTACACGGAGCGAGAGTAACCAGGCCGTCAGGAAAGGCAACCGTACGCTACACTGAATTTGTAGTAGCCAGGGCCGCTGGTCAGGCAAGCTGGGGTCATACACAGAGCGAGTAGTCAGCCAGAGTCACAGGTCAAAACTGATGTGGGTAGTCAGACAAGCCAGGTTCATACACAGAGCAAATAGTCAACCAGAGCCATAGGTCAGGACCGATGTGGGTAGTCAGACAAGCCAGGGTCATACACAGGGCGAGTAGTCAGCCAGAGCCACAGGTCAGAACCGATGTGGGTCGTCATACACAGAGCGAATAATCAGACAGGCACAGATCACAACGGAGCAAGCAGAACCAATCAGGAACACCACATAAGGGCAATGACTCCCAGGCCCAAGGAGGTTTATAAAGGAGCAGAAGGGGGTGGGTGGGCCACCCAGAATAGGCCCATAAACGGGCGTCCGTGCTAGTGCCTGTTACCTGAAGACAACAATGAGGAAGTGGCCAGAGGCCATGCCTGCCTGCGACCATACAGAGTTAGAAAGCACAGGAACACTTAGCCTCTAAGGGAGACTGTGATATTTGCCCCACTAATGTGATAGGGAGGTGTTTCCATCTCAGTAATTCCATGATAAGGTGTTAGATGGAAGGTGAATATAACTGGTCTGGAGTCTTAGGAATCTGAATACCAGGTAATTTGAATGAATGCATGCTCCATTTGAAAGGAAAACTGTCCTGGTCTAAAGTGGGAGGATGATCAGTTAGCCAGAGTGCCTCAGGTTTTTCTAGGTTGATTTTAAACCCAGAAATAGTTCTGAAAAAATCAATAGTTGTTACGGTTGGCAAACAAACCAGGAGTCAGACGTTATAGTTAATAGAACATTTATTATGAGAATAATGACAGTAATGCAATACGGTATATAAATATACACACAATGGGTGACTGAAATGGTGAGTACTGTATCAGGATATATGGTATTTTTATCTTTGTTGTGCATTAAATGTGTGGACAGGTCTCACATCGTTTTACACATTGTACAAGTATATGAGAGGTCAATACAAGGATCTCTGCAGTGAGCTATTTATTCCAAGGCCTGATCAGGTGACCAGGGGACACCCCTTGAGATTAGAGGAAAGGAGGTTTAAAGTTCAGCAGAGGAAGTGTTTTTTTTGGTAAGGTCTGTTAAATTGTGGAATTCATTGCCCAGGGAAGTAGTTATGGCATATACAATGGATACATTTAAGAGAAGATTAGATACATTTCTTTCAAAAGGGAACATACAGAGTTATACTGTTTATCAGTAGGCTGATCAGGAAGGTCTGATAAAGACTAATTTAATTGGTAGCAGGAAAGCTATAAAATTCTCAGTTACTGGGGTATGAGGCGAAGGTTGAACTTGATGGACTTGTGTCTTTTTTCAACCTAATTTACTATGTTACTCCACAACAGAATGTTCCATTCTTTGAGATTTGTGGCAAATGGCTCTTGACAATAATTTACTTTAAATTTGGAGGTTGTTTGTACGATATAAGTGGTGGATCTGGAAAAATTACTTTTAATCGGTCATTTTTATGGAGGGTTGGTTGTAAGACTTTTGCAATCCTTCTCAGGGCTTCGAATTGGGGATTGTATGTATCACGGTGTCCCGTGATTGCCTCTGGAAGATATTGCCATAGAGTGACATTATTTACTTCCTAGTTGTTGCTCTCGCTGAATCGCTATTCTTATAGGCCACCATGTTGGTGAAGTCATCGCTCCACCCACCTGTCAGGGTTTTTAAACCTCAGCCTGTGTTATGGCCTTTGCCCTTTCGTGGTGTACCTGAGCTTATTTCTGTGTTGGTCCATTACTGTTCCTGTGTATTACCTGACTAAGTCTGACTACTCGTTCCGGTTCTGACTTCTGGCTACGTCTGACTACCCGTTCCGGTTCTGACTCCCGGCTACGGCTGACTACTCGTTCCGGTTCTGACTCCTAGCTACGGCTGACTACCCGTTCCGGTTCTGACTCCTGGCTACGGCTGACTACCCGTTCTGGCTACGACCACTGGAGATGTCTGACTACCCGATCGGGTTCTGACCATTGGCTGCCTCTTGGTGCACTCTCTGTTGTTGCGCTCCCTTGCCATTCCGTTCCTCTGTTTGGTTTCCGTGTTGACTGTGCCTTCCGCTCTGCGCTCGCTTCCGTTTGCGGCGCTGTTTGTGTGTTGCCTTACCTAGCCTCAGTACTGGCTACCAGTCTATTGTATACCCTATCTGGTATTGGTGCACTCCTTTTCCTGCCGACTGTGTGTGGGAGTACTCTGCACTGCCCTCACATCTAACCTGTGTAAGTCCAAGGTCCATTCCGTTACTGTTCACCTGCCTAGTGAAGGGTGAGGAAAGTGAGTTCACTGTTCCTCCCTGGTCTCGTGAAGGTGTGCCATTTAGCCGTACGCGTGGAGTACTCACACTGTTATTCCATCTACCTGTGTGAGTCCCAGGGCCTTTCCATTATCGCTCATCTGCCTAGTGAAGGGTGAGGAAAGTGAGTTCACTGTTCCTCCCTGGTCTCAAGAAGGTGTGCCATTCATACAGTGTATGCGGCGTACCTGCACTATCCTCACATCTACCTGTGTGAGTCCAAGGGCCATTCCATTACTGCTCACCTACCTGGTGAAGGGTGAGAAAAGTGGGTTCACTGTTCCTCCCTGGTCTCGTGAAGGTGTGTCACTATCTGCTGCCACTTCGTTCATCTGTACTTGTCAGTGTGTTAATTTCCTCGTCACCCCATGACATTATGTGACCAAAAGCGGTACCCTGTGTCACAAAGAATAGCATCAAAAGCGGCGGAGCCCGCAGGAGAGGGAGTGCTTGGGTGCAACGCTTGAGAGCGGTGCTCGGCGCGCATTGGCTGTCTGCAGGTGCACCGTGCTGAGGCCTAGGCCGGATAAAGGTGCCAGCCGCAAGGCCGGATGACAAACCCCAGAGGAGCTGGAAGTGAGCCATGGATGATGGCCCCACAGGCAGCATCTACTCTCCTGTGGGGGAGAGTGAATGCTAAGGAGCGTAGGATGGGGAGTGGTGTTAGCGAGCATAGGCCGGAGGGCTGAAACTCTCCTAAAACAAAAGGAACAGCAGGAATAGAACTTACTCTCCTAAGAGGGAGAAACAGACCTGTCCTGAAGAGACAGTACTGGAGCTGGAACTAAAGCCAACCTGGTAGGAAGGTAGAAAGGTTAGAGCTGGTGGAGTAAACAGACAAAGGATAGTCCAGGATCAGTCAGGGCCATACACAGAGTAGATCAGCAGGAATACAAATCAGTAGGCAGTGAGTAGTCCAGAGACAGGCAGGGTCATGCACAGATAAACAGCAAGGATCCAAATCTACAGGCTGAGAGTATTCCAGGGACAAGCAGGGTCATACACAGATAAACAGCCAGAGTCCAAATCAGCAGGCAGAGAGTAGTCCAGGGACAGGAAGGGTCATACACAGACAAACAGCCAGGGTCCAAATCAGCAGGCAGAGAGTAGTCCAGGGACAGGCAGGGTCATACACAGATAAACATCTAGGGTCCAAATCAGCAGACTGAGCGTAGTCCAGGGACAGGCAGGGTCATGCACAGATAAACAAGGATTTGAATCTGCAAGCAGAGAGATAGAACGGCAGAACGCAATGTAACACTATCTGAGTGCACCTGCGCCTGTCCAATGCGTCTGGATATAGACGCCTCCGAATGACGTCACGGTGCACGTGACGCGTCGTTGGGACGAACCTGGAAGCAGCAAAAGGCATCCAAGAGCGCTGCTGAGGAAAGGCGGAGACCCAGAACGGAGAGCAGAGTGGGACAGAGGATAATACCCTGTTATTCTCTGCCCTTGGTCTGTATTCAAGGAGTGTTTCTCTGGGTATTTGGCTGGCTCTGTGTATCTGATTGTTTGTTCTTCTTGGGTGGTATCCTTGATTCCTGAATCCCTTCCTTAGTGAATGGAGATGCTGGTTCCTGTCTGTATTGTCTGAACAGATGCGGTTGTATCTTATAGCTTGGCTATAGATAATGGCATGCTTGGTATGTTTGGGGTGAAAACTGTCAAATCTAAGGTATGATGGTCTGTCTGTGGGTTTGTGATAGAGGGATGTCTGTATGTTTTGGTCCTTGATGTAGATCATGGTGTCAAGAAAATGTATGTGTTCCACAGAGTAGTTCAGTGAGGTTAATGGTTGGGTGGAATTGGTTAAATCTGACATGGACTTGTGTAAGGTCCTGTTCACAGGCAGTCCAAATTAACAGGATGTCATCTATGTAGCGGAAGTGTGCTAGTGGCATAGTGCTATAAGTGGATAGAAAATCTTGTTCAAGTTTCGCCATGAACAAGTTAGCACACTGAGGTACCATCTTTGTTCCTATTGCTGCTCCCATTTTTTGTAGATATAAATCATCCCCAAATGCAAAGTTATTGTGTGAGTATGAACTTTGTAAGTCCCAGAATAATCTCTGTGGGTAGGTCTTGCTGGTCCAAAAATTCCTTGCATGCTGCTAGGCCATCTTGATGTGGGATATTTTTGTATAAGGATTCAACATCCATAGTAGCCAAAATTGTCCCCTCAGGTACTGGACCTATAGTTGCCAATTTGTTCAGTAGGTCTGTGGTGTCCTGGAGGTAGCTGGCTGTGTTTCTTACCAAGGGCTTTAGGATATTTTCCACCCAGCCAGATATATTTTCAGTTAGTGTCCCTACTCAAGAGATTACAGGTCTCCCTAGGTTCCCTTGTTTATGTATCTTAGGCAGTAAATAGAATGAGCCTGTTTTTGGGGTTTTTGGTATGAGATCCTGAATGTCTGTAGATGTGGAAGGGACAGCAACAGGGAAGCATGGAAAACATTGTGTATATGCATATTAGCAGGCAGTTCCAACGCATAAGCCACAGGGTTGATCTTGCACAACACCTTGAAGGGACCAACAAATCGAGGAGCCAGTTTATTGCATCGGACCTGGAGGTGCAAATTTCGGGACGACAACCATACTCAGTCTCTGCTGGGGCAGATGCTTGGGCGGCCAGAATCTCTTCTCCCAGAGGAAAGGTAATACAGGTACGAATTGTGGCCAGAATGCTATCAGCAGGAATAATCGGAGTGGGAGGAACCTCCTCCTTGGACCTACTACAAAATTGGAGTGATAGGGCATCAGCCTTAACATTTTTCAAGCCTGGAAGGTAGGTAACCAGGAAATTAAACCTGGATAGGAATAGTGCCCATCTGGCCTGCCAGGAGGACTGACGCTTGGCTTCAGACAAGTATGTCAGATTCTTTTGGTCCGTAAGAATGAAAATGGGGGAACTGGTACCCTCCAACAGATGACGCCACTCTTTCAATGCCAAAATTATAGCCAGCAGCTCCCTGTCACCAATCTGATAAACCCTCTCCACTTTAGATAGTGTTTTCAAGAAGTAGCCACAAGGGCACAAAGCCTCTCCAGGAGCTGATCGTTGAGAAAGGAGGGCGCCTTCTCCAATCTGTGACGCATCAACCTCCAGGATAAAGGGCAGGGCTGGATTGGGATGTACCGGGATCGGAGCTGCAGTAAATGCTGTTTTGAGGTTGTCAAAGGCAGAAAGTGCATCAGAAGACCATTCTAACAGTTTGGCTCCTTTCCGCATCATGTCAGTGATGGGTTTTACAATGGTCGAGAAATTTTTTATAATTTGCACAGGCAAGTCTGATGGGACGTGAAAGACAAGCCTCCTCACAGTGAGTACCCCAGGACAATATCTCACACATGCTCCAGTCAATTTTATGGTTACGCACTTGTAACCACAGGAACCCTAACACAATAGCATAGTGCGGACAGTTTATCACCTGAAACTTCAGGGTTTCCTTATGCAGCGCTCCCACGCTTGGGGTAAGTGGGGCTGTCTCACTGGTAATGTGTGTTGGCAGCAGGGGTCTGCCATCAATTGCTTCAACTGCCAAAGGAGTGTCACGAGAAACTAAAAGAATCCCAAAACTCTCAGAGAATGGGGCATCCACAAAATAACCTGCTGCTCCAGAGTCTATTAAGGCAGGCACAGGAATAGACTCTTTAACCCATGATAGGACTGTGTCCAGCAAGGGTTTAGCCTGAGAGGCTTCAGGGGACTGTGAGATACCACCTAAGATCTGTCCCCGACAGGATCCTAGGTGCAAGCGTTTTCCCGGACGTACCGGGCATGATCTTAGTAAGTGACCATTTATACCACAGTACAGACATAGTCCCTCCCTCTGCCTATGGGCCCTCTCTGACACAGAGAGTCGGGTAGCTCCCACCTGCATAGGTTCACCCCCAGTGGTGTCGGAACCAGGAGGCATGGGAGGTGAGGGAGGACAAGGCGTGCCAGAAAAGATGTAGGACATGCTGGTAGGATGCCTCCGCAGGTGCTCCTTAAATGAAGGTCTTTCCCGGACCCGTGTATCTATGAGCATGACAAAGGATATCATCTCATCCAGACTATTAGGTAGGTCACGAGCAACAATCTTGTCCTTCATGTAATCGCAAAGCCCTTGGGAAAATGCAGCTATCAGGGCCTCATTGTTCCACCCTACTTAGGCTGCTAGGTTCTAAACTCAATTGCGTATTCCGCCACCGTGCGGTTACCCTGGCGGATAGTCATCAGATGTTTGGAAGCCAAGGTCCCACGACCTGGCACATCAAATACGCTTCTAAATGAGGCCACAAATTGAGTACAATTATATATTATGGGTTTATCCATCTCCCATAATGAATTTGCCCAAGCCAATGCCTTGCCAGCCAGGAGAGAAATCATAAGTCCAACCCTACTGTGCTCAGTAGGGAAGGCATGAGGAAGCATCACAAGGTATATGCCCAACTGATTAAGGAATGCGCGGCATAACTCAGGTTCCCCACTATAGTGTTGTGGGAGTGGAGCGGATCCAGTTAACCCTCTGACCAGTCCTGCATCAGAGATGGTAGCAGCTGTAGGTGCCGAAGGAGAAACGGGTGGCCACCTGCTGTGGGTTATAGTGTTCCAAGTGAGCATTTCTGCTAAGCAGAGTCTGCAAGGCACCTGCCAACTGATCAATACGTTGATCCTGATCCTGCATTCTGTCAAATATTCTCTGTAAAAGAGGATCACTATTACCGTCTGTTGTCATGACCCTTACGTACTGTTACGGTTGGCAAGCAAAACCAGATGGTGTAGTTAATAGAACCTTTATTATGAGAATGACAGTAATGCAATATATAAATATACACACAGTGGGTGATTGAAACGGAGAGTAATGGATCAGGAATAGCAGTCTCCCAATCTATGCACCACACTGTCCGAGACTAGGCCTTAGCTCACTGGAGTCTCGTGCTAAGGTAACGCCCAAGAGACTGACTCAGCCTGCACTCAGTCTAGGAGCGGAGTCTCAATCGTACGTAACCAAGGAAGCTGCTGACCCAAGCCTGCAGTCAGTAGCTAGGAGTCTGCTAGAGGCCCAGGCCGGTACTAGGAAGGATGTCTGAATAACAGAACCAACAAACTGAGCGAACAGACAGAGCCTTCTATAAGCACCAGATAGGATAGTCACATGAGCCAAAGTCATACATGGAACAGGTAATCAACCAGAGCCACACGTTTGCACCAGACAGGATACCCACTGAAGCGATGGAATGCAGATGTGCAGTGGATAGAGCCCCAGGTCAACACCAGAGTGGGTAGTCAGACAAGCCTAGGTCATACACGGAGCGGGTAGTCAGCCAGAGCCACAGGTTTGCACCAGATAGGATATCCACTGGAGCGTATGTATGCTGGATGCGCAGTGGATAGAGCCCCAGGTCAACACCAGAGTGGGTAATCAGACAAGCCTAGGTCATACATGGAGCAGGTAGTCAGCCAGAGCTACAGGTTTGCACCAGAAAGGATATCTGATCCAAATTGGAACGCACAAAGAGAATAGTCAGACAGTGCCACAGGTCAACACCAGAATGGATGGACAGACAAGCCGGATCATACACAGGAATCAGGAATACTAGAAAATAAACTGCTCAGAACAACAACCTAAGGGCCCTTTAAACCCCTCCACAGGAAGTAGGTAGGAGGAGAAGCTTAGAGGGAAGAAGTAGGTAGGAGGAGACTACAGGAAACAAACACACATAAAACAGAAGCCTGCAGCATGCTTGAAGCCTCGCGCCTGCAGATGACATATCTGGCTTTGATGCGTCTAACCACTCATGGAAATTACGCTGGAGCATCACCAGAAGCTGTGACAATAGTTTGGAGTGTAGGTGAGTGCAGTTTGTGGGTTGCTGATGGAGGGCAGCAGGTCATCCACAAACACCAACAACCTGCACTCCACATCCCCCCCACAGTTATTCCTCTAAATGCCCCCAAAGTTTTAAGAGCCTGAGCAAAGGGTCCAGGGCTAAGCTGAAAAGTACCTGCCTGGTACCTATAAGGAAGGTGAACAGTGAGGAATTATAGTTGTTTGTGGTAAAAGTGGCCTTGGGGGAGGTGCAAATCAGTTTGACGTATCTGGAAAATTGGTGACCAAACCGTTGGTAGTCTGGAATAGATGGGGCCAGGAAATGTTATCAAAGGCTTTTTCCGCATCTAGGTTAATTATTAGGTTATGATTGCTTGGTGTGCATTTGGATTGAAAAGTAACCTCGATCATGGTGCGTATACTAACCATGGAGTTCCTGCCCGGAGACGAAGCCTTTTTATTCTGGGGATATTTAACAAGGCATAATGTGGTTCAACTGGTTGGCAATGATCTAACCAAGAAGCTTGAAATCTATATTAAACAAAGAGACGGACTGGAAAGACCATGTTCAGATCCCCATCTGGTTTGGGTAAGATAGTTGTATTGGTAAGAGTGAAGTCATCTGGTAAGATGTTTCATTTAAAGATCAAGTTAAATGATAGTGTTAAGGACTGGGAAATGTGGTCCTTTAGAATTTTGTAGAATTCTGCAGAGAGGCCATCTGAGCCTGGGGATTTGCTGAGTTTGAGATGAGAAAGGTGATAGCCCTATGTAAGCAGTTTCATTGGTCTGTGGTAAGTTTAGGGGGTTGGCACTTTCCAGAAAGGCTTGGCGTGATTCAGGGACATCTATGCCTTTATTATATAATGACTGGTAAAAGCCCCTAAAAGCATTATTTATCTCTCTGGTGTCAGTCAACAGATGAGACTGGTCACACATGATAGAAGAAATCCCTCTAAGACCTTTAGCAGTTCTGACTAGTTGGGAGAGTATTAATACAACAACTTGAAGTGCCACTCCTTCTAATCTAGCAATAAATTATAGATATATTGATTTTACTCTACCAAATAAAATATTTTTTCATATATATATATATATATATATATATATATATATATATATCGATTTACCAAAATTATCATCATTTATTTAAAAACTATTGGTTCACGTATGCTTATTTAAATAATAAATCAAGTGCCTTTGAACATATTTTTGATTGCTCTTAGGATAGAAGGACTCTCCAATACCCCTGCTTTATTTGGTGCCAAATGCTGAGGTACTCTTGAACCCCACATCAAAACCGGAAGGATACAGAAACAAATGATTAATAAACCCCTTTGTGGTCAGGGCTTCCAAAGTACGATAATTGTGGGTGGTTGCTGTCCCCTTGAGCTATCAGGGGATGAGGCGACGAAGGTGACCTGACAAGAGGCAAAAGAGGCTGTACTGACATAACTTATATGAAACTAGCGTAAAGATGACATGTTATTGGCTATTTTGGAATGTGTTCTGCTGACTAGTATCAGGATTGGGATAAATCTATTAAGGCATTTGGATTGCCATCTACAGAGTTGTATTATATGAAAGGGCACTTCTTGTGGCTATTACACTGCCTAAAGAATGACCTGGGTACTGATGGAATGTAGCCTAAACATGATAGGATAGTGCGTGTATAATTTGTGAACATGGTTATACTGAATGGCCTGTAAGGAGTGGACTATTATTTGGATGCTGTTCAGATGGCAGCAGTGAGGCGAGTTTACTGATTGTAGGAATTATGGAGGGTTGCTGTCCCCCTGAGCTATCGTAAGCTTCAGGGGATGAGGCAACGAAGGTGACCTGAAAAGAGGCAAAAGAGGCTGTACTGATATAAGTTATATTGAAACCAACGTAAAGATGACATGTTATTGTTAGAAAAAAACACACAAAGACAGAGGGCGCCCAACAGTGCCTGTAAATGTGGCTAACAAGTAATAACCAGTAACTTCAAGGTTATACTCACAGTTATAGTTGCTGGTTACAAGGCATATGACCAGAGCCAGCACTTTAAGCTTGTGGAGAATTCAAAATCTGCCCCCAATCAGATCTGTTTGTAGAGTTGTTCAGATGGTAATCAGTATCCAAAACAGTAAAATGATTGAAACAGGAAATGTAGTAGAAAATGTAGTAGGCTGCTAAAGTATCTAAAAATCATCCACTTTTTATTATAAAACAATAAATGTGTATAAAAAACAACAATCCAATTGTAAAAATTAGAATATAATGGTAACGCTTCGCAGCTCTAAGGCTGCTTTATCAAACCAACTGGAATGTTACACAAAATTAAACAAAGAAACAAACATGGCAGCCATACTCACATTTAAAATTTCCCTCCTAAACAAACATTGGTTAAACTAGCAGTACATCAAATGACCTCAGAGGTGAACAATCAAATAGTATAACTTGAAAATGTTAAAATATATATATACATATACTCTTCCTGAAGTCTAGAATCTTAAGTATATAAAAACATTAGAGATAATACATAAACATTTTAAAATTAAGAGGATATTTTATATATTATATATACAAACAGATCCTCATATATCAATAAAGCTTTGTGAAATACAGGTCATGCCCTGTGATGTGCATGGTTTAATAATAATTATCATTTTTTAATTGGTAGTAAGAAAGAAAAAAGTTTTAATATCTAATAAAGTAAACATTACAGAAACTAATATAAAAAAAAGGGAAGAAGAAAGAAAAGAAACCACAAAATGATTTATGGCAAATATTAGAGTTGTACTTACATAAATAAAAATATTTCGATCTCATCACTATTGGCCCTAGGGTCATGCGGTTCCTCGGGACAAAAGAGAAAAAGCTTGCGTTCTACCCGTGTCTAAGACAACCGCGGGTCACAAGCTCGCACCAAAAAACATCCATCCAAGAATAAGATCCCATTAAAGGTTAAAGCAAAAGACCAGGTTAAGTATTGTTAAAGTGGCGAAAATGGGCCCGTGCATGAATCAGTGCGGTGGCATAAATCAGCCGCAACACTGACATCCGCACATACCCTGATCGTCGCTATACAATAAATAAACATAAAAGCGGCGGCTTAAATCAGCCGCAGCATTGACATCCGCACATGTCAATGCCCAAAGATTTAAATAAACCAATAGACAGAAGTATATCTCTGCACATTTAACCCCTTGGATGCTAAAGGCCACCGCCATATTAATAAACACTGTATTTACCTCAGAGCTCACAAGCACCCAAGGGGTGAAGTCAAATGCAAAAACACGTACCTATAAAAAAGTGTACAATACAATATTACTCTTTACTAAAGAGTTCTATACGGTTTACTTAAGGTCAAAAACAATTATACCCCAAACAACACTATATCATAGATACACATCGATGTAAAAGGTAAGAAGAAAATCACCTAAAGTGTGATGAACATCACATATAAAGCTACAATATAGAGGACAAATATATATAGATCCAAATGAAAGGCTACAAGAAATGAAAATTAACACCCAATAAAATGACAAAAAAGACAGAGGAAAATACTCTAAGAAAACAATGAACAATAACAATAATGGACATCACATATGAGACTGCAATATAGAAAATGCACACATGTCCAAAAAAAGCTACAAAAATGAAAAATGACACACACTTAATATATGATCAATCAAATACATCTATAACATATAAATAAATAAATAGACTTCAACAAAATAAAAAATATCATATTGTTAAAAAAAAAAAAAAGTATGAACTTCACCAAAAATAAAAGACCATCATACCATACAAAAACTCACAAAACTAAGACATAATAAATACTTTTGTAATCTTCAAATATGTAGGAAAGTATTTTAGCAAACTAAAAGCTTTCATACCATAGGAGAACACCCTAATAGTCACATGACATCAAAATATATATCCAAAAGGAAAATATATATTATAACCATATATATGTGAAAATAATAAATAATTTAAACACATAGCTCTATAAAAAGCAAAACATCCTAAATAATTATATATGTGAACCCTTAAGAACTTGTGACCCAGTTGTTGGGATAACATGTCTTTTATAAAACATGAAATACTATAAAAATACTTACTTCATTAGAAATAATTGTGATGCGTGATTGTTGAAAAATCTAAAGTGGGTACTATGTGCATATAATTGTTTATAGCTCAGAGGTGTGTCACATGTTCTATTTTGCCGACGGATGTTTATAGTTTCACCTCTTCGGTAACAGGGGAGACTTTTTCTATCAGTGGTATTTTAGGCTGTGACACTAAATTTGTCATCTACCTGCTAAGTTGTCCTTGTAACCTGCAATATGTAGGTAGGACGACACAGAGTTTTAAAGCACGAGTTATACAACATAGATCCAATATTAGGAGAGGACACCTACTACATAGTGTCTCAAGGCATTTTCTTTACCATCATAATCAAGATCCAAAAGGTCTACAGATTTTTCCCATTGAACATATAGAATCCAGTATAGGACAAAATCCTCTCAAAAAATTAACTATGAGGGAATCATACTGGATTTTTAGGTTAGACACCATGGTACCAAGAGGCCTCAATGAGGCCTGTGATGTAGCATGGTCATTATATAGATACCATATATAGTATACACATATTTTACATCACATTTTATTATTTAGGTCAATTTAAAGTTTTTTTTTTTGTTTTTTTTTTTTAAACAATTATATGCACATAGTACCCACTTTAGATTTTACACCAATCACGCATCACAATTATTTCTAATGAAGTATTTTTATAGTATTACATGTTTTATAAAAGACATGTTATCCCAACAATTGGGTCACAAGTTCTTAAGGGTTCACATATATAATTATTTAGGATGTGTTGCTCTTTATAGAGCTATGTGTTTAAATTATTTTCACATATATATGGTTATAATATATATATATATATATATATATATATATATATATATATATATTCCTTTTGGATATATATTTTGATGTCATGTGACTATAAGGGTGTTCTCCTATGGTATGAAAGCTTTTAGTTTGCTAAAATTCTTTCCTACATATTTGAAGATTACAAAAGTATTTATTACGTCTTAGTTTTGTGAGTTTTTATATGGTATGACGGTCTTTTATTTTTGGTGAAGTTCATTCATTTTTTTTTTTTTTTTACAATATGATATTTTTTATTTTGTTGAAGTCTATTTATTTATTTATTTATATGTTATAGATGTATTTGATTGATCATATATTAAGTGTGTGTCATTTTTCATTTTTGTAGCTTTTTTTGGACATGTGTGTGTTTTCTATATTGTAGTCTCATATGTGATGTCCATTGTTGTTATTGTTCATTGTTTTCTTAGAGTATTTTCCTCTGTCTTTTTTGTCATTTTATTGGGTGTTAATTTTCATTTCTTGTACCCTTTCATTTGGATATATATTTGTCCTCTATATTGTAGCTTTATATGTGATGTTCATCACACTTTAGGTGATTTTCTTATTACCTTTTACATTGATGTGTATCTATGATATAGTGTTGTTTGGGGTATAATTGTTTTTGACCTTAAGTAAACCGTATAGAACTCTTTAGTAAAGAGTAATATTGTATTGTACACTTTTTTTATAGGTACGTGTTTTTGCATTTGACTTTGCCCCTTGGGTGCTTGTGAGCTCTGAGGTAAATACAGTGTTTATTAATATGGCGGTGGCCTTTAGCATCCAAGGGGTTAAATATGCAGAGATATACTTCTGTCTATTGGTTTATTTAAATCTTTGGGCATTGACATGTGTGGATGTCAATATTGCGGCTGATTTAAGCCTCCACTTTTATGTTTATTTATTGTATAGCGACGATCGGGGTATGTGCGGATGTCGGTGTTGCGGCTGATTTATGCCGCCGCACTGATTCATCCACGGGCCCATTTTTGCCGCTTTAACAATACTTAACCTGGTCTTTTGCTTTAACCTTTAATGGCATCTTATTCTTGGATGGATGTTTTTTGGTGCGAGCTTGTGACCCGCGGTTGTCTTAGACACGGGTGGAACGCAAGCTTTTTCTCTTTTGTCCCGATGAACCGCATGACCCTAGGGCCAATAGTGATGAGATCGAAATATTTTTATTTATGTAAGTACAACTCTAATATTTGCCATAAATCATTTTGTGGTTTCTTTTCTTTCTTCTTCTCTCTTTTTTTATATTAGTTTCTGTAATGTTTACTTTATTAGATATTAAAACTTTTTTCTTACTACCAATTAAAAAATGATAATTATTATTAAACCATGCACATCACAGGGCATGACCTGTATTTCACAAAGCTTTATTGATATATGACGATCTGTTTGTATATATAATATATAAAATATCCTCTTAATTTTAAAATGTTTATGTATTATCTCTAATGTTTTTATATACTGAAGATTCTAGACTTCAGGAAGAGTATATGTATACATATATTTTAACATTTTCAAGTTATACTATTTGATTGTTCACCTCTAAGGTCATTTGATGTACTGCTAGGTTAACCAATGATTGTTTAGGAGGGAAATTTTAAATGTGAGTATGGCTGCCATGTTTGTTTCTTTGTTTAATTTTGTATAACATTCCAGTTGGTTTGATAAAGCAGCCTTAGAGCTGCGAAACGTTACCATTATATTCTAATTTTTACAATTGGATTGTTGTTTTTTATACACATTTATTGTTTTATAATAAAAAGTGGATGATTTTTAGATACTTTAGCAGCCTACTACATTTTCTACTACATTTCCTGTTTTAATCATTTTACTCTTTTGGATACTGGTTACCATCTGAACAACTCTACAAACATAGTAACATAGTAATTTAGGTTGAAAAAAGACTTGCTTCCATCTAGTTCAACCCTTTTCCTATTCCTTTTTACCATGGTTGATCCAAAAGAAGGCAAAAAAACACAACAATACAGCAATTTCAAATTCTGCCCCGAATGGGGTGTGGGGGGGGAGAATTCCCTCCTGATTCCAAATGGCAATCAGATTTCTCCCTGAATCAACAAGCCCTAAGTAAAATATTAATCCTAATACTAACGTACATAGCCCTCTATGTTATGTTCTTTTAAATAAGTATCCAGGCCCTTTTTAAAGGCGTCTAATGTATTCGATAGCACCACCTCCTCAGGCAGTGAATTCCATACCTTTATTGTCCTTACAGTAAAGAAACCCTTCCGCTGTTGTAGATTAAATCTCCTTTCCTCAAGTCTAAGCGGGTGGCCCCTTGTCCTATGTACTGTTCTGTTAATGAACAGGTCTTTGGAGAGCCCTTTGTATGGGCCCTGAACATATTTATATAGTGTTATCATATCCCCTCTAAGACGCCGTTTCTCTAGTGTATACAAGTTTAACTTTTCTAGCCTTTCCTCATAACTAAAACTTTCCATTCCCCTTACTAGTTTTGTAGCCCTCCTCTGCACTTTCTCTAGTTCCATAATGTCCTTTTTCAGAAAGGGCGCCCAGAATTGAACAGCATATTCTAGGTGGGGTCTTACCATGGACCTGTAAAGAGGCATAATAATATCTTCCTCCCTTGAGTCAATACCCCTTTTAATACATGCCAATATCTTATTGGCCTTTGCAGCTGCCAGCTGGCACTGCGTGCTACTGCTAAGTCTATTGTCTACCATTACTCCCAAATCCTTTTCATTTGTAGATTTCTTTATCTATATTTCTTTATCTAAAATCATAGAGAAATGTGTACATGTGCAACTACATAAATATTACCAACAGACCAGTTTCTTCACCCCTCTTCAATCAGGGTTTAGACCAAACCACTCAACAGTCACGTCTCTTCTAAAAGTAACCAATGATATCCAGACTGGCATGGAAAATGGTGAACTCACAGGAGCTATTTTCCTTGATTTCGCTAAGGCCTTTGACACAGTAGACCATAACATTCTTATCAGCAAACTCCATAACTCAGGATTGGGTAATAATTCTCTACAATGGTTCCGATCCTATTTATCAGACAGAATGCAGTATGTGTCAGTTGCAAACAATGACTCCCGTCCGCTCAAAATAACAAGTGGAGTTCCCCAAGGCTCCATTCTTGGCCCTCTTCTATTTTCTCTTTTTATAAATGATCTGCCCAAGGTTTGCAAATCATCTTCAGTACACATGTATGCAGATGACACCATAATCTATGCTAAAAACTCTAGCATATCACAACTTGAAACCGAATTACAACATGATTTCTACAAAGTGGAAAGATGGATAACACAGAACAAACTTTTCTTAAACACAGATAAAACAGTCACAATGATATTTGGCACAAAGCACAAACTGCGTAGTCTCGACAATATCCACCTATCCATTGTGACAGAGTCTAATCGTAAATTGGCCCCAGTAGACTCCTACAAATATCTTGGTATGTGGCTTGACCCTAACCTCAATTTTGGTCACCACATTGACAAATTAACCTCTAAACTTTATCCCAAAATAAGTACGCTTTATAGAAACAAATTATGTCTAAGTACCCAGGTGAGAAAACGTATTGTACAACAGATGCTGCTGCCAGTCATAGACTATGGTGACGTAGTATATGCTCCAGCGCCAGAAATCCACCTCAGTAAACTTGACACTCTATATAATTCATTATGCCGCTTTATCCTCCAGTGTGACTACACTACCCATCATTGTGACATGCTAAAAGAACTAAATTGGCTAACACTCAAATCTAGACGTGACCTTCATCTTTCTTGCTTAGTACACAATCACTTCTCTGGAAAACTACCACAATACCTAAGCAGTATGCTCACCCCAGCTCTCCATACTAACTATAACCTCCGCTCCACTACTAACAACTCACTGCGTATACCACAATACAAGAAAGAAGCAGGAAGATCTGCCTTCTCCTTCAGAGCTCCAAAAATCTGGAACAATCTGCCGGAAAAAATCACATCTGCACCCAGTCTAAAATCCTTAAAAGCAAATGTTTCTTTATATCTACAAACAGTGTGTAACTGCAAATAATCCCATTATTTAATAAGTATGTATATTTCTGTATGTTTGTATATAATGTCTCACAATTAGTGTAAATATGTAACCTTTTACTGAAAACTATCCAGGACATACTTGAAAACGAGAGAAATCTCAATGTATTCTTCCTGGTAAAACATTTTCTAAATAAATAAATAAATAAATAAATAAATTTCCCCAGAGAAACACCATTTAAACTATATGTTGCATTTTTATTATTATACCCAAAATGCATAACTTTACACTTGTCTATATTGAATCTCATTTGCCTGCCCAGTTACTCAATTTGTCCAAATCCTCTTGTAATGAAGACACCTCCAGTTCAGACTTTATTACCTTACTTAATTTTGTGTCATCGGCAAACACTGATACACGGCTCCCTATGCCCTCTGGGAGGTCATTAATAAACAAATTAAAAATAAAAGGACCCAGGACAGATCCCTGAGGTACTCCACTTATCACGTTTATCCAACTGGAGAAATTGCCATTTACTACCACTCTTTGCATTCTATCTTTCAGCCAATTTCTGATCCACACACAAACATTTTCCCCTAGGCCTATTACATTCAGTTTGTACAGTAACCTCTTGTGTGGAACCGTATCAAATGCCTTGGCAAAGTCTAAATAGATCACGTCAACCGCCGCTCCCGCATCTATATTATTACTCACTTTTTCATAAAATGCGATCAAGTTAGTTTGACAAGACCTGTCTTTCACAAAGTCATGTTGACTCCTGCTAATAATATTCCTGTTCCAGCAGAATTCTTGAATATATTCCTTTAGCAACCCTTCAAACAGCTTCCCTACCACAGATGTCAAGCTTACAGGTCTGTAATTTCCTGGCTGTGACTTTGATCCCTTTTTAAATATGGGCACCACATCTGCTTTACGCCAATCCATGGGCACCATACCTGAAATAAAAGAATCCCTGAAAATCAAATATAATGGTCTGGCCAGGGCCTGGCTTAGCTCTTTAAGTACCCGTGGGTGTATACCATCTGGCCCTGGAGCTTTGTCTACCTTAACACCATTCAATTGTTTTAACACTTTTTCTTGTGTTAGCCAGTCCCATGTTTGCTGTGACTGTTCTGTAAAAGTAGTTTGCAGATTCTTGTCCATTGGGTCTTCCTTGGTAAAAACAGAAGAAAAGAAATTATTTAACATATCTGCCTTCTCTCTGTCCCCCTTGACCATCTCACCCGTTTCAGATAACAAGGACCCAACATTATCAGACTTTAATTTTTTGCCATTAATGTATTTAAAGAATTTTTTTGGGTTGCTCTTGCTCTCCTTAGCAATATTTTTTTCATTATCTAATCTAGCTAATTTGATAGCCTTTTTACAGGTTTTGTTGGCATTTTTGTATTCTGAAAATGCCTCTACTGATCCCTCAGCTTTATAATGTTTAAATGCCGCTTTCTTGTTATTTATTTCATGAATTACTTTACTGGTTAGCCACATAGGTTTTAATTTGCTTCTTTTGTATTTGTTTCCAACAGGGATAAATTTAGATGTGTATTTTTGCAATGTTGCTTTGAAGGCATTCCACTTACCTTCTGTGTGTTTTCCTGAAAATATTTTATCCCAGTCAACAAGACCAAGGGATGAATTAAGCCTGCTAAAGTTGGCCTTTTTAAAATTCAGTGTTTTGGTGGAACTCATACCAAATTGCTTTTTTGAATTAATCTCAAACGATACCATGTTATGGTCACTATTCCCCAAGTGCTCCCTAACTTGGATGTTAGAGATAAGTTCTTCATTGTCAGTTATTACCAGATCCAGACACGCATCCCCTCTGGTTGAGGTCTGCACTAGTTGAGACAAAAAATTGTCTTTCAACAAGTTCAGAAACTTACTACTTTTAGCAGAATTTGCTGTTCCATTTTTCCAGTCTATTTCTGGATAATTAAAATCCCCCATAGTTATAGTTCTCCCTATTTGAGAAGCCTTTTCTATTTGCATTAATAGCTGTGATTCTTGAAGGTCACCAATGTTTGGTGGTTTATAGCAAATACCCACTAATATTTTCTGGGCAGTTTTACCCCCAGTGACTATTTCAACCCACAGGGATTCCACATGTTCACTACTGTCATCACATACATCGTCCCACAAATGAGGCAATAATATTGGTTTGACATACAGACAGACCCCACCACCTCTTTTGTTTGACCTATCATTTCTAAATAACATGTAGCCCTCCAAATTGATTGACCAATCATGTGTGTCATCCCACCATGTTTCTGTTATGCCTATCAAGTCATAGTTTTCAGTTTCAGCTACCAGCTCCAGTTCCCCTATTTTACCAGTTAAACTTCTGGCATTTGCAAGCATACAATTTATGCCCCTGCTATGTTTCATTTGTGATTTAATTTTGATGTGGTTTGTAGGCTTCTCCCTATGATCTGTACTAACCCCACCCCCAGATCCACCCACCTGGTTATTAACTACATCGCCTTCCCTATCTATACTATCTAGCCCAGTATTTATTGGCCCCTCCCCCCCTTCCTAGTTTAAAATTTCCTCCAACCGTCTAGTAATCCTCTCCCCAAGCACTCGAGACCCTCTTGCATTCAGGTGCAATCCATCCCTACTATAGAGATTGTACCCCAAAGCAAAATCAGCCCAGTGCTCTAAAAACCCAAAGCCCTCCTTCTTACACCAAGACTTCAGCCATGCATTGAGCTCCCTAATCTCCCGCTGTCTCTCTGGCGTAGCGCATGGCACGGGTAGTATCTCTGAGAATACTACCTTGGAGGTCCAGTTCCTAAAATCCCTAAAATTACCTTTTAGGACTCTCCACCTCCAGATCTGAGTGGGGACGGATTTTGAATTCTCCACAAGCTTAAAGTGCTGGCTCTGGGCATATGATTTGTAACCAGCAACTATAACTGTGAGTATAACCTTGAAGTTACTGGTTATTACTTGTTAGCCACATTTACAGGCACTATTGGGCACCCTCTGTCTTTGTGTGTTTTTTTCATATGTACTTCCCGGATGTGGATGTTGAAGAGGTGCAGCCATAGAGATTCATACCCTGGAGTAGACCTTTGGGATGGTCCAAGATCCCTAAAAGCTTGAATTTCAGTGGAAACGTATGTTTCACACTGAACAACTCTTTTGTGAGTAGATTTAATCTGGAAATATTACAATTGTGAAGCATTTACATATTACACTAGGAGCGCCTCCTCCCCTTGTGTTTTTCATGTTATTGTTAGGTTAGAATGTGTTCTGACGATTTAGATCAGGATTGGGATGAATCTACTGAGGCATGTAGATTGCCATCTACGGAGCTGTATTATATGAACGGGCACTTCTTGTGGTTATTATACTGCCTAAAGAATGACCTGGGTAGTGATGGAATGTAGCCTAATCGTGACAGGATAGTGCGTGCATAATTCATGAATGTGGATATACTGAGTGGCCTGTAAGGAGTGTACTATTATTTGGATGCTGTGAGATGGCAGCAGTGAGGCGAGTTCATGATTGTAGGGCATCAAAGGACATAGTGATGTAATATGATAAGTGATCGGCTTAAGACTTATCGTTTGGAGTGTGTGATGGAGTGAATTGATCTGAGCGGCGGGTGAGTTGGTTCTTACTCATAAATCCTATTGATCTCGGTGACAGGAAACACCCCCCCCGGACGGAGAGGCCAAAAAGGCAAGGCATGAAGCTGCCTTGAGTACATTGTAGCTGCTAAATGACTTCTGTTTGATCAAGGGTAGACTGGAGTGTGTGACCTTGACTTAATGAGGAGGTAAGGATTAGAGTGTAGCCCTTCTGCCTCTGTGAAGAGGAAAGAATGAGAGTGTGATTGCTTCAGCCTCTGAAAGGAGGTAATATTTAAAGAGTAATTCCTGTTGCCTCTGCAAATATTAAGGATTTAGAGTTCAATTCCTTCAGCCGCTGCAGGGAGGCAAGAATTGAAGTGCTAACTTTCGGCCTCTGCAGTGAGGTAAGGATTGAAGTGTGATCCTTCAGCCTCTGCGGTCAGGTAAGGATTGACGTGTGATCCTTCGGCCTCTGCGGTGAGGTAAGGATTGACGTGTGATCCTTCGGCCTCTGCGGTGAGGTAAGGATTGAAGTGTGATCCTTCGACCTCTGCAGTGAGGTAAGGATTGAAGTGTGATCCTCCGGCCTCTGCGAAGTGGTGAGGTATGTGTCTGTGGGACCTCCGGCCTCTGCGAAGAGGTGAGGTATGTGTCTGTGGGACCTCTGGCCTCTGCAAAGAGGTGAGGTATGTGTCTGTGGGACCTCCGGCCTCTGCGAAGAGGTGTGGTATGTGTCTGTGGGACCTCCAGCCTCTGCAAAGAGGTGAGGTATATGTCTGTGGGACCTCCGGCCTCTGCGAAGGGATGAGGTATGTGTCTGTGGGACTTCCGGCCTCTGCGAAGAGGTATGTGTCTGTGGGACCTCCGGCCTCTGAGAAGAAGTGAGGTATCTGTCTGTGGGACCTCCGGCCTCTGCGAAGAGGTGAGGTATGTGTCTGTGGGACCTCCGGCCTCTGCGAAGAGGTGAGGTATGTGTCTGTGGGACCTCCGGCCTCTGTGAAGAGGTGAGGTATCTATCTGTGGGGCCTTCGGCCTCTGCTAAGAGATGAGGTATCTGACTGAGAGTTCTACTTCTTTGAAGATGTGAGGAATCTACCTGAGGAAACCTTCAGCCTCTGAGAAGAGGAGAGGTATCTGACTTAGGCATGAACTCTGTGAAGAGGTAAGGTGAGTAGCTACCTCGAGTATTAATATACTACCCGAGGAAGAACCTGGTTCTGCTAAGGGGATGGGGAGAGAGGTACCAATATTGTACAGTATGGTGTGATTGGTGTTTGTTACAATAGGAATGTTGTACATGTACATATAGTGTAGTAACTGTACGTTTTTATGATAGGAATGTGTATGATACATACGGTAAGGTGTAACTGGAAGTGTTGGGGTGATGGCAGTGATTGTAACCACATTCCTAGCAGGGGATGGGTGATGTAAGTGAGTTGCTCGGTGACTGAGGGATGTATCGATACAGATTTTGTGGTGTAATGGTTATTAGTTAAAATAGGGAAGTTGAAGAGTACATTGGTATGGTACAAGTGTACGCTGTACCATAATAATGTTGTATTAGTACTTACGGTATGGGGTGAAAGAACATTTGTATAATGGAATGTATTAGTACCTGTGGTGTGGAGGAAATAGACATATGTATAATGGAATGTTGAACTGGTGCACACCGTATGGTATACTGGACTTGGTTACGATGTAATGTAGTAGTGGTACATGCGTATGGAATAATTGGCGCTAGTACAATAGGAATGTTTGTAATTGTACGTACTGAATGGTGTAACTGGATGTTGGTATGATAGGAATGTTGTAGTGGTAAAGATGGTAGGATGGTATAGAGTGTGAAGAGGTAGGGTGTGTAGCTACCTCTATTAGGGTTAATTCCACCTGAGGAAGGACCTGCTTACTGAGGGGATGGGGAGAGAGGTACCAATGTTGTATTGATACATACAGCATGGAGTAAATAAGCGTTGGTTGCAATGGGAATGTTGTATTGTTACCTACTGTATGGCTGTGGTATAGGTACATAGGGTATGGTGTAACTGGACATTGTTACAATGGAATGTTGTAGGGTACATCGTTATCTGTAACTGGACATTGTACTATAGGAATGTTGTATTGGCACATACGGTATAGTGTGACTGGCTTGTTACAATGGGAATATTGTATTGGTACGTACAGTATGGAATATCTGACTTGGACACAGTGGGTAGGTTGTATTTGTACCCACAGTATGGTATACTGGACTTTGGTTATGATGTTGTAGTGGTACAGACATAATGGAATAACTGGACGTTGGTTACAATAGGAAAGATGAATGGTACATACAGTGTGTGTAACTGGACATTGTTATGACAGGGATGTTTGTGGTGGTATATCCAGTATGGAATAACTGAATGTGGTTACAATAGGAATGCTGTAGTGGTTCATCAGTAAGGTGTGACTGGACGTAGGTTTAGGAAATGTTGTATTGGTGCATACGGTATGGTGTAACTGGACGTTTATTATGATGGGAATGTTGTATATGTACCTACAGTATGGCAACTGTACATTGGTTATAATAGGAATGCTGTATTGGTACATACAGTATGGATAACTGGCCATGGTTATTATGGAATGTTGTATTGGTACATCCGGTTTGGTGTAACTGGATGTTGGTACAATGGAACGTGTATTGATGCATACGGTATGGTGTAATTAAACAGAAATGTTGAATGGTGCTTACAATATGATGTAAGCAGACATTGGTTCCATAGGAATGTAGTATTGATACATGCAATATGATGTATCTGGACGTAGGTTACGATTGGAATGTAGTATTGGTACTTACGGTATGGTGTAACTGGATGTATGTTACAATAGGAGTAGTGGTATATGCAGTATGGTGCAACTGGATGCTGGTTATGATGGGAATGTTGTAGTGGTACGTACAGTTTGGTGTTATTGAATGCTAGTTACGATGGGAATGTTGTATTGATACATACGGTATGATGTAACTGTACGTTGCTACAATAGGAATGTTGTATAGTTACATACAGCAGTGTGTCTGGATGTGGTTACTATGGGGGTATGGACGTACGGTATGGTGTAACTGGACGTTGTTTACTTATGGGAATGTGTATTGGTATATACAGTATGGTAACTGGACATGTTTACAATGGAACGTTGTATGTACGTACTGTATGGTAGCTGGAGGTTGTTTACAAGGGGAATGTTCTATTGGTACATACAGTATGGTGCAACTGGACGTTGGTTACGGTGGGAATGTTGTATGGTGCATACAGTATGGTGTAACTGGACATTAGTTACAGTGGGAATGTTGTATTAATACATACAGAATGATTTAGCTGGACGTTGCTATGACAGGAATGATGTGTAGGTATATACAGTATGGTGTAACTAAACAGTTGCTATTGGAATGTGTATTGGTATATAAGGTATGCTAACTGGACGTTGGTAAAATGGAAATGTATGAAACCTATGGTATGTGAACTGGACATTGGTACAATAGACATGTATATTGGTACATACGGTATGTAGTCACTGGATGTTGGTTATGATGCAAGTGTTGAATTGTTACATACTGTATGGTGTAACTGTACGTAGTTTTACAATAGGAAATGTTGCATGGTATGTATTGCACGGTGTGACTGCACGTGGTTTCGATAGGAATGTTGAATTGGTACCTACGGTATGGTGTAACTATCATGGCGCCCGTGATCTGGGCGACATTCTGTCCATCAGGGCTGATTCTATTCTCCTACTGGCTGCCTGTACTGCTCCTCCTAGTGACAGCCTTTTTATACCCTGGGCTGTCACTCTGCGAGTGCCCTTTCGTGGTGTACCTGATGCCTGGTGCTATTATCGTTGTTCTGATCCAGTGTATGACCCCGGACTGCCTGACCACTCTCTCGTCTCGTTCCTGCTGCTGCTGTGCACCGATTCGGATTGGCTGACGTTCCTGCTTCCTGTTCTGACCCAGCCCAGCTGACATTCCTGCTCCGTGTACCGACCCGGCGTGATTGACGACCCTGCTCTGTGTACCGAACCGGCGCGTCTGAGGATCCTGCTCTGTGTACGACTTGGCCTGGCTGACTTTCCTGATCTCTCTTTCGCCCATCAGGGCAAAGTTCCTGTTCTGCTGTTCCAGTTGGCGATTTGTGTTGCTGTTGCCAGCCTTCCGGTTGGGCACCAATCCTGTGTCTGGTCAAAGTGCTGAGCCCGTTGACTGCACACTCTCATCTGTTGTCAGAATCTCGCTGCTTCCACTCCGTGTTGCACTCGCTTGGTCTGTGTTGGTTCAGTAGGGCGCCTCCGGTTCATTCCGTTGTACAGACCACAGCGCATTAACCCCTTCGGGGGAAGGGCCTCGTTATTACTACCATTGGGTTCCGTTGGGCAGTATTGTTTGGGCTTGGTATTCCGCTGTCGAGTAGGGCGCTTCCTGTAGCCATCCATTTATACCATAGCCCATTAACCCTGTCAGGTAGTGCATGCACACAGAGCTGGGTTATTTCGGTAGGGCCTCCATTAAGCACGAGTTCTGACCTTTCCGTTAGTCATTGGTGTTGCGACCAGCACTTCACTAGTTAAGTGGGTGTCATACATTGTATCTATTACATACCTGACCTGTGTCAGTATTGTGTGTTCACTGTACTGGACCCGTGTGGGTTAACCATTTGTAACCTGTCTTGTGTCAGTGTGCTATACTGGACCCGTAAGGGTTACCTTGTTCATCATGTGTTTCAATAAAGCTGTGTTTTTACCTATACCTCCTTGTCTGAGTGTACTGAACCGTAACAGTAACTGAACATTGGTTACAATAGGAATGTTGGTACATGCGGAATGATGTAACTGGACATTGGCAATAGGAATGCAGTGTTGATATATACAGTATGGTGTAACTGGACGTGGTTACAATAGGCATGAAGGTTCATACATTATGGTGTAACTGGACCCTGAATCATAGGGTGCCATAATGGTAAATGAACAACATATCATATCATTATTGAGGCTTCTTTATAGGTTAAAGTATGCACTGAAGAATTGGAGCAGTTAAACCCAGTGCTGGGGTAAGGTTAAGTACAACTGTACTGCTAATGTACTTCGGCCAAATAACAATTATGTCTGGTAGTAGGAGGACAGCTGTGGCTTTAATGGGGAAGAAAGAGTAAAGCAGTAGAGTAAATAAATTGAGGCTATAGCTGCATAAAGCGTTGAGAGCCGCTAGAGGACAATAGAGAACAAGGTCTGGGTGAAGCTGGAGAAATGGAGCACGTACTGCTGGTTGTGTGGGCAGAAGCTAGAGAGAAAGGAACGTGGAAAAGGTAAGGTGTGGGGGAGAATGTACAACAATTGCTGATGACATCATGGGGGTGAATACTTACGTTGGCTGGATGGAGAAATAGTGTGGCACTTAGAGAGGAACTGGATGGTTGAGAAAGCTAGGAAGAGGTTGAAAAGGGGGAGTATATGGAGGATGGTAGGGATTAAATAAGACTGTGTATTATACTGTATTGCACTTACTGCTTCATGTAAACAAGGCATATTGTGGAGAGGGCGGCAGAGAGTGGGAACCATGGACCTGTGACCCTAGTGGGTGCGAGAGAATATTGTTGCTTCATATGCAGAGTGGCCAGGGTAGGTTACAGTGTAAGCAGTTACAGCGTCCGCTAGTGTGGAATGAAAACTCTAACCTCGCGTTGATCGCGGGCCGGAAGTGACGTAAAGGCTGGCGACGGAATCGCTTCTGAGATTAACTGGACTGCTGATTACTCGACGGGCTTAGGGACACACAACGGACGATGTGTCCTGTGGGAGAGGCTGCAGCCCGCTATTGAAGGGCTTGCAGCCCCTCCCACAAATACAGGCCCTGCCTTTCACTTGTACTATAAGGTGCACCTCTAATTCATAAAAATAAAAACAAAATCCTTTTGAAAAAAAAATATATTCCAAAACAAAAAATAAAAACCCTCCAAAAACGCGAAAGGTAAAAAAATAAAAAATAAAATATAGGGCCAAAATAAATTACATACATCTGTGTACTTAGATAAACATTTCTATTAAAATGTAACACTATTCAGTTGCATATGTTTCAATGTTTCCTCCATTGTGGTTTGAACCACCTCTTGATATTTAAAGCATGGGACTAGTAAATATTGTAACTGCTATTTTATCAGGGAATGGAGACTTTGGGCTAGATTTAAAGGCAGCCGTTAGCCAAAAAAAAGACTAACGGGTGTCTTAACATGCAGTAAGCCATTCAAAGGGCCATGCAATGAACTGCTAACGGCAGTTCATCTAGTGTATCGGCCGCTACACTAATGTGTGTTTTGGCCCACAGAAACAAAAAAAACCGCTCCACTTTGCCATTCAATAGCCTGCGTTAGCTGAAAAAGATCCGATGAGGGACTCATTGCCGCCTAAAATTTAAGACCCAGTTTGTTTGGCCATAGAGTCCCTCATCGGATCTTTTGGCAGCTAACGCAGCTGTTAACTGGCAAAAAAAACCCAAAGTCCTCAGTGGATGTATTGATATGGGGCCCCAAGACCCACATCAATACAGCCAAAGTGCCTAAATTGTGTTAAAACTTAGTAGAATTAACCCTATGAGTGCCAGCGGGGTATAATTACCCCACCGGCATTCATGGGGTTAAGCCGACAAAGTGAAAAACATCATCACATGAAAAGTTACACTTACCATTAATCCTGATGTCCAGCGGAGCCCTCAGCTCCCTGCTCCTCTTCTGTTCTTCTCTTCTTTCTTCTACCTTTGCTTCTTTTGTCGCTTCTTTCTTCTATCTTCTCTTCCTTCTTATTTTCTCTCTTCTTTCTTCTCTCTTGCTGTCCTGCAATAGAAAATAACGTATAAGTACATCTTTGAAACAAGATATAGTTTAACCCCTTGAGTGCCAGAGGGGTATACAACGCATTGCAAAGCAATGTGTTGTGGACCTTTCTGGCCTCAACTGGTTAATTAAGTGCCACAAAATAAACATATACAGTGCCATATTAAATTGCCAAATAAAATCTGCCCCCCAGAGAACATGTGCGCACATATGGTCAATATCCCTGAAACAAAGAATGTTGCCTTAGCTTTAGTATGTCTCCGCTGCTGTGCGTGGCCTCAGAGGCGGCGGCAGCGGAGACAGTGCCGTGAGCCACTGGTTCCCTCCTTTCGGGGTGATGTCCGTTCCGGAATGAGAGAACCAGTATATATACCCTATATATGGGCAGCCTCTGATCCAATTCCCTCACAGCCATTGGCTGAGATGTGCTGACACACACACACATCCCAGCCAATCAGATTCGAGCAACTGTGCTTCAAACTGATTGGCTGGGATGTGTGTGTGTCAGCACATCTCAGCCAATGGCTGTGAGGGAATTGGATCAGAGGCTGCTCATATATAGGGCAGTCTCTGCTCTGGTTCCCTCATTGCGGAACGGACATCGACCCGAAAGGAGGGAACCAGTGGCTCGCGGCACTGTCTCCACTGCCGCCGCCTCTGTGGCCACGCACAGCAGCGGAGACATACTAAAGCTAAGGCAACATTCTTTGTTTCAGGGATATTGACCATATGTGTGCACATGTTCTCTGGGGGGCAGATTTTATTTGGCAATTTAATATGGCACTGTATATGTTTATTTTGTGGCACTTAATTAACCCGTTGAGGCCAGAGAGGTCCGCAACACATTGCTTTGCAATGAGTTGTATACCCCTCTGGCGCTCAAGGGGTTAAACTATATCTTGTTTCAAAGATGTACTTATACACTATTTTCTATTACAGGACAGCAAGAGAGAAGAAAGAAGAGAGAAAATAAGAAGGAAGAGAAGATAGAAAAAAGAAGCAACAAAAGAAGTGAAGGTAGAGAACAGAAGGAGACAGACAGTGGATGACAGGTAAGTGTAACATGGATCAGTTAACGATCGGTGCTTGGCAATATGTCAGGCACCGATAGTTAATTGTTTTTTAATGTTAAGTTCCCAATATCGCTGCTCTTAGCGGCATTTTGGGACATTAACTCACAAAACGGACGGCTTAACGTTCTTTGTTGATCACAGCTGGTAGGGCCTTTGAATACCACGTTAGACATTTTATTTTGTCAGATGGTATTCATTTTGGCCCTACCGGCTATGCTAACGCCTGCCTTTAAATCTAGCCCTTTGTATTCAGCAGGAGGTTTCTGATGTATATCTTAAAACATTTATGTCCTTTACTGCCTATGAACTCTTCCTCCAATACTACCCGGTTCTGTATCCGGGGACTGGAGATTTTATATTCTGCAGGACGTATGTAATACATATCTTAGAACAGTCTTTGCCTCTACTGCCTATCGTCTCTTCACTCCAATACAACCCAATTTCTTTATCCGCGGTAAGGTCAAACTTCACTCAGCTTGTTAGCATCCATTTTCCACATGGAGGTGCAAATGAAAATGTATCCGTAATATAACTCCTCCTTCCGTACGCATTTCAGAGAGCTCTTTCTCCTCCTTCCGGGAAGAAGACTGCTTAACGCTGCTTTTGCAGTTTGCCAGTACAGGAGCAGGGTACACTAATGTTGTGCATTGGTGCACTCAAAGTCACGCGAGGCAGCAGTCAGACCTTGTTTGAAGTGTTCTGAATTGTATAGAAAAGTTGGCATTCTCCATTTGAAGGATTAGCTTATAGGTGGTTTAAAGGATAGCGTTTAAGAGATGGGGGCATAGTCAGATATGATGATATAATGAAGGTTGATGTCCCTAATGTGAGTCATCAAAGTAGTACACAGGAAAAAGCTGATTCTAGTGAATACATAGTGGGCATGGGAATAAAAACTGAAATCCTTGTCTGTCAGATGTAGCAAATACCACATATCTGTAATGGAGAGGGAGCTTTGGAAGGATTTGATCAGATGAGTCCCCTTCATAACTGAGTGTGGTAGGGGTTTGCTCCTATCCAGCTGGGGGGTCTATATTACGGCATGAGAGCAAGGACTTGAAGGAGGAGGACATGGATGACTTCAGAGCATATAGAGTACAGAGAGTAAAAGCTTCTTGGTCAATCAGGCATTGTAGAATGAGAAACCGTCCATCCTTGTCTACGACCTTATGCAAGAGTTTAAACTGCAGATTTTTGTAGATTAGAATAGCAACACCTCTTTTAGTAGAGGAGAAAGGAGCTGCCAGGCATTGACCCACCCAGTCCTTACACAGCTTCTGATACTGTGTCAGAGAAGTGTGTTTCATGTATGAAAGCTATTGTTGTGTGCGTTTGAGATGCATGAGGATCTTTTTTTGCTTGAAGGGTTGTGTATAACACCCACCTTCCAAGACACAATGTGGTACACTATGTGGCCGGCTTGTAGTGTCAGTAACTGTCAGTGTGCTTCTACATAGAGTGCTGCAGAGGAGACAATGGAGTATAGTATGGTATGCATAATGAGTATCTCTCCCAGCGAGGAGGTCCCAGTCGTAGAGGCCATGGCTGAAGCAGAGGGGCAGTCGTCAGAGGATTTCTGAGGGGTAACTAGTAGAAAGAAGAACAACATTGTAAACCAGAAAGAAATTGCAACAAGAACTGAAAGATGCAACTGCATCGGTAAACTAGCTAGTTCTTGATGCTCTGCATAACCGATCAAGCAGAAGTACACTAAAGGTGTAAAGCAGAACTGGTCAACACATCAGTACAATAAGGATCCACCTGACACAGAGGAAGGAGGCACGGTGGTAGGTACCAGCAAGCCATGCCCCCTGCCCTTAGGGACTGCCGTCCAAGAGGGGACCATGTGTGGCAACAGGAACCCACCTTCTCCTAAAAGACATGGAGGGATCGGCTCGTAATGGGCCCTGCATGTATAGGTATAAGCCCCCCCCCAACCGCCCCCCAAATCCCATTTGACAGGGATAAAAGTATCATGCCCCAGGTAGAGAGATGTCAGTGCTTTGTGGCCCCTGTTGGGGACCTATGAAGCTACAGCTACCATCAACACTCACCACGTGATCGCCCAGTCAACGAGGGCTGCCAAAGGGATCAATGTGGCATACGTCATGCAAGGCGACCCACTGAACCTCCTCCTTTGTTTGATCAGCCGGTCAACAACACAGCTCCCATGGCAGGGCAACTCTCTGGGGAGGAATTAGTGGAACTGCAATGCTCACATGATGTTGAATTGCTCAGACCTCTGTGGAGCAGCTCAAGATGTGGCCACTTGAGGCAGAAGTCTCAAGGCTGATATTTTTAAGCTTGAAAGCCACACATCATAGACAGTTCGTTATATATCTCTTGTCTATTGAATATTGAACTGTCCTTTCCCTTTGGTACATTAAGTACTGTCCTCTTTTTTCTTCTGTATTTTGCAGGTATAATCCTTCATTCATCATTGCAATACCTCATGTTTATTTGATCCTCAGGTTGTTATCACAGACCATTTGTATACAGATGGAGTGGAAGTTCTCTTTGTTGATGTATAGATTGGATTTCTGAGTCTGTGTTCTGATGCACTTGTGTGTGACCTTGATAGCCCCCATCAATCTGGATATGCCTCTCCTACCTACTTGACCCTTTCCCGTTTTATGTACATGGAGTGGAAGTGTTCATACTTTGTTGCTTTCTTCTTCAGAGCTGTTAGCACTTGAGACAATATCCTAGAACGTAAAGGCTGAGACATACAGGATATGTAGCCCTCGATGGATTGGAAAGATCCAAATGGTATGACATGGATTGCACACAGCAGCTTCTCCATGATTTTTTTGTATGACCTCATACAGGTCAAGATGCTGCAGGATATGAGTCTGTAGCAATCTATGACCTCCTCCTCCACCACACCAAAGAGAGTGAGCCTTGTCTGGTATCCTGGGTCTCTGTGGGTTTGTAATCAGCCATGGGTTTCTCTGGTTGAATTGGCTTCTGAGGCTTTGGGATTTCTGTAGGCAACTGAAAACTCATCTGCACCTGCATCTGGAGATGAGCTCTTAGGCAGTGGCAAGACAACAAATGAAGGGGCCGTGCACACTGGTATTGGCAGGACCCTGGGGCTGCATGGTGCCCATCTGTCACTCCTTGGCATGCCTTCTCAGGGAATAAAGAAGAAACATAAAGGTGATGGGAATCCTTGTGGGTGTTGGTGGGGGCAGAGGTGAATAAGATGATGATTTTGTTACAGTTTACCTTGATTTCAGCATCATTTCAGGCGCGAGGCTTCAAGCATGCTGCAGGCCTCTGTTTTATCTGTTTGCTTCTGTAGTCTCCTCCTACCAACTTCCTACTTCCTCCCTCTGAGCTGCTCCTCCTACTTCCTATGGAGGGGTTTTAAAGGCAGACTGAGGCCTGACTCAGATGCCCTTGCGTTGTTGTTCAAGCAGCTCTGTACCTTGGGCTCTGTGTATGTCCTGGCTAGTCTTCCATCCAATCTAGTGCTGACCTTTGGCTTTGTCTGACTATTCTTTTGCCTCCCCCCTAATAGTGGACATCCAATCTTGTGCAGACTTCTGACTCTGGCTGACTACCTGAACTGTGCATGACCCAGCTTGTCTGACTACCCCCTCTGGTGCTGACTAGTGGCTCTGTCTGACTATTCTTTTGTCTTTTCCCTTGGCGATCAGACACCCAAAATAGTGCGGGCCTGGGGCTCTGGTAGACTTGCATCTGACTGCAGGCGTAAGTCAGTTCACTCATTTCACTGGATCAAGATCCTGAGTTCCAGTTCCTGCTCCTGTTCCTGCTACTGCTTCTGCTCCTGGTTCCTGTTGAGACTACCAGTGGCTAAGGCCTAGTCTCCAGCAGTGTGGTCTAGCTTTGCAGCCTATTATTCCTGATAATAGTGCTTGCTGGTTGGTAACCCTCTGCTTGTTACTGTAATTGTTTGGTCTTTCCATCTAATTGTTAATAAATTGCACATTTACCGTACTGTACTGACTCCTGAAATTCTCTGGGTAACCGTGACAGGTTTGTTGCTCAGTGCGTGGTATTCTGATCACTAACTTGGCAAAGAACCATGGTCGCCATATCCAAGGTCGGGATAGGTGGAATATATTTGCAAACAAGTCACAAACTGGGTTGGAACACCAAAGAAGCAGCTATCAGGAAGACGCATATCAGTGGGGAGACTAATAGTACAAGGAAACCAGATGTAGACAGGCGAGTTGATGTACCCTGAAGGGACCAGTTAAAGGAGGGGAATTGTCCATGTGATCATGTCATGTTTTGCACACAGCTGCTTCTTCTTTACGGACGAGATCTTGTCAGGGCAGAACGTGGCATGGAGCATCTTTCTTTTGGGGTATGTGTGAGATGCAGCAGACAACCCTCAAATGGTCTGTGGGTTTGGAAGGGATCATGTTAGCTATGCATATGCTATGGGTGTCACGGAAAACATTTGACAGGCAGTGTCAGGGCACTTCTGTGTATGCTTTGTGAGTTTTTCTTCCAGAGATGCCTATGGGTGTATGCGTAACTGTGTATTGTGCAGTCTTATGTTGTTGGGTTTTAAGACGTATTAGGTAGTGTTTTTTTGTAGGTGCCAAATTACTGTTAGGAAATGTACCCTGTTAACAGTCACCTTATATAAAACAATCATAAATTAATTATGCTGTCCCATTGATATCTAAGGGAGGAAATCTAGTATCTGTTAACTGACACTGTTTGCTCGTAGCAAGGGTTACAAAATATTAAACCCTGGCTAAAAAAACCTGCTATCATCACTTTTGATTTTTACTGCACCCAATAGAGTTGAGCCCCTAATGTGAGGACTAGGGGGAAACAGACAGGGTTGCTGTCCATTTGCCAAGGTAACAAGATGGTCTCAGATTAGAAAATGTTATGGGTGGAAATAAAACTGTTTATGCACATAGCTCTACATAGCCTGGCATTATTTTAATACAAGCAGCGTGCCAGCTGTTTCAAAGAAACCATTGTAAAATATATGCAGCTGCTTCTCTGTGACTGTCATTCATCTCTTTGCAGATCGCTGCAGTGGATGAGTTACACAGTAACATAGTAAATTTGGTTGAAAAAAGACACAAGTTCATCAAGTTCAACCTTTGCCTCATAACCCAAATAATTTAGTCTATCACAACTTCCTGTTTTGCCTGCTAATACAGCGTATAACCCTGTATGTACTGCTATCATCACTTTTGATTTTTACTGCACCCAATAGAGTTGAGCCCCTAATGTGAGGACTAGGGGGAAACAGACAGGGTTGCTGTCCATTTGCCAAGGTAACAAGATGGTCTCGGATTAGAAAAAGCTATGGGTGGAAACAAAACAGTTTATGCACATAGCTCTACATAGCCTGGCATTATTTTAATACAAGCAGCGTGCCAGCCGTTTCAAAGAAACCATTGTAAAATATTTGCAGCTGCTCCTCTGTGACTGTCATTCATCTCTTTGCAGATCGCTGCAGTGGATGAGTTACACAGTAACATAGTAAATTTGGTTGAAAAAAGACACAAGTTCATCAAGTTCAACTTTTGCCTCATAACCCAAATAATTTAGTCTATCACAACTTCCTGTTTTGCCTACTAATACAGATTATAACCCTGTATGTTGGGGAGGGCATGACCTAATGCTATTTCTGCACAGTCTGAATGGTGGAGCATGACACACAATTGGACTTGCCCACTTGGACAGCAGAATTTTTGGTGGTCCAAGGGGCTTGATGGGTCCACATGCTTAGTATCTCTAGGTGCTGGCTCACCCAGCTTCTTTCCCTGTACACCAAGTTGGCCCACTGTGCTGCTCTAATACAGCTCGGAGGGTTGTGGAAATGTTCACAGATAAATTATATATTCACTCTTGCTTGGATGTAGGTAAAGAGGAGTGCAGCTCCAAGCTTCCTCTCACCCTCTCTAGAAGCTTGATTAGTTTAGATTCATCCCCTGTACAGACTGAACTAATCACTGTACTCCTCTCTTCTTCCAGCCAGCAAAGTTTTATAGATTCTACTACAGACAGGAAAATAAAGAACTCCAGTAAGGTGAGCACATATCCCTTAATGCTAGACAGTTTATGTAATGAAAAAGGGTGTTAACCCCTTAAGGACTGGGAAAATCTGAGGTGGATTTCACTTAAGGACCAGAGCAATTTTGACTTTTTTGACTGTTGTCGTTCAACCATATTTTATCTTTAATTCCTTTTGTACATCCACACAAATTATATACTGTTTTTTTAAGCACAAGTAGGGCTTTCTTTTGATACCACAATTATATGAATACCTCATGTTTAATTTGATTAAAAAGAGCGAAATATTTAAAAAAACAACATTTTGCTTACATTTTCCTGTCAGGATTTGCATACCATTAGTTTATTACAAGAAAATACCTCTAAATATATTAATATGCTTCTCCTGAATATAAGAGTACCCCATATGACCAGTATTTCAATTCCTTTCTCACATTTACAAGGTAAATATTACAAGATGGATGCCATTATTTCCAACCTGTAATTTTTCAACAATTGGCATGTAAGCATCATAGCTTAGTTGACAGTGCCAGAACCAAAAATGTCCCACAAAGGTATACGTTTCTGAAAACTAGACAACATAAGGTAAACAATCAGGAGAATTTTGGAATTTTTTATGCAGCTATTTTTCAAGAAATATTTTTCAAATTTGTGATAATATTTTGTTTTTTTGCAGTTTTCACACTTACATTTCAATATTACTGTTGATATCAAGCACGGTATAGTTGAAAATTTTAAAAAAATGCATTGATTAGTATTCAGTTCCTTCTTCTGAATACAGCAATACCCCATGTGCATAGGTTTCTCAAGGTTTGGGGAAGGTACGGGGCCCAAATTGGAACATGCGCGTTTCCAGTTCCACACTTTGAATTTTCACAGCTTGCGTCACTGGTGCCATGTCTCATTTGGGGCTGTGCACCAGTGCTCCACTTTAAAATTTCCCCCTCAAAAGTGTATATTTTTGGGAAGTAGACGCCCCAGACTTTCATTTTAGGTGTGTTTTCAAATTTTGTACACAGCCATTTTACCATCAATCCCTTGTAAAACTTCACGTAAGTACAAAAAACTGCGTTTTTCACACTTACACTTCAATGTTCATGTGAATTTCAAGCACAGGATAGGTGAAGATTTTATAAACTACATTGATTAGTGTTTGGAGCCTTCTTCTGAATATGCCAATGCCCCATATGCATAGGTTTGTCAGGGTTTGGGGGAGTTACTGGGCCCAGTTGGAACATGTTAGTTTCCTTTTACAGGCATGCCATTTTTTACAGTTAGTGCCTTGTCTCATTTTGGAATGTTTGGCAATACTGCAATGAATTTTACCCCCAAAAGTATATGTTGTAGAAGAGTAGACAACCCTGGCTTTCATTGTATTTGCACTTTATAAATTTTTTTCCTGCGACTCTATCACCAATCCCTCCCAAAACCTGCAATAAGGCAGAGACACGCCATTTTTTCACACTTTTATTTTAGTGTTACTCTGGATTTCAATCCGATGATATTTGCTGATTTTTTTAATTGCTTTACATTAGTGATGAGTTACATTGTTTGAGTATGGCAATGCCCCATATGCATAGGTTTGTCAGGGTTTAGGTGAGCTACTGGGCCCAGTAGGGAACATGTGTGTTTCCATTATCAGAGATGGAAAAAAAAATTTAGGGTGTTTTGCCAAATAACAAAATAAGCTTTACAGCACTACTGCATTGTTCCAGCATGGTATTTCTTGAAGCAATCACCCATGTAGAGACCAGGTTTGAAAGGGCAATCAGGACAGTAAATGGGGGTATCTGTCTGTATTCCCTTGCTGTAGCAAACCCTGCAGTGTTTCTGTGGGTTTTTCTTTTGGGGGGTTGGGGGGATTTTATAAATAAAGTGTACTAACCCGGGTTTTGGTGGAATTATTTAATTGCCCCTTGAAACAAAAATTGGGAAATAAGATGGAGCTGATACTGCAGAAAAATAAGTTTTAGAGTGGGGTTTGTCAATTTGAAAATCAAAAAAGAATTGTATACTGCAGTCTGCGTCATGTAAATGGCAACCTTTTTGTACCATGCCCTACACTTTCTCATGCTGAGGTACGGCTGCACGAGTTGATCACACAGATCAACTCCACCCACGTGCTTATTGTAGTCTCTGAAGCAGACTGGCTTTCTTAGTAACCCCCGTTCTGCCATGAACAGAGACTGCCACAGTTTTGTCCTCATACATAGTGGAAAGCATGTATACTTCTTTTTTGTCCTTGAACTTAACTGCCAGCAGCTCATGTTGGCACAAAGCTAAGGACGTCCCGGTTTTTAGTTTTTTTTAACTACAATTTCTTTGGGCATCTCCCTGCAATTGTGCCTGACAGTGCCACAGGCCATGGCCTCTGATGTGTTCCAGGAGCCTGCAAAACCCCTTATTTACTTTCCACCTAATCCCACTCTTGACCGCCTTGTGTCTGAGGAGTGGAAATCCCCGGACAAGAAACCCTCTGTGTCCAAGAAATTTGCCAAGCTTTGTCCCTTGTCTGAAAGTGTTAGTAATGTTCAACAAAAAGTTATTTGCATATAGAAGAGATTAAAAAGCTGAGCTATATGCAAAAAAACATATCTCTCAAACCGCTATGGTTTAAGAGATACAGGCTTTTAAAGTTCGCTGTCTCCTACTGACAGCTGTAAAGCTGTCAGCAGGAGATTCGTGTCGGTCGACAAGGAGGCGCTTGAGAAGTGCCGCGATCTTGTTACTTACAAGGAATCCCTTCATTGGAATGGTCTAAAATGTGTGATGTAAAGCTGTCAGTAGGAGACAGCAAACTTTAAACTTCTGTATCTCTTAAACCATAGCGGTTTGAGAGATAAGTTGTTTTGCATATAACTTAGCTTTTTAAGCTCTTCTATATGCAAACAACTTTTTGTTGGTCATTACTAACACTTGAAGCTGCGCTTTCTCAGTGGGTTCATCCCCCCAAAGTGGATGCTCCTGTATCTAAATCTACTGCCTTACCAGTCTCTGATGCCTCCACACTGAAGGACTGGACAGGCAAGAAACTTGAGGTTTCAATCAAGTCCATTTTTGCCACTGCTGGTTCTGCTATGAGTCCAGCGTTTGCGGCAGCATGGGTGAACCGGGCCATTGTGATCTGGACTGAACAGCTCACCTGGGCTGTCTGTCAGGATGCACCTACTCCAGATAAGTTGCGCCTTCTCGTCATCATTTCTGAGGCACAGCACTATGTTTCTGCTACCTTATATGATGCCATTCGTTTGGTGGCCAGGGTTTCTACCATGTCTGTGGTGGCCAGTCGAGCTCTTTGGCTCAAGATCTTATCTGCTGACACTGCTTCCAAGAAAGCTTTTCTGTCCCTACCCTTTCAGGGTACCTCCTTGTTTGGGTCAGATCTTAAGGATCTGATCAGTGAGGCCACAGGGGGTAAGAGTACTCTTTTACCCTTGGTTCCCAGGAAGAAATTGCTGCTTAAACCTAACAGTTATTTTCATTCTTTTCAGAATGAGACATGTCCAGCGAACCAGACTGATCCCTCAGCTCCGCGTACCTCCTCCAAGACCAAACAGCAATGGAAGCCCAAGGTCTCCTCCAAGCCCAAGGCTTCCAAGACTTCTTTGGCATGACTCGCCGAACCCGGGTCCGCACTCCGCTGTGGGTAGTTGTCTACAACACTGTCACAGCGTTTGGGAGGGCTCAATGGCGGGCCCATGGGTTTTACAGGTAGTGACGGAAGGGTACAAGATCGCTTTCATTTCTCTTCCTCCCTTTCATTTTCTTCCTTCTCACTCATCTCAGGGTGCAGGGAAAAGCGGTCTGTTCGACAGCGCTGTTCAGGGTCTTCTGGACAAGGATGTTCTAGAGCCGGTGCCTGTCCAGGACAGGGGTTTGGGTTTCTACTCAAACCTCTTTGTGGTCGCCAAAAAAGACGGCGGTTGTCGCCCTATTTTGGACTTGAATGATCTCAATTCCTTTGTGACCTGGACTCATTATCACCAGGAGTCTCCACGCACAGTGATTGCTGCCATGTCCCCGGGGGAATTCCTTGCTTCTCTGGATCTTCAGGACGCGTACTTACACATTGCCATTCATCCAGAGAGCCAGCAGTACCTCTGGTTTGCCTGTGACAGGGTACATTTTCAATTCTCAGCTCTTCCATTTGGTCTGACGACAGCTCCTCAGGTCTTCAACCGTGTCCTGGGTGCCTTGATATCCGTTCTCCATTGGAACAGCATCAGAGTTACTCCATACATGGACGACTTGCTTCTTAAAGCCCCCTCTGTGGACCTTCTTCATCAGCAAGTTCAGCACTGCATTCAGGCTCTCACCCATCACATCACGGGTGGATCATCAACTTGGACATGTCAGATCTTATCCCATCCCAACGTCTGGTCTTCCTGAGCTGGCTCACCAGATCGCCCACTGGGTGTCCGCGATTCTGTCTCAGGATCCAGTTCCAGTCCAGAAGCTATCCTCTCTGGTGGGGAAATTCATATCCACCATAGAAGCGGTTCTGTTTGCCATGGCGCACACCAGGGAGCTCCAGAGGTTCGTGATCCAGGTGTGCAAGGGTCAGTTTCCCTTCCTCTTCATGTGGAACTGAGCTTGTCATGGTGGCTCAATATTTCCAACCTGCTGAAGGGCAAGTCCTTCCTGGTACCCTTCTGGACCAAGGTGACGACTGATGCCAGACTCTCCGGCTGGGGAGCAGTCCTGGGTTGCTTGAGCGTTCAGGGCCGGTGGTCTCCAGAGGAGTCCCTCCTTCCGATCAACATATTGGAGCTTCGGGTGATTATTTCATGCCCTTCGACATTGGACATCTCAGTTGGAAGACTGTCCGGTCCGAGTGGAATCCGACTACGCCACGGCCCTGGCTTACATCAACAAGCAGGGCGGAACAAGAAGTCTCGCTGCTTGGTTAGAGGTCAAGGCTATTTTGTCCTGGGCAGAAGAACACATTCCTGCCATAGCCGCAGTTCACATTCCATGCGTAGACAACGTCATGGCGGACTTCCTCAGTTGATAAACAGTGGACAGCGGAGAGAGGGAGTTGCATCCAGAGGTGTTCCACCTCATTGTTCAGAGATGGGGTCCTCCTTATATCAACCTGATGGCGACAAGATACAACAGGAAGGTTCCAAGGTTCTGCTCTCAGTGGAGAGACCCTCTGGCTCTAGCAGTAGATGCAAAGTCCATTCCTTGGTTATTTCCTCTGGCTTACATCTTTCCTCCCCTCCTCATGTTGCACAGGGTGTTACGGAAATTACGGCTGGAGTGTTGTCCAGTTTTTTTGATTGCTCCGTACTGGCCTCGTCAGTCTTTGTTTCCGGAGCTCTTGGATCTGTCAGTGGCGGAGCCCTTTCTGCTCCCCTACCATCCGGATCTTCTTCTACAGGGTTACCTTTGGAAGGAGGATGTTCACCGGCTAGCTTTGACAGCTTGGAAATGTGAATCCTCAATATTGAGGAAGAAAGGCTTTTCTTCTGGTGTGGTGGCTACTATGCTCAGCACCCGCAAACCTGTTTCTTCCAAGATCTACCATCATGTCTGGTTGACTTTTTTGTCTTGGTATGCTGACAGGGACCTGTCTCAGGAATTTGATCTGCCTACGGTTCTGGCTTTTTTGTAGGACGGTGTGGATAAGGGCCTCAGTATGAGTTCCCTTAAGGTTCAGACTTCTGCGCTTTCTGTTTTCTTTCAGAGGCGCTTTGCCATCCTTCCTGATGTCAAGGTTTTCTTCCAGGGCGTTGCACATGTTCGTCCTGCCTTTAAGATTCCTGCTCCTCAGTGGGATCTTAACTTGGTTTTGGGCATTGTTTAATGTCCCCCTTTTGAGTCTTTGGCTACTGTTCCTCTATACCTCTTGATGTGGAAAATGGCCTTCCTCCTGGCGACTGTGTCTGTTTGCTGTGTTGCGGAGTTGTATGCTCTATCCTGTAAACCACCCTGTTTGGTGTTTCACAAGGACGAGGCGGTGCATCGCACTTTTAAGGAGTTTCTACCGAATGTGGTCTCTGAGATCAGGAGATTGTGGTGCCCTCTTTCTGCCCTGATACCATCTCTGAAAAGGAGAGGGATCTCCACTTGTTAGACATGGTGCGTTGTCGCAAGTCTGTCATTGTTAGGGCCCAGAATTTCTTGAATTCTAAAAGGTCTGTGGGTTGCCATATTTTTTCCTTGGAAATGAACGCTGATGGGTTGGCAGCAATATGTTGGGCTGCATGTAGATTCATTTGAGGCATGATTTCCCCATACATTTCTTCCCCCAAAAATAAATAAATAAAACTGAACATGGGTAAATCCTGCCACGCCCACTTGAATTCCCGGGTTGCCTGTGAATTCAGGAATTTGTGGGCATGAATTGGCTGCTGATACCCATTCATCAGCAGGTGTGGCAGTACTTGTGTCAGGTCTTGGGGCAGTACTTGTGTCAGGTCTTGGGACAGCTCTTGGGGCATTTGTTAAGGCAGCTGTTGGGGCATTTCCTAGGGCAGCTCTTTGGGAAGGTCTTTGGGCAGCACTTTGGGAAGTTGCTGGGGCAGGTCTTTGGACAGTTGCCGGGGCAGCTCTTGGGGCAGTTGTCGGGGCAGCTCTTGGGGCAGTTGCTGGGGCAGCTCTTGGAGCACTGCGTCTTTTTTTCATAGGAGGCCCAACATCATTGTTAGAGCTACTCTCACTCTCAGAAAAATGAGTGATGTCGAAGTCTGTGGCTTTTGAGTCAGACACCAAAAAGAAATATGCCTCTTCTAATGTGTACCTCCTCTGCATTGTATACACCTGCTCTAAACTGAATAAATTACTAGCTTCTATACCTAACTATAACTAACTCTCACCCCAAACGGTCACTATTCCTATGATAATTTTTTTTAATATTTTTTTTCCCTACGCTACTCTTAAACCTAAATCTATCCCTAAGCCTTACCTTAACACACGTATTCCCTGAACCTACCCAACCCAACTACCTATCTAAACTAGCTTGTAATATAAAATACATTTTGAATAAAAGAACCTTTTTTTTCCTACACTACTCCTAAACCTAAATCTATCCCTAAGCCTTACCCTAACCAATGTATTCCCTGTACATGCCTAAACCAACCAAACTACCTATCTAAACTATAATTATGTTTTTTTTTTCCCTACTCTACTCCTAAACCTAAATCTAACCCTAAACCTTTCCCTAAGACACGTAGACTAAACCTACCCAACTATATACCTAAAATACACTAAATAATCATATTTTATTTAAAAAAAAAAAAAAAATACAGGGGGGATGGGGGAAGAACCACAGATCAGCAAAAAGCTGATCTGCAGCAATTGATCACTATTTAAGGGATCAGAGGAGTCACAGTGATCAAAGGGTTAATTTTTGGTTAAATTTTTTTTAACAATTTTAAAGCTGTAACAGAATCTGGAACACTGGACACAATGTCTCTCTGTCTCTCTCCATCTCAGAAGTGTGTAAGATGGAGGGAGGCAGAGAGATGTGAGCGGGACAGTATTTGTAAATACTATCCCTGTCATTCTCCTTCTGCAACATGTGATTTGTTAATCTAGCGAATCGCATGTTGCAACCATGTTGTTACTGGTTGAAACTAAGTGCCCCGATATCGGAGCACATAGCAACAAGCAGCCCGCGCGCTCCCATCGCTCCATGTGGCGGCAATGGGAGATTTTAATGGGCTACAACCCATGATGATCCAGGACCGTCATGGGTCCTTAAGGGGTTAAGCGAAACGAGGCTTTCCATCCATTATAAGACTACAACTCCTATAATCCACTGGCAGTCAGTCAGTGCTTTATGATGATGACGATGATGATGATAATGGATATAGTCACACACTAACTGCTGAGCCATACAATACTAAACCCCTTATGTACTGAGAATAAAAGCAGTCTTGTGCAGCCCCTTAACCCCTTAGTGACCCTTGACGTACCAGGACCCTTGACGGTCCCGGTACGTCAAGGGTTAAACTCTTCCATCGCGGCCGCACGGAGCGATGGAAGAGCTCAGGTTGCATCTTACTAAGTGTCCCGGTATCGGGACACTTAGTAACGAGTTGTAGAACCCCTGAGGAAGTGGCAAGTTGGCCACAATACGCGTTGGGTTTGGAAAAGCGCTATCCAGAACTCTATTGTTCAGAGCAACTCCCGGACACGCCTTTTCCCCATGTGGAAGATAGCACACGGACAATAGGAATGCTAAACATCGCTGCAGTGCGAATAGAGGATCTCTTTATCTGTGTTGCTTTACCATTCTACCAGCCATTAAACAAGCCGAGAGCGGAGCGGCTAGTGGGGAGAAAGTGGAAGAGATGGAAAGACGAATAGAACACCTGATATTGAGATTCCGTTACATTGGGATTATATGGAGTAAGGTTGTGTACACCGGGAGTCTATATGCTGTTATATTCTGATGATCTGGTAAGCGCATTTGTACTGCTTGCTTTTGAAATTAAAATCAAGATATTACTTTTAGATTGCTTTTCCTTCTTGCGCCCCTGATACAGATTGAGAAACATTTTTGAAACGTGATTCGCTTCATAAGCGAATCACATGTTGCAAAACCTGAATGACAGGGACAGTATTTGTAAATTTGTAAATACTGTCCCTGTAATGTCTCTCTGCCTCCCTCCACCTTGCTGAGGTGGAGAGAGACAGAGAGACATGGTGTTCCAGCCTTACTGTACAAAAAATGTAAAAAAGAAAAGTTTAAATAAAGAAAATTAACCCTTTGATCACTGTTCTGCAGTGTTCAATAAGTTCCCCCCATCTGATCACTCTTGGAGTGATCAATTTGCTGCAGATCAGTGTTTTCTGATCTGTGGGACACCCCCCATCCCCCTTGAATTTTTAAAAACATTTTTTAAATTTTTAAAACATTTTTTCAATTTTTTTTTTTTTTAAATAAAATTTGAATTGTAAATATAGTTTAGGTATTTTGGTAGGTAGTTGTGTAGGTTTAGTGTAGACCTGTGTTAGGGAAAGTTTTAGGGATAGATTTAGGTTTAGGGGAAAAAAAAAAAAATATATATATATAATAAGTGCAGTTTAGATAGGTAGTTTACTTGGGTTAGGTAGGTTCAGGATAAACGTAGGCTAGGGTAAGTTTTAGGGATAGCGTAAGAAAAAAAAACAAAAAAAAAAGTTTTTAGATTAAGTGGACAAAATGCAGCGCAGGTACAGTGTTGAAGAGGTATCTGCATTTTTGGCGTCTGACTCAGAGGCAACAGACACTGCGTCAGACTGACGTAACGCAGTTTTCAGAGAGTGAGAGCAGCTCTAGTGACGACGCTGGGCCTTCTGTAAAGAAAAGATGTACTGCCCCAAGAGCTGCCCTGGCAACTGCCCCAGCACCTGCCAAAAGATCTGCCCAAAGACCTGCCCAAAGAAATGCCCCAACACCTGCCTCTCCTGATCCTAATAAATGGGTATCACCAATCAATTTATGCCCACAAATCCCAGAATTCAAAGGCAACCCAGGGATTCAAATTGATGTGGAAGGATTTACCCATGATCATTTTTTTGATTTGTTTTTGGGGGAAGACATTTTAGGTGAAATTGTGTCCCAAACCAATCTGTATGCAGCCCCAGTATACTGCCGCCAACCCTACAGCTTTCGTTGTTAAGCAAGAAGTATGGAAACCCATAGACGTCACAGAATTTAAACAATTCTGGGCCTTACTAATGATAATGGGGATAATAAAAAAGCCAAGTATCCGATCCTACTGGAGCAAAAACCCCATATGTGATACCCCCATATTCCCCAAGACAATGACCAGGTCCAGATTTGAAGTAATTTTGCACTTTATGCATTTTAGTGATAATACCCTGTGCCCCCCAAAAGAACACCCCCAGTATGATAGACTGTACAAAATTTGTCCCCTAATAAACCATTTACAGAAAAAGTTTGCTCAAGTATATATGCCCCAAAAAGAAATTAGTAACATAGTAACATAGTAAATTAGGTTGAAAAAAGACACAAGTCCATCAAGTTCAACCTTCGCTTCATACCTCAGTAACTAAGAATTTTATAGCTTTCCTGCTACCAATTAAATTAGTCTTTATCAGACCTTCCTGATCTGCCTACTGATAAACAGTATAACTCTGTATGTTCCCTTTTGAAAGAAAAAATTAGCGTAGATGAATCCCTAATGAAATATAAAGGCAAGCCACTTACTATCCTGATTGCCCTTCCAAACCCGGCCTCTGCTTTGGTGACTGTTTCAAGGAATACCATTCAGGTACAATGCAGTAGTGCTGTAAAGCTTCTTTTATTATTTGACCACTTTTTCCCCCTGAAATATCCTGTTTTTTATTTTTCAAAACACATCCCTCCTTAGATCTAACACTATCAAATTTTCTCTCTGATAATGGAAACACACATGTTCCCTACTGGGCCTAGTAGCTCCCCCAGACCCTGACAAACCTATGCATGTGGGGCATTGCCGTAATTAGAAGAAGGAGCCGAATAGTGATGAGCGAGCATGCTCGGCCGAAGCTCGGTTCGGCTCGAGCATCGCTCTGCTCGGCACATGGCGGTACTCGTACGAGTACCGCATGTGCTCGCCCGCCATGTTCGGTTCTCCTCCCCGCACGTTTCGCGGCTGCTGCGCAGCCAATAAACGTGCGGGGAGGCTCTGACATCAGTGTAATGCCAGCAGCCATGTTGGCTTCTGGCATTACACTGATTGGCTGGCCAGAACCCGTGATCGGGTGCTGTATAGCACCTGACCAGCGAGTTCGGCTCAGTCTTAGCCAGGGAGAGATGAGGATAGGAAGGGAAAGTCAGTGTAGGGAGAAGAAAAGTGTGTTTGAACAACAAAAAGACCCAAAAGTCCTTTGTAGGACTATTGTGTGTGGGGGCAGCAGTTATATTTTGTTTTGGGGGGCAGAGTTTAAAAAAAAAATGTCACATATTCCGTTCACTGTGCCTAGCCGCAGATTAGCAGCACATTCTGTTTAGTGTGCAAAGTTGCAGATTAGCAGCACATTCTGTTTAGTGTGCAAAGTTGCAGATTAGCAGCACATTCTTTTTAGTGTGCAAAGTTGCAGATTAGCAGCACATTCTGTTTAGTGTGCAAAGTTGCAGATTAGCAGCACATTCTTTTTAGTGTGCAAAGTTGCAGATTAGCAGCACATTCTGTTTAGTGTGCAAAGTTGCAGATTAGCAGCACATTCTTTTTAGTGTGCAAAGTTGCAGATTAGCAGCACATTCTGTTTAGTGTGCAAAGTGTAAAAAATAAAAGTCACATATTCCGTTCACTGTGCCTAGCCGCAGATAAGCAGCACATTCTGTTTAGTGTGCAAAGTTGCAGATTAGCAGCACATTCTGTTTAGTGTGCAAAGTGTAAAAAATAAAAGTCACTTATTCCGTTAACTGTGCCTAGCCGCAGATAAGCAGCACATTCTGTTTAGTGTGCAAAGTTGCAGATTAGCAGCACATTCTGTTTAGTGTGGAAAGTTGCAGATTAGCAGCACATTCTGTTTAGTGTGCAAAGTGTAAAAAATAAAAGTCACATATTCCATTCACTGTGCCTAGCCGCAGATAAGCAGCACATTCTGTTTAGTGTGCAAAGTTGCAGATTAGCAGCACATTCTGTTTAGTGTGCAAAGTGTAAAAAATAAAAGTCACTTATTCCGTTCACTGTGCCTAGCCGCAGATAAGCAGCACATTCTGTTTAGTGTGCAAAGTTGCAGATTAGCAGCACATTCTGTTTAGTGTGCAAAGTGTAAAAAATAAAAGTCACTTATTCCGTTCACTGTGCCTAGCCGCAGATAAGCAGCACATTCTGTTTAGTGTGCAAAGTTGCAGATTAGCAGCACATATTCCGTGTAATATGAAGAAGGCGGGTAAAAAGGGACGGGGAAGTGGACGTGATCCTGATAGTTCAGGGCGCGGGTCAGGACGCGTAGAAACTGTGCCTGGTGCCAGAGCACAAGAAAGAAAGACATCCACCATACCTAGCTTCATGTCTCAGTTTACAGGGCGTCGCAGGACATCACTCTCGAGGTCAGACCACTGCGAACAGGTGGTCGGTTGGATTTCAGCTGATACTGCTTCCAGTCGGTTAAGCACCACCCTGTCTTCCACCAAGTCCACTCTCAGTAGCCAAGAGTCTGGTCAACATAATCCTCACCCTGATCATCCTTCCTCCCACCATAGAGGGTCTGGCCAAAGAAGTGATCCCACACTGGGATATAGTGAGGAGCTCGTCTCATCACCAATCCTTCATTTGAACCTCTCTCCAAGCACGCTTGCAGAGGAACATGACATCTTGTGCCCTGATTCACAACCTCTAGAGGGTACCCAATCACAGGAAGATGACAGAGGGGAACGGCATTTAAGGTCAAAGGAAGTGGATGATGATGATGATGAGACACAGTTGCCATCAAATCAACCACTATTACTGTCTCAAGACCTTGATGAGGAGGATGATACACAGTTGTCAATGACTGAGTATGTGGTGGGATCAAGAAATGAGGAGGATGATCAGAGTGAGGAAGTGGAGGAGGACTTGGTGGACGATGAGGTGACTGACCCCACCTGGGAAGGTGGAGAGCCGAGCGATGACAGCAGTCCTGAGGGTGAGCCATCTGCAGCACCGCAACAGGCTGGAAGAGGCAGTGGTGTGGCTAAAGAAAGAAGGCGGACCGCACCAAACCGGCCCGCAAATGTTCCACGGAGCACCCCCTTGTGTAAATCTCCCTTGCCAAGGGCTAGGTGTTCCGCGGTATGGCGTTTTTTTAAGGAAAGTGCGGACGACAAAAGAATTGTAGTTTGCAACCTGTGCCACACCAGAATGAGCCGAGGCATGAACACTAGCAACCTCACCACCACCAGCATGATCCGACACATGGCATCCAAGCACCGTAATAAGTGGGAGGAACGCCCGGATCGCCAATCTGTGTCTGCAGGCCACACCACTGCCTCCTCTTCCCCTGTTTTCAGTGCCGGCCAATCGCCTGTCGAAGGTGCAGGCCCGCATACCTCCCGCCCTGCACCTGTACCATCTGAAGCACCATCAGCGACCACATCCACTTCCCTGTCCCAGCGCAGCGTCCAAATGTCGTTACCCCAGGCATTTGAGCGCAAGCGAAAATACCCAGCCACCCACCCACAGGCCATAGCACTAACCTCACACCTTTCCAAATTACTGGCCATCGAAATGCTGCCATTTAGGCTTGTGGAGACTGAGTCCTTCCGCAGCCTGATGGCAGCAGCTGTCCCTCGGTACGCAGTCCCCAGCCGCCACTACTTTTCCCGGTGTGCCGTCCCCGCCTTACACCACCATGTGTCCCGTAACATCACCCGTGCCCTGACCAAAGCAGTTACTGGGAAGGTCCACTTAACGACTGACACATGGACAAGTGCTTGTGGCCAGGGACGCTACATTTCCCTGACGGCACACTGGGTGAATGTCGTGGAGGCTGGGAGCGACTCGGACCCTGGGATGGCACAGGTGCTACCCACGCCGAGGATTGCGGGCCCTACCTCTATCAGGGTTTCTGCCAGCACCTACGTTATTGGCTCCTCCTCCTCCGTTTCCACCTCCGAATTCTCTGCGCGCAGCGCCACTCACCCATCAGCCGGTAGCTGGAAGCAGTGTAGCACTGCAGTGGGGAAGCGTCAACAGGCCGTGCTGAAGCTGATCTGCCTTGGGGACAAACAGCACACGGCCTCAGAGCTGTTGCAGGGGATTAGTCACCAGACCGAGCAGTGGCTCTCGCCACTCAACCTGCAACCAGGCATGGTTGTGTGTGATAATGGGCGTAACTTGGTGGCGGCTTTGGAGCTCGGCAAGCTCACACACGTACCATGCCTAGCGCATGTATTTAATTTAGTGGTTCAGCGATTTCTAAAAACCTACCCCAATTTGCATGATCTCTTGACCAAGGTGCGCCGCGTGTGTGCACATTTCCGTAAGTCATCAACAGCTTCAGCCGGCCTGTTGAAGCTGCAGCAGCGCTTACAATTGCCAGCTCACCGGCTGCTGTGTGACGTGAGCACGTGCTGGAACTCCACCTTCCACATGTTGGCCCGGCTTTGTGAGCAGCAGAGGGCAGTAGTGGAGTACCAGCTGTTACACGGTCGTCGCCTCTCCGTTCAACTTCCTCTAATCAGAAGTGAGGAGTGGGAATGGATGTCAGACCTCTGTGAGGTTTTACGCAATTTTGAGGAATCGACACAGATGATGAGCGGCGATAACGCTATTATCAGTGTAACCATCCCACTTCTGTGTCTACTGAAACGCTCGCTGCTCACAATTAAAACCGACGCTTTGCATGTGGAAGAGGTGGAAATGCGGGAGGAAGAGCTTACACAAGGTGATAGCCAGAGCACCCTCACTTCGTCTTCTCAGCGACAATTGAAGGAGGAGGAGGAAGACACGGTTGCCTCCGCTACAGAGGGTAGCCATGGAACTTTAGTTCCATCTCTTCAGCGTGGGTGGGCAGAAGAGGAGGAAGAGGATGAGGAGATTGAGAGTCATCCTCCTGGTGAGGACAGCGAAATCTTGCCTGTTGGTACTCTGGCACACATGGCTGACTTTATGTTAGGCTGCCTTTCCCGTGACCCACGCGTTATACGCATTTTAGACAACACGGATTACTGGGTGTTCACCCTTCTGGACCCCCGCTACAAAGAGAATTTCTCATCTCTCATTCCTCCGGTGGAGAGGACAAGCAAAATGGTGCAATACCAGAAGGTTCTTGTCGAAAAATTGCTCCAAAATTTTCCATCTGACAACGCTGGCGGCAGAGTACGTGCTACCTTGGCCAACCGAGAAGGGGAGAAAAGGGGAGCACACAGCAGTTCCGACAAAGGCAGGGCAACACTCTCCAAGGCGTGGGACACCTTCATGACACCCCGCCAGCACCCTCACCCTGATGCGCAGCCTAGTGTCACAAGGAGGGAAAAGTTTTGGAAGATGGTGAAGGAGTACATAGCAGACCGTGTCAGCGTCCTCAATGATCCCTCTGTGCCTTACAACTTCTGGGTGTCCAAGCTGGACACGTGGTATGAACTGGCACTCTACGCCTTGGAGGTGCTGGCCTGCCCTGCCGCCAGCGTTCTGTCTGAGCGGGTATTTAGTGCTGCTGGTGGCATCATAACAGATAAGCGTATCCGCCTTTCCACCGAAAATGCTGATAGGTTGACACTTATAAAAATGAACAAGGCCTGGATTTCCCCTGACTTCTCCACTCCACTGGAGGAAAGCCCCGGGTGAACATAAAGTCACTTTATATATGTTATTTACAATGATGGGAATACTCTGTATTCCCATTCACCCCTTACACCAAAAAAATGGGTATATGGTTGACTCTCTTCCATATACCCTGGGATATAATTTTTATATAGGGCCAGCTCACCAGCGGGCCCTGTGATATAATTTTTATATAGGGCCAGCTCACCAGCGGGCGCTGTTTGACAATTTTTGTATAGGTCAGCTCACCAGCGGGCCTTCTCATATAATGTTTTATTGGGTCAGCTCTCTAGCGGGCCCTCTCATATAATGTTTTATAGCGTCAGCTCACTAGCGGGCCTTCGCATATAATGTTTAGGATGGTCAGCTCCGCAGCAGACCCTCACCCATAATGTTTTAGATGGTCGGCTCAGCGCACGTTTCCCTCTTAATCATGGCCCCAGTTCAGAAAAATCGAGGAAATTTTTGGGAGAATTTGCCTCTGCGCACGTTTCCCTCTTAATCATGGCCCCAGTTCCGAAAAATCGAGGAAATTTTTTGCAGAATTTGCCTCTGCGCGCGTTTCCCTCTTAATCATGGCCCCAGTTCAGAAAAATCGAGGAAATTTTTTGCAGAATTTGGCCCTGCGCACGTTTCCCTCTTAATCATGGCCCCAGTTCAGAAAAATCGAGGAAATTTTTTGCAGAATTTGCCTCTGCGCACGTTTCCCTCTTAATCATGGCCTCAGTTCAGAAAAATCGATGACATTTTTTGCAGAATTTGCAGATGATATACAAGTAAATATACAGCAAATACTGTTTGGTAACAATTGTTCGCCTAAAGTCGTTTTTATCTTCCTTTTTGTGTGTTTTACGGTCAGTCTGTAAAAATGGCGTACTACGGGCGAAACATCGTTCCCAGCAGCGACGTTGGAGTCCAAGATGCATCCAGACATCCTCCCTATGCTGTCCCTGAACCATTTCTGTGGTGTTTCCATCATTTTCTGCCCTTTTCCTATGGACCAGGCACCCTCCCCTCATCAGAGCAGGGGGTGCCTGGTGTAATGCTCGAGTCCTCCCATTGACTTCAATGGGGCTCGGGTGCTCGGCCGAGCACTCGAGCCTCCGGGGGTGCTCGGCCAGAGCACCCGAACACCCGAGCATTGGGGTGCTCGATCATCACTAGAGCCGAACACTAATCAATGCAGTTTATAAAATCTTCACCTATTCTGTGCTGAAATTCACATCAACACTGAAGTGTTGATGTATTGCTGTTTTTTTTTTTTTTTGCTTTGTTTTTTTTTTTACTTACGTCAAGGTTTACGAGGGATTGGTGGTAAAATGGCTGTGTACAAAATTTGAAAACACACCTAAAATGAGAGCCTGGGGTGTCTACTTTCCAAAAATATACACTTTTGGGGGGAAATCTTAAAAAAGAGCACTGTTACACAGGCCAAATGAGAAATGGCACCAGTAATGCAAGCTGTGAACCAGTAATGCAAAGTGTGAACCTGGAAACACGCATGTTCCAATTTGGCCCCTTAGCTCCCCCAAACCATGAGAAAGCTATGCATATGGGGTATTGCCATACTCAGAAGAAGGAGCTGAACACTAATCAATGCAGTTTATAAAATATTCACCTATTCTGTGCTTGAAATTCACATCAACATTGAAGACAAAGTGTGAAAAATGCTGTTTTTTTTACTTACATCAAGTTTACGAGAAAGTGGTGGTAAAATGGGGGGAAATCCTAAAGTGGAGCACTGGAACATAGCTGAAAATGAGTAATGGCACCAGTTAACCAAGATGTGAAAATTCAATATTTGTTCCAATTTGGGCCCCGTAGCTCCCCCAAACCTTGAGAAACCTATGCATATGGGGTATTGCCGTACTCAGAAGAAGGAGCTGAACACTAAACAATGCATTTTTAAAAATCTTCCCCTATCATGTGCTTGAAATCCACATCAACATTAAAGTGAAAGTGTGAAAAACGCTATTTTTTTAACTTACATCAAGATTTACAAGCGATTGGTGGTACAATGGCTGCGTAAAAAATTTGAAAACATACATAAAATGAAAGCCTGGGGTGATTACTTTCCAAAAATATATACTTTTGGGGGGAAATCTTAGAGTGGAGCACTGTTACACAGCCCCAAATGAGACATGGCACCAGTGATGCAAGCTGTGAAAATTCAAAGTGTGAAACTGGAAACGAGCATGTTCCAATTTGGGCCCCTTAGATCCCCCAAACCTTGAGAAACCTATGCATATGGGGTATTGTCATACTCAGAAGAAGGAGCTGAACACTAAACAAGGCATTTTTAAAAATCTTCACCTATCATGTGCTTGATATCAACAGTAGTATTGAAAGGTAAGTGTGAAAACTGCAAAAAAACAAAATATTACAATTTTGAAAAATATTTCAGGAAAAATAGCTGCATAAAAAACTCCAAAATTCTCCTGATTATTTACCTTATGTTGTCTAGTTTTCAGAAGCCTATACCTTTGTGGGACATTTTTGGTTCTGGCACCGTCAGCTAAGCTATGATGCTCACATGCCAATTGTTGAAAAATCACAAGTTGGAAATAATGGCAGCCATCTTGTAATATTTACCTTGTAAATGTGAGGAAGGGATGGAAATACTAGGCATATGGGGTACTCTTATATTCAGGAGAAGCAAACGAATATATTTAGGTGTATTTTTTTGTCATGAACTAATTGTATGCAAATCCTGACAGGAAAATATAAGCAAAATGTTTTTTTTTTAATATTTTTGCTCTTTCTTTCTATTTTAATAAATTTAAATGATGAGGTATTCATATAATTGTGTTATCATAAGAAAGCCCTACTTGTGCTTAAAAAAACAGTATATTATTTGTGTGGGTGTACAAAGGGAATTAAAGAGAAAAAATGGTTGAACAAAGACATAGTCAAAAAAGTCAAAATTGCTCCGGTCCTTAAGTCAAATCTAACTCAGATTTTCCCGGTCCTTAAGGGGTTAAGTAAAATGTAGAATGCAGGTGTATATGTAACATAGTAACATAGTAACATAGTAAATTAGGTTGAAAAAAGACACAAGTCCATCAAGTTCAACCTTCGCTTCATACCTCAGTAACTAAGAATTTTATAGCTTTCCTGCTACCAATTAAATTAGTCTTTATCAGACCTTCCTGATCTGCCTACTGATAAACAGTATAACTCTGTATGTTCCCTTTTGAAAGAAATGTATCTAATCTTCTCTTAAATGTGTCCATTGTATCTGCCATAACTACCTCCCTGGGCAATGAATTCCACAATTTGACAGACCTTACCGTACAAAAACCCTTCCTCTGCTGAAGTTTAAACCTCCTTTCCTCTAATCTCAAGAGGTGTCCCCTGGTCACCTGAGCAGGCCTTGGAATAAATAGCTCACCGCAGAGATCCTTGTATTGACCTCTCATATACTTGTACAATGTGATAAGGTCTCCTCTTAGTCGTCTTTTCTCTAGAGTAAATAAACCAAGTTTGTTTAGTCGTTCCTCATATGTCAAGTCCTCCATTCCCTTAATTAATTTTGTTGCTCTCCGCTGTACCCTCTCTAGTTCTAGTATATCCTTTTTCAGAACCGGTGCCCAAAATTGCACTGCATACTCAAGGTGAGGTCTTACCAATGATTTGTATAATGGCAAAATAATGTTATCCACTCTTGCTTCAATACCTCTTTTTATGCAAGACAGGACTTTGTTTGCCTTTGCTACTGCTGTTTGACACTGGTCACTGTTTCCAAGTTTGTAGTTGACAAGGATACCCAGGTCTTTTTCTAGCAACGAGTCACCTAAAATTATTCCATTAAGTTTATAAGTAGCCTTGGGATTGTTTCCTCCCAAATGCATGACTTTACACTTCCCCACATTAAACTTCATATTCCACATGTTTGCCCAATCTGACATTGTATGTAAGTCCCTCTGTAGAGAGAAAATATCCTGTTCTGAATTAATGACTTTGCATAATTTAGTATCATCTGCAAATATTGATATTTTGCTTTCTATATCTATTTCCAGGTCATTTATAAACATGTTAAAAAGCAGCGGACCCAATACTGAACCCTGAGGTACTCCACTCTCCACTTTAACTATACTGGAGAATTTTCCATTTACAACCACACACTGTTCCCTATCCTTCAACCAGTTTTGTATCCAATTGCAAAGGTTATCTCCTAGCCCCAATTTCCTTATTTTATACACCAGCCTTCTGTGTGGTACTGTATCAAATGCCTTTGCAAAGTCTAGATATACTACATCTACTGCCTTGCCATTGTCAAGGTTGCTGCTTACCTCCTCATAGAAGCTGAAAAGATTAGTTTGGCATGACCTATTCTTCATAAAACCATGTTGATTCGTACTAATGATCTTATTTTTTGTGTTGTAATCCTGAATATAGTCCCTTATTATGCCTTCTAATAGTTTTCCCACTACAGAGGTCAAACTCACTGGTCTATAATTCCCAGGTTCTGTTTTAGTTCCCTTCTTAAATAGAGGCACTATGTTAGCTCTTCGCCAATCCTGTGGCACTGAGCCTGTGGTAATAGAATCTTTAAAGAGTAAATATAGGGGTTTTGCTAACACTGCACTGAGTTCCTGAAGAACCCTTGGATGTATACCATCAGGACCCGGTGCTTTGTCGGTCTTAATTTTGTTCAGTCTTCCCATGACATCTCCTTGAGTTAACCCAATATCTATTAATTGTATTGTTTTATTTGATACTTGCGGAGGCTCTTCTACCATTCCTTGCTCCCTTGTATATACTGATGCAAAGAAAGTGTTTAAAACATCAGCCTTTTCCTTATCCTCACTAACCAACTCACCCATCTCATTTTTGAATGGTCCAATGCACTCCCTCTTAATTTTTTTGCTATTTATATATTTAAAAAACTTTTTTGGATTAGTCTTGCTTTCCCTTGCAATTCGAGTTTCGTTATCTATTTTTGCTACCCTAATTGCCTTTTTGCAATCTTTGTTGCTCTCCCTGTATTTTAAGAAAGATTGTTCAGTTCCTTCTGACTTAAATAATTTGAATGCTTTTTTTTTCCTTGCCATTTCCTTCTTTACATGTGCAGTTAACCACATTGGCTGTGACTTACTTCTTTTTGCACTTGTTCCCCATTGGTATATACAGTTGGGTACATTTCTGCAACCTAAATTTGAATTCTGACCATTTTTCCTCAGTTTTTGCCTTTAAATAACATATCCCAGTCTATGTGTTGCATTGAGGCCCTTAACAATTTGAAGTTTGCTTTTTTAAAATTAAGAGTTTTGGTTGGACCTATACATTTTTGCTTTGCCAGACAGATCTCAAATGTAACCATGTTGTGATCACTGTTTCCCAAATGTTCTCTTACCTTAATATTGGATACCATTTCTGTGTTATTAGTGATCACTAGGTCCAATACATTGTTATTTCTTGTCGGCGCTCCCACCATTTGTGACATGTAGCTTTCATGAAGCGTGTTCAAAAACCTGCTACCCTTAGCACTCTGACAGGTCTCATTTTTCCAGTTGATATCTGGATAATTAAAATCTCCCATAATTATAGTATGCCCAAACTGGGCAGCTTTCCTCATTTGCAATAGCAGTTGGGCCTCATCATTGTCATCGATATTTGGTGGTTTGTAGCATATGCCCACCAACAACTTTTTTTTACCTTTCACACCACATTTAGTCTCGATTTCTACCCACATGGACTCCACAGTTTGGCCAGTTTCCTCACTAATATCACCTCGCAAAACTGGATTTAGCTCTGTTTTCAAATATAAACACACACCTCCACCTTTTCTATTAATTCTGTCTCTTCTAAACAGGGAATAGCCCTCTATATTTACAGTCCAGTCATGTGCATCGTTCCACCATGTTTGTTATTCCAATTATGTCCAATTGCTCATTAACCGCCAGCAATTCTAGTTCTCCTATTTTATCTACCATACTTCTTGCATTTGCTAGCATACAATTGATTTTGAAGTCTTTACATATATTAATCCCTACATGCCTTTTTTCTTCACCTTCATTTACTAGGAGTTCCTCCCTACTGACTAAATTTCTCCCCACCCTTTCTCCACCCCCCTGGTCATTTACTTGGACCCAGTTCCTATCTGCTCTATCTACCCCATTTTTGCTATCTATACCCACCCCCCCCCTTTCCTAGTTTAAAAGCTCCTCCAAGCTTCGTAGCATTCTCTCCCCTAACACAGAGGCTCCTCTACCATTTAGGTGCAATCCATCTCTTCCATATAGATTGTACCCAAGAGCAAAGTCTGCCCAGTGTTCTAAAAACCCAAAACCCTCCTTCCTACACCATTGCTTGAGCCATGCATTAAGCTCCCTGAGCTCCCTCTGCCTACCTGCACTGGCGCATGGCACAGGTAGTATTTCAGAAAATACTACCTTAGAGGTCCTTGCCTTAAGCTTGCACCCTAAATCCCTGAAATCATTCTTTAGGGACCTCCATCTTCCTCCTATTTTGTCATTGGTTCCAATATGTACCAAGACAGCTGGATCACTTCCAGCCCCTCCCAATAATCTGTCAGCCCTGTCCGCAACATGCCGAACCCGAGCACCCGGGAGACAGCATACTGTTCGGCATTCACGTTCCTGGCGGCAGATTACCCTATCTACCCTCCTAATAATAGAGTCCCCTATTACCACCACCTGCCTTGGTTTCTGCCTGCTCTGCATCCCATCTAGCCTGGAAGGAGGACTGTTCCCTTGCTGCTAGAGGAATCAGCCCTCTCCAGTGTTGCCAATTCTGAGCAATTCTCACCAACATCTTCACACAATCTTGCAAATCTGTTGGACTGAGTCAACTCAGAACTGGCCTTCCTCTTCCTCTGCCCACTACCTCCCCTCCTTACTGTTACCCAGCTGCCTACCTGTCGCTCCTCATCTACAACTCCACCCTCTTCACCACTAACCCCACATACTACCTGCTCTGTGAGTTCTAAACTCCTTTCCAGGTTACCAATGTCTCGCAATGTTGCAATATTTCTCTCCAAATTCAATATCTTAGACTCTAAAGAGAAAATATGCTCACACTTGGCACAGTGGTATGACCCCTGGAACGATTGCTCCAAGTGTTCAAACATGTGACAAGATGTGCACTGCGTGAGATTGGCTAACCTGCTATCACTCATGCTTGGTTTTACAATCCAAATAGCTTTATATTATCCTCTAATGCTCACTATATGGTAAGTAACCAACCTTAAATGAAATAAATCACCAGTCACCAGATTCCTTCTAACTCTTCACCTGGAACCAGTCACTTTCAACAGCAGTCTCACAGAGCTAATGGACTGTATTTATAGTAACTAACAGCCAGGTGAAATCCCTTAGCAATCAGCCCTAATCACACAGGTCAGAGAAAAATCCAATAAACAGTTTTTTTTTGTTTTTTTTTAACTCTTGCAATACCCACACAAATTTTTTTTTTTTTTTTTTTTTAAACCTTAAAAAAATACCAATAAAACACCAAACACACTTATGTACTTAACCAGATTCCTTCTAACTCTTCACATGGAACCAGTCCCTTGTAATAGCAGTCCCCTGTCTTTGAATTCCCCCTTTTTTAAATTCCAGCACTTACCACCCTTCTGCACTTTAATTCCCCTGTTTTAAATTCCAGCACTTACCACCCTTCTGCACTTGAATTCCCCTGTTTTAAATTCCAGCACTTACCACCCTTCTGCACTTGAATTCCCCTGTTTTAAATTCCAGCACTTACCACCCTTCTGCACTTGAATTCCCCTGTTTTAAATTCCAGCACTTACCACCCTTCTGCACTTGAATTCCCCTGTTTTAAATTCCAGCACTTACCACCCTTCTGCACTTGAATTCCCCTGTTTTAAATTCCAGCACTTACCACCCTTCTGCACTTGAATTCCCCTGTTTTAAATTCCAGCACTTACCACCCTTCTGCACTTACACACGGATGCAAGATTCACACGTTCAAGTATTCACTATGTATCTGCTATTTAATCCAGGGATCCACCAATTACAAACACAGCAATTAGTCACTCCCACCACACCAGACTTCAATTATTTGCTTCTCTCACAGTAAAGAGAGGGAAAACAAAACCCAAAGATTTGTTTTTAACCTCTTCCTTACCACACTACACCACACACAATATACTTATTGTATTTTTGCAGCAGGTATCCAAACTCAGTCTTCCAGGGCACAGGTCACTGATACCACACTTTGGTGTGGTATTTTTTTTCTTTGTCTTTTTCCTCATGTATGCAAGGGCTTGATTAAAAAGTGGTTGCACCTGTGTTTATTTCACCTATAATGAAGTCTTGGAGTGAGGTGGCTTGCATTGAAGTAGAGTTTTAAAGAATCATGCAATTGAAACCTCACATAATTAGGGCAGCAAGTATTTTAAGAGGATTGAGATAATGAGCAAGGTAAAATTCAGACAGGAAGCTCATTTCTGACTGGTTTAAGCAGGGTAGAAAGTGATTGTACTGAAATGTACTTTTATATTTTTGTGTCAACGAGTTTCGTATTTACTGGTCTCATTCTATGGCCCAGTCAACATAAATGAGTGCTTCTTTTCTTTTTTTTTTAGGTGTAGCAACATTTATCTGTATTACTCCTGAAGGAATATGGAATCCAGATGGACCGGATCTTAGCAACTGCTCATCTCCATGGATCAATCACATAGGGCAGAAGGTAAATACTGATAAGAAGTCCATTTACAAGTTAAATTAAATACATTTATTTTATATTATAAAATATAACAATTCCTTTGCTATAGGAGCGATAAACTTTAACCATTTGAGAGTCAGAATGTTGTGCCATGTATGTGAATACAAGGTATTCATTGCACACTTTTTAGACACTTGGATAAAAAAAATATGCAGGATGAGCATGTACCGTAACAGTGAAATATCCTATAATATCAAAGGCCAGATATATGTTTGTCCAAAGCAGTCATGCGCAGTAGAGACTGCTGATGAAGTCATGCTCCGTAGTGACTGCCAGAATGCACAGAATGCTGGCCAGTGTACATGGGCTTTTGAAGTCATGCGCAGTAGAGACTGCTGATGCAGTCATGCTCAGAAGAGACTGCCAGAACACACAGAATGCTGGCCTGTGTATAATATAGTAGAATAGTGATATAACAATTTCAAAACATTCCTAAAAATAAACCTGAACTGCACTAAAAAAAAACACCTGTACACTAGACAATTTTGTAAGTAACCCTTAAAAGTTATACAAGAGACTGTTATTCAAAAGCCACATTACTGAACTCATTCACCAGTGTGTCAATGGCCTGGTTAAGTCAGGTACTCGCTCAATGAGTGAGTACAAGGTTAATCAACCATTTGAATACACACCTGGTCAGCTTGAGAGATACCATAGAAATGTATCCTTTTGAGTGTCAGAGCGGTACACAACAAATTGCAGAGCAGTTTGCTGCTTACCCCTCTGGTATTCAAGGGGTTAAAGGACAAACATGCCTACACATGTTAAAGGTGTGGCCTGCATTTATAGGAGGGGCTGTATGCCCTTAATTATGGGCAGCAGCCCCTCCCACCGGAGCTTAATTTGACTTGAGCATTGTATCATACGTGGTCGACTCCCATCAGCCCTGCTTCTTCTACTTCTGGTCGACCACGCCAGGTTTGTAAATACTTTTCACATCAGCACCCCCTTTACCTTGAATGGTTCCAGCTTTGTAATTTCTGCCCGTAGCTCCCAACTGAGCCTATCCATACTCCAGTTCCTACGAACACCAGAGCTATCTAATCAGCCGTCATCTGATTACCTTGCCACCCGACTTGTCCACATGCAGGTAACCTCCCTTATTTGTATAATTCCATGTTCTCCCTCAACTCCGTTGGGGATAATTACAGTTTCCCTTCAGAGCAGTTGAAGGTCTGGCACAGGACCTCTGCCGGCATTCCGCCCGCCCCTGCCTCCCATCCAGCTACACTCCTCCACCTTCAACAGCCCCTTCCTCAGGCTAAGGTGGTCATGGACAGTGAAATTCTGGCACTCAAGCATGATGGACAGAGACTCCCTCCCCAGTTGTCTACTCCATGTCAACCAGGTGCACTGTTGGAGGTGGGGAGGTTGGGAGGCAGAAAAAAAAATCTAAATTTGGGGTTCCAGCTGTCCTATATCATCTATCACCACTACCATTCACCTTACTGTGTGCCTTTGTTGTCTTGTGAGGCCTAGGAGGTAGAGATATTAGCAGACCTCCCTACTACAAAAAAGATTTGTTTCACAGAAACAGTCCTAACCATGCCTCTTAATTGCATATGCTTACCATTAAATCACATCATGCTTTTGAAAAACCTAAGCCCAGCTGCCTTCTTCAGTCAGTTCCTTCACATTCCAACTCATCTAGCCCCAATGTACTAAATGTCGAAGATATACAGGAGAGGGTTAAACAGGAGACCTAATTAGGTTGTATATCTTCACATAAATAGATAAAATAATAATAATAAATTAATTTGAGAACTTTGCACATTACTAGGTATTGACACACTACTTCACAGTAAAGAATTGATTGAAATAATCAATTACGCATATTTGTGCAAAAATATGTATAATTTATTTCATTAAAATATACTATAAAGTGTAGTCAACAATTATATAAATGAGCGAACACCAATTGAAATAGACATACAGTAACTCAAAAACCAATATCACAAAACAGTATTACCAGCACAATCAGGATTAACCCCTTAAGGACAGCCGATCTCATGTGTGCGGCCGTCATTAAGGACCACAGACCTTTTTTTTTTTCGCCCATCTGCTTCCGACGTACAGCCACGCGGGGAGCCCGGAATTCCATGACGGTCCAGGACCGTCATGGGTCCTTAACGGAAAGCAACCCATGACAGTCCAGCATAGAAAGGGTTAATTAATCCTTACAGTTAATTATAATACAGTTGGCCACAATGTATAACAATACCTGCCCCAGAATCTGCTAATTAAGGTCTAAGGGATATTTTTATGTGAGTAGTTTCTAACTTTTCAATCAAGTCTTATAACAATCTCCTTGTACCATCTAAAATATAAAAATTTAGAAAACTTATCTGTAATAAAATCCCATATTTAGATACACAGGATTTAAATATTTATCTGTTTTCAATATCACATACCTTTTGGATAAAACATATAAATTGCATTTATAATAATAATAATAGATTAAACCAAGAATATACTTAGAAATCAATCTAATAATATATGTCTAGAAAGCCTCACAAAAACTTCATGCAACATTTAATATAAACTGACAATAGCAAACCTATTATAACACCTACAGCACCCCTAGGGTTAATCCCTAGATAAAAAGTATATGGTTGCCCCCCCCCCCCAAGATGGCGGCTTCATTTGTCTAGGGAGAGGTTAAAAGAAACTTCCAACTGTACAAAAGTTAGGCCCAAACACACATGTAACAGAAATTCTATGAAATACACACCCAAAATAGACAAACAGCAGATTAAGGGTTAATTACAGAATTCAACAGATCAGCATAAGTTCAATAACCTTTCCAGAAACACAAATTTATTATTATAGAGGTATAAATAATTAGATTAACAAATATATATATATATATATATATATATATATATAAAAGGATGGTTTGGGAAAGCACTCACTCCTCAGTGATAATATGCCCAGGTGCACAATCCCTAAAGAGAGTATGTATTAATGAAAGAATTGGGGCAGCACCCGTGGGACTTTTAAATATTTTATTCTTGGCAAGTAAAAAAAGAACAAACTAGGTCCAACGGGTGCTGCCCCAATTCTTTCATTAATATACATATATATATATATATACAATGCTATATTTATCTAACTGCTATCAAATATTTTACAATTATCTGGATAAAACTGCAATTTAATTAATTAATTCTGTTTAGTTCCCACAATTACTACAGCCAACATGGCTTATAATAATTCTAAAAATATGTGTCCAGTCCACTTAAGAAAAATCAAATGTAGAGGAAATATATATTTCTTAGAACTTTACAGAGTTTAAAGAAAGAAAAATATAATTATCAGACAATCAAAGTGTGTATCTCATGGAATTCTCTGGATGTTACATCAATGGAAAATAGGAACAAGAGGCAGATCTACCCTAGGCCTTAGTATTTTATAAGGTAAGAATTCTTGTCAGAAAGCACAGCTCACCCTTTTCTTGACTGGCTGATTAGCCATCTCATTATAATATGATGTCATATTATATTATCTGATTGGACAAAACCAAAATAACATTCTGTTGAAATCTGGGAATTCTTCTAGCAATAATTCTATTATTCCTGAAGATGGCGCAGAAACACCATATTAAAAATTGCACATATCGGTCACTGGAATCAATGATTTATACCCATTGAGAAATTTTGGGAGTCCCATATGTCATATAAACATGTAATTTATAATCCTATGCCTAAGATTTTGACATAAGATTGTAGGTGTTTTTCAGATTTTTCGTCTACAACTAGCTATAAATTCCCATAAAATGTCATTTGAATATTTCTACTCCCTACATTGAGGCAAATAGGCCATTGCCAATAAGATCATTTACACACATTTAAACACAGAATTTCAGACCATTCTCGCTTTAAAAAAAAAAAAAAATAACCATCTCCTTCTGTTCATGGCAGAGTCTCTGACATAATCACCCTTTTTAGCATAATTTTTCTAACTTGTTTTAAAATATTATTGCTAAAACTGGAAGAGACTGTCTGTCATCTTCTTATACCCGTGACTGGTATTGCCCCTGAAGTGATCACAGTTCACTTCAGTCCATCAACTGGATAACGGCATAGACCTGCTTCCATAGGATGAAGTTATTATTGATCTCTTCAATAGATGAAACAATATCTCCAATTAGGAAACCAATATACCAGATTGATGATAGGTAGAGACGTAGAATCTAATATGAATAGTTGCTTGGCCTACTCAGGGATCTCCTTAGTTGGCGTGAGATAAAGTAGCATTCATATCATATCACACTCCGAGTTCTAGAGACTGGAGGTGAGAGAAATATCAAATTTCTTCTTTGGTGATCGTGGAAACATTTTGACAAAACTCCTTTGGGATACAAATTCTTCTGTTAGTATGAACTCTGGCATCTCTAGTCCCATTGTTCTTGATAAAGTCTCTGGAACCACACTTGACTTTGCAGGAACTCCTGTCACAGAAGAAGGATGAACACATCACAGCCTTGGTCTGGACGTCCATAGTAATAGGATCTGTCAACTGATCTCAATCTTTTAAGAACTCTTTGTTCTAAAAGAAATGACACGAGTGATTGAAACAATTTTGCATGCATACATACACTGCAATTTCAGTCAGTATCCCTAAGATTTTGGTACTGCTAGGATTAATGTCCATTCAGCCTTTCACTAGCCTTAAGCTAAACTAGGATACTCTAACACTCTCTATCTCTGCTCTTCCCCCTTTCACAGAGGATGGACCCTCAGCTGTATGCTAAAAACAAAACCTTGTCAAAAGGAAAAATAAAATTAGCATAACATCATTTTTTGAGAATCATTGAGCAGCAATTCAATTGTTGACGAGATGTGTTAGAGTGTTAGTGGGAAACATACATGCTACACAGACAGGCAAAAAAAGAGAGCGATGTTTCACAGAAACACAAAACAATATGACTAGACATGACAATGTCTTTTGGACAAGCAATTGGTTAATATGAACCCACTTATTAAGGATAGAAACCTTATAAGCAACTGGATATAATTTATCAATAATAATATATGACCCTGTCCATGAGGGTAAGAATTTATTCTCTCTTACCTGATTTCTCGCAAAGTTGTACAGATAAACACAATCATTTACCTCATACTCCCTTTTGGTGGTCTTTAGGTCATAGTGAGTCTTATTACTTTTCTGTGCAAACGCAAATGCGTGTTGTAAATGCTTGCGTAACTGGTGTATGCACTGGTGTGTCTTGGAGGCATTAATTAGACTTTGATCGGACGTATGGTATAGCAAGTGCTGGGGTAGTAGCATCGTTCTACCTGTCATCAATTCAAATGGTGACGTTTTTGTGGCTGCACTAGGGGTAGCCTGAATAGCCATGAGAACTAGGGGTAGTTTAAGATCCCAATACTTACCAGATTCCTTAACAAACTTCTTAAGAATGTTAACAATGGATTGATTATATCAGTCCACCCCATCACTTGATGCAGGAGGCATGCAATATGTAATTTCCATTTTACCCCCAATAGTTTCCAAAGTTTACTCATCACTTCACTGGTGAAATGGCTACCTCTATCAGATTAAAACCGCTGTGGTATGCCAAACCTAGAGAACACATGGTTTATTAACAATGCAGCAGCAGTTTCTGCTGTACTATTGTTTGCGGGTAAACATTCAACCCATTTAGTGAACAAACCAGTAACAGTTAACATATACTTGTTCCCCCTTGCTATCCGGGTAACTGATCCTATAAAATCTATTTGAATATCTGACCATGGTAATGACATTCCCCTCTTCTGTAGTGGTGCACGATGAGTGGGGCCATATGGTTGGAATTGGGAACACACCAAACAACCTTGACAATAGGTTTGTACATCTTTAAGCATATGAGGCCAATATAAATAATCAAGGAGAATCTCATATGGGATTTTATCCCCATGATGACCTAAAGTATGTGCATCATGAGCATGTTGGAGCATTAAACATATAAATGCAGTTGGCACAACCCATTTCTGTATTCCATTTTTAGATGTCCTGAATAATAGACCATCTTGAATATGGAATTGGGCCTTGGACTTCATCAAGATCCTCAAGGCTTCCTTTCCCACACTATCCTCCTCAGATTGGGTGGTTTAGGGGATCTTCTATGTGTTTATAGAATAGACCTGTGATAGGATCCCCCTTCAGGCTTGTAATCAAGTCCTCACTAGGTGAGTCTTGAATCCCTTGTGCTACTGGGGTGTCTGCTTCACTAAGGGCTTATTGCCTGGTAGGCATTTACCTGTATAGGACCCAGTAGATGTGAAATACCTAAGGCTTCCCCCTTAAGGGCACCTTCTTTAGCTAATAGATCGTCTAGATCATTTCCCTGTTTTTTAGGACATAGGACTTTGGAATGACCCTTGGTCTTTTTCCAATAGATGGTAAGTCCCTTTGATGTCAAGAGGTTGTCAACCTCGCAAAATAATTTGGTATTATGGTATGCTCAATAGCTAATAGGACCGTCTTATAGACTGCACAGAGTTCTTCAACTTGTCTACTCTGAGGTCCTAAGCTATATCCTTTGGATATAATAGGGCTTTCATCTGTCCAGGTAATCCTTATACCTGCCACCAGTTTCCTTTCGGTACCAGTCATGACATGGTATGAACAACTGTCAATGTACACGGTTGACAAGTTTGTACAATAATTCTAGTCAAATGCCTATAGGGGAAAGAAGTTGTCCCTCAAGTTAATCATCTCCATTGGTAGCAGTCACTATTGGAGGGGTTGAACAGTCACGGAGCTTGGCTAAACCTTGCGCTACAGGATTCTTCCTATTTTGCTTATGCCTAATCTCCAGCGGCCATCCCTGTAGAGATAAGGTCCAAGTGATTCTACTATTGGAAAGGTGTCCTTCCTTTATCCTATCACTTTGCAAATATTGCAGAGGCTGATGCTTGGTTTCAATGATGATTTTCTCACCCTGAATGAAACTATGAAAGTTCTGTAATGTCCAAACAGTAGCCAATAAAGCTTTCTCGCAGTTCTTGAATTTTATTTCCATGGCAGACAGGGATTTGCTGGCATAAGCAATAACCTTATTCAGGTTATCTTGCTTTTGATACAAAACCCCACTAAGACTAAGATTGGTGAATCCCGTCTCAAGGTAAAATGGCTTGCCTCCTTCTGTATAGGTCAGACAAGGTGCCTGGGTTAGTTTACTCTTGAACTTGGACACAGCTTTTTCCTGAGCTACACCCCATATCTATAGTTGATATTTCTTCAATAATAACAACAATGGTTTTGTTATCTCAGAATAATTATCAATAATAATAGTACTTTTAATTAGGACGTCATCCACATAACAGTGTCCCCCATCCATAGCATCAGGCATAGCCTTATGCATGAACACAGTAAATTCATGACCTGAGTTAATATAATCAAAAGGCATTCTAACCCAGGCATATTGTACTCCTCCAAAGATGAAAGCTAGTTTATATTTGTCTTTCTCACATACTTTAATGGTCGAGTACCCTTGGGCGCAGCAGTCACTGTAAAGATCTTAGACCCTTGCATCTGAACCAAACATTGATCTATATACAACACTGGCCAGCCGGACATATATACACATTTGTTTAGCTGCCTTAAGTCAGTACACAGACGCCATTGACCATTGGGCTTAAGGATTCCCAAGATGGGATTATTATATGAGCTGTGCACTGCCCATATAATGCACCTCTCTTTTGAGGTTCCTTATGATCTCTGCCAATGAGTCATAGGACGCAAATGGATGATGGTACTGTCTGACATATACAGGAGGTAATTTAGGGTCAGTTTGAATGCAGGTGACATGTAAGTTATTTAAACCACAATCACATGAATCCTTCACAAACAGCTCTTGGAATTCCATAAGGATTTTCCTTAGCTGTTGGCATTCAGAGTCATTAGATCACGCATCTGCTAGAGAGATTTGCTCCTCTACCAGATCATCGAACCCTGGAAATGCTTCAGGCCTACCTAACTCATAGGTTTCCTCAAGCTGTGTGGATAAATCATGTACATTTACTCTCACCTTATCCACAGCCTCCTGATATTCTCAACCAGATGATGTTCAAATACCAAAGATGATTCTTCAATCCTGCATGTACCTGTATCAGGGCTATATGGATACACAGACTGAATGGAAAACAGTCCCTCTGGGAGGGAGTAAAACATCTGCTCAACCAGTTGTTCTTCAGACAGATAATTATCAGGCAGTATTCTGAATCCAGCGCATAAACTATTATGCTGTTTACCACAATGTGGACTGGTGTTTTACGAATACTCACCATAGGGGTATGAGACACAGAAACTCTTAATTGATGAATCCTTTTAGAGAGGTATATTAATGCATCAGGATTCTTAAAGTTCTGACCACTACAAACCTGCAAGGATATGGGGACTTGACTTGCCTCACCAAGTATAGTGACTTAGGGGCTTTTAAGTCATCCTGAAATCCACTGGGATTCCCTTCTAACCTTGTACACGTTATTAATCACCAGATCAATCTGTGCGGCAAAACGATGTATTAAATCCACTATAAGAAGAACATGTTTTGCAGACATATCACCTAGCAATATCGATAACAGACATCTAGCAACAACGTTAAAACTTGTGGTATAGTCATCTAGGTCTAGAAAAAAGATGACTATGAGGAGACCTTATCACATTCTACAAGTATATGAGAGGTCAATACAAGGATCTCTGTGGTGAGCTATTTATTCCAACGCCTGATCGGGTGACCAGGGGACACCCCTTGAGATTAGAGGAAAGGAGGTTTAAACTTCAGCAGAGGAAAGGTTTTTTTACGGTAAGGTCTGTTAAATTGCGGAATTCATTGCCCAGGGAGGTGGTTATGGCAGATACAATGGATACATTTAAGAGAAGATTATATACATTTCTTTCAAAAGGGAACATATAGAGTTATACTGTTTATCAGTAGGCTGACCAGGAAGGTCTGATGAAGACTAATTTAATTGATAGCAGGAAAGCTATAAAATTCTCAGTTACTGGGGTATGAGGAGAAGGTTGAACTTGATGGACTTGTGTGTTTATTCAACCTAATTTACTATGTTACTATGTACCCAATTATCATATGGTGCCAGATGCTTCATATGCATAGGATCTCTTACCTCCATCAGTAGACTGTTACTAATGTAACTGTGTTCCAGTTTCAAATTCAGTTTATCCTGTTTGTTTCTCCCCAAGTCTTGAACCTGTAAGGAAACAAACAAATCGCTACCTGCATTGTCGATGGACGTCAGATATTGAGAATGATTCTTTGGGTCTGTTGGTTCAGACGGTGATCTGTGAAGAGAGATGGTTAAGACATCACCTTCTAGCTTCACAATCTGTTCTGGTAACGCCCTGATGGAGAGGTCACCTTCCGTATTTTCATATGTATCAGGCATCTGTAAAACAGTGAAGTTAGGGTTCTGGCTATTTACAAAATGAATTTCATTAGTACCCCAAATTTCCTCTACCACATGGTCATTTCTGTGGTGGGGTTGCAATGCCCACTCATAACTGATTGAGATTTTAACCTGTAACTAGATGACATTATTCACACAGTCTATAATGGGACTTATATATATCTGTTATAGGGAAATTTAACTACTATGACTTTATGTGTGAATGATTTATTACCGATTTTAAATTTTAAGTATGTGGTTCCCATTTCGTTTAAGGGGTTACCTCCTACGCTTATTAGGATTCCATCAAATGCTTTCAACACTGGCTTTACAGTAGCACTCGCCATAATTTGATAACCCTTAAATTGTAAAGTGCTGCATACACTTGTGGCGCTATATAAACATATTCATAATAATGGGAGCTAGACAATATGGTAGCTTGCGACCCGCTATCCAGGAGGCTTTAAATAATTAGGTCATAAAGCTCCTGCAAGGTGACATCTATATCTCCCTTTGTAAACAGGAATTTCACATAAATAATTAAGATGTAAAATTGTCTTAGAATCCCTCCATTGCCTGCAAGGGTTAACTCCTGAATTTGCAGGAGAAGACTTGCTGACCACTTGGTCAGGTTGTACAGCTGATGAATCCCCCCTCACTCATCCTCTTCAACCTGTTCTGCAGACGTGCAGGGAAAAGAAGTAACATCATAAGGGAAGGACTTTTGTGTACTTAGCTGTGGGTGAAACAGAGAAACATAGAATTTGACAGCAGATAAGAACTATTTGGCCCATCTAGTCTGCCCATTTTCCTACTGTAAAAACCTCAAACGTTTTTTGGTCCTTGGTCTTTTCTTATGTTAAGGACAGCCTTATGCCTATCCCATGCATGCTTACATTTTGTCACTGTTTTAACTTCTACCACTTCTGCTGGTAGGCTATTCCACTTATCTACTATCCTCTCAGTGAAGTTAAACTTTCTTACATTACATCTAAACCTGTGTCCCTCTAGTTTTAGACTATGGCCTCTTGTCCTAACATTTTTTAATCCCTTCATGTATTTGAATGTGTCTATTCTATCCCCTCTCTCTCTTCTCTGCTCCAAGCTATACATGTTCAGATCCTTTACACTATCCTGATATTTCTTTTCCTGTAAACCAGTCACCATTTTAGTAGTCCTTCTCTGAATTTTTTCTAGAGTATCTATATCCTTCTGGAGACGGGGTCTCCAGTACTGTACACAATACTCTAGGTGAGGTCTAACTAGAGATCTGTAGAGTGGCATGACCACTTCCCTTTTTCTGCTGCTAATGCCCCTAGCTATACAGCCCAGCACCCTGCTTGTATTCTCCACTGCTTTATTACATTGACTGCCTACCTTTAAGTTATTAGAAATAATAACTCCCAAATCCCTTTCATGTTGTCTCTGACAGCACAGTACCCTTAACAATATATTTTTCCTTTGGAATTTTAGGTCCCAAGTACATTATTTTACAATTATCAACATTAAACTGCAGCTGCCACATTCTTGTCCATTCTTCTAATTTACCTAAATCATTTGTCATTTGGCTTATTCCCCCTGGAATGTCTACCCTATTGTAGATCTTTGTATCATCTGCAAAAATGCACACCTTACCTTGAAGACCTTTTGCAATATCACTAATAAAAATATTAAAAAGAATGGGCCCCAGTACAGGTCCCTGAGTTACCCCATTAGTAACACTCCTTTCGTCCAAATATTCTCCGTTGACTACCACCCTCTGTCTTCTGTCACTCAACCATTGCCTTATCCATTTAACTATTTTTGCATCCAGACCCAAACACTGCAATTTATTAATCAGTCTTCTATGAGGGACAGTGTCAAATGCTTTACTGAAATTTAGATAAGCTATATCTACTGCTCCTCCTTGGTCTAATATTTTAGTTACCCAGTCAAAAAAAATCTATGAGATTAGTTTGACAAGATCTCCCTGCTGTAAACCCATGCTGTTTGATATCTTGCTAGCCATTCAAATTCAGATATTCAACAATTCTTTCCTTTAGCATAGTCTCCATTAAGACTTACTGGTCTGTAGTAACCAGACTCTTCCCGGGTACCTTTTTTGTGAAACGGTACTACATTTGCTATTTCCAGTATTCTGGAACTACTCCTGTCAATAGCGACTAATTGAATAATTCTGTTGAAGGTTTTGCCAGAACACACTTAAGTTCTTTTAACAACTTTGGGTGTATCCCATCTGGTCCCATTGATTTATCTGTTTTTAATTTAGAAAGTTGAAGTAGAACTTCTTACTCTGTAAACATGCATGTTTCCCATGTCTTGCCATTTCTTTTTTCTAACAGAGGTCCCTTTCCTTCATCTTCTTCTGTAAAAACTGAACAAAAATATTCATTGAGACAGTCAGCTAGCTCTTTATTCTCATCTACATAGTTTCCATTTTTTGTTTTTGGTTTAACTATTCCTTGTTTCATTTTCCTCCTTTCACTTATATATCTAAAAATGGAGCTGTCCCTAAAAAGAGTTAGATCATTGTTGTGCATTAGAACTAGGGTTTTGGCCTAGCTGTGTCATGTTAGCAATCATTTTGGCCATCATGTCTGTAAGGTTGTTAACCTGGACCCTAAGGCTTACCTGCTTCTGACCTTGGTTCTCAGAATCAGACTTATTGGTTTGCTGAGGCAGCTGGGACTTGGACCCCTGATTATTTGAGGTTTTGCCCTTTTGATACCTCTTGGGAAACTTAGATTTATTTTGTTTTTTGTTGTAACCCTGGTATTTTTTTTAAAAATGGCTTCTTACCATTTAATGCATTAGACCCCTGGTAACTAACAGAGGCAGGCCCGTTATTAACTGGTGCCTGGTTATGAACCTTTGGAGATTTTAACACTTCTGCATAGGTTCTCTTGCCAGATTCAAGTGGCAAGCTTTCCTCAACCAAAGTTTCTGCTACACACTGGGGGGACAGGCTTCTTGTCCTTAGCTGGGATATTCTCAGCTAATCAGCTGGGCATTATATAGCCAGTCTAATGGCAACATGAGTGAATAATCCCTGGCTAGACTGGTTTTCATATACATGGTAAGAGCATTAAGGAAAAATTCCCTAAACTCAATAGAATGAAAATCTGCAACCTTATCAGCAAGGAAATCTGCATATTTCAGTTTCTTCCCATGTGGTGATGTCCATATCACTCAATGATCTGAGAAAGAAGCCCTCTGAAATATCAAAAACCCAAGGCACATAATACATTTTATGACAGTCAGAAGTAAGGTCAAGAGATGCCGGCATCTCAACATAATGCTCTAAATGATTGACTATAGACACTTTAGACTTCCTTTGAAAAACTGGTACGGTGTCCTTAATAAACCTTATTATCTTTGTGTTTTCACACACTAGGGTTGACTTTTCCTCCTGTTCAAACCTACTCAGTGTGGGCCTAGTCCTCCTGTTTGGTTTGAGCAGTGGTTTCCTGTTAGGGGGTAATCTGTTACTTGTTAAGATGCTCTGAGGTGTATGGTGTGAGAATTGTTCTGGGGTGCTACCTTCATCAAACCACAGCATGAAGTGTGAATCATGAGAGTCAACATCCCTTCCCTCCCCAGGTGAGTGATCCTGATTACTGCCAGATATGGCTGGTTGGGCCTGAACTTGCCTATGAGGACTAATATCCTGTTCCTGCTCAGAAGGAGGATTGCCAGTTTGAGAAACAGTTAAGGCCTGCACTCTCTCTTACAATTCCTGCATCTGCCTGGACAGAATATCAAACATACCCTGATCCACTGGCAGGTCCCCTATAGAGGTACTACAGATGGATTGGTACGCCAGCATTTGCTTCTGCAGTTTTACATTGTCATCAGCCCACTTATCTATATTGGTTTTTAGTTGCTTAACTTTTTCTTGCAAATTGTGGTTCTCACATGTTAAGTTGTAAAGATCAGCACTGAGGACAGAATGCTCTTCTTTTGCAGACCACAAATTCTCCATGGTATCTTTACACCCGCTCTCTAGCCCATTTATCTAGTACTGGAGAGACTTATTTTCCTCAGCATGTGTTCTTAACATTTTGTGATAATCATGCACCTCCTTCTCTAACTCAGTGTCACGAACCCCACTACGCAGATGAAGTCCTGCAGGGAAGGGAGTTCTAGGGTGTGTCACTGGTGTTCGCGACTAGTAGTGCGGTGACTGTCTACAGCGAAGCCCTGCTGTGGCCAAGGCCGGGTAAAGATGCTGGCCACGAAGCCAGATGTCCGATCCCGGTTGAGCCAGGACCCTGACCAGGATAGCAACACTGTACACAGTACAATCTCCCCTGCCGGGGGTGCAAAGGCTGGAGTGCGCAGGCTAGAGATCGTGGTTAGAGTGCGAAGACCACCACGTGGTGCTAACTCCCCAAAACTAGACCTAGATTCCTAGTAACAGAATACCCCAGAATAAGAGGGTACAGACCACAATTGAAAGAGCCAGCGATGCGCAGCTAGTAGCTTGAGTAAAGGATGATCTGCAGGCTGCAGCAGGATGAGAGCAAGTAGAACAGGAGTAGGCAGGTAGGTACACTGCAGGCTGGACAGGACCACAGGAGCATGCAGTAGAACGGTCAGACAAGCCGGTTCGGTACACTGAGACAAGACTGGACCAAAGGAGTGGGCAGTAGAAGGGTCAGACTAAGAGGAGACCTTATCACATTGTACAAGTATATGAGAGGTCAATACAAGGATCTCTGCGGTGAGCTATTTATTCCAAGGCCTGGTCAGGTGACCAGGGGACACCCCTTGAGATTAGAGGAAAGGAGGTTTAAACTTCAGCAGAGGAAGGATTTTTTTACGGTAAAATCTGTTAAATTGTGGAATTCATTGCCCAGGGAGGTGGTTATGGCAGATACAATGGATACATTTAAGAGAAGATTAGATACATATCTTTCAAAAGGGAACATACAGAGTTATGTTGTTTATCAGTAGGCTGATCTGATAAAGACTAATTTAATTGGTAGCAGGAAAGCTATAAAATTCTCAGTTACTGAGGTATGAGGCGAAGGTTCAACATGATGGACTTGTGTCTTTTTTCAACCTAATTTACTATGTTACTATGTCTAGAAAGTCCCACAAAAACGTTGTGCGACATATAAACTGACAATAGCAATCCTATTATAACAGATAAAAGGTATATGGTTGCCTTACCCAAGATGGCAGCTTCTTTTGTTTAGGAAGAGGTTAACAGAAGCCCAAACTTACATGCAACAGAGAAATACCATAAAATACACACCCAAAATAGACAGCAGATTAAGGGTTAATTAAAGAATTCACCAGATCAATATACGCTCAATAACCTTTCCAGAAACACAAATATAGTATTCTAGAGGTATCAATAATTAGGTTAACTAATATATATATATTAACATAGTAATATAGGTTGAAAAAAGACTTGCGTCCATCTAGTTCAACCCTTTTCCTATTCCTGTTTACCATCGTTGATGCAAAAGAAGGCAAACCACCCCCCCCTCAATATAGCAATTTCAAATTCTGTCTTGAATGGGGGGAAAAAATTCCTTCTTGATTCCAAATGGCAATCAGATTTCTCCCTGGATCATCCCTAACTAAATATTAATCCCAATACTACCTTACATAGCCCTCTATGTTATGCTCTTTTAAATAAGTATCCAGGCCCCTTTTAAAGGCATCTAATGTATTTGATAGCACCACCTCCTCAGGCACTGAATTCCATACCTTTATTGTTCTTACTGTAAAGAAACCCTTCCGCTGTTGTAGATTAAATCTCCTTTCCTCAAGTCTAAGCGGGTGGCCCCTTGTCCTGTGTACTGTTCTGTTAATGAACAGGTCTTTGGAGAGCCCTTTGTATGGGCCCTGAACATATTTATATAGTGTTATCATATCCCCTCTAAGACACCGTTTCTCTAGTGTGTGTACAAGTTTAACTTTTCTAGCCTTTCTTCATAACTAAAACTTTCCATTCCCCTTACTAGTTTTGTAGCCCTCCTCTGCACTCTTTCTAGTTCCATAATGTCCTTTTTCAGAAAGTGCACCCAGAATTGAACAGCATATTCTAGGTGGGGTCTTACCATGGACCTGTAAAGAGGCATAATTATATCTTCCTCCCTTGAGTCAATACCCCTTTTAATACATACTAATATCTTATTGGCCTTTGCAGCTGCCAGCTGGTACTGCATGCTACTGCTAAGTCTATTGTCTACCATTACTTCCAAATTCTTTTCATTTGTAGATTTCCCCAGAGAAACACCATTTAAACTATATGTTGCATTTTTATTATTATACCCAAAATGCATAACTTTACACTTGTTTATATTGAATCTCATTTGCCATTTGCCTGCCCAGTTACTCAATTTGCCCAAATCCTCTTGTAATGAAGACACATCCAGTTCAGACTTTATTACCTTACTTAATTTTGTGTCATCGGCAAACACTGATACATGGCTCCCTATGCCCTCTGGGAGGTCATTAATAAACAAATTAAAAAGAAGAGGACCCAGGACAGATCCCTGAGGTACTCCACTTATCACGTTTATCCAACTGGAGAACTTGCCATTTACTACCACTCTTTGCATTCTATCTTTCAGCCAATTTCCAATCCACACACAAACATTTTCCCCTAGGCCTATTTCATTCAATTTGTACAGTAACCTCTTGTGTGGAACCGTATCAAATGCCTTGGCAAAGTCTAAATAGATCACATCAACCGCCGCTCCCGCATCTATATTATTACTCACTTTTTCATAAAATGCGATCAAGTTAGTTTGACAAGACCTGTCTTTCACAAAGCCATGTTGACTATTGCTAATGATATTCCTGTTCCAGCAGAGTTCTTGAATATATTCCCTTAGCAACCTTTCAAACAGCTTCCCTACCACAGATGTAAAGCTTACAGGTCTGTAATTTCCTGGCTGTGACTTTGATCCCTTTTTAAATATGGGCACCACATCTGCTTTACACCAATCCATGGGCACCATACCTGAAATAAAAGAATCCCTGAAAATCAAATATAATGGTCTGGCTTAGCTCTTTAAGTACCCGTGGGTGTATAACATCAGGCCCCAGAGCTTTGTCTACCTTAACACCATTCAATTGCTTTAACACTTTTTCTTGTGTTAGCCAGTCCCATGCTTGTTGTGACTGTTTTGTAAAAGTAGTTTGCAGATTCTTGTCCATTGGGTCTTCCTTGGTAAAAACAGAAGAAAAGAAATTATTTAAAATATCTGCCTTCTCTTTGTCCCCCTTGCCCATCTCACCCGTTTCAGATAACAAGGACCCAACATTATCACACTTTAATTTTTTGCCATTTATGTATTTTGGGTTGCTCTTCCTCTCCTTAGCAATATTTTTTTCATTCTCCAGTCTAGCTAATTTAATAGCCTTTTTACAGGTTTTGTTGACATTTTTGTATTCTGCAAATGCCTCTGCTGATCCCTCAGCTTTGTAATGTTTAAATGCCGCTTTCTTGTTATTTATTTCATGAATTACTTTACTGGTTAGCCACATTGGTTTTAATTTGCTTCTTTTGTATTTGTTTCCAACAGGGATAAATTTATGTGTGTATTTTGCAATGGTACTTTGAAGGCATTCTACTTACCTTCTGTGTTTTTTCCTGAAAATATTTTATCCCAGTCAACGAGACCAAGGGATGAATTAAACCTGCTAAAGTTGGCCTTTTTAAAATTCAGTGTTTTGGTGGAACCCATACCAAATTGCTTTTTTGAATTAATCTCAAACGATACCATGTTATGGTCACTATTTCCCAAGTGCTCCCTAACTTGGATGTTAGAGATAAGTTCTTCATTGTCAGTTATTACCACATCCAGACATGCATTCCCTCTGGTTAAGGTCTGCACTAGTTGAGACAAAAAATTGTCATTCAACTATGTTTTCTCCAAGAGACTCATCTGATGCATGGGTCCCATCCCAAATTGACCTCTAAACATTTCCCTGCCGTCTGGACATCCTCATTCGAGGAAAAGAAGCGTGGGGTGGCAATTCTAATTGCCAGGCACGTTCCTTGGGTATGTGATACTGTTCTGGCTGATCCTCAGGGTCGTTATCTTTTTCTAAAGGGGACTTTGGCTAATCTACCTTTCACGTTGGCCAACATTTATTCCCCCACCTCCGCCCAACTTTCCTTTTTCAGAGACACACTGAGGACCCTTGCAGATTTTCGGTCGGGAGTGCTGGTGCTTGGCGGTGATTTTAATCTCTGCTTTGACCCTGCCTTAGATCAGTCTGCTGCTAAACCATTCAGACAGCATGATGCCCACAATCAAGTCAACAAACTCGTACGTGATTTGGGCCTTGTGGATACCTGGCAGGCCTCTTATCCTACTGCTAGAGACTATACTTTTTTCTCGTTTCCTCATCATACTTATTCTCGTTTGGATTACTTCTTTCTAAGCCAGTACCACCTAGGTATGATGTCAGCCGCTGAAATCGGCTCTATCACACTTTCTGATCATGCTCCTGTTTTCCTTACCTTATCTCTGGACCAAGTCCCTAAACCTCCTTTACCTGGAGACTTAATGACTCACTTTTAAACTCGGAGCACATTAGGAATGCAATCACTCATTCTCTCGACCTGTTCTTTGATGCTAATACCCCTGGGGAGGTCTCCATGTCCTCAGTCTGGGAGGCACACAAGTGCTATATCAGGGAACATTTTATCTCCCTGGGCAGCAGACAGAAAAAGTTAGCTACTGCTGAACTAACACGGTTAGTCTCGAAAATTTCTGAAGTAGAAGCTCAGCACAAAGCTACCCCTTCCACAGCACTTCTGACGCAGCTGACAGCTCTCCGCTCTGATCTTTCTGCTAGACTGAAAGCGCAAACCCTTAAATCATTCATGTGGTTCCGTTACAATCATTATTTGCGAGGTAATAAATGTGGTAAGACGCTAGCCTCCCTGGTACGGAAGGCTCGCTCTGTCGCGCAGGTGCATAGAATTCGCCAACCCATGGGCTTCCTCATTCATAGGTCTGATGCCATTGCATCGGAATTTGCTAAATTCTATAGTTCATTATACAACTTAGAGTCTTTGAAGGGGAGGCTTCGCCTGTGGGAAGGGAGAAGTTGATCTCCTCCTTTTTAGCTCAGACGGACATCCCGAAGATTCCGGACTCTGCACTGATGGGTCTGGAAGTCCCGATTACACAGGAGGAGATCGGGTACACTTTACGATCTACCCCTTCTGGTAAAAGCCCAGGGCCGGATGGCTTCTCGGTACTTTATTATAAATCCTTTTTAGATACTCTCCTACCTCATATGACGGCATTTTTTAATGGCATACTAGATGGGAATCCATGGCCTAAAACATCTCTTTGCGCCCATATAGCTGTCATCCCCAAACCAGGTAAGGATCCGGTGGAGTGCAGCATCTATCGACCAATTTCCTTATTGAATAACGATCTGAAATTGTTTGCCAAGATCTTGGCCGGTAGACTGCGACCACTCCTACCGGACCTGATAGCTTCGGACCAGGCTGGTTTCATCCCAGGGAGGGAGACTAGAGATAATGTTATACGCACTCTTTTTTTGATTCAGGCTGCCTCTGAGCGGGACACGCCTTCTCTGCTTCTATCTTTGGATGCAGAGAAGGCATTCGACTGTGTAGATTGGAGATTTATGGAGGCAGTGTTGCGTTGGTTGGGTCTTCGACCTCGGTTTTTGTAAGCAGTTCTTTCTCTATATGTCTCCCCGTCTGCACAGGTGAGGGTCAATGGTGTCCTCTCTCCTCCATTTCTGATCCAGAATGGCACCCGCCAAGGCTGCCCCCTTTCCCCACTCTTATTTGTTCTTACCTTGGAACCACTATTAGCAACCATTCGTAAAGATCCGTCTATAGAAGGTTTAACCTTTGGAGATACTGAAGTAAAGCTCTCTTGCTTTGCGGATGACATTCTAGCAATAGTGACGAACCCAACTTCCTCCTTGCAGTCCCTCACTCGAGTGCTGGATGATTATGGCTCTCTCTCTGGGATGAAAATTAACCTCTCTAAATCCGAGATAATGCCTTTATCCATCTCTTCAGACATGAAACAATTGTTGCAACGCTCCTTCCCGTTCACATGGAAAACGACTGATCTTAAATATTTAGGGATCTATTTGACACCCGCTCTGAAGGACTTAGTCCCTTCCAATTTGAAACGTCTAGAGTTGTCTATTCGTCAAGATTTGCTTTCTTGGGGTACACTATTTCTCTCATGGTCAGGGAGAATTAACTTGGTAAAAATGATGTTACTTCCCAAGTTTCTATTTCTGTTCCGATCGATACCCTTATCTTTCCCTTTGCCGGATCTGCGGGGCTTACAACGCCTATTAAGCTCTTTTATATGGCGCCATAAAAAACCTCTGGTTAGCCTTGCCGTTCTTGCAATACTGCCTTCCAGAGGAGGCCTGGGCCTCCCTGATTTAATTCGCTATAGACACGCGGCACTGTTGCAGACTCTTCTGGAGCTTTGCAGCTCCTCTCCTTGGAAGTCTTGGTCGACACTACTGCAGGCCACACATCCGCATTTAAGGTTTCAGCAACTTTTATGGTCCTCTTGACAATCTATCCCTCTCTCCTTATCTAGACATGCAGTGATTGGTCATTTGTTGGACTTTTGGCATAAATTCTCCTCACCCTATGCGCTATCACAGTTCCCCTCCCCTCTATATGCTATCATAGGAAACCCAGACTTTCCGCCAGGACTATCACGGGATAGATTCACTGCTTGGGAATCTGCAGGCCTAACGGATCTTGATCACTTATTACCTGAATCTTCCTTTCCTTTCCTAGTGCAATTGAGTCGGGATCATGGTCTTCCCCAGCATGAGTTCTGGAGGTATTTGCAGGTTCGTCACCTTCTCCAATCACGCCATCTCCATGATTATAAACCCTGTTCCTTGACTCCTTTTGAAAGATTAGTAATACGGAATGCTCCTATTGTAAGGTGTATATCAGTTTTATATTCACTTATTAACTCTTGGCAGACTCAGCCCCCCTCTTATCATAGAGCGGCCTGGAGTTCTGATCTTTCCATTAACATATCTGATACTCAATGGTTCTCCTCTCATGTCCTTAACTCCACTTTGGTTCGAAACTCTAATTTGCGGGAAACGTCGTACAAATTATTGTTGCGGTGGTACCGCACACCGGCTTTCCTGCATACCGTTCACCCAGAGCTTCCCAGTACTTGTTGGAGATGTGGATGTCCAGACGGCTCTCTTTTCCATATATGGTGGTCTTGTCCTCTTCTCACACGCTTCTGGACTGAGGTTCATAAGCACATTTGTTCTCTATTGAAGGTTACATTGACATTCTCACCTGGGACTATGTTGTTATCTATATTCTCCGAGACTGATCGGAGACTTCTCTCCACGCGTATCTCCCTTGAGAGCTGGAGTTTGATGATCTCGGCGGCAAGGGCATGTATACCCAGAATGTGGAGGTCATCGACTTCTCCGACAGTGTCCGACTGGAAGATCCGCATTCGTTATGTCTTAGATATGGAAAGGCTCTACTATCACTCAGTGGGGAAGAGTGAAGTATTTCTCCAAACCTACGCTCCCTGGCTTGATTTTATAAACCCACCATGATGACCTTTTACGACCATTTTCTTCTATACATCACCATTAGTGTCGTGTCTTGCTCATTCAGCTTTAACCCCCCTGCCCGCCCTTGCCCCACCTTCCCTTCCTCTTTCATCGTTCTCTAATTCTTTCTCTGTCAGCTACTATAGCTCTGTTTATCTCCTCCAACCTGATTTTCTTTTGATTACATACTAGATATCCCAAATGTTTGTTCCTTAATTACTGCCACTATTGCCTGATTAACACCATTATGTAAATCTTGTCCAGAGTTATTTGGAGCATTTCCTTCTTACATCAATAATCTGGCATTGTATTCTGTATGTTTTATTTCTATTTTTTTTATGTCGATACTGTGTTGTAACATCTGCATATTCTCAATAAAGTTTTTGGGAAACAAAAAAAAAAAAAAAAATTGTCATTCAACAAGTTCAGAAACTTGCTGCTTTTAGCAGAATTAGCTGTTCCATTTTTCCAGTCTATTTCTGGATAATTAAAATACCCCATAATTATAGTTCTCCCTATTTGAGAAGCCTTTTCTATTTGCATTAATAGCTTTGATTCTTCAAGGTCACCAATGTTTGGTGGTTTATAACAAATACCCACTAATATTTTCTGGGCAGTTTTACCCCCAGTGACTATTTCAACCCACAAGGATTCCACATGTTCACTGTCATCACATATATCTTACCGCAACTGAAGCAATAATGCTGGTTTGACATACAGACAGACCCCACCACTTCTTTTGTTTGACCTATCTTTTCTAAATAACATGTAGCCCTCCAAATTGATTGACCAATCATGTGTGTCATCCCACCACGTTTCTGTTATGCCTATCAAGTCATAGTTTTCAATTTCAGCTACCAGTTGCAGTTCCCCTATTTTACCAGTTAAACTTCTGGCATTTGCAAGCATACAATTTATGCCTCTGCTATGTTCCATTTGTGATTTAATTTTGATGTGGTTTATAGGCTTCTCCCTATCATCTGTACTAACCCCGCCCCCAGATCCTCCCACCTGGTTATTAACTACATCGCCTTCCCTTTCTATATTATCTATCCCAGTACTTATTGGTCCCCCCCCCTTCCTAGTTTAAAATCTCCTCCAACCGTCTAGTCATCCTCTCCCCAAGCACTTGAGACCCTCTTGCATGCAGGTGCAATCCATCCCTGCTATAGAGATTGTACCCCAAAGTAAAATCAGCCCAGTGCTCTAAAAACCCAAAGCCCTCCTTCTTACACCAAGACTTCAGCCATGCATTGAGCTCCCTAATCTCCCGCTGTCTGTCTGGCGTAGCGCATGGCATAGGTAGTATCTCTGAGAATACTACCTTGGAGGTCCAGTTCCTAATCTTACTGCCTAAATCCCTAAAATTACCTTTTAGGACTCTCCACCTTCCTCTTACTTTGTCATTGATACCAATATGCACCAAGACAGCTGGAGCCTCTCCAGCCCCTCCCAATAATCTGTCCACCCTGTCTGCAACATGTCGAAGACAGCAAACCATTCGGTTGCCGCGATCAGAGCCACAGATTACCCTATCTGTTCTCCTAATAATGGAGTCCCCTACCACCACAACCTGCCTAGGCTTCACTTTCATCTGGATCCCCTGTGTGCTAGAGGAGCTGTTCTCCCGGCTGTTAGGGAGAACAGTCTTCTCAAGCAATTCCACTTCTGGGTTTGCCTCCCCAACATCTTCACTTAAATTAGCAAATTTGTTGGGATGGAAAAACTCAGGACTGGCTGCCCTCTTCCTCTTCCCTCCCCCACTTCAACCACTTCTAACTGTGTATTTTTGCAATACACAGTTACACTTCAACCACTTCTAACTTTCACCCAGCTATGTGCCTGGTTCCCTTCTAGCTGATCTCCTTCCTCTTTGCTAGGTGACCCAGCTAGACTCTGCTCAGTTAGCAAGAGACTCCTCTCAAGGTTGTCAGTATCTCTCAGTGTTGCAATATGACTCTCTAGAGCTCCAATCTGAGCTTCTAGAAGGGCCACTTGCTCACACTTGCCACAGCGGTATGGACCCTGGAACTGCTGTTCCAAGCATGCATACATATGGCAAGATGTGCACTGAGTGAGATCTCCAAACTTGCCCATCATGTATGGTGCAAATGTGAGTTCTTAACCCCTTAATGACAGTTTTTTTTTTTTTTTCCCATTATAGCGAATTACTTCCTGGACTTACCAGGTAAAAATGTAAACAATTAATTAATTTACCTTTGTTCCTGTAACTCCTGTGTTGCATTAACTGCTGTGTTTCACAAACTGTGCACTTATTCCAGAGCACTTAGTAAAGAGCACGCTCTATTTGTGAGCAAGCTCTGTGAATCCTGTCCCTAGCTTTTGACTGAGGCTGTAGGAGAGAGGTTGTGTGTTAGGAAGCTCTCTGAAAAGGCCTCTTTGAGGGGAGTTTTTCTTTCTTTTGAGTTTCTTTTTTAGTTAGTTTAGTTGTAAAAGAGTTAGTTTAGTTAGTTTAGCTGAAACGGGTGAGATGGTCAAAGGTGACAGAGAGAAGGCAGATATTTTAAATAATGTCTTTTCTTCTGTTTTTACCAAGGAAGACCCATTGGACAAGAATCTGCAAACTACTTTTACAGAACAGGCACAGCAAGCATGGGACTGGCTAACACAAGAAAAAGTGTTAAAACAATTGAATGGTGTCAAGGTAGACAAGGCTCCGGGGCCAGATGGTATACACCCACGGGTACTTAGGGAGCTAGGCCAGACCCTGGCCAGACCGATATATCTGATTTTCAGGGATTCTTTTATTTCTGGTATGGTGCCCATGGATTGGCGTAAAGCAGATGTGGTGCCCATATTTAAAAAGGGATCAAAGTCCCAGCCAGGAAACTACAGACCCGTAAGCTTGACATCTGTGGTAGGGAAGCTGTTTGAAAGGTTGCTAAGGGAATATATTCAAGAATTCTGCTGGAACAGGAATATCATTAGCAATAGCCAACATGGCTTTGTGAAAGATAGGTCTTGTCAAACGAACTTGATCGCATTTTATGAAAAAGTAAGTAATAATATAGATGAGGGAGAGGCGGTTGACGTGATCTATTTAGACTTTGCCAAGGCATTTGATACGGTTCCACACAAGAGGTTACTGTACAAATTGAATGAAATAGGACTAGGGCAAAATGTTTGTGAGTGGATTGGAAATTGGCTGAAAGATAGAATGCAAAGAGTGGTAGTAAATGGCAAGTTCTCCAGTTGGATAAACGTGATAAGTGGAGTGCCTCAGGGATCTGTCCTGGGTCCTCTTCTTTTTAATTTGTTTATTAATGACCTCCCAGAGGGCATAGGAAGCCATGTATCAGTGTTTGCCGATGACACAAAATTAAGTAAGGCAATAAAGTCTGAACTGGATGTGTCTTCATTACAAGAGGACTTGGACAAATTGAGTAACTGGGCAGGCAAATGGCAAATGAGATTCAATATAGACAAGTGTAAAGTTATACATTTTGGGTATAATAATAAAAATGCAACATATAGTTTAAATGGTGTTTCTCTGGGGAAATCTACTAATGAAAAGGATTTAGGAGTAATGGTAGACAATAGACTTTGCAGTAGCATGCAGTGCCAGCTGGCAGCTGCAAAGGCCAATAAGATATTGACATGTATTAAAAGGGGTATTGACTCAAGGGAGGAAGATATAATTATGCCTCTTTACAGGTCCATGGTAAGACCCCACCTAGAATATGCTGTTCAATTCTGGGCGCCCTTTCTGAAGAAGGACATTATGGAACTAGAGAGAGTGCAGAGGAGGGCTACAAAACTAGTAAGGGGAATGGAATGTTTTAGTTATGAAGAAAGGCTAGAAAAGTTAAACTTGTACACACTAGAGAAACGGCGTCTTAGAGGGGATATGATAACACTATATAAATATGTTCAAGGCCCATATAAAGGGCTTTCAAAAGACCTGTTCATTAACAGAACAGTACACAGGACAAGGGGCCACCCGCTTAGACTTGAGGAAAGGAGATTTAGTCTACAACAGCGGAAGGGTTTCTTTACAGTAAGGACAATAAAGGTATGGAATGCACTTCCGGAGGAGGTGGTGCTATCAAATACATTAGATGCTTTTAAAAGGGGCCTGGATACTTATTTAAAAGAGCATAATATAGAGGGCTATGCACGTTAGTATTGGGATTAATATTTAGTTAGGGCTTGTTGATCCAGGGAGAAATCTGATTGCCATTTGGAGTCGGATGCCTTCTTTTGGGTCAGCGATGGTAAACAGGAATAGGAAAAGGGTTGAACTGGATGGACGCAAGTCTTTTTTCAACCTAAATTACTATGTAACTATGTAACTATGTAACTATGTAACTAGTTTAGGTTTTATTTCTTTTTGGGGAAATTGGGTGATTTTTTAGTTGATTTTTGCACTTTTAAGTTGAGCCCCAGGAAGCAACAGCTTCTTTCCCAACAAGGCTCACTTCCTGTGGGCTCCTTTCTCCAGAGCACACCCCTGACCCATCCCCTGCTGCTGGGTCTTTTTTCTAGTTAATTAGTTAAATTGATTTCAGTTGTTTTGTTTTCTTTTGAACACTTTTTGGTTTGGTGGGTGGTGGGGAATTTATTTTGTTTGTTTAAGTTTCTTTTTCATTTAATTGTCCCAGAGGGAGAGATTAAAGCAGCTGGGAGGGACAGAGATTTAAAACACCTATTTTTCTGTTAACCCTCCCAGTACCAGGTACATAGCACTGCATCTCTCCCTCTCCCTCTCTCTCACCTCTCTCTTTAAAAAACAAACAAAACAAAACAAAACAAAAAATATATATATATATAAATAAAATTCCTTCCTTTTATTTTATTTCTTTCTTTGATTTAAAATGGGGAAGGGCATAAAGAGGCCTCACGATCCCAAAGATGGAATAAGGGATCCTGGAAATACTAGCTGTAGCCCTGCTGTGTCCCAAGCAGCAAGCCCCAGACCTCAGGCTCCCTCTGCCTCTACTCAAGCTGCTTCTACTGGCACTGCCCCTGTAGCACCTACTATTACTAGATCTTTTGCACAGGTGGTTAGTGCCAGCCCCAGTCATGCCAACTCTGGGGGAGAGCAGCTATCTAGGAGGCATGGAGTCAGATGTATCATGTCTTGGGTTCACGGTATAGGGGCATATGTTAAGGCTGCAGCTGATGTTGTGAGCCCCTCTGCAGTTGTAGCAGCCAGCAAAATGTACGGCAAAGCTGTTCTATTTCTACGTACGCTGGCTGCTGCACATACTTTGGTGCAGAAGGGGCTCACACCGGGGGGGACTTATATCCCTGTAGAACCCCTGGAAGGGATGGGCACACGACTTGTACTATCTAATGTTCCCCCCTTCCTACCGGACCCTTTGCTGCGCCCCCACTTGCAAGCCCTGGGGGAGTTAAAATCAAATCAGTAAGATTCCCCTGGGCTGCAAAGAGAGAGCACTTAGGCATGTGCTCTCTTTTAAGAGGCAGGCACAAGTCCTCCTGCCTCGGGGTGCAGAAAGTATTGAGGGGTCCTTTGGGGTTCATTTTGAGGGGGTGCTGTACCGCATATTTTACAGCACAGAGGAAGTGAGGTGCTTTTGGTGGGGAGGAAGGAGGCATGGAGGCTGCGGTGGTGGCCTTTGGAACAGCCTCCTTATAGATCTCTGAAGGGGGGGCTTTCCCTTTTGAGGGCCCTGCCACGGTGGTCTTAGCAGGGCTGGGTGCTGTACGTGAGGTGGGGCATACACGCCAGAGCTGCCCCAAGGGGCAACGATCTAAAACATCAGCCCCAGCTCCAGTACCAGTAGCAAGCACCTCACGTACAGCACCCAGCCCTGCTAAGACCACCGTGGCAGGGCCCTCAAAAGGGAAAGCCCCCCCTTCAGAGATCTATAAGGAGGCTGTTCCAAAGGCCACCACCGCAGCCTCCATGCCTCCTTCCTCCCCACCAAAAACATCATCAGCTGCAGCTACCTCTGATGCTGCAGCCAAAAGCAGGAAGGAGAAGAGTGTCACCACTACCCCCTGTGTTGCCGCTGCCCCGGTGCCATCCCCCCCGCCCCAAGTATAAACACTTCTACAAGTGTAGGGGATGGGGGGAGAGAGGAAAGATCTCAGCCCTCTAATGAGGGCACGGGGAGTGGCGGCACCTCCTCTTCTAAGGATGACTCCCCAAGGAAGAGGAAATATAAGGCCAGTAGGGGGACACTGGAGGAATGGGAGGAGCTTATCTCCTATCCCTCCAAAGTTAAAAAGAGGAGCCATCCATCGCATCGTCAAGTGGTGACATTGTCTGACCTGGCAATTAATCTTAGCCAGCCAGGTACAGACCACACACCTCTCTCCCCAGACCTGGCGGGGGATAATGTGGCCAAGGGTCTGGGGAATGTGCAGGGGAATAAGGGTCTCCCTGAGGAGACAGGGGCAGCCAGCCAGCCAATAGCTATGCAGCTTGTCTTGCACCTGATGTATGAAGGGAAGCCCAATAAAGCCCCTGCAGAATGGGCAGTTAGTGTCCCTAAGGTGCTGAGCTTTGGGGACCACAGTCAGCCTCTCCCTCCAGGGTCACTCTCCAGTGGCGACACTGGGGTAATACCAACTCCCCAGGATATGCCACTCCTGGAGGCGATAGACTTAAGTGTAACGCCCATTCAGGACCCTGTAGAGGGAAATCCAGGGGAGGGTGATGCAACAGGGGCAGTGGTAATGGAGGAGGGTGACCAAGCAGTCCCTCCTATTAATACCGTGGAGGTGACTGCTACAACCTCGGAGATCCCTCCTCCCACTTCATCCACTGACCCAAACCTAGGCATCATCCAAGCTGCACAGGCGGCTGAAGCCAACTGGTATCTGGAGTGGCGAGGTAGGGTTTTCTTTAGCCACTTCACTTCGGCGTCATGTGGAGTGGTGACCCTGTTCTCAGAGTCCTTTCAGCCTGAGGTGCTGAGTGTGAAGGCTGTTATCCCAGGCCGTCTGCTGCATCTCCGGGTCCGAGAGCTAGGCTGCACGTTTAGTCTGCTGAACGTGTATGCACCCTCTGCAGGACAGGAGAGGGTGAGGTTCTTTGCTAGTTTGTCGACCTATCTGGAGTCGATCGATGCGGATGAGTGTTTGATTGTCGGGGGTGATTTCAACTGCACCCTCGAAACTCTGGACCGTGTCGGGACAGAGCATTATCCACCATCCGTGTCGGCCTTGAGGGAGGTCATCACCCGCTACTCCCTGGTCGACATTTGGCGAGAGCAACACCCAGGGGCATCAGACACTTTCACCTCCGTCAGGGTGAGAGATGGTAGGGTGTCCCACTCCCGGATCGATAAGCTTTATATATCTAGTCACTACATGTCACGGGCCCAGTCCAGTGCCATTAGGTTGGCCCCGTTCACGGACCACAACTGTGTGTCCGTGAAGCTGTCGCCCATGTCATCGGCGACAAAAGCCGCCTATTGGCACTTCAACAATAACTTGGTGGAGGACGAGGGCTTTGCGGCATTGATCCGGGAGAGGTGGGCGGACTGGAGGGGTTTCAAGGGTGATTTTTCCACGCTGAGTCAGTGGTGGGACGTGGGCAAGGTGCACTTGAGACTCTTGTGTCAGGAGTATACTAGGGGTGTGAGCAGTCAGCGCAGTGCCGAGATTGAGGCACTCCGGGGGGAGGTGCTTGGGCTCAAGCAAAGGCTGGCTGCTGAATCTAGAGATCAAGCCTTGCAGCGCGAATACGTAGAGAGGAAGGAGGTTCTCTGTCACCTGGAACGGCACCAGGCTAAGGGAGCCTTCGTGCGAAGCCGCTTGCGATTCCTTTGGGAGATGGATCGCGGCTCGCACCTCTTCTACGGACTGGAGAAGAGGGGGGGTAACCGTAGACATATCATCTGCCTCCTCGCGGAGGACAGTGCCCCTCTTTTGGATCCGGAGAGCATCCGGGACAGGGCCCGGAGATTCTATGCAAACCTGTACTCTCTGGATCCCATCTCTCCAGATGCCTGCAAGCTGCTATGGGATGGGCTTCCAACGGTCAGCGAGGGTGGAAGAGAGAGGCTGGATCAGCCCATCTCTCTGAAGCCCTTAGTCTAATGCCCCATGGCAAATCTCCGGGGCTGGACGGACTGACTGTAGAGTTCTTCCAGTTCTTTTGGGAGACTCTAGGACCTGATTTCCAACTTGTCCTAACTGAGGCCCTCGAGACTGGTGAGATGCCCCTTTCCTGTCGACGGGCAGTAATGGCCTTGCTGCCCAAGAAGGGGGATCTCCGCCTTATCGAAAACTGGCGACCAGTCTCGCTGCTCAGCACGGATTATAAGATCTTAGCCAAAGCTGTCACCTTAAGACTCAGGTCCGTGCTGGCAGAGGTGGTCCACTTAGACCAGTCCTACACAATCCCGGGCCGGACCATCTTTGATAATATCTTTCTGGTCCGGGATCTGCTCTGCTATGCCCGCAGGACTGGTCTGTCACTCGCCTTTCTCTCACTAGACCAGGAGAGTGGATCACAGATATCTCATAGCTACTCTGCAAGCATATGGCTTTGGCCCACGCTTAGTGGGCTACCTTAAGACGCTGTATGCCTCTGCAGAGTGTTTAATTAAGATCAACTGGTCCCTAACGGCACCCCTGGTATTTGGACGAGGAGTACGGCAGGGATGCCCCTTCTCTGGACACCTATATGCACTAGCCATCGAGCCCTTCCTATGTCTGTTAAGGAAGAGGCTCACAGGGCTGGTGCTGAAGGAGCCAGACATGAGGGTGGTCCTTTCAGCATATGCCGATGATGTACTCCTCGTGGCCCAAGACCTAGTTGATCTGGAGCGGGCTAAAGAATGCCAAGAGCTGCCTCTTCTGCTCAGATCAACTGGTCCAAATGCACAGGCCTTTTAGAGGGTCCCATACAGGTAGACTCCCTGCCTCCCACCTTCCGTAACATCAAGTGGGAGGCTACAGCTTTGAAATACCTTGGAGTCTACCTGTCCACTGCGAATCCCACAGTCCCTGCAAACTGGAAAGAACTAGAGGAACGGGTCCTCTCTCGGATGGGACTGTGGAGGGGTCTTGCGAAAGTGCTTTCCCTAAGGGGGAGGGCTTTGGTGATCAAGCAGCTGGTGGCCTCACAGCTGTGGCACCGGCTGATCTGCCTTAGCCCGACCCCCGAGTTCATCAGCAAAATTCAGAGAATGCTGCTGGACTTTCTCTGGATGGGGAAGCACTGGGTCTCTGCGGGTGTGGCGTGCCTCCCACTGGGAGAGGGCGGTCAAGGAATGGTGTGTATACGCACTCAAGTGCACACCTTCTGCCTCCAATACCTGCAGAGGTACCTGTACGCAGACCCTTCACCACAGTGGTACGCACTGGCCTCCAGCTTCTATCGCCAGTTGCGCAATATGGGGTATGACCGGCAACTATTCATCATCAAGCCTGAGGGGTTTGGGAGCGACCTCTCAGTGCTGCCGGCATACTACCGGGAAACCCTCAAGGCCTGGAGCATGGTCTCCGTGTCAAGGCAGGGCACAGCGCAGGGGGCAGACATTCTAGCGGAGCCCCTGCTATATAATCCAGCTGTGGGGGCTCGGATGTTGGAAGCCCCTAGCATATGTCGTCGCCTTCTCCAAGCACGGATGACCCGAGTCGGGGATCTCTTGGACTATGAACGGGCGGACTGGGTGGAGCCCGATGCGCTTATGCACCGTATGGGTTTCCAAAGTCCCAGAGTTCTGTGCCGTTTGCTCCGGGAGATCAAGCTTGCCATCCACCCCGACTCGCGCACCTTCATTGACGGGGTCTTACAGGCTGGAGAGCCACATCTACCTGTGGAACCCTTGCCTCCGGCTGTGAGCATACGACCAAAGCCTCGTCAATCCCCCTTGGCTTCTCCAGCCCCCAACTTAAGCCGGTTGGGGGTGATACCCTCGGCATGTTTCCGTGGCATGCCGAGGAAGAGGCTGTATTCCCTCATGCTCCACACAGTGCACTTCCTCGCCCTCGTCGGTCGCCCAGAGTCCCCGGTGGAGGGCACTCTATTCCACCTTGGTGCCCAGACCCATCGGGGATTTGAGTTGGAGAGTGCTCCATGGTGCACTGAGCACGGGGGAGTACCTGGCCCGTTTCACGGACTCCCCTGCCACCTGTCCTTTCTGTGGCAGGGGCGAGTCTGTCTATCATATTTACTTTTCATGCAGCCGACTGCAGCCCCTCTTGTCATTCCTGAGGGGACTCCTCCTGCAGTTCTGGCTGCACTTCTCTCCACACCTTTTCATTTTTGGGCGCACGGTGTCTCGGACAAGTAGGGCTGAGGACCTCCTCATATACCTGCTCCTGGCACATCTATGTGTCCAGGAAGCAGGTACTGACAGGGGAGGTTCCAATGACGCCTGAAGCTTTATTCCGGGCATTTGTGCGCTCCCGTATCCAAGCAGAGTACACCCAAGCCCTTGCCACTGGGAGTATGTCATCTTTTACCTCCCAGTGGGCCTTAAATGGTGTGCTGTGCTCGGTGTCCTCCCATCTGGACTCATTTCAACTAACACTTCTATTTGTTCCGTTTATGTTATGTTCCAGTCAGTTTCTTTTTCAGTTTTCCTATTCTGACCTTCTTGGGTGCTGGAGGTACGCAGCGTGATATTTGATGGCGCACTGCTTGACCCTCTGGCACTCAGGGGGTTAGTGTTTTAAAAGAAAAAAAAATAAAAATTCGATTTCCTGATTGGCTGGCTTGCCTATAAGGCAAGCACCTTTGTTTTCTTGCATAATATCCTGTACCTAGATTTATACAGGCCTACACAAGTGATTGTTCACAAACCCCACCGTTAAATAACTACTCACACTCCCAGAAAAACACAACCTTTTACACTTTAACCCTTTAACCTTCTTACTGCAGGTTAGGATGTAAACACAAAATCAGTATATTATAACACTTTTCCATTGCTGTGATGTCCAAACTGTTCACTTAATCCAGAGCACACTGCAAACAAACAAACTAACAAACAAACTAATATTGGAAAAATGGTGCCACTGTACCTACTGATCCAATGTCTGGAATAAAACCCTATAGATCTGTCGCTACTATCCCTTAAAGGGATAATAATACTTCGTTTTATCTTTATTTTATTTTGTAGGCATTAAAAAAAAACATGAAGAAAGATGTTTGAGAGATATTCACAACCAAAGTTTCCCCCTCACTGAGATCACAGCTCTAGCTGTCAGATTTGGAATCCGGTCCACAGAGCGGCCAAGGCTCTACAGCAGAGCCGAGATCGCGTGATATAAGAAGAACTACTACACTGAAATGGTATACAAAGTGTGCCTGGTTTGCAAGTACACTTTGTAAACCCTTCCAATGAACTACTTATTTTTATATCTTGCAATCTCGGCTCTGCTGAAGAGCTGCCGGCTGGTCTGCGAACCAGATTCCAAATCTGACAGCTAGATGGCAGACTTGACATTTTCGGTCAGTGAGCGGAAACTTTGCTTGTAAATATCTCTCAAACCATAAAGGTTTGAGAGATAAGACTTATATCGTTCTTCATGTTTTTTTAATGCCTACAAAATAAAATAAAGATAAAACAAAGTATTACTATTACTTTAATATCTGATAGCGTACAGAAAAACAACTAATAAAATAAAAACAAAGGGAGAGTGCCAGATCTATTAAATAGAATATTTATTAATACAAATGTAAAATAAAAGACAAATATATAATATAAAAATGACCCTGCTAGTGATATGCTATATAGCTCTGTATAAAAAATAAAATAAGTAGCGAATTCACCAAACCTGACGCAGAGTATAGTCTTCATTAGAGACTGAGGCCTAGATTTAAAGGCAGCCGTTAAACCATCCGCTAAGTAAAAAAGGCACGTCGGCCGCAAAGAACACATGGTTTACGGCAGATTCAAAGGTAAGCGTCCAAGAATAGCTATCGGGCATAGGCACTACAAAAACACGTTAAACAAAAACCAGCGTCGCACCTGATTTTGCATCACCGTGCGTCCCAAACACCCGTTAAAACACAACTTAACTCAAAATGTTACATTACGGCTGCCGTTGTCTAGCAACCCTGATAGATGCACAAACAAAATTCAAACCTACAGCCAATCCCAAGGCCCCAAAGTATCAAAAATGTTCAAATACACCTATATATACCTCAAAATAACGGTTACACCCTGTCTGTGTTTCGAGTTTCATCAAGCTAGAGCACAGGACCCAGGAGTGGAGGATAGCATTTAGAGAGAGAGAGATAGAGAGAGAAGCATACAGAGGAGTAAGGTAGAAGGATTTTGGAGAGGAGAGAGTTACATTTAAATAGACACATAGCACACTTTTGCACATAGCACATACATCCATACAAACACATACACATACATACACATAGTCTTTTTTTTTTCATCACACCTTACACATTTTAAACTTTATTTTCACAGTGTGAATCCGTGAGTGAAAGTGTGTGACAGAGAGTGAGTGGGATCGAGTGTGTCTGTGAGGACGTGTGAGAGTGCCTGGGTGTGAGTGGGTGAATGATGGCCAGGAGAGGAGGACAGGAGAGAGGGATGGGGAGACTAGTGGAGGAGGAGGAGGAAGGTCAGGAGGGGATCCCGCAGCAGAGCAGGGGTGGGAGAGGGAGATACGCAGGGCGGAGGGGGACCAGGCCCACAAGAACAGGCACACTAAGAAGAAGAGGGACAGATCCTGCAGTGGGACGAGGGGTAGTGCCTGGGGACCACCACACACAGGCAGGGGCAGAGCAGGCAGGACACTCCGGGTCTGACTCCTCGCATGCCGGAGCTGAGGGGGACAGGGTCAGGGATCCCCGATATACCGATGAAGAAAACACGGCCCTCGTGGAGGTTGTGCTGGAGAGGGAGAGTGTCCTCTTCCCAGGGGACAGACTCCCTGGCCTGTCTGCGAGGAGGAGAGCTGCCTGGAGTCAAATCTGCAGCAGAGTCAATGCGGTGGCTACCTGCAGACGGGATGTGGACTCAATCAAGAAGAGATGGGGCGACTGCAAAAGGCAGGTGAAGAGGAAGATGGGGGATGCCGCCCTGCACGCCCGAGCCACCGGAGGTGGGCCACCTGTCCCCATCACCTTCAGCGCATGGGAGGAGAGGCTGCGGCAGACACTGTCGTCTACCGTAATTGAGGGGGTCCCTGGAGGATCAGACACTGGGGATGAGAGGAGCCTCCACACCACCGGTAAGTGCATCACCCCAAAACCACACACACCACCTCAAACCACACACCCATCACAAACAAGCACTCACATCCCAACATCTGCCCTTCATTCAACCACACAATTGCACCAACACAGCACCCTGAGGGTTTAAACAGGAAGCAAGACAAGGACAAATGTCAATGTTCAACAAGGCCAAAACCTGTCCAACTCCCTGGTTAACCCTCATGTTGCTGTGCTGATCACACACAATACACACAAACCATGCTCAGTAAAGTGTTGTATGTCAAACATCACAATTGTTGTCACACAGTTTACCCATGTTCACACAGGGAATCCAGCACATAACCCCATGAGTGCCAGAGGGATAATCAATGCATCGATCAACAATGCTTTGGCAACCCCTCTGGTACTCAAAGGGTTAACCAGACAACAAACACATGTCGATAGGTTAACAATTACATGACACATAGGGGACATTCACTAAGCGGTGAAAAAGAGCTGATGTAGAGAATTTGACACTTACATACCCTCACTTTACCAATTACAATGTTAGTCTATGGAGAACATCCAATAACAGGATTCAAGCTGCACAGGCCCCATTGTGTGGACTCCATAGAAAACATTGCAGATGGGGAAATGAGGTCAGCGGAGAAGTCAGCATCATAATCAGTTCATCAGGTCCACTTAACCGCTTACTGAATCACCAACAGGATGGATTAGGTCACAAATCACAGTGCCACTGAGAATAAATGCTTGTATGTGCAACACACAGGCCAAAAACAATCACACATAACTAAAGGTGAAAAAGTTGGCCTTGGTGTTGTGTATGCAATCATTTACGCTAACTTCAATTTACATAGCTCACATTTGATTCACATATAGATCCTCAGGAGTGCTGATGCCATGGATGAATGGTACACCAGACACTATTTGCAGGATACATATGGGAACCAAATATGAACCATTGAGGTTTGGTCAATAACAGGCCAGGGATTATGGATATCTATGATCGGGTCTGGCTGCCTCACACAGAAGGATGGATGGGCTGATCCAGGAAAAAAAAGGCCTCAATCAATGATATCCTTCAATACTGGCTTGATTGTTGCCCCTCAGGATTCAACTTCAACAGACCTCATGGACAGAATCCTGTAATGTACATCAATCCCTGATTGCCACGGTGGTATCCCATGCATCACAATGCAATGCATAGGATACCATCATGACAACCAGAGAGGGACATGTCTAATCTGACAAAATCCAGCACTGTACGGGATGAACTGATAACATAGGGATGAATACTACTTGAATCACACTGCAGATCTAGTCAAAAAAGATATGTACAGAAAGAAAAACAACCAGATTTGTATGTGGATATGTCCCTTTCAAATGGGTACAAATAGGTCCCAACAAGATGTAAACCCAGAGTTCGGTTCAGTACGTGTGATTGTCCAACTGCCCATATATGTGCACCCTCAACAAAATAACTCATATTGATATAATCATCAGAGTACATATACCCAGTATATTACACCTACTTGGATGGGTATCACTTGTATCTATGAAAGTTCATTTGTGATGGCTGTACATATATAGGCAGTTAGACAATCACATGTTCTGAACAGATCTCTGGGTTCATATCTATCAAGGATATATTTGTACCCGTATGAAAGGTACATATACACACATATCAGACCATATTCCTCACTGTGTACCTTGGCATGGCAATGGTTAATTTCACTTGATGTAACCTTGCAGGCATCATAAAGAGATGTTTAGAAAGATGTTACTGTATGTGACAGCTGGAGATGTCAGTCATATGACCACACGGAGGCTCTTCAGCAGACCCAAAATTGAACCAATTGGAGATGGATCCATCATTGACATGGTCCACAGAGCGTGCTTACAAACCAGGAACACTTAGTAGACAATGGCAAAGATGTAGTTATCTCCAAATGGGTCAATGTGGAGTCTGCTGAAGAGCCTCCGTGTGGTCAAATGACTGACATCTCCAGCTGTCACATACAGCAACATCTTTCTAAACATCTCTCTATGATGCCTGCAATGTTACATCAAGGTGAAATTAACCATTGCTATCCCGTTAAAGAGATAGTAATACCTAAAATGTGAAAGGAAAAATACATGTCATAGGATTGATCCACCGGGTAATGCAAGGGTATTCCCACTACTGAAAGGTGTTTCATCACAAGAGTATAACAGCTCAAAGTTGAATATTCCATGGACAATATCAGTGTGGCCTGAAAATGTACTATGCCAATGTTGCCAGACCATCCTCTGGCTAGCTTTGGTCCAGGGAGCAGATATCCACAAAGGATGATGTGGCAACAGCGCAAATGTACAATTTCAGGCCACTGGGATGTGGCACCAAAGGAATTCAACTCTGAGCTGCAATACATGTAGAATACAACACCCATCACCAGTAGGAGTACCGTTGTTTCACACAGGGGGATACACCATACAACATATATGTTCCTTTACACATTTCAAGTATTAATATCAATTTGACACCATCATGGCTAAGTTTACTGATCACACAATCTCAATCCTCCACACAGGTTATGTGTCTCCAGCACATCAGGAGCCCATGGAGGAGGCCACCTCACCACCCAGTGAGGAGTATTTGGAGGAGGGGACCAGCCAGTGGGCACCGTACCCAACGACATCCACACCTCTTGGCCAGCTGGATGCACCAACCCTGCCTGCACCGACTCTGCCTGCATCAACTCTGCCTGCACCAACTCTGCCTGCACCAACTCTGCCTGCACCAACTCTTCCTGCACCAACTCTGCTTGCACCAACTCTGCCTGCACCAACTCTGCCTGCACCAACTTATTACAGTGACTGGATGCCCCCCACCACCTCCAGGAGCTATTATCCCCCAGCAGCAGCAGCAGCACCACCACCACCAGGGAGGCAATGGCTGCCCGGTGATGTGGCCACCACCCAATACGGGCCATACCCACAGATTGACCTACCCTCCTGGATGGCTCCCCAGCATGGCCCCAGGTATGATCCTAGGTGGGGGCCAAGCACATACCAGTGGCCAAGGTTTGACCCTTGGCCACTCGACTACCAACACCTGGGCCTGCTTGGGGAGCCCCAACAGCCTATGCGAAGGGACGTGTTTACCCCACCACCTCCACCAGCACAGACATCGGTGGGCAGCAGTGGGTCAATTGATGTGGTGGGCACATACCCATCTGCAGCACAACCAGCACCAGCAGAGGAGGACACAGCAGCAGCAGAGGAGGACACAGCACCAGCAGAGGAGGACACAGCACCAGCAGAGGAGGACACAGCACCAGCAGAGGAGGACACAGCAGCAGCTGATTCACCAGGCACAAGCATCACCAGCAGTGAACGGCCCACGGGGATGGAAGCTGAGTGTATGGCTCTGCAAAGGAGACTACTCAGGTCAAGCCTCCGCACCAATGACAACATCACCAGGAGCCGTAGGGAATCCCGTAGAAACACTAACAGGATAGAGGCAAGGATCCATGCCCTGGAGTCGGAGGTCATGAGGATCAACACTCAACTCCATGAGCTACACACGGGGGTGATGGACCTGCTTGCACAGCTACTGGTGGAGTTGAGAGAGCTGAACCGCAGGGAGGACTTACGTTTGGAGAGGGAAAACCTGCGCTCCACAGAGGGATCCACTGCCCCCACCACCCCCTCTAATGTGACCCCTGAAGCCACACCTAGGGGGCAAAGGGTGACCAGGAGATCATCCAGGTTATCCACTTCTGCCACACAGTCTAAGCCCCCCCCCCCAAGAAAAAAAAATAAAATACCCAACATGTTAAATTTCCCCTGAATAAAGGAACATTGTGCTTTTGAATCCTGTCTGATCTGCTTTGAATTTGGTCATAGATTTGGGTGGCAGAGTTGTCTCCAATGCATTGCCAAACAATTCAGTGAATACAACTCCTGCCTAGGTAAGATGTTTGTGGGATGTTACAACATGGGTTCACACACACATCGTTGTACAAAATCAACTGTAAAAACATCCCTGTTGCCATATTACACAACTGTGTTATATGGCAATGTTGTGTGTTGATTTTGCATAACAAAACATTCCCTTTAGCCCAACATTTGGTACAACATTGAACATTCATCTACATCATATGTTGTGTTTAACCCTTTGATAGCCAGAGTGGTAGGCAACGCATTGCAAAGAAATGCAAACCAAACAAACGGCTTAGCGGTGAGATAACAAGCAGGACAGATAAATGGGACATGTATCCATATTGTCTTGGATTCACACACTCATTGTGCAACAGACTGACTGGGGAAGCCAATGTTTTCAACCTAGGATTTCAATGTGTAGCACACACACATTGATATCCTGGGGTGAGCATTGGGGCCTCCAGTAAGTTGACTTGTTGTTTTTTCTAAGGGTGTAACAGACTTCCCCAGTGAAAACACTTGTCCACTTGGTCATGTACTGTGATATGTCCCAGTGGAGCAATATCACTGAACATTGATTATACTGAGCAACACATTAACTGTGGACAGGAATTCACTGTGGAAGTATGTCCCCTTTATCACCTCTTTACCACTCCCACAACACATTAGTGTATCACTGCCACCATCTGTTAGCGTGAATACATCACTGAGTCCACTCACTTGCAAACAAGTGGTGGAGTCCTGTGATATGGGTGATGCCTTTCCATGTATGGGGATACTCTACCCTGGGTGTGGTAACGCATTGACAACTGTGTTCTCAAATATATCCTCCTACAGACACAGATAGAATGGTGATGGTTCATCTTTATTGTGTCTCAAAGTACATTAGGATGTACATGTGTTTTCTGTGTATTGCCTATATGCATTGAACACCTGTATGAGAACACTAAATGTACTTTGAAACAAAAAAATAGTACTTTAGTAACACTGCTGCCCAGCTCATGTGTTGTCCACAAGGTTTGACAACTCTGTAGCTGAGCATCCTAACTGTACAGGTTATAAAACTCAGGAATTAGTGTTTTCTGTGTCTATATGAAAATGATTCAGTAGAGGTTTGTGTGAACCTCAGGTCAAACTTTGCATCACCAACAACATCAACATAAACAGCAAGGGGTGATCTCCATGAAGGTGATGTCAAGACATCAATCCAGTCACATAGAAGAACTTCAGTTCAAGGATGGATCATGTTACGGATGCCTGTGGAAGAAGAGGACAGGATTTGGAGCAGTTGACCTGAACTGATCATCAAGCAACAACAATTTAGTCTTTTTGATCCCCTCAATTTTCACAGTTACAGGTGAGTACACAAACCATTGCTTGACAATGTGTTGTGTACTCATCTGTAACCAATTATGTGGAGAACTAAGGACATGTGCCCCAGCCCTATGGATATGTGCCCCTGACATGGATACACACATCAACAAGTGTTCTGAGAGCTCCATGGAAGTAATGAATTTGGGCTGCCACTGTTAATGTGACAGTGGCAGCCCAATGTCATTTGTTCCATGGAACTGTTAGGACACATTTGTTGATGTGTGTATTCATGTCGGGGGCACATATGTCTGCACACTCACAGGTCAGCATGGTGTACCTGGTAATCTGATCTACGTCTCATGACCTCTACATTGTGTGCCCATACCACTGTACATCCACCCCTGTGCTGCTCTTCTCAGCTGTAGCACAGTACATGTCCCATTTTGAGTCCAATGGCCCTTTAACCCCTGATGTGACGGAGTATTATCCAATGCATAGCATTGGATAACACTCTTTCGCTACAAGGCTAGCATGGTTGCTCTGGCTATGCTCATGGCAAATCAAGTTAGCTGCTGTCAATCAAGCCCTGTAAGGCGATGAACATGGGTTATGTGTTGTACCTTGTTTCTCCTGAGGGTGTGCGTGATATCCTTGGGGTCTGTATGTCAACGTGGAGAGTGGAATGGAGGATGGTTTTTGAGTCCACACACACAATTTGCCACGTCCGCTGCCAGTGCAGTGCTGTGTCACTGTTCCTGTGGGGTGAGACAGAACAAAATGTGCTGTGTGGTTAGTGTCACAGGACTGATGGGGGACTTGCATGGATTGTTTGCATGCCTGTGTTATACTCACATGTAAAGTGTTCCGTGATGAGCCTGTCTCTGATCTGTGTCCCTCTCAGGGTCTCCTCAACGTGTCCGATGTCCATGGGCACTTCCTGTATGGGGGGGGCCTGGATGTGCTCCAGCAGCCTGGTGTCCACTGCGGTGTTGTGCAGTATTGCGCACACCACAATGATGTCGCACACCTTTCCAGGTGCATACTGCAGTGCTCCCCCCGAGTGGTCCAGACATCGGAATCTTGACTTGAGGAGGCCAAAGGTCCGCTCAATGGCATTCCTCGTTCTGCCATGAGCCTGGTTGTAGCTTTCCTGGGCATGTGTTCGAGGATTGGCCAGTGGGGTCAGTAGCCAGGACTTGCATCCATAGCCAGCATCACCTGTGTAATGTGAGTGACATGGTGAGACAGGGAGCACATGTTGTGTGAATGATGTTTTGTGTGGTAGACGTAGTAGCTGTGGGTCAGGAGCATGCTAAGCAGCGTTGTGTGTACGCCTGTGTATGTGATGTGATTTTGTATTGTGAACTCACCCAAAAGCCATCCCCCTGTAAAAGTTCCATTCTCGAAATCTCTGTGAACTGAGGAGTTTTTGAGAATGTATGAATCATGTGAGCTGCCAGGATACTTTGCACAGACATTCATTATCCTCATATGGCTGTCACACACCATCTGCACGTTGATGGAGTGAAAGTTCTTCCTGTTGATGAATATCTGTGCGTCACGTGCTGGGGCCTTAATTCGGACATGGGTGCAATCTATAGCACCCATGACCCTGGGCATGCCTCCCCTGGCGTAAAAGGCCTGCTTGACTTGTATCCAGTCCATGTCGGTGGTGGGGAAATGTATATAGGTACTGGCCTTGCTTTTGAGGGCTGACAGGACCTGGGCCAGCACCCTGGAGAATGTGGCCTGTGACATGCCAGATGCGTAACCCTCTGTGGACTGGAAGGCCCCGCTTGCCATGAAGTGCATGGCACAGAGTAGTTTCTGCAGGCCAGTTAGGGCATGGTTGTGGATGTAGATGGGATCCACCTGCTCCTTGATGACCTCATACAAGGCAATGATGCTGTCAGGCCTCAACCTGTAGCGATCAATTACCTCATCATCGGTCATTCCAAAGAGGGTGACCCTTGGGCGGTATACCCTGGGCCTTGGTGGTCGTCTATACATCCTGTGCCCTCCAGGTGGGGATGGGCACCTGTGTGGCTGCTGAGCCAGAGCCTCCTCACTTGCAACAGGTGGTGGCTGTTGATCAGGCATGCTTGGAGGTTGCTGATGTTCCCCAGCTCTCTCCCTTGCACGCCTTCTCCGCAGCCTTCGCAACAATATGTAACCCAACATACTGTTTGCTCTCTCTATCTGTCTCTATCTGTCTCTATCTGTCTCTATCTATCTATCTATCTATCTATCTATCTATCTATCTATCTATCTATCTCTCTCTCTCTCTCTCTCTCTCTCTCTCTATCTCTATCTCTCTCTCACCCTCCCTGAGTGGAAAACAAGCCAGAAGTGAGTGTGTTGAGTTGTCCCTTTAAGTAGTTGCTAGGGCGTTGTGTGGGTGTGGTGATGAGGTGAGTGCTGACCAATGGTGAGTTGTTTTTGTCCAGGTAAGTGTTTGCAGGTGTGTGTGTGTTATAAGATGTGGTGTGTTGTGCTTGTTCTGTGTGTGCCATTTGCGGACGTGCAGTTGTGGGGTGCAGGTGGCGTGTTGATGTTGCCCAGGTGAGCTTGTATTTGCAGGTGTCCGCTTTGTGTGATGACCCCCATTGTTCCGTGCCATGTTGTGTTGTTGTGTTTTTGTGTGTCGTTGTCCCTGTGGTGTTGGTTGTTGTTGTGTGTGTAGTGATTTGTGTTGTGTGTACATGTTTTTGTGTTGTTTTGGCATTGCACGGGTTAATTTTCCCATTTACATGGTTGTGCGGTAAGCCTTTTGTGTCTTTTCCTATGTAACGGGTGTTTTGTTTTGGCCGTTAAGTGTCTAACGGCTAAAAAAAGTGGGTCTTAACTTTTAGCCGTTAGGTGTGTCTTTTTTTCAGCCGTTATCAGTACCGGCCGTAAGGATTCTACAACTGCCGTTAGCTGGTCTTTAGACGGATCTTTGAATTGCAACATGTCACTTAACGCACCCGTTAGTGATTTTTTTTGCTAACGGCTGCCTTTAAATCTAGCCCTGAGTATGTTAGCGGTCAGGTATTTTCATGGGGTACAACGGTTAATACAGTGTCTCTCCCATTATATACTCCTGAATGGCTGTATAGCTGTATTAAGTATATTAGTTCCACCTCGGGCAGAGACCCAAACGTGATTTCCAGATAAGCTCCTCTCCCATCTTTATCAATCCGTGTTGGATGTGCTGTATATCAGCGCAGGCTGAGATAAAATGTTGGTCTCAAGTAGACGTCTTTCTCGCCTTGGCTACGGGATACAATGTTGTTCCCAAATCGGCGTCTCTCCTGTCTTTGTTACCTTAACAATCAGAAGTAATTACAGCCATATAGATGCAGATGTCACTAGGAGGGTCATTTTTATATTGTATATTTGTCTATGTGGCAATCATTTTTACACCTGTATTAATAAATATTCTTTTATTTAATAGATCTGGCACTCTTCCTTTGTTTTTCAAATGTAGGGGAAATATATATTTCTTAGAACTTTACAGAATAAAAATAAAGAAAAATATAATTACCAGACAATCAAAGTATGTATCTCTTGAAATTCTCTGGATGTTACTTCAATGGAAACCAGGAGCAAGAGGCAGAACTATACCCTAGGCCTTAGTATTTTATAAGGTAAGAATTCTTATCCGAAAGCACAGCTTACCCTTTTCTTGATTGACTGATGTCATATTATATTTTCTGATTGGACAAAACCAATATAACACACATTGGTCACTGGAATCAATGATTATACCCATTAAGGAGTTATGGGAGTCCCATACATCATATAAACATGTAATTTATAATTCTTTGCCTAAGATTTTGACATAAGATTGTGGGTGTTTTTCAGACTTTTCGTCTACAACTAGCTTTAAATTCACATAAAATGTCATTTAAATATTTCCACCCCCTACATTGAGGCAAATAGGCCATTGCCAATGACATCATTTACAGACATTTAAAACAGAATTTCAGACAATTCTGTCTTTAAAAAAATTAACCATCTCCTTCCATTCATGTCAGAGTCTCTGACATAACCATTAATAAACTACTTATCCTCAAGCATTTTTCTTTTATTTGCTCGCAGGACTATATCTACTTCTCCCTGACAGTCTCGCATTTGTGCAGTTACCATTTACATTATCATCTGGTATTGTATATTTATTTTGCTTCCGTTACCCTGATCTTCACCTTACCAGTGACCCCCTCCCTCATATTTCCCTCTCTACTCTCGTACTTCTCTCCCTTACTGACTTGGGGGAAAAAAACTCTAAAATTAAGTACCTTACTCCTTCATTAAGTCCAAGCTGAAGGACCCCTGCCACTCCTTACTCCTTCGTAAAGCTAAGGACACATCACTCCTCAACTCTTAATGGAGGTTTTCAGACCCCATCATTCCACACCTCCACGTAGAGGGCGAAGGACGTCCGCCATGCCTTGCTACTCTATTAATCTATAGGGCCCACCCTACTTAGAAAAAAAATCAGAAATATGGCCAAACTGAGCCAGTAGGGACACCTTCCCCATAGCCACCAGCACCAGCCTCACCACCCATCCATTACTAACTTACCTACCAAAAAAAAATATATTGCAGCCCTACTCATACTCATTCCTGGCATCTGAATCCCATTTTGCCCTTTACAAAGCACCACGACAGTCTCAAACATTCCCCCCCCCCGCAGTGCTATTTATTTGTACCTCTTCTCTTGCCCTTTACCTCAGTGGATGCCGCAACTATACCAAGACCCTGGGGCCCATCCTTGAGGGAATGGGAGGTGCCATCACACATGGTCTAACTGAAAAGCCAACATATCTGCTATCCAGTATCAAGTAGGAAGGCAAAACTCTTCCTCCTGCTCCCATCCCCTCCTACCTCCCATACCCAGTGTCAGCTTGGCAATATTACTCATCTGCTGACCGACCTTAGCTTGGCAGTCACTGACATCCAGGGCAGATTGCTGGCTGTCGAGTCAGCCTTGGCACCCGGTTTCCATCCTTCACCACCAGATGTTGTTGCGATTCAAGGTACATCCTCTAGCCCTCCCCTAGGGTCACCCTGGCACATATGGTCCCGCAACACCTCCACGAGATATTTGAGACTGCATTTTCAAGTGACTGCAGGCAAGTGAAGGAGTCAGAAAGAATCTGGTTAAGTACATGAGAGTGTGTTTGGTGTTTTATTAAGGTTTAAAAAAAAAATTCATTTGTGTGGGTATTGCGAGGGTTAAAAAACCAACTGTGTATTGGGTTTTTCTCTGGCCTGTGTGATTAAGGGTGATTGGCTAAGGGAAGTAAGTTGGCTGCTGTGTAACTATCAATACAGTCCCTAGGCTTATTTGAGCATGCTCTTTGAGACTGCGTTTTCAAGTGCCTGCAGGCAAGTGAAGGAGTTAGAATCTGGTTAACCCCTTAAGGACCGGGAAAATCTGATGTCGTTTTCACTTAAGGACCGGAGCAATTTTGACTTTTTTGACTATGTCTTTGTTCAACCATATTTTCTCTTAAATTCATTTTGTACACCCACACAAATTATATACTGTTTTTTAAGCACAAGTAGAGCTTTCTTTTGACACCACAATTATATGAATACCTCATTGTTTAATTTGATTAAAATAGAAAAAAAGAGGAAAAAAAACAACATTTTGCTAAATTTTCCTGTCAGGATTTGCATACTATTAGTTCATGACAAAAAAATACCCCTAAACAGTGGCATAACAATAGGGGTCGCACCTGCCACCGGGCCCATCACTCATGGGGCCCAACCGCCCCCTGCGACCCCCTAGCCTGCAGCAGTCGCTTAGCTGATCTCCCACTCTGCGCTCTGCTCTAGTAATACAGAGCGCTGGGAGATGACATCATCTCCCAGCCTCTGCATTACTAGAGAGGCATGCAGGAGCTTCAGTTCTAGAGATCTGTGCCGAAGGAGGCACAGATCTGTCAAGCCACACCACTAGACCAGCAGGGACTGGAGGTAGGGCCAGGGGTATTGTGGAAGGGGCAATGTGGAGATGAAGGTGCAATGTGGAGATGAAGGGGGGCAATGTGGAGATGAAAGGGGCATTGTAGGGGGGCATTGTGGAAGGGGCAATGTGGAGATGAAGGGGGCAATGTGGAGATGAAGGGGGCATTGTAGGGGGGCATTGTGGAGATGAAGGGAGCATTGTGGAGATGAAGGGGCAATGTGGAGATTGGGGGCAATATGGAGGTGGCCAATGTAGATGAGGGGGCTAATGTGGGGGGGGGCCATGGCAATTCTTGCACCAGGGCCCGGTGGCTTCTAGTTACACCTCTGCCCTTAAATATATTCATTTTCTTCTCCTGAATATAAGAGTACCCCATATGCCTAGTATTTCAATCCCTTCCTCACATTTACACGGTAAATATTACAAGATGGATGCCATTATTTCCAACTTGTAATTTTTCAACAAAGCATCATAGGTTAGTTGATGGTGCCAGAACCAAAAATGTCCCACAAAGGTATATGTTTATGAAAACTAGACAACATAAGGTAAATAATCAGGAGAATTTTGGAGTTTTTTATGCAGCTATTTTTCCTGAAATATTTTTAAAAATTGTGGAAAAATTGTGTTTTTTTGCAGTTTTCACACTTACATTTCAATATTACTGTTGATATCAAGCACGGGATAGTTGAAAATGTAAGAATATCCATTGTTTAGTGTTCAGCTCCTTCTTCTGAGTACAGCAGTCCCCCATATGCATAGGTTTCTCAAGGTTTGGGGGAGCTACGGGGCCCAAATTGGAACATGCTCGTTTCCAGTTTCACACTTTGAATTTTCACAGCTTGCATCACTGGTGCCATGTCTCATTTGGGGCTGTGTAACAGTGCTCCACTCTAAGATTTCCCCCCAAAAGTGTATATTTTTGAAATGTAGACACCCCAGGCTTTCACTTTATGTATTTTTTCAAATTTTTAACGCACCCATTTAACCACCAATCCCTCGTAAATCTTGACGTAAGTTAAAAAAAACAGCATTTTTCACACTTTGACTTCAATGTTGAGTTGAATTTCAAGCACATCATAGGTGAAGATTTTTAAAAATGCATTGTTTAGTGTTCAGCTTCTTCTTCTGAGTACAGCAATACCCCATATACATAGGTTTCTCAAGGTTTGGGGGCACTACGGGGCCCAAATTGGAACATGCGCGTTTCCAGTTTCACACTTTGAATTTGCACAGCTTGCATCACTTGTGCCATGTCTCATTTGGGGCTGTGTAACAGTGCTCCACTCTAAGATTTCCCCCCAAAAGTGTATATTTTTGGAAAGTAGACATCCCAGGCTTTCATTTTATGTATGTTTTCAAATTTTTTACGCAGCCATTTTACCACCAATCCCTTGTAAATCTTGACGTAAGTTAAAAAAAAAGCATTTTCACACTTTGACTTCAATGTTGATGTGAATTTCAAGCACATGATAGGTGAAGATTTTAAAAACTGCATTGATTAATTTTAAGCTACTTCTTCTGAGTAACTTAATACCCCATACACATAGGTTTCCCATGGTTTGCGGGAGCTACAGGGCCCAAATTTGAACAAATATTGAATTTTCACATCTTTCTTATCTGGTGCCATTTCTCATTTGGGGCTATGTTCCAGTGCTCCACTTTACGATTTCCCCCAAAAAGTGTATATTTTTGAAAAGTAGACACCCCCAGCTTTCATTTTAGGGGTGTTTCCAAATTTTTTACACATCCATTTTACCACCACTCTCTCGTAAACTTGACATAAGTAAAAAAAAAATCAGCGTTTTTCACACTTAGATTTCAATTTTGATGTGGATTTCAAGCACAGGGTAGGTGATGATTTTTTAAACTGCATTTATCAGTGTTCGGCTCCTCCTTCTGAGTACGGCATTACCCCATATGCATAGCTTTTTCATGGTTTTGGGGAGCTACGGGGCCCAAATTGGAACATGCGCGTTTCAAGGTTCACACTTTGAATTTTCACAGCTTGCATTACTGATGCCATTTCTCATTTGGCCTGTGTAACAGTGCTCTTTTTTATGATTTCCCCCCAAAAGTGTATATTTTTGGAAAGTAGACACCCCAGGCTTTCGGTTTAGGTGTGTTTTCAAATTTTGTACACAGCCATTTTACCACTAATCCTGTGAAAACTTGACGAAAGTGTAACGGAAGCTAGGAAGGGACCGTGTCGCCTTCCGCCGTCATTCCCGGGTCTCTCCTTCTTGACACCGGACTTGTACTGTCGGATGCACCAGTCGAGCAGATCAACTGTCCGGTGGTTGACCCAAAGTGGCGTCAAACCCCAGAGTAGCAGACTCTACGTCGAAGGATGCAGATCGAGGAGGGGTTGACAGGGCTCCCGAGCCATCGAACGTTGCAGAACCATAACACCGGGCAGTAGAGAGCGAGGCCTCTACTCCCGGACTATGACAAACAGGTAAAGTGTAGCAAGAACAAAGGTAGCGGTCGCCAAGCAGTTCGAGCACTCTGTAGGTCGAATTGAAAGTTCGCAGGAACTGGAAGAAGCCGGGAAGAGTCCACATTGCCGCCTGACAACATCCAATGTTGGGTCGCAGGAAGCTGGCAGCAGGCGGTCAATGATTCAGGATACTTGGTGCAGATGGGTATCAGAGTGGACACTTTAGACCATAAGCAATACAAGACTCCAGGATGCTTGTTCACTCCAAAAGCAACTCTCTCTTTATTGACACAAACCACACATATTTATACACAAATCTTACATTGAAACTCATGGGGAAACCAGATACAATGGGCAACATGATTCAATCACAACACATCAGACAAAGGCCAGCAACAGATGGTCTTAACAGATACAATAACTCAGACATGTCTTGAGGGCTTGAACTAATTACCACACGGCAGGGGGTCTGACGGCAGTTCACAATGGCTTAATTAACACACAGCTACAGTACTATCACGGTGCCCGTGATTGGTGCTGTTCAGTGTCAGTCACTTGCTGAGTATCATGATTGGCTGTCTGTGATTAGCCCTCCTCACACAGCCTTTTTAAACCCAGGCTGAGCACTTCCAGGTTGCCCTTTCGTGGTGTTTCTGACTTCTCTCTGCCTGACCTGCTTGTCAGGCTTCTGGGCCTGTTCCTGCTGTGCTTGCTGATCCTGTGTTCCAGAGTTCCAGTGTTCCTGTATGCTAGTGTTCCAGAGTTCCAGTTTTCCTGTGTTGCAGCACCTCGCGGGTTAATCTTACTGAGTTCCAGTGTTCCTGTGTTCCAGCACCTCGTGGGTTAATCTTACTGAGTTCCTGAATCTCCTGCTCCAGGCGTCGCTCTGGCGACATTGTTCTTCGCACTGCTGATCATACTTTGTTGGTTCCTGGTGGCAATATACATTGTAGGTCCCAGCGTGCGGATGCTGGTTTACTCCACTAAACCTGGTTGCGATATACATTGTTGGTCCCAGCGTGCGGACGCTGGTTTACTCCACTAAACCTGGTTGCAATATACATTGTTGGTCCCAGCGTGCGGACGCTGGTTTACTCCACTAAACCTGGTTGCGATATACATTGTTGGTCCCAGCGTGCGGACGCTGGTATACTCCACTAAACCTGGTTGCGATATACATTGTTGGTTCCAGTGTGCGGTCGCTGGTTTGCTCCATTTAACCTGGTGGCGATAATACCATTAGTCCCAACGTGCGGACGTTGGTTTGCTCCTGAACATCCAGTACTGTGGTCAGTTGCTGTCCACTTCCTTGCATTGTCTGAGTATCCCTGGCAATAGACTCCTGCTGAGTAAGACCTCTATACTTATGCTCTATGCTGTCTTAGTCACCTGACAGCTGGTCTACTCGCTCAGTCTGCCCTGCCCGGTATTGGTGAGGCCGGAAGAACCTTGACGATACCATCCTGTAGGTTGCCTCACCCGGTATTGGCAGGGCCGGTAGAGCCTACTCCAGTACTCCTTTGGGCTGCCCTGCCCGGTATTGGTAAGGCCGGTAGAACCTTGTAATTCACCATCTTTAAGGTTGCCTTACCCGGTATTGGCAGGGCCGGTAGAGCCTACATTCAGCATTCCATAGGGGCTGCCTTGCCCGGTATTGGTAAGGCCGGTAGAACCGGTATATGTCATCTCACGGTTGCCTTACCCGGTATAGGCAAGGCCGGTAGAGCCTGTCATTAAAACTGTCACTTGGGTTGCCTTGCCCGGTATTTAGGCAAGGCCGGTAGAACCTATTATATGTTATATTACTGTTGTATTGTTATGTATGTTTACCCTACGGGGACTGCCTTTGACTTTTAATAAAGTTAAGTTATTTTACCAAACCTTAAGTCTGAGAGTCTTCAAAAACTGTGACAAGTACACATAGTCAAATGGCTGGAGTGGCTACAATACACATCTTAGGGACAGTGGCCCAAGGTTGGAGCCTTTGTTTGACTACTTTGAATGCCCTGCTCCAACCTTGACCAATCCCTGAGCTGCCTACGGTTCCCCAGCTTAGGCTATGGAAGATATTTGCATGCCTACTCCAGGGTTTCGAGTGACCCAGCTTTCATCTCTTGTCCCCGTTGCCAAACGTTTGATCCGGTGACGCTGATCACACACCGCGCTGGTCCCCGCCGACTGGTAATCGGTGAGTGTGTAAACCCTCGACCACAACAATACATTAAATATAGACCATTCGACAATACATGAACCAAAGTCTATGAACATAAGTCTTTTCTCTAAGGTAATAGCTGGCCAGTTTGTACGACAGGGCACAACACAGAGTCCAAACAGTACAAAATGTCCACAGTATTTTGCTAACTAGTCCTAGGGCCACACAAGGGCTCAAGTAACGGGTAGGATCCGTTACAGTAAGTAAAATAAAAATCAGCGTTTTCCACACTTAGACTTCAACGTTGATGTGAATTTCAAGTACAGAATAGGTGAAGATTTTGGCTTCTTCTTCTGAGTATGGCAATACCCCATGTGCATAGCTTTCTCATGGTTTGCAGGAGCTACGGGTCCCAAATTGGAACATGTGCATTTCCAGGTTCACACTTTGAGTTTTCACAGCTTGCATTACTGGTGCCATTTCTCATTTGGTCTGTGTAACAGTGCTCTTTTTTAAGATTTCCCCCCAAAAGTGTATATTTTTGGAAAGTATACACCCCAGGCTTTTGTTTTAGGTTTGTTTTCAAATTTTGTACAGAGCCATTTTACCACCAATCCAGTGAAAGCTTGATATAAGTAAAAAAAAAAACAGCCTAGACTTCAATGTTGATGTGAATTTCAAGCACAGGATAGGTGAAGATTTTATAAACTGTATTGATTAGTGTTCGGCTCCTTCTTCTGAGTACAGCAATGCCCCATATGCAAAGGTTTGTCAGGGTTTGGGGGAGGTACTGGCAGGGGAGGGCTGGCAACATACGGCCCAGGGGGCAAATACAATTAAGTGGCCCATATCTACTATCGTCCAAGCCCATTGTCCCAGCCCACCCCTGTTCCCTTAATTTTAAAATTGTCCTTAATGCTGTGAATTAAAGCAAGTGATACCACAGAGCTTACTGTTGAAATGAGGATACATTAGTGATACTACAGTGCTTACAATTTAACCCTGTGAGTGTCAAAGAGGTACACAACACATTTCTTTTTCAATGTGTTGTGTACCCCTCTGGCACGCAAAGGGTTAAGTAAAGATAGCATAGTGATGCCATAGAGCTTGCAAGGGAAATGGATTATGCTACTAGTGCAGCTATGTTTGGATTGTAGCTCTGTGGTATCACTTGCATATAGATCCATTTCATAAGTTCTGTGGTATCACTAGTGTAGCTCCATTTACAGCAGCAAGCGGGAGATTGAGTGAGGCACTGGCCCACCAGCCCAGACATATGGCCAGCCCAGGGGGCTATTGCCCCCCTACCCCCCAGGCCAGCCCTCCCCTGGGTACTGGGCCCAGTTGGAACATGTGACTTTCCTTTTACAGACATGCCATTTTTACTGCTGGTGCCTTGTCTCATTTCGGACTGTTTGGCAATACTGCAGTGAATTTTACCTCCAAAAGTATATGTTGTAGAAGAGTAGACAACCCTGGCTTTCATTCTATTTGCACTTTTTCAATTTTTTCGCTGCCATTCTATCAGCAATCCCTCCCAAATCCTGCAGTAAGGCAGGGAAACACAATTTTTTCACACTTATATTTTAGTGTTGCTCTAGATTTCAATCAGATGATATTTGCAGATTTCTTAAGTGCTTTACATTAGTGGTGAGTTACATCGTCTGAGTACTGCAATGCACCATATGCATAGGTTTGTCAGGGTTTGGGGGAACTGCTGGGCCCAGTATGGAACATGTGTGTTTCCATTATCAGAGATGGAAAAAACTTAGGGTGCTTTGCTTCCCATTATATTTTGATAGTGTTAGATCTAAGGAGGGATGTGTTTTGAAAAATAAAAAACAGGATATTTCAGGGGGGAAAAGTGGCCAAATAATAAAATAAACTTTACAGCACTACTGCATTGTGCCTTCATGGTATTGCTTGAAGCAGTCACCCATGCAGAGGCCAGGATTGGAAGGGTAATCAGCACTTTTGTGGGTTTTTCTTTTGGGGGGTTGGGGGGATTTTATAAATAAAATGTACTACCCCGGCTTTTGGTGGAATTATTTCTGTTGCCCCTTGAAACAAAAATTGGGAAATAAGATGGAGCTCATACTGCAGAAAACTTAGTGTAAGAGTGGGGTTTGCCAATTTGAAAATCAAAAAAGAATTGTATACTGCAGTCTGCATCATGTAAATGGCAACCTTTTTGTACCATGCCCTACACTTTCTCATGGTGAGGTACGGCTGCATGAGTTGATCACACAGATCAACTCCCCCCATGTGCTTGTTGTAGTCTCTGATGCAGACTGTCTTTCTTAGTAACCCCCCTTCTGCCACGAACAGAGACTGCCACAGTTTTCTCCTCATGCATGGTGGAAAGCACATAGACATCTTTTCTGTCCTTGAACTTAACTGCTAGCAGCTCTTGTTGGCATAAAGCTGAGGATGTCCCGGTTTTACGTTTTTTTTCTACAAGTTCTTTGAGCATCTCCCTGCAATTGCGCCTGACAGGCCACGGTGTCAAAATAAAAAAGTGACTTAAATAAAAGGGGGCTGGTGTAGTAGTTGTCAACATATAAATTATATCCTTTATTTAACAAGGGGTAAATCAGATCCCAAACTATCTTCCCATTTGTTCCCAGAGATTCGGGGCAACCAGGAGGGTCAAGTTGGCTGTCCTTGCCCTCGTAAATTTGAAAAGCCTGGGTATAGCCTGTGGCACTTTCACACAATTTATAAAATTTTATGCCGAATTTGGATCGCTTGGAGGGGATGTATTGTTTTAAACTATACTTATGTGTTTTTTGGGGGCATATACTTGGGCAAACTTTTGCTGTAAATGATTTATTAGGGGGCGAATTTTGAACAGTCTGTCATACTGGGGTTGTTCTTTTGGGAGGCACAGGGTATTATCACTAAAGTGCATAAAGAGCAAAATCATTTTGTATCTAGTCCTGGTCATTGTTTTGGTGAATATAGGGGTATCATATATTGGGTTTTTACTCCAGTATGATCTAATACTTGGTTTTTTAACTATTCCCATTGTCATTGTAAGGGCCCAGAATTTCTTAAATTCTAAAAGTTCTGTGGGTTGCCATATTTCTTGCTTGGAAATGAATGCTGATGGGTTGGCAGCAATATATTGGGCTGTGTCTAAATTTGTTTGAGACACGATTTCCCCCAAAATTTCTTCCCCCAAAAATAAATCTAAAAACTGAACATGGGTAAATCCTGCCACATCCACTTGAATTCCTGGGTTGCCTGTGAAATCAGGAGTTTGTGGGCATACATTGGCCAGTGATACCCATTCATCAGCAGGAGTGACAGTACTTGTGGCAGGTCTTGGGGTAGCTCTAGGGGTATTTCTGAGGGCAGCTCTTTGGGAAGGCCTTTGGGCAGCTCTTTGGGAAGTTGCTGGGGCAGCTTTTGGGCATTTGCCAGGGCAACTCTTGATGCAGTTGCTGGGGCAGCTCTTGGAGCAGTGCGTCTTTTTTTCACAGAAGGCCCAATGTCATGACTACTAGAGCTGCTCCTGAGTGATGTCAAAGTCTGACGCCTTGTCTGTGGCTTCTGAGTCAGACGCCAAAAAGGAATACGCCTCTTCTAAACTATAACGCCGCTGCATTGTACACCCCTACTCTAAACTAAATAAATGACTAACTTCTATAACTAACTATACCTAACTCTCACCCCAAATGGTCACTATTCCCATGATACATTTTTTTTATATTTTTTTTCCCCAATTCTACTCTTAAACCTAAATCTATCACCAAGCCTTACCCAAACACACATATTCCCTGAACTTACCCAACCCAACTACCTATCTAAACTAGCTTATAATATAGAATACATTTTTTAATAAAATAAACTTTTTTTTTTTAGATTTTTTTATTTTTTTTTCCCTACACTACCCCTAAACCTAAATCTACCCCTAAAGCTTACCCTAACCCACGTATACCCTGAACCTACCTAACCCAAGTGAACTACCTATCTAAACTATAATTATTATTATTTTTATTTTTTTTCCCTAAGCCTAAATCTAACCCTAAACCTTTCCCTAACAGACGTCTGCACTAAACCTACCCATCTACCTACCTAAACTATATTCAATATTCAATTTTTATTACAATAAATAAAATGTAAAAAAATGTAAAAAAAAAAAATTTTAAAATACAAGGAGGATGGGAGATGTATCACAGATCAGCAAACACTGATCTGCAGGAAAATGATCACTTCTAGAGTGATCAGATGTGGGGGGAACATATTGATCACTGCAAAACAGTGATCAAAGGGTTAATATTAGCTTTTTTTTTAACTTTTGTCACAGGAACACTCTGCAACGCTGGAACAGGATCTGACACAATGTCTCTCTGTCTCTGTCCACCTCAGCAGTGTGCAAGATGGAGGGAGGCAGAGAGATATGACAGGGACAGTATTTACAAATACTGTCCCTGTCATTCTGCTTTTGCAACATGTGATTCGCTCATCAAGCGAATAGCCATGTTGCAACAAAGTTTCTACTGGCTGTTACCAAGTGTCTCGATACCGGGGCACTTAGTAACAACCAGCCCGCGCGGGAGCGATGGGAGAGTTTAACCCATGACGGACCAGGACAGTCATGGGTCCTTAAGGGTATAGCAACCCATGACAGTCCAGGACCGTCATGGCTCCTTAAGGGGTTAAGTACATGAGAGTGTGTTTGGTGTTTTATTAGTTTTAATAAAAAATTTAATTTGTGTGGGTATTGCGAGGGTTAAAAAAACAACTGTGTCTTGGGTTTTTCTCTGGCCTGTGTGATTAAGAGTGATTGGCTAAGGGAAGTCACCTGGCTCATTTGAGTGTGCGTTTTCACGTGACTGAAGGCAAGTGAAGGAGTTAGAAAGAATCTGGTTAAGTACATGAGAGTGTGTTTGGTGTTTTATTAAGGCTTTAAAAAAAAAATAATTTGTGTGTGTATTGGGTTTTTCTCTGGCCTGTGTAATTAAGGGTGATTGGCTAAGGGAAGTCACCTGGCTGCTGTGTAACTATCAACACAGTCCCTGGGCTCATTTGAGCGTGCGTTTTCACGTGACTGCAGGCAAGTGAAGGCGTTAAAAAGAATCTGGAGTTGGAATAGAAGCAGGAGTTGGAAATCAGCAGAGCTCTGAGGTGATGATAATTTCAAGGGATCTACTGCATTCACATTTAAATTTGGTTACTTACCTTAGCGTGAGCATTAGAGGACAGTATTCTGTTTGAATTGTAAAACAAAGCATGAGTGATAGCAGGTTAGGCAATCTCACGCAATGCACTTCTTGTCACATGTTTGAACACTTGGAGCAATCGTTCCAGGTGTCATACCGCTGTTCCAAGTGTGAGCATAATTTCTAAGATATTGGATTTGGAAAGAAATATTGCAACATTGCGAGACATTTGAAACCTGGAAAAGAGTTTAGAACTCACCGAGGAGGTAGTATGTGGGGTTCGTGCTGAAGAGGGTGGAGTTGTAGAGGAGGTAGGCAGCTGGGTAACAGTAAGGAGGGGAGGTAGTGGGCAGGAAAAGAGGAAGGCCAGTTCTGAGTTGACTTAGTGCAGTGCTAGCAAAACCCCTATATTTGCTCTTTAAAGATTCTCTCGCCACAGGCTCAGTGCCAGAAGATTGGCAAAGAGCCAGTGTAGTGCCTCTATTTAAGAAGGGAACTAAAACAGAACCTGGAAATTATAGACCTGTGAGTTTGACCTCTGTAGTGGGAAAACTGCTAGAAGGGATAATAAGGGACTATATTCAGGATTACAACACAAAAAATAAGATAATTAGCAGGAATCAACATGGATTTATGAAGAATAGATCATGCCAAACTAACCTTTTGAGCTTCTATGAGGAAGTAAGCAGCAACCTTGAAAATGGCAAGACAGTTGTTGTAGTATATCTAGACTTTGCAAAGACATTTGATACAGTGCCACACAGAAGGCTGGCGTATAAAATAATGAAATCAGGGCTAGTAGAGGACCTTTGCAATTGGAAACAAAACTGGTTGAAGGATAGGGAACAGTGTGTGGTTGTAAATGAACAATTCTCCAATACAGTTAAAAAGGAGAGTGGAGTACCTCAGGGTTCAGTATTAGGTCCGCTGCTGTTTAACATGTTTATAAAAGACCTAGAAATAGATATAGAAAGCAAAATATCAATATTTGCAGATGACACTAAATTATGCAGGGTAATTAATTCCGAACAGGATAATTGCTCTCTACAGAGGGCTTTATATAAAATGGCAGATTGGGCAAACAAATGGAATATGAAGTTTAATGTGGGGAAGTGTAAAGTCATGCATTTGGGATAAAATAATCCCAAGGCTACTTATAAACTTAATGGAATCATTTTAGGGGACTCGTTGCTAGAGAAAGACCTGGGTATCCTTGTCAACTACACATTTAGAAACAGTGTCCAGTGTCAAATAGCAGTGCAAAGGCAAACAAAATTCTGTCTTGCATAAAAAGAGGTATTGAAGCAAGAGTGGATAACATAATTTTGCCATTGTACAAATCTCTGGTAAGACCTCACCTTGAGTATGCAGTGCAGTTTAGGGTACCAGTTCTGAAAAAGGATATACTAGAACTAGAAAGCGTACAGTGAATAGCAACAAAATTAATTAAGGGAATGGAGGACTTGAAGTATGAGGAACGACTTATTTACTCTAGAGAAAAGACGACTAAGAGGAGACCTTAACACATTGTACAAATATATGAGAGGTGAATACAAGGATCTCTGCGGTGAGCTATTTATTCAAAGGCCTGATCTGATGACCAGGGTACCCCCTTGAGATTAGAGGAAAGGAGGTGTAGACTTCAGCAGAGGAAGGGTTTTTTTACAGTAAGGTCTGTTAAATTGTGGAATTCTTTGCCAAAGGAGGTGGTTATGGCAGATACAATGGATACATTCAAGAGAAGATTAGATACATTTCTTTCAAAAGGGAACATACAGAGTTATACTGTTTACTAGTAGGCAGATCAGGAAGGTCTGAAAAAGACTAACTTATTTGGTAGCAGGATAGCTATATAGTTCTCATGTCACTATGGTATGAGGAAAAGGTTGAAATTGATGGACTTGTGTCTTTTTCAACCTAATTTACTAATTTATAAAAAAAAAAAAAAAAAAAGCATGTAGACCTGGTTTCGCTATTGATTACCTCACAAGACCTGGAATAACATAACACGGTCGGTTATGGAGACATCTCGGTCATCTTGAGATCCAAGGATCAGTGGCTGTGCAAGAGACTCTTCATTTCTGAATTTGTCTTGGCCTTTAGTATATTCCTGGATATGCTATGTTTACATTCTATCCTAGGTGGCAAGAACTGGACCAATACCTATACACTATAGTGGACCTTGAGTACAAGTACGGGGGTTCCACTTTCTTCAAAAACTACAAATCTGCTAAAGCAACCGCAGCCCACATTCACTTTAATTTATTAATAATAAAGGGTATAATAGTGTTTTATAGTGGAAACAGAGGATTTTAAAATATGATCTGAAGTTGATTTGCGGTGGGGGTTGGGACTTTCCTGTGTATGTCACATGTGGGGCTCCGTACCCTATCGCAAATAGAGGATTTCATTTTAGATTTTAGAAATATGATTTTTTTAAGAATGTTCATGTTTACTTACGCTTAGTGTTATTTATTAACATTTATTTTAAGGAATTTTTTCTGCTTGGAAAAATACCTGCTTCCTCAGCGCTACATGCTTTACATGTGTTATTTCCTGTATCATCACTGAGAGAGTTGGGTAGAGTCTGTATTCAGCATTTTATTAGGGATTGGGAAATTTTCTTATAGATACAATACAATTTTGCTTCGGCACTAATCTTGGTTCTTATTTCTTGTGCCCTTGATATTCTAGGCTATATACACTAATTTCTATACATTACATTATTTATAAAAGTATAACTCTCTAGATACTCTAACAAATACCTACCCATGTTCAAATATATGAATGTTATTATTATGATTATTATCATTATAGTTATTTTTATTAATGTATACTTTTTCTACAGTTGTCAGAGTTACGCATTAGGGCATGTTTCAGGTAGATACATTGGGCTCATATTGGGGAGAGATTATAGTTATATTTAATCATATTAATAATTTCTATGGAGTGTTTAATATATATCTTTAGGTCTTATTCTTGGGCTTAAGGTTGGGGAGGTGAGGCAGAGGTAAGAGACAAAGTGGGTAGACTATTTGCCTACCTTTGCCTGGTTAATTCAAGATCCAGGCAGAGAAATTCATTAGTTGAGGGAGGGAAGACAAAGAGTTTATGTCTGAAAAGATCAATTGCATCTCAGTTAATGTTCGAGGTTTCAGCAAGAAAGAGGAAGAAGGCATTTTTCTCACTAGTAGGAATAATCCTTTGAAATATTTTTCTAAAGATTATAGAAGATTTCATTTCAGCAGTAATGACATTAAAAAATGGAGAGTAGCCATTTTAATTACGAATGATATTCCTTTTATTTCCAAAAAAATAATTGAAGATCCAGAGGGAAGGTACTTAATTTTAATTGGTAACTTTTGTGGGGTATATTTAACAATAGTGAATGTTTATGGCCTCAACTTTAAAAAAAAAAAACAAAAAACAAAAAACAAAACCTTCTTTCAAAAATTTAAAATGTTCATTTAAATAAATAGAAAAGGTAAATTTATAATTGGTGGACATTTAGACCCAATATTAGATAAAAGAGGAAAGGGTAATTATAGAGAATCCCAGTGTGATATCCGTAAAGATTTTATGGAATCTTTAGATCTTTTCCCAAAAGAAAGAGTATTCATATTCATCTGTTCAGAAGGAGACTGCTTCAAGAATAGATTTCTTCTTACTAGATACCACAACACTAGATGATGTTATAGATACTGGTATGTTCCCCCAGGTGTGGACAGATCACTCGGCTGTATCTTTATGGATGGATGCTTTCTCAAATTGCCCTAAAACATTTAGATGGAGAATTAATGATAGAATGTTGCTCAATGAGAGAGTAAAAAAGAGATTACAGATGCTATTAATACATATTTTTGGGAAAATATCTCTGATAATTCAGATACTACTTGGATCTGGATGGCCCATAAAGCAGTAGTTAGAGGGGTACTGATTAAGATTGAGAAAGTATGATAAATTCTTTAAGTGATACTTTAACGCCTTCAGTGCCAGAGGCTTGGGCCATTTCCTGTACCCTGCAGGCCAAACACTTTTTCAGCATTTTTGCTATCCTTCCGTTTAGGCTTCATTTACTCTGGTGATTTTTAGTTACATATGGAAAACTATATATTGTTTTTTTCAGAACGAATTGAGCTTTGTTGTGGTACCTTACAGGAAGAGAATTTGACATCGTGCAAAAAGCTATGATGTCATAATGACAAAAAAAGTGAAAATTTACTCATTTTGCTAAAATCACATACTATGTATCAAAAACATTTACTGTGATTGAAAAAGTTTCAATTATTTGAAAAGTAGACAACCTGCCGCATCTAATGAGGGGTAACTTGTCTTCTTGCCCCAAGCCGGTTGTGCCCAAATGCTTCCAGAAGGTGGCACTATAGGAAAAAAATGGCATTATCTTATATTTCTGCCCCTTCAACTGTACTGAAATCTGTGAAAACCATGGAATTTCCAACTATATTCATTAGCTAGTGCTCTTGGAAGAAAAATGACACCCCATTGGTATGGGTTGAGCTACCTCAGGGGATGCTAGAAGTGCAAAAAGACACCTACTACAACCTCTACATTTTCTAACATTTTCTCAAACATTACTTGTCTATACAAAAATGGTTATAACAACTACAGAAGTGAAGAAAGTCTACACAAACCATACCATTTTGGAAAGAAGACAACCTGCAGCATCTAATGAGGGGTGAATTGCCTTCTTAACCCAAGCCTGTTGTGCCCAAATGCTTCCAGAAGATGGCACTATAAGAAAAAAATGGCATTTTCTTACATTTCTGCCCCTTCATCTGTACGTAAATCTGTGAAAACCATGGAATTTCCAACTGTATTCATTAACTAGTGCTCTTAGGAGAAAAATGACAACTCATTGATATGAGTTCACCTACCTTAGAGGGCGCTACAAGTACCAAACTACACCTATTGCAACCTCTAATTTTTCTAACATTTTCTCAAACATTACTTGTCTGTACAATTATTGTTATAACAACTACAGAAGTGAAGAAAGGCTACACAAACCATACCATTTTGGAAAGAAGACAACCTGCCTCATCAAATGAGGGGTGAATTGCCTTCTTACCCCAAGCCTGTTGTGCCCAAATGCTTCCAGAAGGTGGAACTATAGGAAAAAAATTGCATTTTCTTACATTTCTGCCCCTTCATCTGTATGGAAATCTGTGAAAACCATGGAATTTCCAACTGTATTCATTAGTTAGTGCTCTTAGGAGAAAAATGACACCTCATTGGCATGAATTCACCTACCTTAGGGGGCGCTACAAGTACCAAACTACACCTATTGCAACCTCTAATTTTGCTAACATTTTCTCAAACATTACTTGTCTGTACAAAAATGATTATAACAACTAAAGAAGTGAAGAAAGGCTACAAACACCATACAATTTTGGAAAGAAGACAGCCTGCCGCATCAAATGAGGGGTGAATTGCCTTCTTACCCCAAGCCTGTTGTGCCCAAATGCTTCCAGAAGTTGGCACTATAGGGAAAAATGGCATTTTCATACATTTCTGCCCCTTCATCTGTATGGAAATCTGTGAAAACCATGGAATTTCCAACTGTATTCAATAGCTAGTACTCTTAGGAGAAAAATGACACCCCATTGGAATGAATCAACCTACCTTAGGGGTGCCAGAAGCACATAACTACACCTACTTGTTTGCTTCTTTGAAAATGGCTGCTTGTACTAAAATGTTCATAACTGTTAGAGTCATGAAGGAAAGGTATAAAAGGTATACCATTTTGGAAAGTAGACATTCTCCCGCATCAAGTGAGGGGTCACTTGCCTTTCTACCCCCTGGGCTGAAGTGCACAAATATATCCAAAATGTGGCGCTATGGGAATAAATACATGTTTTTTTTACATTTCCACCACTTCAAAGATACTAAAATCTTTGAAAACCATAACATTTCCTGCTGTATTCAGTACCTGCTACCAACATGAGAAAAATGGTAGCTCATTTGTGTGGGTTAACATACAATATGTGGGTGCTAGGAACACGTACGTAAACCTGACACTTTTGTTTTTTAAATTATCTGCTTGCACTAAAATGGTTATAACCATAATAGATATGCAGGAAAGGTAGAAAACAATGCCATTTTGGAAAGGAAACAACCTGCCGCATCTAATGAGGGGTCACTTGCCTTCATACCCAAAGACTGGTATGCATAAATGCTTCCAGGAGGTGGCGCTAATGAAAAAAAGGCATTTTCTTAAATTTCTGCCCCTTCAAATGTATGGAGGTCTGTGAAAACCATGGAATTTTCAACTGCATTCATTAGCTAGTGCTCTTAGGAGTCAAACGGCACCCCATTGGTATGAGCTGACCTTCCTTAGGGGGTGCTAGAAGTAGAAAACTACACCTACTACAACCTCTGATGTTTCTAACATTTTCTCAAATGTGACTTGCCTGTACGAAAATGGCTATAACACCTTCAGAAGTGAAGAAAAGGTAGATAAACCATACCATTTTGGAAAGACAACAACCTGCCGCATCTAATGAGGGGTCACTTGCCTTTTTACCCCTAAGTTATTTGGCACAACTATTTCCAGAATGTGGTGCTACAGGAAAAAAAAAACTTTTTTTTTACACATCAGTCACTTCAGATACTAAAATGTTCAATGGCGTGGGATTTCCTAGGAGGACTTCTTGCCAGTCTAAGAAAAATGGTACTCAACTGCTGTGGGTTGACATACCAATTTGGGTGACAGGAACGTAGCTACCAGTGAAACAGGAATGGGAAAGCAAACAGTGTATGTGTGATTTTATGGCTAACAGATGAAAGAAGCTAGGGCGTCAGACGGTGTACGTGCGGACCTGTGACTACCAGTGTAACAGTGTGGGAGGGTGAGGGATTAGGCAGTGTGTGTGGGTATGAGCAGAGGAGCAAGGATGGTGGTGAAGTGTCTGACAGTGTGTATGGGGGATCTGTGACTACCAGTGTGCACTGTATGTCCCCCTCATACAAAGTTTGATTCCCAGCCTGAATCTAGTGCATACTGGTACTTTGAGTCTATCAGTAGGCAGTGGAAACAGGCTGGGGGTCAGGCTGGGGAATGGGACTGCCAGTTGGCTGTGGAACCAGACAGGGGGATACGGTACGTGGGGGGGGGGGCATTTTTTGTGCATGCCATAGGGGTGCCCAATGCACTGCAAAGCAATGCGTTGGACCCCCTGTTGCACACAAAGAGTTTTTTTTTTAATTATTATTTTGTATTCATAACTCGTTGGGGAGGCGGTATCAGGAACATTCCTGGTGTCCCCTATCAAGGTCTAAAAACAGAATAATGAAAAAAAAGTGTGTGTGTGTGTGTGTGTCACAGGGGGTCCAACGCATTGCAAAGCACTGCGTTGGACCCCCCCCCCCGTGGCACGTGCATTTTTTTGGGCTTTTCCCCCAATATTTTTGTGTAGACCTCATTGGGGGTATGAGAACCCATACAATGAGGTCTAAATAAAAAATAAAAGGGTGAAAAAAAATAATCCTTTGTGTGCCATAGGGGTGTCCAGTGGATTGCAAAGCAATGCATTGGGCTCCTGTCACATACAAAGGGTTAATTTTTTTTATCGTTACTTTGTATTCAGATGGCCACCAAGCAAGCTCTGATTACAAAGTAATGATAAAAAATCCTGTGTGTGCCACAGGAAGGGGGTCTACATTGAACCCCCCTCCCAGTGGCACACACAGGGTTAAATTTTTTTTCCTTTTTTTTATTATATACCTCATTGAGGGGCATCAGGACCCCCCATGAGGTCTTAGTAAAATATATATATATATATATATATATATATATATATATATATATATATATATATGTCCACAAAATAAGTGACCCTGTGAGTGCCACAGGGGTCTCCAGCGCATTGCAAAGCAATGCATTGGATCCTTGTGGCACTCAGAGGGTTCATTTTTTTCTATCATTACTTGGTAATCAGAGCTTGTTGGGGGGGCATCAGGGCCAATCCTGATGGACCCCCAACAATCTCTGATAACAAAGTAATGATAAAAGCCGTGTGTGTGACCCAGGAGGGGGGGTGCATTGGACCCCCCCGTGGCACACACAGGGTTACATTTTTTTTTAATTTTTTTTTTTTAATTATAGACCTCATTGAGGGGCATCAGGACCCCCCCCCCCCGATCCCCCCAATGAGGTCTTTCAAAAAAAAAAAAAAAAATCCCCCCAAAAGAAGTGACCCTGTGAGTGCCACAGGGGTCTCCAGCACATTGCATAACAATGTGCTGGGGACCCCTGCGGCACTCACAGGGTTACTTAGCCATTTATTTTTATTATTTATTTATTTTTTTTTTAGCAATTCAGACCTCGTGGGGGACATCAGGACCCCTCCTGGTGTCCCCCCAGTTCAATAAGACGACCGCAGGAGAGCAAAACCGTTTCTCCGTTTCTCCTTTGTACTTATTGATCTCCCAGCACGATCGGCTGGGAGATCAATAACTGGGGAGGCATGAGGAGTGATCCTCATGCCTCCCCAAGGATGCCAGGCAATTTTTTTTTTAAATGCGGCCACTGCATGCCGGTTATACCGGCTTATGCAGTGACCGCATTTCACTCTTACAGCGTACGAGCATGGCACAGCAGGTACAGCTGTGTCCACTCTTACACTGTAAGTAGCTGGCACTCTAGGGGTTAAAGAAACTTCAGAAGAAGCAGAATGTCAACCCTTCATTAGACAGAACTAAGATAATTTGTAAAATTAAAAAACAATTAGATATTTTATTAGACAAGATAGTAGATCAAAGTTTTATTTTGATTAGACAAAGATATTTCCTCTGGGGAAATATATCTCATACTTTAATGGCTTATCAGCTTGATTCCCATAAGCCAGTTCAGTGTAATAGGAGCCTAAATTGTGGTAAAGATATAGGGAAGTCCTCCAATTTGAAAAATATAGTGGCATGCTTTCAAAATTATTTTATATATTTGTTCAAAGATAATTATGATTTCAACACGAATGTATTTGAGGTTTTCCCTAGTTTAAATGAGAGGGGCTAATTACAATTAAATAAATCATTAGAACCTGGAGAGAGAGAGAAAGTCATTAAAGAATTGAAGAATAAAAAAAGTCCTGGTCTGGACGGCCTAACAAATCTTTATTATAAGCTTTTTTTAAAAGAGCTTCTTTCTCATTTAATTTCTTACTTTCATGATATTCTGAAAAAAGAACTTTAGAGAAAGATGCAAATTTAAGTTTTCTCTCTCTTATTGGTAAAGCAGATAAAGACCCTGAGGATGTCACAAATTATAGCTCATCAATTTAATTAATACTGATCTTATCCAAACTTTTAGCAAATAGATTGGGTATATTTTTGCCATGCTTAGTCCATACTGATCAATGTGGTTCCATCCCGGGTAGATGCACAGGGGATAGTAATAGACGAGTCTTTGACGTCCTAGATATTAATTCTAGAACCAGACCAAAGAATGCCTTACTCCTATCTTTCTCTGAACTGGCTATATATGGAAAAAATTTGGGAAAGATTTGGAATCCAAGGGATTATTAGTCACTATTTAGCTGCCATCCTTACCAATTCGACAAGTTTTTTGAGAATTATGTGAATAGAATCCGAGGCAATTAAAACTGAAAAGGGGACAAAAAAAAGATGTCCCTTATCTCCGATGATTTTTGCATTGTGTATGGAGCCACTGGCAATGTTCATTAGGGAGGAGAATTATATAAAAGGCATAGGTGAGACTGGATATATTAGTAAACTAAATTTACACATTTATATGCTGATGATATTTTGCTTTTCCTGTCTAATTCTGACATTTCCATTTATAAAACTTGGTCTAGGTTTTCTGATTTTGGTAAATTTTCAGGTTTGACTATCAACCAGGATAAATCAGAGATTTTGGATCTCTGGATAATGAAGGTTGGAAAACTATTAAAAGAGATTTTGGTTTTAAATGGGAAAACACTGCCCTAACATATCTAGCAGTTAAATGAATATCCTCCCGAAGTTATTGTATTTGTTTAGATCCTTGCCAATTTTTATCTGTAAAAGTGAATTTTTAGGAATTCAAAATAATATATTTAAATGTATTTGAAATAACAAACACCCTCATATTAAGAGAGATACTATTCAGAGATGAATGAATGAATGTTTATTTATATAGCACCACAAGTGTACGCAGAGCTTTACAATTTAAGGGTTTAAACAATACAGGGTTACAGGTGCTTTGTAGATTGAAACATTGGGTGGGAGGTCCCTGCCCGAAAGCTTACAATCTAAAGTGGTAGTGGGAGACATACAGAGTACATAAGGGTCAAGTGCTGGATACAGTGCTAGTTCTGATAATGATAGAAGACATCAGTAAAGTAAGTAATTGTTCATTGTACAACATCAGTGCCTTCTAGCATGTTGAGATTTTATCCATGAGGTGCGTTTTTAAGTGAGATTTGAAGGTTATCAGTGAGGTGCAGTGGCGCAGGTTGGATGGTAGAGAATTCCATAGATACGGAGCAATGAGAGAAGAAGGTTTGATACGTGACAGGGCTGTAGACACAAAAGGAGCTGAGAGAAGACAGTCATTGGCCGAACATAAGTGGCGGGATGTGGGATAAAGGGAGATCAGAGTGGAAATGTAAGAAGGAGTAGAGGAGAGAAGTGTCTTGAAAGAGAGAAGTAAGATTTTGTAAGATATCAGGAGTTTGACAGGCAGCCATTGGAGAGTTTTAAGGAGGAGTGGGGCAGGGACAAACCTAGGTGACAGAAGAGTAATTCGTGCTGCAGCATTCTGTATAGATTGAAGTGGATGGAAATGGGAGGCAGGAATGCCAGACAGAAGACTGTTGCAGTGATCCATGTGGGAGAGGATGATTGCACGTATAAGAATTTTAGCTATGGAGGAGCAGAGAAAGGGACAGATTTTAGCAATGTTACTCAAAAGAAAGAGACAGAATTTAGCAATAGCATTAATATTAGGGGAGAATGAGAGAGACTTGTCAATTATCACCCCTAGGCACCGCTCTTCTGATACTGGATTTATGGTAGTGCCATTTACAGTCACCTGGAAGGGCGATACAGGGCCAGACCTAGGTGGGATGAGGAGTAGCTCAGTTTTAGACATATTGAGTTTCAGGTTCCTATGAGCCATCCAGTCTG